>CM042147.1:78620522-78748022 GCA_023376005.1 Doryteuthis pealeii | reverse complement strand
ATTTGATACAAAGTTGGAGATCTCACAAAAGTTGCAATTTAGAAGAAATTTCCATGCCGCGCTAAACTTTTTAAAACAATTTTGTGCGCTCGATATGTAATGGTTATCATCGTTGGAAATGGAACCGGGGAGCCGAGTTCAAATCTTGAGCGGTTGGTTTCTTTGTTTAATGGCATATCAACCTTTGTAGGTTATTTAATACCAAAGTCATCCTTTTAGAAGAACAGTAGTGGTAATATTTAATCCATAGCTTTCATTTATTTCCCTGCCCTGTCGGCTGGGGCGTTAGAATGCACCGACTGCACCTCTGCAGATGAGTAAGACTCCCCCAATGGGGCCACCTGTTGGCCGTGGGTGGCGAACCGTGATGCTTAAGGATAGAGCCCAGGTGGATGAGGAGTTCATGACATGCAATACTCCACTTTGGCCCTATCTTGGGCTAGACGGTCGGTCGGAGAGCCCCCCTCCGATCAATCGGCTGGTCACGTCAAGCCCTAGCACCTATATGATTTTCCCAACCCTATTGCCCTTATGGCAAGCCCCAACCCCTTTTTATCATATGGGTGCTAGAAGGCGGTGGCTGCGGGTCTACATGTCCTGGGAATGACGTTAAACTCTATCTGATGGTGAGGTTCCAGTTTTGGATATTTGGGGAATGTGGAGCACCCCTTCATCACCATTGCTCCCTGGTCCACTCTGACCCGGAGTGGTAGTACCTGTTAGGGCCCCATCTATGGGTTAAATAGAAAAATGTATTTTTTTAAAATTGTATAATCCATTAAGAATTTCATTATCATTATTATTATTATTTTCATTATTTCAAAACTTTATCGGCATTAAATGACAAACTGAGGTTGCTATGCCGTAAAACAAAATAAAACAAAATCATTTATTTCCCAAGAGTATTAATTCAAAAATGAACGTAATAACATGACTGGAGTTCGAACTCGCTAACTATGATATCAGAGTACAGTACGACTCCTAATCCTGGACGAGGCTATTTGCATTCATATATACATATATAGCGCTAATTCTCCCAGAGAAAGTACGAATCCAAACCATTTGCCTCTAGCTTATAGAGCAGACTTTGCTCTTTAACCTTGGTGTTGCAGTTGGTCTAAAAGGAAAATTCTCAATTCAAATTAGTTTTAACCTGCTTAAAAATAACCTTTCTTCGCAGCATATCCGTGTGTGAAATGTTTGGTCTTGTTTTGTTTCACAACATATCAACCTCAGTGGGTCATTTAATGCCGATAAAGTTTGAAATAAATCAATTCTTAATGGATAATACAATTTTTCATAAACACATTTTCTATTTAACCCATAGATTGGACCCTAACATGTACTACCACTCCGGATCAGAGTGGATCAGGGTGCAATGGTGATGAAGGGGTGTTCCACATTCCCCAAACCCCGCAAACTGGAACCTCACCATCAGAAGAAGTTGGTAAATACATGCCTTTTTTTTTATTAATGAGTTATCAGTTTTTCTTATTCTGCTTTCTTTTCTGTGCCATCTTCACGGTTTATATGTTGCGATTCAACACCTCTCCTCAACCATCGCTTAGTTGTAGCAGTCAAAGTTCTAACGATCTTCAAAATCCATAGAACAAAAGAATATTCGACAACAGGGAATAATGATAACAATGGACTACCGAACGCCGAAAATAATTCGATCTACTAGTATATATGCAATATTGTACATTAATTATATTGATTTGGACACAACGAAACAGATATAAGAGTTGAGTTAATACAGTTCTAAGTGACAATCATCTGTAAGTTTCAGGTTCAATTATGACTACGGGCGAACATAGCAGAATATTTAACATAGCTTAACACTTCTACCCAATCATGATTAACGGAATGATAACAATCTACACCAATGGATTAAATAAAGGGTTCGGTTCGAAATTCTGTGAAGGCTCCCGATTACGACATAAAGGATCCTGAGTTCTACAAAAAATGCCTAAAGCAGACTAGAGGGAACGTTAGTCAAAACGTTGTATATATAAAAATAAAGATGAGGACAACAGTAAAAAAAATCTAGATAATACATATCAAGCCTCATCTTAAAGTTTCAGACAAATAAACCTACTCATATTCCATATTGGTACTGTTGGGCAATATGTCTTTGCCTGCGTGAGGAATTTTCCGGATGATTGCTAGAAGGTGACATAAGTAGTTACAAAGACAAGAAAAAGATGCAAACAGAGTTGACTTTCGCTCATTATGCGTTACAAAATGACGTTTTTTCACGGTCAGCACATAAGATAAAACAGAGATAGTACATGACTGCTTTCAGTTGTGCATAGAATGGGCCGTTCTTCTTTGCTTTGATGATGTCTTTCTTGTGAAACAGCTGTTGAAGGATCCTTAAAACTAATACAGTAAATTGTTCCTATTGCTGAATTAGAATGACGGGGTCCATGGAAAGTTACCCGACAGTTGTTGACGGGAACTAACCTTTTGCTTGACAACGTGAAAGCGCGCAATTGGACGCGTGAGATAGTTTAGCTTAGGTTCGGCAGATATTTCAGAGCGAACGGGCGTGTAGGTCGTCGTCGCTCTGAGCCGATCACCGCCCGCCTCCAGCGGCGGAATCAAATGGGTATGGTTGCGAAATAAATCTTGATCAAGGAAACAACCAAGTCTTGTTTTTTAACAAAAATTGAATATTAAAAACAATGACTAGCCCAGAATGAAGAAGAATCAACAGAGAGAAGACCAACCTTTAACAAGAAGCCCAAAGAAAATGGCCGACGAATTAGACGAAGAAACAAAGTTTAAAGTAAGATCATCATCTTCCATTTTGTAGCGTAATTATTATGGTCTACCGAGAATTTAGAGATTGAAAATAATACGTTATTCGGCTTTCTGGAGAAAGAGAAGAAAATAAATAAGAATAAAGGTTAAAGTTTATAAGGGTAAATACCCAACAGTGCCAGTAATTGACCATAGAATGACATCGGAAATAGATTTAAAAATAAAAACGCTACTTCTGGGTTTTGACCGGAAACGGATGTGACACCGGGACGAGAAACGAAAGAAAAAGAAAATCTGTCTTTTTTCAGCTGGGCTCTGCTGGGAGTCAGACGTGGCTCCTGGTTCCCCGTATGGATTTGTGATAGTAGTACGGAACATGACTTACGATAGAATAGTTTGACCATACTCTCTCTCTCTCTCTCTCTCTCTCTCTCTCTCTCTCTCTCTCTCTCTCTCTCTCTCTCTCTCTCTGTGTGTGAAAAGAACCCACGAGTATAGGAAGGAATAAACAGCCCCCCCCTGTGACTATACAACTTGCGTGTGTTGTTTCCGAAAGAACGACGACTACTACGACTAAACAACTACGACTACAACTCGAACTATGCAACACATCTATACTCTATCTATCTGCCTCCTTCTCCCCGTTTATATACCCGATGTTGAACGAGTATATATAACACTGTACATCATGTTCATATATGTCTCTATTTTTTGATTGGGATTGGCTTCTATAGTTGCATAGAGGAAGTCTTCACAGCGGCCATCCTAAGCAAAGTACAAAAACTGATGGTTAGTTCAGTTTGTAAGGGCCATAATTGGCCAGTTGTTACATAATCTATGCGGTTGCATAAGATTATTGTCAATCCCCTGTAATTCTGAGGGGATGACCCTTTTCATATCATGGCCGGGTCCTCCCATGGAAAATTACAGAAGCCCGCCAAATATGTGAAGTCACGTGGGACCTTTTGAGTCCCCAGTTTGCAGTTGGACGTCAGGCAGAGCAGTCGGCCATTTTATGCTCTGTCTAAACTGGAACTCACGCGCGCTATGTTAATTAGCAGATGTCTGGGTTGGGGATTGAAAATAAAGTAACATCAAAATAAATCGAAGTCTTGTGTTTATTATCTAAAAACTAACAATGACACAGGGCTTCTGATAGAGAGAAATCCCTAACAGAAAACCAGACCGAAGTCCCCAAGTCAACTCCAGACGCTAGACCTTAGAAGATGCCAGACCAAGACGCAAGATGTTAGAAGATATACCAAAGACGATCAGAAATACCAAAGACGGCCAAAGAGATAGATGTCCAAGAAATAGAATTTAAGAAAGAGGTATGCAACATTTCGTTAGGCAGCCAGTCTAAGAGAAGGAAAACTCTGAGTTTAACCCTCCGCTTAAGCAATTGACCTTGTGTAACATCCTGCCCGTGCGTAGGAGTTAGTAAATATATATAGTTGTCTGACGTGCTGGACATCACAGTAAGCTAGTTCAAACCCCTGTCGAGCTATTACATTCACATTAAGACTAATGCCCTTGGGAAAGGCGTGAATCCTCTCATCTACCCAGCGATTGGTTAAATAGTACCATTACTGTTCCTCTTCAATGTTGGTTTTGGTATTAACACTTTGTCTACTTTAAGCCGCTCACAGCGGCTCTCCCTGGCAAAGTACAAAAAACTGATGTTTAGTTCATTATAACTGAGCAGAAGGACTCGGGTTACGATAATCGGTTGTTATTTGAATAGAATGAGTTCTGAACTGAATGGATATGAATTTTGATATATACCATCATACAGGTAAAAATACCAAGAACATTTGGTAAATTCGTTCTGGAAATTTGGTAGGTAAACAGATAAATAACCCATGCACGTTCATATGCCATTAAAAAAAGAAACCAAACCAAACCTAAAAATACATATGTAGTTATGCATGACGTTTGGGCGTTTGGAAAGTACATAACTGAGAAATACTTTTTTCTCATCACTTTTCTACTGCTTACCTCTTGCTAAGTTGATCTCTTGATGATTATATTGTCTTGTGCCGTTCATAGTTTTAAATATAACACAAGTCCTTTTTTTCTCATGGGTTCATGTATTTTATACTCAAGTCAAAATATCTTGGGGAACAGACATGCCTCTTGCGTCTTTTCCCTTCAACCGCTTAGTTCAGACTGACTTTTCCTCACTCCCCTCTTACTACCTCTATTCCATTCTTAGCCAATTGGCATCAGTCGGCCAATCAGAAATTTACAGTTAACCTTTTGCTTCTTTATCCAAAAATCTTTCCACTATTATCTACACGCAACTACATGCAATTTCTTTACTTCTTCAACTTTTTTATATTCTATTCAGAGCCACAAGCTACCTATGTTACATAATTCACGAGGAGTCAATGACTTATGTACGTACGGTAGTAAGAATATTTTTGAATAAGAGTTAGTTGGATTTAAAATCGAAGGGTGTTAAGTGGAAATTTCCATAACCGTCAGGGTTTTAAATGATTTATGATGACCCTGAATTGACCCTTCCGGATGCGCGCGATTGCAGGCGGGAGATAATTTTACATTAGATGCGACGAGAAATTCAGAGTGGGCAGATGCATAGGCCCTCTTGCTCTGGGAATCGTTTTTCACAACGCGGTTGAATCTTCATGGGCTGGGTTGTTTTAACAATAAGACTTGTTAAGTTATTAAAACAAGAAATGACTAGCCCGAAGAAATGAGCTCGAAGAAATCAAGAAGGAGAAATCAACCCCCCAGAAAGCAACCCACAGAATCAGCCCAACAAGAGAAGATGGCGGCCGAATTAGCAGCAGTAGAAGCAGAGAGTAAGACAGCCTCATCTCATCTATCTCCCCTCGTCTGTCTGTCTGTCTGTCTCTGTCTCTGTCTCTCTTTCTCTCTCTCAATTATATACCCGATATGTAGGTATACAGCACCTACTGTTCAAATCTTCATGGCTCCTTGGTCCAGGTCAAATCACGTGGTGCAAACACAGGACAAGTACATAACAGATTTCCCGCGCTAATTGTGTGATCCCTCTCCTAACCCTTGCGATCATCTATAGGTCACACATCCGGTGTTCTGCACTGACCAGCCTAGCCTGTCACATAACAATTAAAAATCCCAGTAATGTAATATTTCAGCAATAGCGAGAGAGAGAGAGAGAGAGAGAGAGAGAGAGAGAGAGAGAGAGAGAGCGTGACGAAGAGTGATTGTCTGGGACAGGTGTCGCGGCATAGTTACCGTGAGGAGAGATGGTTTGCAAAGAAATTCTTAACCAGCTTGATATACTGACACAGATAATAATTGCATACGTGTGTAGAGATATAAAAAAGCACACACCTAACAATTTTATTCATAAAAAGTTAATTTTCTTAAATAGATACAAATACAGATAAAGAGACATAAATAAGCATGCTGTTATAGACAGATGTATAGGTAGATATGAACATGCTGATATATATATATATATATATATATAATATATATATATATATATATATATATATATATATGAAAAGTAAATGGAAGTGAATCCGACAGTATGAATTAAACATTTTTAGAAAATAGATATCCTTTGTTTGTTTTTTCTAAAATGTTTAATTCATATATATATATATATATATATATATATATATATTATAGATAGATAGATAGATAGATAGATAGAGAGAGAGAGAGAGAGAGAGAGAGAGAGAGAAAGGGGGAATAGCAAAATTATGCTGATATGAATACACTGAGATACATAGATAGACATGCCAATCTTGTGGTGAATAGATACATAGATATGGCAAGTCTGAAATAGAAAGGTAGATAGATAGATAGATAGATAGAAAAATAGATAGATAAATAGATATAAAAAGTGACTTTTCCTCTAAACCAAAGTCATAAGGATTTTATTGCTTTTAGTGGCATATTATACAGCCACAAAAGACAACACACACGCACGCGCACACGCACACATTCACACACACACACTCATACACACACACTCTCTCTATCTATCTCTCCCCCCTCTCTCTCTCTCTCTCTCTGTATATATATATATATATCTTACACACATACATATATATATATATTGTTGAAAATAGTGGAAAATGCGGATAAAACAACATAACAACTAAATTCACGTGATATTTCGCCTCGGTTTTTTGCGAAGCTTTTTCGAATTTATTCTGGAGACAAAATGAGTAACACAGTTTACTTTTATGCTGAAAGGGTAATTTCTGGGGCGGGCAGAAGATGAGGGAGATATACAGAGGAATGAGAGGCAAAAGAAAAGAAAAGAGGCGAAGGTTGGCTGTTTGAGTGAGTAAGTGAAGTAAAAGGGTAATGGTTTTATTTGTGGGGTATGGTACATTTTATGGGGTCATTTATTGCCATTGAAGAAATTTGATAGTCTGGTGGTAATTTAGTGTGTGAATTTTATCGGATTTACCCAATCCTTTACTTCTCACACACACACACACACACACACACACACATACACACACACACATATATATATATATATATATATTGGTTTGCTGGTTGGTTTTGAAGGCTATCACAATGCAAGTGTAAATAAAAAAAGAAGGTAACTGTGGTGTTGTTTGTCAACCTGTGATTTATTCTCAATATTTCGGGATAAATATAACCAATCAGCAAACCATTATAAACACAATGCTTCAAGCAAATTACAAAACCCTTTTATATATATATATATATAATATATATATATATATATATATATATATATATATATATATATAATGGACTCTCCCGGCGATTTTCGACGTATGACGGTTCATACACACAATGAACTCCCACACAGGGATTTGTTTATAGTGGTGAAGGCTTGTGTTGGACCATTCACACTTTTTGGCACAGTCGATAGGAAAGAATTGGTGCATCAAGGGTTGCCACAAACCCAATCAACGACAGACCTCAGGAATTTTGAATTCAGAGTTATCCCTCTCCTAGACTGGTTACCTACCCAAGGCTGAAAAGCCCAGTCTGCCCTACTATTTAACCCATAGCTGGAGGGAGAATATATGGATTCATACCTTTCCCAAGGGTATTAGCGCTATGTGAAATGCCAACAGCTTCGTCTAGGAATTGAACTCGAATCGACGGGTCCATTTTACACGACCCTAACCACTAGCCCACGCGCCTCCATATTTGGATTTGGCATTAAATAACTCATGAAGATTGATATATCGTTAAACAAAGAAACCTACAACTCTGCATATTTTCCATGTCTGAGTTACACGAGTGAGTGTCTGCACGTTATAAAATTCGCCTAATGTAATAATATATATATATATATATATATATATATATATATATATATATATATATATATATACAGAAATCAGTATTACGATCACGTCAGTAAAACATTGTTTTCATGTTTTTCCAGAGCATTATTTTAGAGTTAACGGTTTCTTTGGGAAGACCATATTCTTGAAGTATTCTTGTTGTCAATAAATGTGTTGCCTTGAAATTTTTTAACGTATTCCTTCAATGATTTGATGAATAGTCAGATTGTAAGATATTTTAGATCGTTTTTTTTTTTTTGTTTTTTTATTTCATTTTATTTTATTTTATTTATTCATTTATCTATTTATTTATTTTTATTTATTTATTTATTTATTTATTTTTATTTTTTTTTGCTTACTCAGAATTTTTTAAAAGCTAAGTTTTCACGGCGCTTTAGGGGTTTGATCAAGGGAGGTTGAAATTATTTTTTAAGCAAAACTTCCAGTGGAAAATTTTGAAATTGTCTTTTCGCTCACTAATATGGATTCTGAACATTTTTTACAAATAGAAAAAAAATCTGTTTTTTTTTTATTTAAAAAGTTAAACATAATTAAGTTAATTAAATTGATAGAAAAAAACATGGAAATCTAGCATTAAAAACTACTAAAATGAACTAAGGGTTCAGGATTTTATGCTGATTAAAATAAGATTTTAAAAAATCTGTTGTTATCTTCTTATTCTCAAACTGTCGAGATTAGACTCAACATTTCTTATAAGAAGTCCTACATGTGTGTGTACGAGTTTCACATCATGAATATTACGCTTTTTTTTTCATTTCTTTTTCTCTCTTGATAAACTGCACCCTAAGTATTTGCACGTGTTATCGTGTGTCATTCTAGGGTGCATGTGTCGCTGATGATAACGCTTTTAACATATCCGTATTATTTTCATTAGGCGAATTTTATAACGTGCAGACACTCACTCGTGTAACTCAGACATGGAAAATATGCAGAGATTTAGGTTTCTTTGTTTAACGACATATCAATCTTCATGAGTTATTTAATGCCAAATCCGTCTGTAATAAGTAATTGAGAATTACTTCCCCTGTTTTATTATTATCTTCTCTTTGTGGAACTCTTTGACGTTTCTGAGAGTATATAATCTCTCAATAAACTGTAACATTATTCTAAGTAGAATGAAGCCTTCTCTTTAGGGAACTCTTTGACGCTTCTGAGAGTATATAATCTCTCAATAAACTGTAACATTATTCTAAGTAGAATGAAGCCTTCTCTTTGGGGAACTCTTTGACGTTTCTGAGAGTATATAATCTCTCAATAAACTGTAACATTATTCTAAGTAGAATGAAGCCTTCTCTTTAGGGAACTCTTTGACACTTTTGAGAGTATATAATCTCTCAATAAACTGTAACATTATTCTAAGTAGAATGAAGCCTTCTCTTTAGGGAACTCTTTGACACTTTTGAGAGTATATAAGCTCTCAATAAACTGTAACAGTATTCTAAGTAGAATAAAGCTTTCTTAAGCCTTACCGTGTGTGTTCGTTTATTATTACACCATGTTTGCAGAAGAACAGTAATGGTGCTATTTAATCCATAACTTAGGAGGATATGGGATTTCATACCTTTCCCAATGGTATTAGTCCGAAGATGAATGAAACAGCGCGAGTGGATATCGAACTCTCTTACTCCAATGTCGCAGTCATGCATGTTAGCCACTAATACGCATCATTTCTTTCAGTCTGAAAACGTACAATGTGTGATAGCTTGACATGCACGCGTATATGTATGTGTGTATACGTGTGTGCATGTGTTCGTGTTGCAGAAATTTTATAATAATAAATAGATAAATAGATTAGTAAAGCTCTGTTTTTCTATTTAACCCATAGATGGGACCCTAACAGGTACTACCACTCCAGGTCAAAGTGGACCAGGGAGCAATGGTGATAAAGGGGTGCTCCACATTCCCCAACCCTCCAAAACTGGAACCTCACCATCAGATAGAGTTTAACGTCATTCCCAGGACAATATGACCCTCAGCCACCGCCTTCTAGCACATATATGAGAAAAAGGGTTGGGGCTTGTCATAGAGGTAATAGGGTTGGGGGCAGTCATGTAGGTGCTAGGGCTTGACGTGACCATCCGATTGATCGGAGGGGGCATCTCCGAGCGCCCGTCTAAGCTAAGTAAGGGGCTAAGTATTGCATGTCATGCACTGCCATCCACCTGGGTTCCGTCCTTAAGCATCACGGGTCGCCACCCACGGCCAACAGATGGTCCCACTGGAGATGTCTTACCTCTCTGCAGAGGTGCAGTCCGTGTATTCTAACGACCTAGCCGACAGGGCGGTGCATGTACGTGTGCAGGCATGTGTTCGTACTGCATGCGAGTGTGTATATGCGCTTCTTTGTGTGAAAACGGAATGCAGATATGAATAATGCCAATAAGCAATATCGTGTTTAGCTTCACACACACACACACACACACACACACACACACATATATATATATATGTATATATATGAGGTTAAGTAAACAAACAAATGTGTTTATTTTTATATGGCTTTAAGCCGACAATTTTTGGAGGATATGTGCTTAATTAAAGTCATACCTAATTTTGAAAATTAATTAGTTAATAATTAATGAATTTAGGCGGGCATATATGTTCAAATGTAAGGCTAAACAAATCGAGAAAATGTCAATCCCTGAATGTATATTTCGACCTATTAGGTCTTATCAGCAAGGTTATAGACATGGGAGACAGCTCCGTGTGTGACTCGAAACCTCGACTGTCAAGCTGACAGGCGAAGTCTCTAACCGTTACACTAGCTTGCCATTCCCACCTTCTTCGTTTGTTTTGAAACTTAGAGCCTTCGCCTGTCAGCTTGACAGTTGAGGTTTCGAGTCACACACGGAGCAGTCTCCCATGTCTATAACCTTGCTGATGAGACCTAATAGGTCGAAATGTACATTCAGGGATTGACATTTACTCGATTTGTTTAGCCTTACATTTGAACACATATGCCCGCCTAAATTCATTAATTATTAACTAATTAATTTTCAAAGTTAGGTATGACTTTAATTAAGCACATATCCTCTAAAATATATATATATATATATTATATATATATATATATATATATTATATATATGGCAAGAGGATTGGAATGAATCTGACAGAATGTGGTGGAGATGTGAGGAACAAAATAACAAAACTCAAATTTTATATATATATATATATATAATATATATATATATATATATTAATGTGCATCGTTGGCACTATTATACTTGAAAAAGCGGTAATCATCCAACGTACAGTGTTATTAGAAGAGTGCTCAATATCTGTGATAGAGCGTTGATAGATAAATAAATGGTCAATTAAAAGGTTTAGCTTTTATCTATTTTATTTTCATAGGAACAATCTTTACAACCGAGATTGTTCCTAAGAAAATTAATAAAAGCTAAAACTTTTGTTTGTTCATTTATTTATCTCTCTATATAAAGTCATCCACAGACACCGTATTTCGACTTTTCACGTCTCTTCAGTGTGGCTAGACACAACGACTACCTCTCACCTGAAGCGAAACCAGACTGACTTTTCGTCCGCATTATTTGTATAACCCCTCGACCATTTAACAGTTATTGTAAAGGGGTATTTTTAAACTATTAAATACATACATTTGTTTATTTTACGATCACCAAAGAGATCCAGTCTGTAAACAGAGTATCATTGCTTTATGCTGGCAGTGAAAGTTAATCCAAGTCACCTCTAGAGAGCTCTACCGGTTTTTGGTAGCACACTTAAATATATATATATATATATATATATATATATATATATATATATGGGGGGTAATATAGTGAAAAATTTGAATAAACACAGGTTCAAATAAAATGAGGGATATTTATTCAGCCAACGCAGCAGTGTTTCAATCTTTTTAGTAGTTCTTCTTCAGGGCTTTTGTTGATATAAGGAACCAAACTGATCAACTTAAACTATCATAGTCTTCTTATTATTATGTGATAAATTTAACTTTTCTTTATATCAGCAAAAGCCCTGAAGAAGATTCACTAAACAGATTGAAACACTGCAACGTTGGCTGAATAAATATCACTCATTTTATTTGAACCTGTGTTTTTTTCAAATGTTTCACTATATTACATATCGTCGGATACACTTCCATTTTTCTCTTCACACACACACACACACACACACAACACACACACATAATATATATATATATATATATATAATATATATATATAATATTTACTGGTTTGATTTTGATTTTATGGTCATCTAACCACCCCCTTTTTATTACTCTCATTTACTATTCCTTCACTCAAATCTCTTTCCAAGAAATGGCTACATTTTTCTACCTACTCCTTTCCCTTCTATCTTTTTCCTTATCACCCCCAAAGACGTCTCCTATAACCAATCACATTCGTTCCCTCACCAAAAAACCTACCCTCCCACCTACTTCTCCCTTCTATAAAACACTTGTATGATCCTAATGATTCAATAAAGCCTTGAGGAAGCGGAACTTAATGTTCTAGCGAAATATACTACACATTTTTGTCTGAGTTTTGTTCTTTCATTCCTTATTTTTACCTCATATATATATATATATATATATATATATATATATATATATATATATATTTATATTTATATAAATTTGAGAAAAACTGTCGAAGTCAATCCCATGAGTACATTTACATTTACAATTGCATTCATGCTTATCCTTGCACCAAGTGAAAAACGCAAACAACTATTTTGTGATTTGAAATCGGGTCACTCAGTCCATTTCTTACGACAATATACACGTGCGTCTTCCTGAGAGTATTATTAAGCTCATGGCAAAAAACAAGAAAACAAAACAAAAACACATATATGTGCTAAGCAATTCTTAGATAACGTCTCTTCCGTTATTCTTGATCCATGAAAAATAAACTAATCCCAAATCTAAAACAAAAACTATTTCGTTTGATAGCCAAACATTCTGGCTTAAATTAAAATAATTCACATTAATTAATAATCGACATTTTTTACCAGCATATTTTTGCCAGAGTTTGTACTAAAAACGTCTCATTAAGATGTGCCATATTACTTGGTTATGAGCGCGCACACAGAGACTTGGGTGTGGCGACCGGGCTAGGAGAAGGAATACTTTGAATTGAAACCAGTTGTATTCGGTTTAAAGAAAAATTGACTTGGTGTCACATCCTGTTCGTGGCGGAGGGGTTGAGTAAATACACACGCCAATTTTGAAGCATCACCCAATTAAACAATAAAATCCGCAACCATCCCTAATAGGTCCTCAAGACAGCATACAGTATCCGTACGGAGCTGATGAGAGTAAGTTGCCTAACCAAGGTTAAAGAACCCAGTATGCCATAATATTTACCCATAGCTGCGAATGAAAAGTTTTTTCTGTAGAATATATATCAAACCCTCCGCACGATCAGGATATGAAACAAGGTCAATTTCTTAAGCCGAGTTCAACAGGTTTGAATTCAGAGTTTTCCTTCTCCTAGACTAGTAACCTAGCCATGGTTAAAGAGCCCAGCCTGCCCTGCTATTTACCCATAGCTGGAGGGAGAGTACGATTCATGCCTTTCCCCAAGGGTATTAGCGCTGAAAGTTAAATGTTTGTTCTGTAGTATATGGTTAAGCGGGTAAATGTTATCTACACCATAAAGTGGTTTGAATTGAGTTTTCCTTCTCCTATACTGGTTGCTTGACCAAAGCTAAATGACCTCGCATGTCCTACTATTAGTTCACATACCTATGTAGTAATATCTCATCTACAGAAAGAGATATCAATATACGTAAAGGAAAGTCATGGGTTGCTGTAGACAGATTATCGATAATATGCAAATAGGATTACTCTGAAAAGATAAAGCGAGAATACTTTCAAGCTGTAGCCGTATCAGTGCTACTGTATGGCTGTATTACCTGGACTCTAACAAAACGATGAGAGAAAACCACATGGAAATTACACAAGTATGCTACGCTCTGTCTTGAACAAATCTTGGAAGCAGCATTACACGAAAAGCAGCTTTACGACCACTCACCTCTTATAACACAAACCACTGAATAAGAATTAGACAGGCTGAACACTGCTGCAGAAGCAAGGACGAACTCATAAGTAACGTTCTTCTGTGCATACGTACATATAAGCACACCGGTTTAGGCTGGCCAGTAAAACCTATATCAATCAGGTTTGTATGGATACTGGATGCCGTGCGAAAGACCTTCCAGGAGCGATGACTATTGGTGATGAGTGGGGAGAGAGAGAGAGAGAGAGAGAGAGAGAGAGAGAGAGACATATAGACAGGGAGATGGATGGGAATTCGCGCTATCAACATGACATGATGATGATGGTGATGATGATGAGGAGGAGGAGAGAGAGGAGGAGGAAGATATCATTAAGTGTGCAAGAGCATATTTGCCACTGAAAATATTATGCCATAAATTATCCCTTTTTAAAAACGCCATTAAAAATGCACGTGTGTGTACGGTTATATATATATATATATATATATATATGTGTGTGTGTGTGTGTGTGTGTGTGCGAGCGTTTATGTGCATATTCATGCGTGTATATATTTGTTTTTAAGCATGTATGTGTTTTTACCTGCATATATATATAATATATATATATATATATATATATTATATATATATATGTGTGTGTGTGTGTGTGTGTGTGTGTGTGTGTATATGTTCTTGTGAACGTTGTTTGTTTGGTCTTTTCAAGCATTGGAGACAAGAACAAAAACAAGAAAAACATAACAAAAATCAGATTTTTTATATATTCAACCGTTGCTCTGTTTCTGGTTTAGTCTATTCCGATATTTCGGGTGAACCTTCACCCTTTCTCAAGGTATGTCCGACGGTCTGGAGAGAAAAAATGCAATGTTGAATATGAAGACAAAAAATACTTAAATGAAGTGAGCGGATTTGGCGTTTTTTAGCCGTTAATTTTCTTTCGAAATTGTGTGACGTAATTCATCCAAAATACGATCATGGTAATCGTTCGAAATGTTGCATGACTTTGATCGTGAAAGTCATGTGTAACTTAAAGAAAAGTAAAGAATAAAAAATAAATAAATGAATAAGTAAATGATATTACGTCACAGCATTAGTCTTCGGCTCCTCGCCGTGTTTTAGGCCGAAATATATATATATATTTCATTCGCCTGTATTGGCTAATATAGACATATTGTTGCATCTAGCCTCGGTAAAAATATACAATAGCATTCTTGATTTCAAGTCAGTTTAAAATCTAGCAGAAAAAACAGTTGGGACTTAAATGTTCAGTATATAATAAATATATAATAAGTATATTATAAGTGCATAAATGCATATTTACATATGCATATCATTATAAATATATGTACCTATGTATGTATGTATGTATGTAGGTACATATGTATGTATATCTTGATTAAATGAAATACTGGCTACTACTGAAAATACTAAAGCCGACAGATCTGATTAGATGTATTAAGATAAAAATGCGCGCGTAAATAGATTATGTATATATATATATATATATATATGTGTGTGTGTGTGTGTGTGTGTGTGTGTATGTGTGCATTAAATTTTTGTATGTATGTGTTTATATGAAAACGCATACATATATGCATATAGTGGTACACTGACCAACATGTGCGTTCCATCTGCTCAAAATCCGTTCATCGCGTTCCAAGGAGAATTTTTACATTTGGAGGGGGGCGGTGTTGAGCGCTGCGTCAAAATTGCTGACGTTCTGCCCCAAATAATTGCATCTTTCTGCAGATGCGTTTCGCGAAATGCCAGACGTCCGGTGTCAAAGCGATGTCTTGCGAAATCACTAATTGGTTGAAAGCTGAATTTTGGCATTGAGCGCTAATGTACATGCAAACCATATATATATATATATATATATATATATAATATATGTATAATATATATATAATGAGGAAATAACAGACTGGGTAAAAATCCAACAAAATGAGATTAAAGTTGAGGAATAAAAGCGGATAAAACAAAAAACTCCATTCGATTCCCCTTATGGAAATAATTATATTAATTTACTCTGCCATATATAAGTTAGGGTAGCGTGGACCTGGAGTCAACGGCGGTTGGTTACTGACAGTTTTTTAACAATTTGATTCTTGAAAATTATATATATATATATATATATATATATATATATATATAAAGTTTGTTTCTTTATAGTATCATTGAAGCATTGTGTGTGTTGTGTAATATAAAGATTTTGAAGGCAATTTACAATGCAATATGTGTTGAATTTATTTAACTTTCTTTTTTTTTTTTTTTCAAAACTAAATATTTTCGGAAGTAAAATTCCATCTTCAGAGTTATTGAAAGTTGAAAGTATTGAAAGTACTAGGTGATTTTTTTATAGTACTTATCCCACGGCGATATTGTAATCTTCTGTTGTTTAAGAAGTTGATGAACGCCGTATATTTGATTTTTTTAATTTCCGATTTAACGTCACGGAAAAAAAATTCAAATATACGGCGTTCATCAACTTCTTAAACAACAGAAGATTACAATATAGCCGTGGGATAAGTACTATAAAAAATCACCTAGTACTTTCAATACTTTCAACTTTCATAACTCTGAAGATGGAATTTTACTTCCGAAAATATTTAGTTTTGAAAAAAAAAAAAAAGTTAAATAAATTCAACACATATTTGCATTGTAAATTGCCTTCAAAATCTTTATAATATATATATATATATTATATATATATATAATATATATTATATATATATATATAATTATTTTCATAAGGTGAATTATACTTCATTATATGTAAATATAATAAAAAAAGTGAAACTTAATGTCCTTTCAACCGATACTTTTTTTTCAAATGAAAGTTTCGGTAACAATTAAAAGTCATACACAAAATATAATTTTAATTAAAAGGAGTGACAAATGGGAGACATTCTTTTCTTATGATGAAAAACACGTTTTTGTGTTAAGAATTTAAGGGATCTTCATTACTGAACATATATATGATATATCCTTCAAATATTAATAAATGGTGTAGACAGTGCCAAAAACTATCTCTCCTATCCAATTTAAGTTCTCTAAAGATCAGCATGATATACACAAAAATTGCAATATTCCTCCCTTTATGTAATATCTGTTAGCATCCCCATCTATGGGTTGAATAGAGTTTCAAAAAGTTAAAAAAAGAAGTATTTTCAAAACCATCAAAAATGAATAAAACCAAATGTCTTCGGCATAAAATAAACCAGCAAGGGTTGACATCCCTTAAAATCCAACCAACCAGCCAACTAACCACGTTTTAGTATGAAAATCGCATGGTAATCAAAAACCAATAAACAAAAAACTACTGATAGTTTGATTTGTATGATTTGAATGAGAGAAGGGAGAAGGTAAGTAAGAGTGAAGAGAGAAAGAGAGAGAGAGAGAGAGAGAGAGAGAGAGAGAGAGTGGGGAATTCAGAAAGAGAGAAAGAAAGAAAGGAAAAGAACCTTTAAGTAACATTAGTATTAACTAAAAAGGTCTGAGACATGTCGAATAAACAAGAGTGCATGTAGAATACACTCTTACAAACAGATTGATATCAGGAGATTGAGAGCACCTGTCGGTGTATCGATCGATGAAATGATATATAATATATATATATATATATATATTATATATAATATATGAGGTTAAGTAACAACAAATGTGTTTTATCTTTATATGGAGGAATGTGCTTAAATTGAAGTCATACCTAATTTTGAAATTAATTAGTTAATAATTAAGGAATTTAGGCGGGAATATATGTTCAATGTAAGGGCTAAACAAGTCGAGAAAATGTCAATACCTGAATGTACATTTCGACCTATTAGGTCTCATCAGCAAGGTTATAGACA
This sequence comes from Doryteuthis pealeii, assembly GCA_023376005.1. Lineage (NCBI taxonomy): Eukaryota > Metazoa > Mollusca > Cephalopoda > Myopsida > Loliginidae > Doryteuthis > Doryteuthis pealeii. Next base: position 78,730,087 of record CM042147.1, on the reverse strand, counting down.
CGGGAGACTGCTCCGTGTGTGACTCGAAACCTCGACTGTCAAGCTGACAGGCGAAGTCTCTAACCGTAACACTAGCTTGCGATTCACACATTCTTCGTTCGTTTTGAAACTTATTTAAATTCCAGTTTTTATTGACTTGCTACACGACAGTATGAGGTTAAGTAAACAAACAAATGTGTTTATTTTTATATGGCTTTAAGCCGACAATTTTGGAGGATATATATATATATATATATATATATATATATATATATATATATATATATATATATATAGATAGATATATAGATAGATAGATATGTGTGTGTTTCTGTGTTTCTCTGTGTGGTGTATGTGTATGTGTGTGTGTATGGTTTGGTCTGGTGGATTCTACGGCATGTCAACCCTTGTTGGTTTATTTCATGCCAAAGACATTTTGTTCTATTCGTGCTTGATGGGTATTCGATTTTTAAACTCAGTTTTTTAACATATCATTTTAAACTCATTTTTTCTATTTGACCTATATATGGGAATCGAACAGTGTCAGAGTGGACATGGGAGTAATAGTAATGAATGAACACATTCCCCAGATATCCAGAATTTAGACTTCACCTTTAGATGCAGTTTAACGTCAGGACACGATGACCCTCAGCCACCGCCTTCTAGCACATATATGATAAAAATGTTAGAGCTTGCCATGAGGGAAATAGGGTCTGGACAGTTATATAGGTGCTAGGGCTTGACGTAACCAGCCGATTGATCGGACGGCACCTCTTCGATTCCATCCTGAACCATCATGGGTCGCCACTCACAGCAAACAGGTGCCCCCATAGTGGGGGGGGGGAGATGTGACCCCTTGCAGTGGTGCAATCGGTTTATCTTTCTACCTCAGGCGACAGGGCGTGTGTGTGTGTGTGTGTGTGTGTACGTGTGTGTTATTGGGTAGCATTTCTTCATTTGGACAAATTTGGTTAAATAGTATAGAAATCTTTTGTCTATATAGATATTTACCAACCCCCTCCACACGAGCAGGATGTGACACAAGATTAATTTCTTAAGCGGAGTTTAACATGTTTGAATTCAGAGTTTTCCTTCTCCTAGACTGGTTACCTAGCCATGGTTAAAGAGCCCAGTCCGCGCTGCTATTTGCCCAAAGCTGGAGGGATAATTGGATTTATACCTTTCCCAAGAGTATTAGCGCTTTGTGAAATGCAAATAGTTTCGTCAAGGAATTGAAGTCAGGTTGACGATTCCATTTCCTACGACTCTAACCATTTGACCACGCGCCTCAATCTTTTATCTTTATAACCTCGTTTCAATATTTTCAAGTCGCACAAATTGGTGATACAATATCCGACCAGAATAGGCTCATGAATTTGCCATAAAGGATTTGTTCCCAAGTACATTCGGTCACCTGATGGGTCATCGTCGGTAGATATTTACATAACAAAAATGACACAACTTTATAAACGTTCTGTCCGGATAAGATAGGTAGGTATATATGTAGATAGATAGGTTTGAGGTTTAAGAACTGCCTCAAGGACACTCAGAAGAACACTGATATTGCTGTGGAGGAATGGGAGAAGCTAGCTTCTAATAGACCTGGCTGGAGAGCCTCTATCTACCTGTCTGTGGAAGAATTTGAGTCCAACCGAATTAAACACCAAAAATTGAAACGGGCTATTATAAAATGCAATTTTCAGCCCAGCAACATTCGAAGTGGAGAAGTTCCAACATGTAGTTTATGTGAAAGAGTATGTCTCTCCAGGGCTGGCCTGGTGAGTCATCTGCGAAAATACAAGGATAAAGTGTTAAATGCGACTGGCACCTATGATGAAAAAAAAGGGAAATGGTCTTACTCCAACACGAGTTGACAGCTATTATAGATAGATAGATATGAATAGGATAAAATGAGTAGGTACCGTATTTGACAGCATATAGGATGCACTTTTCTTCCAAAGTTTTGGCTCAAAAAATTGCCCTGCGTCTTATACATCGTAGGTGAAGTTTGAGACCTCCCGTAGGCCTAGGCTAATCTTCTCTATGATGCTCAGTAACCAAACTTACGCTCAGTACTTTTACCTACTTTTGCTTTTATACAGCTAAGTTTCTGCTTGTGTAATGCACAGCTAGACTGTTTTCAACAATATATGCTTTAATACACTAAAAACTTTTTTTTCTTAATCTGACCTGCTGAAATGGGGGCGCGTCTTATATGACCGTGCGTCTTATATGCCGTCAAATACGGTAGTTAGATAGATTGATAGATAGTTTGATTAATTTGCTTGAAAAGAAGAAGTTTAGAGATTAGGGAGTGAAAGAAAAAAAGAGAAAGAAATGAAATGTAGAATAGAAAAATAATAATGATAGGTGAAAAAGTGAGAAATAATAGTAAGTTGAAAATACAGAAAATGGGACGAATGTAGATCTATAAGTTAAGATCAAAAGCGCATGGTGTAATGGTTAAAGTCATGGGAAATGGACTCGTCGCCACGAGTTCAAATCCTGGACGCGGTAATTGCATTTTCACTTAGCGCTAATACCCTTGGGAAAGGTATGAATCCAATTCTCCCTCCAGCTATGGGTAATTAGTAGGGCAGACCGGGCTCTTTAACCATGGTTAGGCAGCCGGTCTTGGGGAAGGAAAACTCTGAATTCAAACCTGTTAAACTCCGCTTAAGAAATTGACCTTGTGTCACATCCTTCTTGTGCGGAGGGGTTGGTATATATATATATAAATTAAGATCAACTTATACAACAGTTCGATCCTCGCTGATGCTCCATTCTACGCGTGGCGAACGGGTTAGGTAAACACCTACACGAAGATATGCCTAATGTCTAAATTTAAAAAGCTGTGCTCAAATGGGTTTTTAGCGGCTGTGTTCATTTCATTAAGAAAGTTGATGCTCCACTGACGTATCTGTTTTTGGCGGAATGGGTAATATCGCTGTTGTTTTATGCTAGATACAACAACGTTTTGCTTTTAACATCCGTTTCAACCATTAGTATATATATAAACCAAGAAGAGAAAGAGATGAAGAGAGAGGGAGAGAAAGGGGGGAGAGAGGGAAGGGTGTGAGAGAGAGAGAGAGAGAGAGAGAGAGAATCTTAAGTGACATTAGTATTAACTAAAAAGGTCTAAATCTTGTCGAGTAAACAAAGGCGCATGTAAAATACACTCACTATAAACATATTGATATCAAAAGAATGGAAGACAGGGTCGGTCTATCAATCGATGAAATTATATATATATATATATATATTATATATATATATATATATATATAAGGGTTAAACCTAATGAGCAGATATCCCTACTAATAGTTTCGCTTGGTAGCCCATGAGGGCAAGAATCTAATTCTCTAGTCTTTTCTATTTTTCATTTTTTTCCACAGTGAAGTTTGGTAGTATTTTTTACTAACAAAACTATTTGCCTGGTTTTTTCTTACCCAAAAAAAGTTTTACTAATAATATTAGTAATATTATATATATATATATATATATAATATATAAAAATGAAACTGGAAGTGAATCCGACGGTATGTTGAAAGAATGAATAAAGAAAAGAAAGTATAGAATGGATAATATAGGATATTTTAATCAATATTACTTACACGTGTTTCGGTCTGGAGTTTATTCATGTGTACATTATTCAAACTATTATTATTTTTAAATAATCAAAAGAAATGAAATAATAATAATAATAAAAAATGTAGAAATGTTCTGCACACAAAGAAAATTCGACCTTCATCAGAGTACATCCTTATTTGAAATGAAAATCGTTGGAAAAAGCGGAGAATTTTTGAAATGTTCGAAAAAGAACATTTTTTAAAAAAATTTACTTTCATACGCGACCGATAAAGAACCGTTAATGACGTCATATGAACAGATTTTGACGCAGAGAGAAGTTTTGTGGAATTCTAAATTATCAAAGCGTGAGGGATTTTATTTATTTATTTATATATATATATATTATTTGATTATATATACTAGCAAATATATGCACCCTCCGGGTGCAAGTATTTAAGTTTTAATGTAATAAGATATTGTATTAAATTAGAAAGGGCTAATGAAACTAAATAAGAATGCAGATAAAAAGATTTGTAACAGAGGGGGGTATAATCGAAAATAGAACAACTGAAACTTACTCTTCCATCACTCCAGTCTTTCATTGTTATTTTTTTAATTTAAGTATTTTTTGAAAAGAGAAGTAAGAATAAAATGACAGTTATTCTTCTTGTTAATGGATTTCATTTAAGATTCATTGAAGAGATGTTTGCTTATATTTATTAAAATAAAACCAAACAGTTAGAAATCAATAATACTAAGCACATATTTATTAAAATCACATTTTTAATATCAATATGCAGATTAGCCTTCCTGTTCACACAGTAAACCGCTATTTTGTTGTATATATAAATATAATTGCATGTAATCAGTATGTAGATAAGATCAACAGTATTACTAAATGTAAAATTTTATTAATAATTGAGGTTTGAATAAAAATGCAATCATGGAGGATGTGATGTCAATAACTAAGAGAATTGTGACTTGAGTAGGAATATAGTTTCGGTTACAGACAGAAAAACACACAATCTCCATTATAATAAGATATATATTTATGTATTTATTCATTTATATATGCACTTACATATTCATTTATCTATATATATATTTATATACATTCATATATTTATATACATTCATATATTTATTCATTCATATATATATATATAATATATATATATATACTTATTCATACATATATATATATATATATAATTTATATATATATATATATATTTCTTTATTTTGTAAATAGAAATTATACGCATGTACGATTGTTGGTGGTTAATTTGTTATAAAGTCATTAAAGTGATTTTCTAAATAAAATTGTTGTTTTAGTCAAATCAAAATGAGTATTTAAATATGTTATACTTTCTTTCCTTTATTCATTTTTTAACATATATTCACACACACACACACACACACACACACACAACATTAATATATAAATATATATATATATATTATATATATATATATATATATATATGAAAACAAAAGGAGATAGATTGAATTGTTGATAGACGTGGAATTGGCATTAAAAATCAGGTTGGTATATTGCCAACAGAGCGCATGATGAGCAGGGCTTTGGTCTGTGCCTTAAGATGGAGGGGGCTGATGGTTGGTGTGGCGCTCCACCTCAAACGCAAAAGCAATCTCTTTGGACTAGTGTTAGTGAAAATAGGATAGACTCCCTCGCTGCCCGGCTGATTCTGCCGACTTTACATTTTACTACTATTTATGTAGGTATATAAGTAGACAGAAACAGCAAGATAGATAGAATGATAGATAGAATGATAGATAGATAGATAGATAGATAGATAGATAGATAGAGAGAGAGAGAGAGAGAGAGAGAGATGAATTGTATAAAACAGGCATTAGTTGGTTAATATTTTTTTTCTTTGTTTAATGGCATACCAACGTTCGTGGGTTATTTAATGCTATTGCTATCTTTGTAGAACAGTAGTAGTACTATAAACACATAGCTAGGTATATATATATATATATATATATATATATATATATATATATAGAGAGGAGAGAGAGAGAGAGAGAGAGAGAGAGAGAGAGAGAGAGAGAGAGAGACTGACAGACAGACTGACTGACAGACGAAGAGATACAGACAAATAGACAGACAGAGAGACAGGTAGATACGCACACACATATATATATATATATATATATATATATATATATATAAAGAGAGAGAGAGACAGAGAGAGGGGGGCAAAGAGAGGACAGACAGAGAGAGACAGAGACAGACAGACAGACAGGCAAGACATAGACAGAGACAGAGACAGAGAGACAGAGAAAAAATGACAGATAGACTGATAGAGAAAAAATGACAGATAGACTGATAGACAGAAAAAGAGAGACGGGCAAACAGACAGATAGACATATATATATATATATATATTAATATATATATATATATATATATGAGAGAGAGAGAGAGGGGGAAGGGAGAGGTAGATAAATAGATAGATATGTATATTTCCTATAGAAAAACAAGAAAGCCCCGCTATAAACAGACAGAGAGAGATAATATCGTTGTCGGCCTCCCATTCGTCCCCAAAGAGAAAGACGCACCAAATGGTCAATTGACTGACAAGCATTTTTGAAAGCCAAACATTTTCTGAGATTTGAAGTCGTTTCCTCCTCTATCAGATCGTTAAGTATGTCAGCTGGCATACTGCGCCAGTCGACCAGAAGGTAGAACAAAGCAATATGGCCGACACTGCGACGAGAAATAAACACAGCTAAAAGCATAACCCGTAAACATGAGTCTTATTCTAAACAAGTGAAACGAGACAAGAAGCGATGTAAACAAGAACGGCTTTTTGGGGACATTGTTGTATAGCCTTTTTTTTATCTTATATAATGGAGATTGGTTGCTTGTCTGTTTGTAACCGTAACTACGTTACTGTTTACGTCACAATAGCCTCGGGATTGTGTAAGTTTATCAATGAGGATTTAATTTATAGCCAAAATCTTTAATACATAAAATAAATATTATATATGAACGATGTCTCTGTGAAAATCTGAGTTAGATTTGCCTCAGAACTACCAATTATTTTAGTGTATTTGAAATCCTGCAATGTGTGTTATATATCGCTATGGTATAAAGGTTTATATCATATAGGGTGTAGTTAATTTGCATACAGGTCTTAACAAAATCGGGTTTAATAAATAGATACTTGGTGTTTTATTCTCCAACGTATCAAAATCAATCTTATGAATGATTTTATATATATATTTACTAACCTATCCGCACGAGCAGGATGTGACGCAAGGTCAATTTCTTAAGCGGATTTCAACAGGTTTGAAGAGTTTTCCTTCTCCTAGACCGTTTGCCTAACCAAGGTTAAATAGACCAGTCTTCCCTACTATTTATGCATAGCTGGAGAGAGAGTATGATTCATACCTTTCCCAAGGGTATTAGAGCTAAGTGAAATGCAATTATCACATCTAGGATTTGAACTCGGGGCGACGAGTCCATTTTCCATGACTTTAACCATTACACCACGTGCTTCTTATTGAATGATTTTGTATAGAAACCAATAAAGATATAATTAAGAGTAATCTTTTTAAATGCATTCCTAGTTAATTGTGTTAGTCTTTCTAATTTGACATATTTTATTACATTGCAGCTTAAATACTCACGCCCGGAGGGTGCATATTCTTGCTATTATTAATAATATTCTCACTTCGTAGCTGGTTGGGTCGTCTATCGTTTTTCTGAGTATCTAGGCTGGTTCTTCTTATCATCCTTCTTAGGTTTTCTATGTATTTCTCATCTTAGAGTCCTCAGATATTTTAAATAACGAACACAAGGCTTTATTTTAGTTTTTAGACATCTTTTATTCTAGAGGTAAGAACAACATGCGGGTATACATTGTCTCCGGACCGCAGACGCCATTTGTATCTGTTCCGTTCTGTTACCCAGCCAAAACTACCTATCTGTCTTTCGCTTTTCACGCTCAGCTCTGGCCAGTGAATATTATTGGAATTGTTTTTATTAAAAGTGTTTGGTCAACCTCTTTATTCATGAAATTTAAATGCTTTAATTCTAACATGATGCATATGAATGTTTTACAAAGGAGTTTTCTGTATAATTTAATTCATCGTTTAAAAATTTGGGCTACAGATTGTAAGGGCTCTAAGTTGTTTAAACTATGATCATCCCATTTTGCTTCAGTATTGTGATGTGAATAAAAATGGATATTTTCACTTCTAAATGAGTAATTGGGTTGTATCGAAAACTATTCCAATGACTGAGTTAAATGCGATGAAAAACATTTTTAAAAAGCTTATTCAATGATAGTATGAATCTTATTTTATCCCTTGTGATGATGATTCCACAGAGAAAGTTGCTGCTGATCATAACCGAAAAGAAGTAGTCACCGCTTTCTAAAACGAATGTAACATCAAGGAAGTTTACTCTTTTTTAAAACTGCTCAACAGATGTTAAGCCATCTCCCATGAAGAACTGTGTGTGTGTGTGTGTGTGTGTGTGTGTGTGTGGTGTGTGTGTGTGTGTGTGTGTGTGTGTGTGCTTTGGTATAAATCTAAATAATAGCAGTTTTGTATTGACAACGTGTATGTGATGCTGATTCAAAAATAAGAGATCAAGAAATCCAAGGAAAATATGACGGACAATGAAAAAATTAAAAGAAATAAAGAACGAAAGAAAAAATAAGAACATGATCACGCAATCTAAAATAAAGAAAGAAAAGAAGAAGAACAAGGGAATACAAGAGGAAAGAAAGAAAGAAAGAAAGAACAGGACAGAAGAAAAGAAGGGAAAGAGATTTTTTAAAAGAAAGGATGAAGAGATTACCGAGAGAAAGAAAGAAAGAAAGAAAGAAAGAAAGAAAGAAAGAAAGAACAGAAGAAAAGAAGGGAAGAGAATGTTTTAAAAGAAAGGATAAAGAGATTACCGAGAGAAACGAATATAGAAGAAAGAAGAAAGAAAAGAAAGAAAGAACAGAAGAAAAGAAGGGAAAGAGAATGTTTAAAAGGAAAGATAAAGAGATACCGAGAGAAAAAAGAAGAAAAGAAAGAGAAAGAAAGAACAGAAGAAAAGAAGGGAAAGAGTATTTTAAAAAGGATAAGAGATTACCGAGAGAAACGAATATAGAAAGAAAGAAAGAAAGAAAGAAGAAAAGAAAGAAAGAAGAAAAGAGAATGAAGTTTAAAAGAAAGGATAAAGAGATTACCGAGAGAAACGAATATAGAAAGAAAGAAGAAGAAAGAACAGAAGAAAGAAGGGAAGAAATGTTTAAAGAAAGGATAAAGAGATTACGAGAGAAAAATATAGAAAGAAAGAAAGAAAGAAAAGAAAGAAAGAAAGAACAGAGAGGAGAAGATTGTATAAGTTAAAAGAAAGGGGAAAAAAAGAAGAAAAGGATCAAAAAGTGAAAAGAAAGAAAGAAGACGAAACAAGAGTGAAAAAAGAAAATTGGAAAAATCATAAAAATAAAAAAGAAAGAAAGAAAAAGAAAAAAACGAGAACAATATCATACAAATGAGAAGAAAGAAAACAAAAAGAAAGGAGCAGAATTTACAAAAACAAAAGAAACGAATTATTTACTCAACCAATTCCGGCACGAGCAGGATGTGACACGAGGTCAATTTTTTAGCGGGTAAAGCTGGTTTAAATTCAGATGCCCTAATCCAGGTTAAAGAGACACAAGAACAAAAGAAATATTGAAGGAGAAAAAAAGATTATGAAAAAATTGAGAAGAAGAAGAAGAAGAAGAAGAAGAAGAAGAAGAAGAAGAAGAAGAAGAAGAAGAAGAAGAAGAAGAAGAAGAAGAAGAAGAAGAAGGCTACCCTTCATAAAAAGAAAGAACAAAATAAAAAAATAAAGAAAGATTATGAAATAAGGTGAGAAGAAGAAGAAGAAGAAGAAGAAGAAGAAGAAGAAGAAGAAGAAGAAGAAGAAGAAAGAAGAAGAAGAAGGCTACCCTTCATAAAAAAGAAAAACAAAATAAAAAAATAAAGAAAGATTATGAAATAAGGTGAGAAGAAGAAGAAGAAAGAAGAAGAAGAAGAAGAAGAAGAAGAAGAAGAAGAAGAAGAAGAAGAAGAAGAAATGATAAACGGATAATTCACTTCAGAAGAAAGAAAGAAAGAAAGAAAGAAAGAAAATAAATATAAGACATTGTACTACATAATTTTTTCCATCTAGAAATTGGGTCATCGCATCCAAGACATCTTCCAATTCCCCGAACTGACCCAGAAAAAAAAACTTGTCTTTTACTCAGATGTAGGCGTGGGAGAAGACAGGAAACAAGAGCCTCATCAATCTCCTCCCCCCACTCGATTCCCTTACACCCACCCAAACAGAAGGAGCGTTTCAAATGAATGTTCTCTCGAGGACAAAGTTCCGTTTGACGATGAAGTTTGTAAATTAAGAACTTCTGTCGTGTCAAAGAATAGTTGTCTTATCATATAGGATCATCTGCTTTTAACTCATTAAAGCATGGCTTGTTCTAGACACTGCAACATAGATAGATAGATAGATAGATAGATAGATAGATAGATAGATAGATATGAAGACTCTGATATATATATATATATATATATATATATATATATATATAGAGAGAGAGAGAGAGAGAGAGAGAGAGAGAGAGAGAGATGAAGACTCTGCGATAGATAGATAGATAGATATGAAGAAACTGAGAGTGATATAGACAGATAGATAGACAGATTAACAGATAGATAGATAGATATGAACAGACCAAAATAGATGGATAGACGTGGTCTAAGAAATTGCTAAACAGAAAGAAATAGAAGCAATATATATATATATATATATATATATATATATATATATATATATGAGGAAAGAGGATTCGAATGAATCCGATAGAATGTAGTAGAAATATGAGGAATGACAGAACAAAACTCTGATAAAAATGTATAGTATATTTCGTTGGAGTCTTGAATACGGCTTCAACAGCTTTTATTGCTAACGAAGCCGAGTTCAAAACTCCAACGAAATATACTACACATTTTTGTCAGTGATTTTTTCTTTCATTCCTCATATTTCTACCAAATATATATATATATATATATATATATATATATATATATATATATATATATATATATATATATATATATATATATATATATATATATATATATATATATATATATATATATATATATATATATATAATATATATGATTTATCTTTTATTAATTTGTTTTATTTTTTATCTTTTTTACTATAATCATTGATTTCTACACTTACTAATTTTTTGTTTAGCTTTTCGTATGGAAATTGAGGGTTAAAATGTTTTTAATCTCCTCTCAAAAATTGGGTGTAGATTATATTGAACTTTGGTCTTCGTTGCTCTCCACCAATTTTTATTTATTCTAAGACGTTCGCTCGGTTGTTGTACAAATAAGAATATAGACAGATAGACAGATATACAGAACCTTTATTTTATAATCATAGAATGTGGTGGTATCAGGCTGTCTCTTCATCCCCAACAGGACAGAAAAGCTGTTTATTGTCAAAACTTTCTAATAATTTTTAAACTGTTTTTTCAATATAGGATATATTTATAGCCTTATATTTTTTATTTAGCTTTTCTCATGGGAAATGAGGGGTAAAAGTTTGTTTTTTCAGCCATCCCTCGAACAAAAATAGAGTGGATTTTATTGAACATTGGTCTTTGCTGGACTCCATCAGTTTTTATTCATTCATAAAGTGCGCTCGGTCGTTGTACAAATAAGAATATAGACAGACAGAACATTTATCTTGTATTTTTTTAGATTGTGGCAGTATCAGGCTGTCTCTCCATTCACAGTGACACCCAAAAGCCGTTGATAGTCAATATCTTGCGTAAGAATGAAAGAAGCAGGCAAAAGCGTTGTTGATTTTTAATTACTCACTTTAATCATTGCTTCCATTTGAGGAGTCTTTGGACCGAGTTACTTTTAAGCACCCCAGGGGCGACATGGATTCAGAAGGACATGTTTCGCTTTACACTGTCAACATCCGGTAGTTAGAGGTTAGTGTTAGGGTTAGGGTTAGCAGTTAGTTTTTTAATTTTAAAAAAAAGCGTCTAAAAATCGTCTGGTAACAAACAACTGGATGTTGACGGTGCAAACCCAAATATGTCCCTCTGAATCCAGGTCACCCCTGGGGTGCTTAAAGGTAACTTGGTCCGAGTCTTTTATAATATCTGGGTTTCCAAGCCATTATTTAAATACGAGGAAAATGGAAAGTGAGAGAATGAAAAAATAAAAATAAAAAAATAAAAAGTTAAAATATAAAGTTCTTTGATACGTATTCGGAGTGCACAGAATATCTAGAACGCTTACCTTTTGTATTCTATGCTTTTGTTGTGTAACGGTTATCATCGCTGGAAATACAACTGGAGAGAAGAGTTAAAATCTTGAAAGTCTGGTTTCTTTGTTTAATGGCATATCAATCTTTGTGGGTTATTTGATGCCAATGATATTATCGTAGAAGAACAGTAATGGTACTATTTAAGCCATAGCTGGGATGATGAGAGGGTCCATACCTTTCCCAATGGTATTAGATAGTATCAAACAAAAGAAAAGACTTGGATCCAATTGTCCCGGTAGAGCAACTGGATGAGAAGAAAAAAACATTCTGAATTCAAAACCCGAGGAGTGCTGGTCGCAGAATCTCTGGCCCACCAGTACACCAGTCTTCTGTTATCAGCTCATCCAGAATGTGTACTCCTCTCAACAATTATTTTCTTTGTTGCATTTTTGTTTATGTTACAAAACTAAGAATTTGACAAGTTCTATTGAATTCTTTGTGTAAAAACCTTTCTATTTGCATTTTTGTTTTTAGGTGTTTTGTTTTCAGACTTTGTAATGACAAACGATTACACCGATAGACTTTGGAAAGCTTTTATTCTCCTTAAAATAATTGGTACACTTATTGAGATTTTATATGGTCTAGTATTAACTAGAAAGTTCTCAAAGAGGATGTAATCATAAAATAGAGGAGGTAACTCTTTTTCTCTTTAAAATAATTGGTACACTTATTGAGAGTTTATATCATCTAATATTCATTAGAGAATTCTCAAAAGGGGATGTAATAATAAAATAGAGGAGGTAACTCTCAATTACTTATTACAGACTTTTGAATTTAATGACAAACGATTACACCGATAGACTTTGGAAAGCTTTATTCTACTTAGAATAATTGGTACACTTATTGAGAGTTAATATAGTCTAGTATTCACTAGAGAGTTCTCAAAAGGAGAGGTAATAATAAAATAGGGGCGGTAACTCTCAATTACTTATCACAGACTTTTGAATTTAATGACAAACGATAATACCGATAGACTTTGGAAAGCTTTATTCTCTTTAAAATAATTGGTACACTTATTGAGAGTTTATATCATCTAGTATTCACTAGAGAGTTCTCCAAATGAGAGTTAATCATAAAATAGGGGCGGTAAGTCTCAATTACTTATTACAAACTTTTGAATTTAATGACAAACGATTACACCGATAGACTTTGGAAAGCTTTATTCTCTTTAAAATAATTGGTACACTTATTGAGAGTTTATATCGTCTAGTATTTACTAGAGAGTTCTCAAAATTACTTATTACAGACTTTTGAATTTATTTATCTCCTTTTAAAGTACCTCTCATTCAATTAATTCCAACTGTCTTCATTTGATGGAATTTAAATACTAGTTTTTATTAAAATCACATTTTATTTCTATTTTAATTTTAACTATTTATGATTGTGTTTCACTTTGTCTGATCACAGTCTATTGGATGATTGGTTGGATTTTACGGTATGTCAAATCTTGGATTATTTTATGCCGAAGACGTTTTTGTATTATTCATTCTTTACTATTATCTGCGTTATTCGGACTATTGTCCTCATCTTCATTGTTATCTGTACAACGTTTCAAGCCTCATCTAAAACATTCAGAGAAATATTCATTCTTTGTTGTCTAGTCAACATTTTTAAACTCTTCTTTTAAACTCATTAAAACTTTATTTGACCCATAAATGCGACCCTGACAGTTACCACCACTCCGGGTCAGAGTGGACCCGGGAATAATGGCAATGAATGTGTACTCCAGAGCTCCAGAATTGGAAAGAGAGAAAGAAAGAGAAACAGAAAGACAGAAAAGAGAGAGAGAGAGGGAGAGGGAGAGAGAGAGAAAAGACAAGAAAGAAAGAGACACAGAGAGAGAAAAGACAAAGAAAGAAAGAAAGAAAGAGAGAGAGAGAGAGAGAGAGAGAGAGAGAGAGAGAAAAGACAAAGAAATAAAGAAAGAGAGAGAGAGAAAAAAGACAAAGAAAGAGAGAGAGAAAGAGAAAAGACAAAGAAAGAAAAAAGAAAAGAAGAGAGAGAGAGAGAAAAAAGACAAAGAAAGAAGAGAGAAAAGACAAAGAAAGAGAGAGAGAGAGAGAGAGAGAGAGAAAAGACAAAGAAAGAAAAAAAGACAAAGAGAGAGAGAGAGAGAGAGAGAGAAAAAAAAAGACAAAGAAAGAGAGAGAGAGAAAAGACAAAGAAAGAGTGAGAGAGGGAGAGAGAGAGAGAGAGAGAAAGACAAAGAAAAAGACAAAGACAAAGAAAGAGAAAGAGAGAGAAAAAAGACAAAGAAAGAGAGAGAGAAAAAGAAAGACAAAGAAAGAGAGAGAAAGACGGAGAAAAAATGAGAGAGAGAGACTAGATGCAGGTTAACCTCATACCCAGGACACAGAGACCTTCAGCTACCGCCTTCTAACACATATATGAAAAAAAGGATAGGGAGTTAATCATATAAGTGCTAGTGCTAAACGTGACCAGCCGATTGATCAGAGGCGAGCTCTCCGACCACACATCTAACACAGGTAAGGGCCAAAGGAGTGTGCTGCAAGTTATTGACTGCTCTGCCACAGAAATTCCGTCATTAAGCATCATGTGTCGTGAGCCACGACCGACAGGTGGCACCATTGGTGGGGATGGGTCTTATCTCTCTGTAGAGGTGCAGTCGATGTATTCGAAATCCTCATCCGACAGGGTGGCTGCTATTCTGTTTCAACCATTATATCAAAACATCTTGAAAGATGCAGCCATTTTTAAAGATTTAACACCTCTTGGAAAATTCTAGTCTATTAAGAACTTTTACATTGTAGCATTGTGGCTTAGAACAGCATCTTGTTTGCTTGTTGATGCAATTTCATACATTATCACTTGTAGATGGACACATAATCAGATGAAATGGCTGACTTCGTCGATAAAATACAAGTGGAGAGAAAATATCTCAGACGATAAGTCGGAAGAAAAGATCTCAGAGACGAATTATTGTGAATGTCATTCAGTGACAGCTATTAGTTAACACATGTTGCATAATGAATGGTTAGCATGGTTTTGGGTTCGATACCGGCCTTCGCCAACTCAGGGCACAATAGCACAGCTTGGACCTATGCTGTAAAGTGGGCAGCTAATATTAGGTGTGGTGCTTCATCTCTGACGCAAAAACACGCTAGGGAAAGGTGGATACACTCCCTCACTGTCCAGCTGATACGAACAACATACCACCCCCATCGACTTTAATTTTTTACTTACATGATGAATAGGCACAGCCAATCATTTTTTAATGTAGTCTAGAATTCAGAAATATCAGTTAACAGTTACTGTTTCGGGAAATAAAGATATGTGCACCAAAAGAATATGTGTCCGTATTCAGAAATACGAACCAAGATGGATGCGGAGAGAGACGACATCCGAGACACCCAATATGATCCAATGAAGGAGAAGTCCGAATAGATCCCAACACGACCAGCAGATGAGAGAAGATTACAAGACACTAGAAGACAGAACAGAAGTCCGTTAGAATTCAAGAATGAGGCTATCATACACAGACTTAGGGTGGAGAAGGGTGGCAAATTGTCTCAGCCGAGAAACTTTCTAGCCTGAATGCATTCGTTGGATGGTTGTTTTTGTTGTACGGGCATATCAACTCTTTTGGGGTCATTTAATACCGAACCAAGCCATTTTGATTCCAGTAGCTTACTGTAACTGCTATAACTGCATAAGTGGTCACCCAACTGAGCTCTGAACACGTTCATCGCTGCTTAACTTCGTTGAACAACATATGCACGCTTTGGTTGACAGTTTGAATACGTGTTGCTTTTATGTGGGTTTCATCCTCTTTGTGTTGTCAGATTATCAAAAGACTCATTAATCAAATCTAATTTCCACTTGAACTGGTGTCAACAAAGTTCACTTGACTCAAGTGATATCACAGACGCCTCATATGTCATTATAAAATAATAGAAGCTGGCTTTCAAATGTAGTTGAAGAGAAACAAGAATGAGATTCTTTGGCATCATGTCAAGTCTTTTTACAGGCAATATGAATTTCTGAAGTCTATATTTTTGGCTGGTTGCCTTTAGCTTTGATCTCGAGGCATTTTTCTATAAAGATAAGAGACTGAATAATTATATTAGGATTTTTATAAGTTTCTATACTGGATTTTGTTTTTAGTAAAAGAATCATGAATACTGAATTCTGCTAAAAAATGTCATAATATTGTAATTTTTAGCAGAATTCTCTATTTCAAACATTCTTACATCAAAAGGTAAGTAATTACTGAAATTTTCGTGAAGATTTGACAATTAGTTGATTTTTATATAATCTTTTTAAAAAACCGGTAGTCATAACTCATTTTTGGTTACGTTTTGTGCACTAAAAATCCTCGTATTCGCAAAATTTAGCCTTTAGAAAATGAGGATTTTTAGTGCATTTTAGCAGACAACGTTTGATGCCATTTCCACAAGCAATGGTACAAGTAAAAGATTTAATTTTTGGTATTTAGTATTTTCAGTATTCAGTATACTAACACAGAACGTTTGTTCGATGGAGTTCATTCCAATATTCCCAGACACACGTAATTTACTTTTTCTCCAAGCGTTCTAACGCTTTACTGGTTTAGTATTTCTATTCCTCCTGTTCTTTCTCTTTTTCCGTTGGATTTTTTTTTTGTTTGTAAGGTGTCCTGCAATACACCACCTAATATTTATAGACTAGGCGGGGTCACGTTGTCTATTCCTCCGCTAATCAACAGCCATAATGCGAGGCTGATTGACTACTTAAACACTGATACTTTCCATAGTTCATTTGCAATCATTAACGAAGGAACTTACAATACTAAGGAGAACCAAAGGATTTTCAAACCAAGGATTTCCGCTGGACAACCGCTCTTGCTTGAAGGCTGAAGGATGGCCCATAAAAACGTAACATTTTCATCTCGAGTATGGCACATCTTTCGATTCCTATATCCTAGCTGTATGTGCTTATAATTTCTACAAATGTTTCTAGTTATTTCCTGTTTTTTGTAAAACTCTTGTAAATCCATGAACATAACGTGATTTATTTTTTCCACTGATTTTGTGAATTTGTAGCCCCATGCGCATTTCCTAAGTATGTAACTGAGTGGTATTATTGCTATAAAAATTAGCTGTGCCGTCTCCCTGCAAGATGCGTCCATGGATTTTTTCTGGACGAGGATGTGTCCTCCTGCTGTTAGTTCCACTTTACAATTTTCAGTGATTAATTTTTTGACTTTGTCGGATATTTTTGTATATTATTATTTCACTCAATGAAAGTTTTTTTACACCCACTTTAATTGGTGGTTCACTAGAGGCTGAGTGACAGTGAGTCTCCTCGGGTCTCCTGGACTCTTCTGAGTATTCTAGCCGATTTTAATAGTGCTGTTGTTTGGATGGTCTCCATTTGATTTCCAACTCATCCAGACTCTTTTTGAAATTATTATTATTATTATTATTATTATTATTATTATTATTATTATTATTATTATTATTATTATTATTATTATTATTATTATTTCACTCCTTGTGAGTTTTTACACCAACGTAAGCTAATGGTCTTTCATTGGAGTCTGAGTATTCTCATGTCTCCATGACTCTTCTGAGTATTCTTGGCGACCTCAACAATGATGTTGTCTGGGTGGTCGCAATAATAATAATAATAATGATAATAATAATAATAATAATAATAATAATAATTATTATTATTATTATTATTATTATTATTATTATTAGTTTTTCCCACCAGCATAAAATGATGGTCTTTCACTAGAGTTTGAGTGACAAGTCTCTTCAGGTCTCCATGATACTTCTGAATATTCTAGCCGATCTCAACAATTTGTTGTCTGGATGGTCTCAATTCTTACTCTGATTTCTTCTTCTTCTTCTTCTTCTTCTTCTTCTTCTTCTTATTATTATTATTATTATTATTATTATTATTATAGAGTTTTTCACACCAGCGTTAGCTAATGGTCTTTCACTGGAATCTGAGTGACAACAAGTCTCCTCAGGTCTCCAGGACACTTCTGAGTATTCAAGCCGATTGTAGCAACGCAGTAGTCTGAATGGTCTCAATTCTTCCTCTGATTTCCAGATCCTCTTTTTTCCAAGCTTTTTGTGACCGTTCGAAGTGCACCAACAACAATTGGTATCAATTTGACCCTCATATTTTACAGCTTTTTCAATTCTCTGGTAAGTTCCCGGTATTTGTCTATCTTTTCGTTTCCTTCACCTTCACCCTGTGATCTGCGGGAACTGCAAAGTCTACCACTTGACAAGATCTCTTGTTTTGTTTTTTGTTTTTTTCTAATCAATACTAGGTTTGGTGTCCTTGCTTGGATAAGGTGATCCATCTCGAAGTCCAAGAGAATTTTATGCGTTTCATTCTCAAAAACAGATCCTGGTTTATGCATATAACATTATTATTATTATTAGTTTTTCACGCAAGCATTAGCTGATGGTATTTCCCTGGAGTCTGAGAGACAACAAGTCTCTTCAGGTCTCCAGGACTCTTCTGAGTATTCTGGCAGATTGTAGCAGTGCAGTATTTTGAATGGTTTCAATTCTCCCTCTGATTTCCAGATTTTCCAAACTTAAAAAAAAATCTTTTTGGAACCGTTCCAAATTATTATTACTTTACTCCTTTTAAGTTTTCACATCAGCATTAGCTGATGGTCTTTCACTGGAGTCTGAGTGACAGCAAGTCTCCTCGGGTCTCCAGGACTCTTCTGAGTATTCTGGCAGATTGCAGCAGTGCAGTGTTCTGAATGGTTTCAATCCTTCCTCTGATTTCCAAACTTTCCAAACTCTTTTCTAATCCTTTTGGGACTGTTCCAAGTGCACCAACTACAATTGGTATCACTTTCACTTTCATGTTCCATAACTTTTTCAGTTCTCTGGCAAGGTCTAGATATTTTTCCATTTTTTCATTTTCCTTTAGCTTCACCCTGTGATCTGCTGGCACTGCAAAATCCACCAGTTGACAAGTTCTTTCTTTTTTGTTTATCAACACTAGGTCTTCTTGCTGGGATAAGGTGATCCGTTTTTATTTCAAAGTCCCAGAGAATTTTATGAGTTTCGTTCTCAAGAACAGATTCTGGTTTATGTATATACCATTTTGTTGTGTGGTCAAAATGTAATTTTTTGCATAATTCCCAGTGTATCACCTTCCCAACCCAGTTGTGTCTAGTTTTGTATTCTCGTTGTGCTAGTTTGCTACATTCGCAGAGTATATGGTTTACAGTCTCATCTCTATTACCACAAAGTCTACATTTACTATTTTGTTGGGTCTTATCAATTTTCGCTTTTATATAGTTTGTCCTTATGTCATTATTTTGTGCAGCAATTATTAATGATTCTGATTCTGATTCTGATTCTGATCATTATTATTATTATTATTATTATTATTATTATTATTATTATTATTATTATTAGTGTTGTTGTTGCTCTAATACCTTTGGGAACAGTAACAAAGAAGAAACGTGGACTTTTTAATCCCCAGAATTTCTTAAGGCGACACAATTACTATGGAGAATTTAAAGAGAATTAAAACAACTTGTGGTCAATTGATTTCTGACGATATCAACCGGATAATTCCAGTGTGAAGAAAGAAGTAATAATAATACTAGTAATATTTTTTTTAAATAAAATACGTGATTAAGCTTATCCTGAATATGTCCCATGTGACTTAATGATAATATATGAGATCTCGTTTCTCGTGAAAATACGGAAAATAAAAATAAAAAAGATTATCATTATGTATTAAATTCCAATGCAAATCAATGCTCTGTTATACAAACAGTCATTTCAGTGTTTGTTAAACGACCAGAGCGCTTAATTATTTAAGAGCTTTTTTTTATCCCCCTCCAACTCTTGCAAACATTTATTTCATTTGTTCATCGTTTTATTAATAATAGAGTTCGGGTTTAAAATGGAGACGAAAGAACTTTTTCCTTTTTTTTTTTTTTTTTTTGTTTAATCTATTTATTTAATCTTCTTCGATTAAAGAGTTCTCTCTGTACTGGGAATCAATTGGTTATTTTTTTCCTTTGTACTTCTTTTTTGTGCGTATCAGTGTTTAATGGTTTCCATCATATTTAACAAGATTCAATTTTATTTTTTTTCTTTACTCTTTTTATTAGCTCTACTGAAACTATTTCTTCAATTATGTAGACGTTCGCGCCAACACACACACACACACACACACATACACACACACACACACACTCTTACACACACACATATATATGCATATATATATATATATATGTGTGTGTGTGTGTGTGTGCATATGTCTGTGTCTATATATATATATATATATATATATATATGTATATACGCACACACACATACACACACACACACACACACACACACACACATATATATATATATATATATGCAGGTAAAAACACATACACGCTTAAAAACAAATATATACACGCATGAATATGCACATAAACGCACGTACACACACACACATACACACACACACACACACACACACACATATATATATATATATTATAATATATATATATATATATATATATAACCGTACACGGACACACATAAATATACAATCCAAGTCCCCCATATATATATACACACACACACGAACAAAAAACGTATACATAATTGTAAATATATAAAGCACATATACATAATAAAAAACGTATACATAATTGTAAATATATAAAGCAC
The DNA here is from genome assembly GCA_023376005.1 of Doryteuthis pealeii. Taxonomy (NCBI): domain Eukaryota; kingdom Metazoa; phylum Mollusca; class Cephalopoda; order Myopsida; family Loliginidae; genus Doryteuthis; species Doryteuthis pealeii. The sequence goes on along the minus strand of CM042147.1, from coordinate 78,709,498 downwards.
GGTTCCAATGCTGTAGCTATGGGGAGTTTAGAGTTTACCCTTACTGACATTAGTCCCAGGTCCAATGTGTCACGGAATGACAGTACTTTTCAGGATCCAATCTATGATTTTTAAAGTTCAAAAAGTGAGTTGTACAAAAAGCGTTAGAGTTAAAAAAAAAAAAATTTAATTAAATTTGAATACCCAACAAGAAAAAAAAACAAAAACATTTTCGGCATGAAATAAGCCAAGAGTTGACATGACGGAAAATCCAACCAACCAACCAATTACCCATTTTATTCTGATTTTAGCAGGCCCTGTTATAATTTATGAAGTAAGTCGCTGGAGCTGCCTAATGTCAGTATCAGCCAGACAGCGAGGGAGTCTATCCCCTTTCCACTAGCGCTAGACCAAGGAAATCATTTTAGCATCTGAGGTGGAGCGCCACACCTACCATCAGGTCCTCACTTTACCGCACGGATCTCTGTGATACTCATACGCTGAGTTGGCGGGGGCCGGTATCGAACCAAGAACCTTGTGATTCCTAGCCGAACACTCTACCGACTTAGCTAAACCGGCCCCTTCAATTTTAATTTATAATCAGTGGAAATATCTCTGAATTTAAAACCCGGTGGTGTGGGACTAGCAACTCCACCCCATAACAAGATACTTGCTACAAGACCACATCACCATCACAGATTTGAGGTGGTCGCGGGACATATTACACATACATACGCTTCAATAACATGAAATTTCTACATTTAAATACACAGATACCCTTATCTTAAAATTTGTCGCTGAAATGGTTTGGTTTGGTTTGGTTTGGTTTGGTTTTATTTTACGACATATCAACCTCAGTGTGTCATTTAATGCCGATAAAGTTTTGAAGTAAATCAATTCTTAATGGATAATACAATTTTGTTTATCAACTCATGTTTTTCTATTTAACCCATAGATGGTACCCTAACAGGTTCTACCAATCCGGGTCAGAGTGGACCAGGGAGAAATAGTGATGAAGGGGTGCTCCACATTCCCCAAAAATTGGAACCTCACCATCAGATAGGGTTTAACGTAATTCCCAGGACATGTAGACCCTCAGTCACCGCCTTCTGGCACCCATATGATAAAAAGGGGTTGGGACTTGCCATAAGGGCAATAGGCTTGGGAAAATCATATAGGTGCTAGGGCTTGACGTGACCAGCCGATTGATCGGAGGGGGCCTCTCCAACCGTCCGTCTAGCCCAAGTTAGGACCAAAGTGGAGTATTGCAAGTCATGAACTGCTCATCCACCTGGGTTCTATCCTTAAGCATCACGGGTCGCCACCTACGGCCAACAGGTGGCCCCATTGGGGGAGTCTTACCCCTCTGCAGAGGTGTAGTCGGTGCATTCTAACGCCCCAGCCGACAGGGCGGTAGCTAGCTGAAAAGGAAAAGGGTGGGACTTACATGACTTGAACTCAACAACCTATACGCCACCGGTTGTGACTGTCACAGTGATCCTGTAAATTCATCAGCATCTTGTTTCCACTGCTTGAATATCTACATTTAAATCTTAAGTCTTTCTGTATAAATGACACTTTCTCTGAAAAAAAGAAAGAAGAATGTAAATGGCTTGATATTTGTAATATAAAGTAAATGTACCACGCCCCTGGGGGCCTATGGTCGTAGTTACACTAAATCTGTGATTCTGCTGCGGTTTTATAGCAAGTAGTTTTTTATGGGTTGGGGTAGCTAGCCCTCACACCCACTGGTTTAGATTCAATGTTTCGTGCTTTTTCCAAAATCGGTTGCTTACCAATGGTAAAAAGGCCCATCTTTCCCTAATGTGTTAGGATTATTGGGGATTATGTTGTATAGTATTGATTAGTTTCATGTCTATATTCTATGGTATAATTTTATTTCCCTCAAAAAAGAGAGAATATCCTCCATGTTGACATTTTCAAATAGATCTTTCATATTGTTTGCTTTAAAATAACGGTTCCTGATGTGAGCAAAAAACCTGCATTCCATGAATAAGTTTTTAACTGTCAAGGTTGTTTGACATGTTTCACGTTGTGGTTGTTGTTCTTGTTTGAGCATATAGGAGGGCGTTAGTTTAGTATGACAAATGCGTAATCGGGACACAATGACTTGTTCCTTTCTAGACTTCCTTAAAGTTGGTCTCCGGCCTCCCAAAGTGGGTTTGATTAGGAAGAGTTTATTGTGGATGTTGTTATTCCAGTGTTGTTGCCATTTTATATGAAGGAATCTATTAATTTTGGGTTTCAAGTCAGCATATGGTATCTTCAACCTGCCGGGGATCAAATCTAGAGCCGATTTAGCTGCATAATCAACTTTTTCATTCCCCCTCACTCTTATATGGCTTGGGATCCAGCATATCATAATCTCCTTCGAGTTAGACACCGAGTCTAATCTATTCAGGAGCTTAATGATTAGAGGGTCTTCCAGTTTGTTTTATTTCTTAATGATAGTAGAACAGAAAGCGAGTCTGAGAAGATTATATATTTTGTTGTGGTTATTTTCAGTGATGATGAAGCATCACAGAACTTCGGACCGAACACTTTATTTCATCCATTGGGGTAGATTTTTCTCATTCTATTAACCAGGATCGAGTACAAGTGTTAGGCTATGTTAAGCATTCTATTTTATGTTCGCCCGTGGTTGGGATTGAACCAGCAGGATCTATATCAGCGTTTCTCTACCGGTTTTCCCCGAAACTCTAATGTTCCTCAAAATGTCCCTAAGGGTTCCGCAAGAACAAGTGAGATAAGCTAAATCACTTTTGGCTTTTTATTTAATTTCATATACGTAATATTACTAAACATGCACAATATATTCTTGGTTATTGTGATATTGTAATATAGACTTCATTCCCTCTAACCTATTATTATATTTTTTAAAAATATAACAATTATTGGGAATATATTTATGGTATATAATTTTGTTTTTGCGTAGGGATTCCTTGAGACATGTAATTTATTTTAAGGGTTAGGCAAAGGTATTGTTATATACACAAATAATGGAGGCGCGTGGTCTAATGGTTAGAGTCATGGGAAATGGACTCGTCGATCAGAGTTCAATTCCTGGTTGAAGCTGTTTGCATTTCACATGTCGCTAATACCCTTGGGAAAGGTATGAATCCAATTCTCCTTTCAACTATGGGTAAATAGCAGGGCTCTTTAAAGGGCTCTTTAACCATGGCTAGGTAACCAATCTAAGAGAAGGAAAACTCTGAATTCAAACCTGGTAAACTCCGCTTAAAAAATTGACCTTGTGTCGCATCCTGCTCGTGCGGAGGGGTTGGTAAATATATATATATATATATATATATATATATATATAAACACAAATAAAGATATCTCCCGATTCACAAAAATTCACCAATTTCAAATACGGTGATTTAACTTTTTTTGTTGTAATTTTGTTACGAAAATAAACTAAGTTTTATATTTGAAACAAACAAAACTTCCTGGTTTGCTTGTGTATTGTGGTGTGTGGGCGTATTTGAAATTGGTGATTTTTTTTGTGAATCGGGAGATATTTGTATTTATGTATATAAAAGTACAAATATAGAGAAACACTGCTTTACCTTTTGTTACTTAGGAATGTATTAACTCAAAAGTTATGTCCGTTGCGCCATGTTTCCAACTAGCTTTTCTTCACCTTACTGTTTCATCTCATACGCAGCTCCCTAAACTTTCCACTGTAAATATCCTTTGATTTAAATTCGTTCCATGGCAAAGATATTCATGATTTGCCAAGCCATTAAGAGAACGTGATGAATAAAAGTGAAGAGTGTATTGGATAACTGTACTAGGAGTGCTACAGCAATTCGTATTCAGTAAATTGATCGTGAGTTCAATTAGTCGATGGGACATCTCGTCTCCAATCTCGACGATAATTGATTAGCAATTATCGATTCAAACAATAATCATTTGATTAACATGCAATATGACATTTACAGAAAAGAAAAAAAGGTTATAGAAAAATAAAATTATATATAGGATTTTAATTCTTATTTTCTTTTATTGTTAGAGTTTTAAAGGGTCAGAAATATAGAAAAAAAGATAGACTTGAAAAATATGCATTCATATTTTGGTTGGAGCACACTGAAATATACGAATTCTTAATGATTTTAATTTCATGAATTATTTTCCTCTTACCTCCTCTCTTACTACTGTCTCTCTCTCAGCCCCTGGTTTACCAAAACTCGTTTTAGTCTGGGCATCGACCGGGTTTATTTCTGATAATATATATATATATATATATATATATATATATATATATATAATATTATCAGAGGTAGTTTAAATGAACTTCGTATCGTATCTATATTCATATATATATATATATATATATATATATATATATATATGAAAGTAAATAGAAGTTAATCCGACAGTATGAATTTGACATTTTTTTTAAACAAATGATGTTAATATTTTGCTGACAGAATCTGTTTCGACCGTTTTAATAGAGCGGTCTTCATCAAGAGCAACATATGAATGAAAGACGGAAAAAATAACAGTTAGGATAAGAGGTACAAACGAACGCTAGTGTTCGATGCTGGAATTTAAAAAATGCGTGTTCTGTGTTAAAAATAAAATAAATTTTATTTTTAAAAATCAGAGGCATTATAATCCATAATAAAACTCAGTAGAGTTTGATGTGAAAATATATTTAAAAAAGTGTATAATAAGTATCAAAAATGTTCATAAAGTATTCCAGCTACAAAAAGTAAGTTAAAAGTCCACAGCACAATTGAAGAAAGGTGTAAAGTTTCAAAGAATTTGTATTGTTGACAAATCCGTAGTGTTGTAGATATTAGTAGATCTTTTGAGTTTTATTATGGATTATAATGCTTCTGATTTTTAAAAATAATTTTTTTAAATTTTTAACACAGAAGACGCATCTTTTTAAATTCCCGCATCGAACACTAGCGTTCGTTTGTACCTCCTATTCTAACGGTTATTTTTTCCCTTTACAATTCAAGAATTATCTAATCCATTACAGGAGGGCTACAACAATTTCTTTGGATAGCACTAAACTTAATTTAGTTAAAATATTATACGTCCACTTACTAGTTTTCCCGAGTAAATAATTTTCTAAATCACTTTCTAATTAAAATCCATTAACTTCAAAAATTGTTTACATCAAGTTAAAATTAGATTATACTTTCAAAACCAGAGGGTAACGAATAACGAATAACGAATAACGAATTATATATATATATATATATATATATATATATATATATATATATATATATATATAATTGTATATATATATATTATATATAATATATATATTATATATCATATATATTATATATATATATTATATTATATATATATTATATTATATATATATATATATATATTATATATATCCTATATATATCCTATATATGTATATATATATATATATATGTGTGTGTGTGTGTGTGTGTGTGTGTGTGTGTGTGTGTGTGTGTATTATATATTATCTATATGTATTATATATAATTGTATATCTTGAATGTCAAAAAAAAATTTATATCATATATATATATATATATATATATATATATATATAATTGTATATCTTGAATGTCAGCCTATTTGAATCCTTAGTTTCACTTTTTTCTTACAAAACACTACATTTAATATGTTTTAGCTCAGAGCACTTTCCTAGGAATCGCAAGTTTCCTGGTTCGATACCGACCCTCGCCAGCCCAGCGTATGAGAAGCATAGCGATCTGTGTAACAAAGTGAGGAGATGATGGTAGGTTTGGCGCTCCATCTCTTATGCAAAACAATCTCCTTGGTCTATCACTAGTGAAAAGGAGATAGACGCCCTCGCTGTCCGACATTAAGCCATTCCGTTGACTTTACTTGCTTGTAACCTTGTAATCTAATAGGTGAAACATACACGAAAGCCTTACAATTTGCTGTTCAGTATTTAAGTATTCTATCGCAAGGTTCCTGGTTCGATACAGGTCCCCACCAATACAGCGTATGAATAGCATCTGAACTGAGCGGTAAAGTGGGGAGCTGATGGTAGGTGTGGCACTACACCCCCGCAAAAAATCTCGCTGGTGTAACGCTAGCGAAAAGAGGATATACTCCCCCACTGCCCGGCTGATACCGACAATAGGTCATTCCACCAACTTTACTTACATATATATATATATATGAGAAGTAAACAAACAAACGATGTGTTTTGATATGGCTTTTTTTTAGCCGACAATTTTTGGGAGAATATGTGCTTAATTGAAGTCGTGCCTAATTTTGAAAATTAATTAATTAATAATTAATTAATTAGGCGGGCATACCTATTCAAATGTAAGGCTAAACAAATCGAGAAAAATTAATCTCTGTATGTACATTTCGGCCTATTAGGCCTCATCAGCAGAGGGCGGTATTCCTATCTATAGCTCTGTTGATGAGGCCTAATAGGCCGAAATATACATACAGAGATTGATTTTTCTCGATTTGTTTAGCCTTACATTTGAATAGGTATGCCCGCCTAATCAATTAATTATTAGTTAATTAATTTTCAAAATTAGGTACGACTTCAATTAAGCACATATTCTAAAAAAAATATATATATACATATATGTATATATATATGTGTGTGTGTGTGTGTGTGTGTGAGTGTGTATATATAATTCCTCCACCTCATTGGCATTAAATAACCCACGAAGGTTAATATGCCATTAAACAAAGAAATCAATCAAGTAGGTAATCTAGAAGCAATTCTTACACTTAACAACTTTTATTAATGGTTAAGCCAAACGGGAACAAAGATGCAATACAAGAAAGATGTGAAATAATATTTGTTGGCTGGTCGTCTGGTTGGTTGGTTGGTTTTTACGGTAATTCAACCCTAGTTGAGTTATTTTATGCCGAAGACGTTTTGTTTTATTCATTTTTTTCAAGCTCAATTTATTTTGCAATACGTTTTTAAAACTTAATTTTTATCTATTTAACCCAAAGTTAGAATCCTAATAGGTACTACCAATCCGGATCAAAGTGGACCTAGGAGTAATGGCAATGAAGGGCTACTCCACACTCCCCAGAGCTCCGGAATTGGAACTTCACCACCAGATGTATTTTAACGTTATACCTAGGATACTAAGACCCTCAGTCACAGCCTTCTAACACATATATGATAAAATAATTGGGGGTTTCCAATTAGAACAAAAAGGTTGGAACAATCATATAGATGCTTGGGATTGACATGGAAAGCCGATTGATCGGAGAGGATCGCTCCGATCATCCGTCTAGTCTAAGTATGGGCCAGGGTGGATCGTGGCATGGACTGCTCAGCCACCAGGATTCCGTCCTTAAGCATTACGGGTCACCGCCCACAGCTAACAGGTGGCCCATTGGGTGAGTGGGGTCTTGTATTCTACATCCCCAGTCAACAGGGTTGAATTATATTTGTGATAGAAATAAATTAAAGTTATTTTATATTCGAGTATTGTAATGCAAGAAGGCAGAGCAAAAGAGAGGGTAAGGGGTGTCCGGATAACGATAACGCTACATCACTCGCCATTTGACCGCTATATCCTATGTGGTTCAACACTCAAAAAGCCAGTTTCTAGTCATCAGGCATTTAGAAAAAAAAAATGTCTGAGTTAATCTATCGTACAAGGGACGTCTTTGTTTGATGAATCTGAACAGTTTTTGGCAAAGATATCAGCTGGCCATACGATGACTGCTGATTGACTGGCTTGCAAGATCAGATTTGGATTCTGATTATACCTGTGGAATGAAATTGCCGTCTGTCTTTTTGGGGTCCCCTCCCCCCCCCTTTAGCGTCGCTCCTCAGCCCCTTCCTCTTCCTCCATTTTGTCTTCATTCTTTCATTCGTCGGGTGCTGTCAAACGTTCTTCGAGGAAAGTACTGGCATTCATAGGGATCTTGATACGGATTTGGCAGGAGTCTGTAAAAAGAGAATTCCCTCACCACCACTCTACACTTTTCGTGTCCCCCGCCGCCGCTAAAAGACATAGCATGTTTATCGAGAAGGTATTACCGGTATATCAGATCGACACGAATTTCGAAAGAAAGAAAGAAAGAAAGTAGAGAAAAGAAAAGAAAAGAATAGTATTCATCTATTATAAGTATAAGTATAGCTTAGTTTGGTTGGTTGGTTGGTTGGTTGGTTTTAGGGCATGTCAAACATTGTTGGGTTATTTTATGTCAAAGACATTTTTATCTATTCCTTATAGCTCGGTATTCAATATTTTTAAATATTTTTAAAACACATTTTTAGAACTCATTTTTAGATGTGACCATGATAATTACCATTACTCCAGGTCAGATCTACACGAATTTCGAAAGAAAGAAAAGAAAAGTAAAGAAAAGTATTCATCTATTAAGTATGGCTTAGTTTGGTTGGTTGGTTCGTTGGTAGGTTTTATGGCATTTCAACCCTTGTTGGGTTATTTTATACGTAAGACATTTTTGATTTATTCCTTGTAGCTCGGTATTCAATATTTTAAAATCTTTTTTAAACACATTTTTAGAACTAATTTTTCTATTTAACTCATAGATGTGACCAAGATAAGTACTACTATTCAGGTCAGAGTGGACCTGGGAGTGATGGGGATGAAGGATAATCCAAATTCACTAAAGCTCCAAACTGGAACTTCAACTCTAGATGCAGGTTAACGTTATATCTAGGACACACAGACCCTCAGTCACCTCATTTTAGCACATATAGAATTAAAAGGTTTGGGGTCTGCCATAAGAGCAACAGCGTCGGGACAATCATATATGTGCTAGGGATTGACGTGACAAGCCGATTGATAGGAGTGAATGTCCCCAGCCACCCGTCTAGCTTAAGTGAGAGAAAGTGGAGTTGTGCATGTCATGTACTGCTCAGCAACCACAAACCCGTCCTTAATCATCACCGGTCGCCATCCAAGACCCGCAGGTGGCCCTATTAGGGGGGTTTTACCCTTCTGGAGAGCTGCAGTCAGTGCATTCTTATACCCCAGCCGACAGGGCCGGGCTTAGTTTGGTATAAGGTCAGATGTATGTGCATCCAATACGAATCGAATTCATTAGCTTAGCTTGCTAACAATTACATTAGGTATTCAAAAGTGAGAGGTAAGTTATGTCCCGAATTTACAAAAAGATAGATAAGAAAGAAAAAGAAAGGTATTTATTTATTTATTTATTTATTAAGTAAAGCTTAGTTTGGCACATGGTTAGAAGCATTGTCATCTAGTGAGAATTAAACTTATTTATCTAGCTTATTAACCATTACACCACGACGAAACCCTAATAGAGAAAAGTGTGTTTACGTTGAAAACGCACGTTCTAAAAAATATTTAATAAGCTTCATTTAGTTTGATAAAAGGCCAGAAGCGTGAAACATAACGTGAGGATCGAACCCACTAACACTAGTACTACTAGCCTAACTCCAAGCAATTAAACCATGCGAGACGTCTATCAACCCTGAGACTGGTACTTGATGTTTTGCAATTGTGTTAAATTGACCAGATCGTTCGCATTTATGTGCAATGAACTGTTTCTACCGATACCAGACCCAAGCAAATTAGAAAAAATGATGGTTAGTTCATAATAATTGAGCAGAAGGACTCGGATTATAATAATGATAGGACTTTATTTGAATAGAATGGGTTCTGAGATGAGTAGATAGTGAACTTTGAAATATCTCATCATGCATGTAAAAAGTATCAGGAAGATTTGGGGGATTTGTTGTCAGGCAAGGAGTTTTAAAATTTTAAGATTAAAGAATATTCAGGTTTCAGTCTCCATCCCTTTTTTTAAATCTCTATTAATAATTGAGATTGAGAGTATTTCTGTCTGTAACAAAAACTACGTCACAGCTTACGTCACAATATTCATAATAGTCTATTAATGAGTATCTAATTTATAGTCACAATCATTGATGCATAGAATAAAAACATGCCTAATGAATTTGATGATTTTACTTACTTAGGATAAAACCTCTCTGACATTGAATTTTATCCACCCTAACCTCAGGTAATATCTTCACAAAATTATTTTTACACCGCCCATAGGGCGTTTTTTTTACTAGTCCTCTTAATTTCTTTAAACTATACATAGATTAAATCTTACTTCCATTCTATTAATTGGTATATAGTAAACGTGAGTAAAATCGTTGGGGTGGCATACTGTCGGTATCTATCCCATTTTCACTAGAGTTAGACTATGGAGATTGTTTTAGCGTCTGTGGTGGACCGACTCAACTACCATCAGCTCCTCACTTTACTGCACACATCACTGTGCTACTCATAAGATGAGTTGGCGAGGACCGGTATCAAAACCGGAAACTTGTGCTTCTTAGGCGGATGCCCTACTGACTGAGCTAAACAGGACCTATATTTTAATATAAATATAACTTTTGATTCGTCTAAATATATTGCTGTTCAATAGATTAGCGACACCAGTTTGATCTATGATTTATCGTCATATGAAAGGGAGACGTTGAAACGACTTCAGATCCAGGACGAGGCTGTTTGCGTTTCACGTTGGCACAAATTGCCCAGGGAGAAGCACGGACCTACCTCTCCTTCCCCGAACCCCAGCTTGGGATCTATAGATTTGGTGTCACTACCGGTCTAGGAGAAGGAAACCTGAATTTAAAGCACTTTTACTCTGGTTAAAAAGTTTACCATTTGTCGCATCTTGCTAGCGGTGGTTGGTTGATTGATTGGTTGGTTGGTTGGTTGGTTGGTTGGATTTTACGGCATGTTGGGTTATTTTGTGTATTGAACAGGCTCATTTTCAGGTCATTTAATGTTGAATCAAGTAATTATGATAAACAAAGGACTCATGTTGCTTACAGTACCTGCTGTTGCTTAAGTGGTTACATGATTAATTATTGAACAGGTTCATTGGTGCATAAATTTGGTGATCTATCAGGAACAGGTACTTTCAGTAGGACTTGACCATAATGCAAAATACTGGCCATACAGTGTAATATTTTTTAAAAGATTGATTTTGAAGGTCAGCAAAAATTCACGTTAATTGTGTATGTCGATGTGTCTAAAGCACTGCAGGGAATTTTCTTGAACATACGCGAAAGAGAAAAGTGTAAAAAAAATAGAATAGAGAAAGATTAGAAAAAAATAAGAGTGAAAAACAAGGGAGATAAGTTGATTTGTCATGATATAAAGAAAAGGAAAAAAAAAAAAAACAAAAAAAGAACAAGAAGACAATATACATTTTATGCCGAGGATGTTTTTGTTTCATTCATACTTGATATGAATTCATTTTCATCCAGGATGAGGCTGTTTGCGTTTCATATTGGCACACATACCCCTGGGAGAGGCACGGATCTACCTCTCCTTCCCCGAACCCCAGCTTGGGATCTATAGATTTGGTGTCACTACCGGTCTAGGAGAAGGAAATCTGAATTTAAAGCACTTGTATTCTGGTTAAAAAGTTGACCATGTGTCGCATCTTGCTAGCGGCGGTTGATTGGTTGATTGGTTAGTTGATTGGTGGGTTGGTTGGATTTTACTGCATGTGAACCTTTGTTGGGTTATTTTATGCCGAAGACGTTTTTGTTTTATTCATTCTTGATATGAATTCATTTTTTTTTTTAAACTTTAAACTCAATTTTTAAAAACTTTTTTTTTTCTATTTAAGCCGTAGATAGGACGCTAACAAATACTTCCATTCCGGTCAGTGGTGACCTGGGAGTAATGGTGACGAAAGGGTACTCCTTATTCCCAAGAGCCCCAGAATTGCAAGTTCACCATTAGATGTAGTTTAAGGTAATACCCTGATACTAAGACCCTCGACCACTGCCATCTAGCATATATATGATAAAAATGGTTGGGGGTTTCCGATAGGGCAATACGGTCGGAACGATCATATAGGCGCTAGGGCTTGTCAATTGATCAGAGATGTATTGCCCAACCGCCCGTCTAGCCTAATGGGTGTTGCATGTCATGGACTGCTCAGCCACTAGTATTCCATCCTTAAGTATTACAGGTTGCCACTCACGGTCAACAGGTGACCCTTTAGTGGGATTTACCCCTCTGCAGAGGTGCAGTTTTAGTATTCTTACGTCTCAGCCGACAGGGCGATGCTCGTGGCGGAGGGTTGGTAAAAGCAAACAATTGCTACCACATGTATTACATACCAAGGACAAACAACAAATACATTCACAAAAACAACAGACCTGTCTTCTTTTTTTTTCCTTTCTTTTTTTTTTATGTTTTTATTTTTACCCACCCCTCCGCCACGAGCAATCGCCCTGTCGGCTGAGACGTAAGAATACTAAAAACTGCACCTCTGCAGAGGGGTAAAAATCCACTAAAGGGGTCACCTGTTGACCGTGAGTGGCAACCTGTAATACTTTAGGATGGAATACTAGTGATGAGCAGTCCCATGACATCAACACCATTTAGGCTAGACGGGCGTTGGGCAATACAATCTCTGATCAATTGACAAGCCCTAGCGCCCTATATGATCCGTTCCGACCGTATTGCCTTATCGGAAACCCCCAAACCATTTTTATCATATATATGCTAGATGGCAAGTGGTCGAGGGTCTTAGTATCAGGGTATTCCTAAACTACATCTAATGGGTGACTTGCAATGTCTGGGCCTTCTGGGAATAAGGAGTCCCTTTCGTCACCTTTACTCCCAGGTCACCATGACCGAAATGAAGTATTTGTTAGCGTCCTATCTACGGCTTTAATAGAAAACAAAAGTTTTTAATAATTGAGTTAAAAGTGTTAAAAAAAAAAATGAATTCATATCAAGAATGATAAAACAAAACGTCTTCGGCATTAAATAACCAACAAAGGTTTCCATGCAGTAAAATCCAACAACCACAATGCAATAACCAATCAACCAATCAACCGCCGCTAGCAAGATTGCGACAATGGTCAACTTTTTAACCAGAATACAAGTGCTTTAAATCAGATTCCTTCTCCTAGAACCGGTAGTGACACCCCAATCTATAGATCCAAGCTGGGGTTGGGAAGGAGAGGTAGATCCGTGGCCTCTCCAGGGGTATGTGGTGCCAATATGAAACGCAAACAAGCCTCATCCTGGATGAAAATGAATTTCATACAAGTATAGAATGAAACAAAAACATCCTGGCATATGTATATTGTCTTCTGTTCTTTTTTGTTTTTTTCTTTTTTTGTCTTGTTTCTTATATGCAGACAAATCAACTTATCCCTGTTTTTCACTCTTATTTTTTTTCTAATCTTTCTCTATTCTATTTTTTTTACAACTCTTTCTCTTTCGCGTATGTTCAAGAAAATTCCTGCAGTGCTTAGACCATCGACATACACAATTAAGTGAATTTGTTTTGCTGACTTCAAAATCAAGTCTTTTAAAAATATTACACTGGATGGCAGTATTTGCATTATGGTCAAGTCCTACTGAAAGTACCTGTTGACCTGATAGATCACCAAAATTTAATGCACCAAGAACCTGTTCAATAATTAATCATGTAACCACTTAAGCAGCAGCAGGGTACTGTAGCAACTATCGCTTTGTTTTATCATAATACTTGATTCACATTAAATGACCTGAAAAATGAAGCCTGTTCAATACACAAATAACCCAACATGCCGTAAAAATCCAACAACCAACCAGACCAACCAACAATTCAATCAACCACCACCGCTAAGCAGATGCGACAAATGGTAAAGCTTTTTAACCAGAGTAAAAGTGCTTTTAAATTCAGGTTTCCTTCTCCTAGACCGGTAGTGACACAAAATTCTATAGATCCCAAGGCTTGGGGTTCGGGGAAGGAGAAGGTATCCGTGCTTTCTCCGGGCAATTTGTGCAAGTGAAACGCAAACAAGCCTCGTCTGGATCTGAAGTCGTTTCACCGTCTCCCCTTTCATATGACGATAAATCATAGATAAACTGGTGTCGCTAAATCTATTGAACAGCAATATATTTAGACGAATCAAAAGTTATATTTAATTAAATATAGGTTCCTGTTTTAGCTTCAGTCAGTAGGGCATCCGCCTAAGAAGCACAAGTTTCGGTTTTGATACCGGTCCTCGCCCAACTCATCTTATGAGTTAGCACAGTGATGTGTGCAGTAAAGGATGGAGGCTGAGTGGTAGTTGAGTCGGTCCACCACAGACGTAAACAATCTCCATAGTCTAACTCCTAGTGAAAAATGGGTATAAGATAGCCGGACTGTATGCCCGCCCAACGAATTTACTCACGTGCAGTNTTTATTGCTATATACCACATTAAATAGAATCGAAGTAAGATTTAACTATGTATTAGTTTAAGAAATTACAGAGGACTGTAAAAAAACGCCCTATAGGCCGCTTGTAAAAATAATTGTTGCTGAAGATCATTACCTGAGCGTTTAGGGTGGATAAAATTCAATGCTCAGAGAGGTTTATCTAAGTAAGAATAATCATCCGAAATTCATTAGAGCATTTTTTATTCTATGCCATCAATGAATTTGCTGACTATAAATTAGATACTCATTAAATAGCCATATTATGAATATTTGTGACGTAAGCTGTGACGCTAGTTTTGTTACAGACAGAACATACTCTCAATCTCAATATTATAGAGATTTAAAAAAGGGTATGCGAGACTGAAACCTGAAATATTCGTTAATCTTAAACTTTTAAAACTCCTTGCTCTGACAACAAATCCCCCAAATTCTTCTCTGATACTTTTTACATGCATGATGAGATATTTCAAAGTTCACTATTCTACTCATCATCAGAACACCATTCCTATTTCAAATTAAAGGTCCTATCTATATTATAATCCGAGTCCTTCTGCCTCACGATTATTATGAACTAACCTCATTTTATCTAATTTTGGGTTGGTCTCGTATCCGGGTAGAAACAGTTCATTGCACATAAATGCGATACGATCTGGTCAATTAACAACCTGCAAAACAGGTCAAGATACCAGTCTACAGGTTGTATAGACGTCTCGCATGGTTTAATTGCTGGATGTTAGGCCTAGTCAGTCACTAGTGTTAGTGGGTTTCGATCCTCACTTACTGTTGTCACGCTTCTGGCCTTTTATCAACTAAATGAAGCTTATTAAATATTTCTTTCTAGAACGTGCGTTTCAACGGAAACACACTTTTCTCCTATTAGGTTCTTCCGTCGCGTGTAATGCGTTAATAGCTAGATTAACATAAGTTCTAATTCTCACTACATGACAATGCCTTCATAACCAGTGCCAAACTAAGCTTTATTAATACAATAAATAAATAAATAAGATACCTTTCTTTTTCTTCTTAGCTATCTTTGTTAAATTCGCGACCTAACTTTACCTCTCACTTCTTGAAATACGCTAAGTAATTGATTAGCAGCCTAAGCTAATGAATTCAGATTCGTATTGGATGCACATACATCTGACTCTATACCAAACTAGCCGGCCCTGTCGTCTGGGGTATAAGAATGCACTGACTTGCAGCCTCCAGGAAGGCGTAAACCCCCCTAATAGGGCCACCATGCGCGTCTTGGATGGCGACACGGGTGATGATTAAGGACGGGATTGTGGTTGCTGAGCCATACATGACATGCACATCCACTCAACCACCTTTCCTCCACTTAAGCTAGACGGGTGGCGTTGGCGACATCACTCCTATCAATCGGCTTGTCACGTCAATCGCCTACACATATATGATGTGTCCCGACGCTGTGCTCTTATGGCCAGACCCCCAAACCTTTAATTCATATATGTGCAAAACTCGAGGTGCAGACCTTTCCAGGTCTGGTGTCCAGTATAAGCTTAACCTGCCATCTAGAGTTGAAGTTCCAGTTTGGAGCTTTAAGTGCTATTTGGATTATCCTTCATCCCCATCCTCCCAGGTCCACCTCTGACCCTCAATAGTGTACTTATTTGGTCACATTACATGAGTTTAATAAGAAAAATTAGTCTAAAAATGTGCTTTAAAAACAGATTTTAAATATTGAATACCGAGCACACAGGAAATAATCAAAAATGTCTTACGTATAAAATAACCCAACAGGGTTGACAATGTACTCATAAAAACCCTAGCCAACGAACCAACCCAACCAAACGTAAGCCAATACTCTAACTAGATGAATACTCTTTTACTTTCTTTTCTTTCTTTTTTTTCGAAATTCGTGTAGATCTGACCTCGAGTAATGGCTAATCTTATCATGCGTCACATCTAAAATGGTTCTAAAAATGCTGTTTTAAAAATATTTAAAAATACTGAATACCGAGCTATAAGAAAGATCAAAATGTTTTGACATAAACCCAAACAATGTTTGACATTTGCCTAAACCACCCACCACAACCCAACCAAAACTAAGCTCAACTCATTGGTTTTTTTTTTTTTTATATCATAAATAGATGCAATACATTCTTTTCTTTTCTTTGTCTCTACTTTCTTTCTTTCTTCTTTCGAAATTCCGTGTCGATCTGATAATACCGGGCAATACCTTCTCGAAATAAACAATATGTCTTTTCACGGCGGCGCGTGGGAACACGAAAAGTGATAGAGTGGTGTGAGGAATTCTGCCTTTTACAGCACTCTCTGCCAAATCAAGCGTATCAAATCCCTATGAAGCCAGTACTTTCTCGTAAGAACTTTGACACGTCACCACGCAATGAAAGAATGAAGACAAAATGGAGAAGAGGAAGAGGGCCTGAGGACGACGCTAAAGGGGGGGAGGGGACCCCAAAAAGACATGACGGCAATTTCATTCCCAAGCGTTAACTCAGAATCCAATTCGATCTTGCAAGCCAGTCAATTCAGCATCATCGTATCGCAGTCTGATTCTTTTTGCAAAACTGTTCAGATTCATTCAAACAAAGACGCCCTTTGTTACGATAGATGTAACTCAGACATTTTTTTTTCTAAATGCACTGCATGACTAGAACGGCCTTTTTGATTTGAACCACCCATAGGATTATAGCGAGTCAAATGGCGAGTGAGCCTTGTAGCCGTCTTCGTCTATCCGGTACCCCTCTTCCCTCTTCTGTTGCTCTGCCTTTTTGCATTACAAACTCGAATATAAAATAACTTATTTTTTCTAGTCACAATATAATTCAACCCTGTTGATGGGGATGTAGAAACAAGACCCCACTCACCCAATGGGCCAACCTGTTAGCTTGTGGGCAGGTGACCCGTTAATGCTTAAGACGGAATCCTGGTGGCTGAGCAGTCCATGCCACGATCCACCCTCGGCCCATACTTAGACTAGACGGCATGATCGGAGCAGATCTCTCGATTCAATCGGCTTCCATGTCAATCCCAACATCTATATGATTGTTCCAACCTTTTTTTCTAATTGGAAACCCCAATTATTTTATCATATATGTCGTTAGAAGGCTGTGACTGGAGGTCTTAGTACCTAGGTCTATAACGTTCTAAAATACATCTGGTGCGTGAAGTTCCAATTCCGGAGCTCTGGGAGTGTGGAGTAGCCCTTCATGCCATTACCCTATGGTCCACTTTGATCGGTATTCGGTCAGTACCTCATTAGGATTCTAACTTTGGGTTAAATTAGATAAAAATTTAAGTTTTAAAACGTATTGCAAAATAAAATTGAGCTTTGAAAAAATGAATAAAACCAACACATACTCTTCGGCATAAAACTAACTTCAACTGGGCTTGAATTACGCGTCAAAAACCAACCAACCAACCAGCGACCGACCATCGCCAACAAATATTATTTCACATCTTTCTTGTATTGCCATCTTTGTTCCCGTTTGGACTTAACCTATTAATAAAAGTGTTAGTGTAAAGGAATTGCTTCTAGATAACCTTACTTGATGACTTTCTGTTGTTTATGGCATATTAACCTTCGTGGGTTATTAATGCCCAATGTAGGGGAGCTGAATTATATATACACACTCACAACACACACACACAGCACAACGGTTATATATACATATTGCTCTCTATATATATATTTTCTCTTAGAATATGTGTTAACTGAAGTCCGTATCTAATTTTGAAAATTAATTAACTAATAATTAATGCATTAGGCGGGCATACCTATCAATATTAAGCAAACAAACGAGAAAAATCAATCTCTGTATGCTATTATTCGGCTATTAGGCCTCATCAACAGACGCCTAAGATAGGAATCCGCCCTCTGCTGATGAGCTAATTATGGCCGAATATGTACATTAAGAGATAATTTTGATTTGTTAGCCCTTAATTGAATAGGTATGCCCGCCTATAATAATATATTACTTATTTCAAAATAACACTTAATTTAAGCACGATAGGCATCCAACTATGTCATCTATATAAGCCTATCAAAATCATCGTCTATAGTTGTTCTTACATATTTGCTAATATAAAATGCACGTATTAAAAAGTTGTTGTTACTTGATCGACTGATTTACAACATGTACACGCACCGATATGAGGCAAATGTGAGCAGGACCGTCATGAGTCGCCATCTTCGGCGTAGACCATACACTCAGCGGCTTAGCATTAATTGCGGACGTCATGCTCTCGACCTACCACTCAGCTGCTCTCGCCGCGTTCGGGTACCACGCGAGCATCCGTCGACCGATGCCTATTACAACGCTGATCTCTACTGGTGTGGGTGTACCTGTATCGAACATGATCCTGGTAGAATACTTAAATATATCACAGAATTGTAGGCTTTTCGTGTATCCCTATAGATTACAATGTTACTATATGCATAGTAAAGTCAACGCGAATGGCATGTCGACAGCGAGGGCTTCTATGCCTTTTCCTAGATAGACCAAGGAATGTTTTGCTTAAGAGATGAGCGCCAACTACCACCGTCACTCGCCTTGTTACACAGATCGCTTGCTTCTCATACGTGGCTTGGCGAGTTGGTCGGTATGAGCCAGCGAAGAACTTTGCTTATTCCATGGAAATGCTCTATGCCTAAACATATTATAATGTATGTTTTAAGAAAAAAATGTGAAACTAGGTGATTTCAAATAGGCTGAATTCAAGATATACAAATATATATATATATATCATATATAATAATATATGAATAATTTTCTATTGAATTTCAATATAATCATATTATTATTATTAATACATATATGTAATATCGAACTACATACACACACACACACATCACACACTACACACACAAGTTATACCATTCACACATATTGATTATATATATTACTACAGTAATAGGATTATGTATAGGTAGGCAGAGTATCAAATGTAGGTATTAGTATATAAGAATATAATATAATAATATGAAATATTGAATATATATAATATATTAATTATATACTAATATAAGAATCAATAATACTGCTCCAAATCAATTAGGTCTATATACAAACCTATAACGTAGTATATATATATATATATTATATATAATAGATATATAATATCGTTATTCGTTATTCGCTTATTCGTTTACCCTTCTGTTGAAATATAAATCTAATTTTAACTGATGTAAACAATTTTGAAGTTATGAGGATTTTAATTAGAAAGTGATTAGAGAATTATTACTCGGAAAACTTAGTAAGTGTGGACCGATATAATTTTAACTAAAATTAATTTTTAGTGCTATCCAAAGAAATTGTTGTAGCCCCCGTGCTATGGATTAGATAATTCTTGAGATGTATGGGAAAAAATAACCGTTAGAATAGGACGGCTACAAACGAACGCTAGTGTTCGATGCGGGAATTTAAAAAGATGGCGTCTTCTGCTGTTAAAATTATTAAAAATTATTTTTAAAAATCAGAAGCATTATAACCATAATAAAACTCAAAAGATCTACTAATATTACAAACTACGGATTTGTCAACAATACAAATTCTTTTGAAAACTATCACCTTTCTTCAAGTTGTGCTGTGGACGTTCTAAGCTTACTTTTTGTAGCCTGGAATACTTATGAACATTTTTATACTTATTATATACACTTTTTTAAATATATTTTCACATCAAAACTCTATTTCTGAGTTTTATTATGGATATAATGCCTCTGATTTTAAAAATAAAATTATTTGTATTTTAACACAGAACACGCATTTTTTAAATTCAGCAATGAACACTAGCGTTCGTGTTGTACCTTTTCCTAACTGTTATTTTTTCCGTCTGTTCATCATATGTGCTTTGATGAAGACCGCTCTATTAAAACGCGTCTTCGAAACAGTTCTGTCAGCAAAATATTTAACATCATTTTTTAAAAAAAATGTCAAATTCATACTGTCGGATAACTCTATTTACTTATCATATATATATATATATATATATATATATTATTATATGAATATGATACGATACGAAGTGTCATTTAAACTACCTCTGATAATATAATATATATGATATATTATATATATTATATATATAATATTATCAGAAATAACCGGTCGATGCCCCGACTAAAAGAGTTTTGGTAAACCAGGGGCTGAGAGAGAGGACAGTAGTAAGAGAGGAGGCGTAAGAGGAAAAAATTCATGAAATTTAAAATCTAAGAATTCGTATATTTCAGTTGCTCCAACCAAAATAGAATGCATATTTTTCAAGTCTATCTTTTTATATTTCTGACCCTTTAAAACTCTAACATAAAAGAAAATAACGAATATAAAATCCTATATATAATCTTTATTTTTCTAAACCTTTTTTTTTTTCTTGTAAATGTCATAGATGTTAATCAAATGTATTATTGTTTGAATCGATATTGCTAATCAATTACCGTCGAGATTGGAGACGAGATGTCCCATCGACTAATTGAAACTCACGATCAATTTACTGAATCGAATTGCTGTAGCCAACTCCTAGTACAGTTTATCCAATACACATCTTCCTTTTATTCATTCACGTTCTCCTTAATGGCTTGGCAAACATAATATCTTTGCCATGTGAACGATTTAAAATCAAAGATATTTACAGTGGAAAAGTTTGGGAGCTGCGTATGAGACATGAAACCGTAAAGGGAAGAAAAGCTTGTGCGGAAACAGTGGCCGCAACGGACAAATTTTGAGTTAATACATTCTAATAGTAACAAAAGCGATAAAGCAGTGTTTCTCATTATTTGTACTTTTATATACATAAATACTATCTCCCATTCAACAAAAAAAATCACCAATTTCAAATACGCCCCACACCACAATACACAAGCAAACCAGGAAGGTTTGCTTTGTTTCAAATATAAAACCTTAGTTATTGTCGTTAACAAAATTACAACAAAAAAGTTAAGATCACCGTATTTGAAATTGGTGAATTTTTGTGAATCGGGGATATCTTTAGTTTGTGTTTTTATATTATATATATATATATATATATATATATATATTTACAACCCCTCCGCCGAGCAGGATGCGACACAAGCGTCAATTTTTTAAGCGGAGTTTACCGCTTTGAATTTCAGAGTTTTCTCTCTTAGATTGGTTACCTAGCCATGTTTAAGAGCCCTTTAAAAAGCCCTGCCTATTTACCATAGTTGAAAGGAGAATTGAGATTCATACCTTCCAACGGTATTAGCGACATGTGAAATTGCAAACAGCTTCAACCAGGAATTGAACGTGCTTGATCGACGAGTCCATTTTCCCATGACCTCTAACCATTAGACCACCGCGCCTCCATTATTTGGATATAACAATACCTTTGCTAACCCTAAAATAAAAGTTACATGTCTCCCAAGGAATCCTACGCAAAAACAAAATTAATACCATAAAATATTCCCAGAATTGTTATATTTTAAAAATATAATAATGAGGTTAGAGGGATGAAGTCTATATTACAATATACAATTAACCAAGAAATATATGCTGCATGTTAGTAATATTACGTATATGGAAATTAAATAAAGCAAAGTGATTTAGCTTATCGCACTTGTTCTTGCGGAACCCTTAGGGGACATTTTGAGGAACATTAGAGTTTACGGGCGAAAACCGGGATAGAGAAACCGATATAGATCCTGCTGGTTCAATCCCAACCACGGCGAACATAAAATAGAATGCTAACATAGCTAACACTGTACTCGATCTGGTTAATAGAATAGAAAATCTACCCCAATGGATGAAAAAAGTGTTCGGTCCGAAGTTCTGTGATGCTTCATCATCACTTGGAAATAAACCACAACAAAATTATATAATCTTCTCAGGACTCGCCTTTCTGTTCTACTATCATTAAGAAAATAAACAAACTGGAAGACCCTCTAATCATTAAGCCTCCTGAATGATTAGACTCGTGTCTAACTTCGAAGGATTATGATATGCTGCGATCCCAAGCCAGTATAAGAGGAGGTCGGAATGAAAAGTTGATTATGAGCTAAATCGGCTCTAGATTTATCCCCGGCAGGTTGAAGATACCATATGCCTGACTTGAAAACCAAAAATTAATAGTTCTTCATATAAAATGGCAAACAACACTGCGGAATAAAACATCCCAATAAACTCTTCCTAATCAAAACCACTTCTGGGAGAGCCGGAGAGACCAACTTTAAGGAAGTCTAGAAGGAACAAGTCACTTGTGTCCCGATTACGCATTTGTATACTAAACATAACGCCCTCCTATATGCGCAAACAGAACAACAACCACAACGTTGAAACATGTCAAACAACCTTGACAGTTAAAAACTATTCATGCGAATGCAGATTTTTTGCTTCACATCAGGAACCTTATTTAAAGCAAACAATATGAAAGATCTATTTGAAAATTCAACTGGAGGATATTCTCTCTTTTTTGAGGGAAATAAATTATACCATAGAATATAGACTGAAACTAATCATACTATAAACCAAATCCCAAATAATCCTAACATTAGCGGAGATGCGGCCTTTTTTACCATTGGCTAAGCAACGATTTTGGAAAAAGCCACGCAAACATTGAATCAAACCAGTGGTGTGAGGCTAGCTACCCCAACCCAAAAAACTACTGCTATAAAACCGCAAGAGAATCACAGATTTAGTGTAACTAGACCATAGGCCCCCAGGGGCGTGGTCTAACATTTACTTTATATTGACAAATATCAAGCCATTTACATTCTTTCTTTTTTTAAATGAGAAGTGTCATTTAGTACAGAAAGACACTTAATGTTAAAAATGTTTAGAATTCAAGCAGTGGAAACAAGATGCTGATGATTTACAGGATCACTGTGACAGTCACAACCGGTGGCGTAAGGTTGTTGGTTCAAGTCATGTAATCCCACCCTTTTCCTTTTCACTAGCTACCGCCCTGTCGGCTGGGCGTTAGATTGCACCGACTACACACTCTGCGAGGGGTAGACTCCCCCAATGGACCACCTGTTGGCCGTAGGTGGCGACCGGTGATGTTAAGGATAGAACCCAGTGGATGAGCAGTTCATGCTTGACCAACTCCACTTTGGTCCTAACTTGGCAGACGGCGTTTGAAGAGCGCCCCCTCGATCAATCGGCGGTCACGTCAAGCCCTAGCCCTATAGATTTCCAAGCCTATTGCCCTTATATATGGCAAGTCCCAACCCCTTTTATCAATGGGTGCCAAAGGCGTTGACTGAGGGTCTACATGCTCCTGGGAATTACGGTTAAACCCTACTGATGGTGAGGTTCCAATTTGCGGAATGTGGAGCACCCCTTCATCGACTATTATCTCCCTGCGTCCCTCGCCGGATTGGTAGAACTGTTAGGCTCCATCTATGGGTTAAATAGCAAAAAACTGAGTTGCAGTAAACAAAATTGTATTATCCATTAGAATTGATTACTTCCAAAACTTTATCGGCATTAAATGACCACACTAGCGTTGATAGTCGTAAAATAAAACCAAACCAAACCAAACCAAACCAAACCATTTCAGCGAACAAATTTTTAAGATAAGGGTATCTGTGTATTATTTAATGTAGAAATTTCTGTTATTGAAGCGAGTATGCTGGTTAAACTGTCCCCGACCACCTCAAATCTGTGATGGGTTGGTCTTGAGCAATTATCTTGTTATGGGTGGAGTTGCTAGTCCCACACCACCGGGTTTAAATTCGAGATGATATTCCACTCATTATAAATTAAATTGAAGGCGGCCGGTTTAGCTAATCGGTAGAGTGTTCGGCTAGGAATCAACAAGCGTTCTTGCGTTCGATACGGCCCCCGCCAACTCAGCTATGGTACACAGAGCACCGTGCGGTAAGTGAGGACCTGAGGTAGGTGTGGCGCTCCACCTCAGATGCCCTAAAATGATTTCTTGGTCTAGCGCTAGTGCGAAAGGGATAGACTCCCTCGCTGTCTGGTGATACTGGACATTTAGGCAGCCCAGCGACTTACTTCATAAATTATAACAGGCCTGCTAAAATAGTACATAAATGAGTAATTGGTTAGGTTGCGTTGCGATTTCTCCGTTCAAGTGTCAACCTCTTGGCCTCTTTATTCATGCCCGAAAATGTTTTTGTTTTTTGTTCTTGTTGCGGGTACTCAAGATTTATCTGAAATTTCTTGGTTTACCGTGACCATTTTTTAAACTCAACTTTTGTAAACACTTTCAGTGAATTTCAAAAATTCCCTGATGATACGAAATAGTACTGTTCATTCCCGTCGATTCCAACACCTGGACCCCCACTCGGATCACATCCGTCATTCAGGGCGTAACACTGCCTAACTCCCATGCTAGCAGCTATTGCAACCGTCTGAACTTTATTATTTACAATTATTTACGTTTTTTTATATGTATATTGCTTTATATATTACAATTAATACGTTGTTCTTGCTTGTGTGGTGATATATATATTATGGGGCGACTTGGATTGTTATTTACTGTGTGTCCGTGCGGTTATATATATATTACATATACTATATTATATTATAAAATAAATAATAGTTAGTGTGCTGTCGTGTTGTGTGTGTGTGTGTATGTGTGATGGTGTACGTGTGTTATGTGCATATTCATTGCGTGCTATATATTTGTTTTTTTAGCGTGTATGTTTTATACCTGCCTATTCTGATATATATATTGTGGATGTTGTGTGTGTGTGTGTGTGTGTATGTGCTGTGTGCGTATATACATAATATATAATATATTATATACTATATATAGACACAGACATATGCACACACACACACACACACATATAATATTATTATAGTGCATATTATGGTGTCGGTGTAAGAGTGTGTGTGTGTGTGGTAGGTGTGTGTGTGTGTGGTGTGTTCGCCGAACGTCTACATAATTGAGAAATAGTTTCAGCTAGAGCTAATAAAAAGATAAAGAAAAAAATAAATGAATCTTGCTATAAATATGATGGAACCATTTAAACACTGATACTCACAAAAAAGAAGTACAAAGGAAAAAAATAACAATTGATTCCCAGTACAGAGAGAACTCTTTAATCGAAGAAGATTACAATAAATATTTTTTTTAGATTAAACAAAAAAAAAAAAAAAAAAGGAAAAAGTTCTTTCGTCTCCATTTGAAACCCGAACTCTATTATTAATAAACGATGAACAAATGTGACAATAAATGCTTGCAAGAGTTGGAGGGGATTAATAAAAAGCTCTAAATAATTAAGCGCTCTGGTCGTTTAACAAACACTGAAATACTGTTTGTTTATAACAGACTTGATTGCATCTGCGAATTTAATACATTAGATAATCTTTATTTTTTTATTTTTCCGTATTTTCACGGCAGAAACGAGATCTCATATATATCATTAAGTCACATCGGACTATTCAGGATAAGCTAATCACGTAATTTTATTAAAAAAAATTTACTGTATTATTATTACTTCTTTCTTCACACATGGAATCTATCCGGTTGATATCGTCAGAATCAATTGACCACAAGTTGTTAATTCTCTTTAAATTCTCCATGTAATTGTGTCGCTCTTAAGAAATTCTGGATTAAAAAGTCCACGTTCTTCTTTGTTACTGTTCCCAAAGGTATTAGAGCAACAACAACACTAATTAAATAATAATAATAAATAATATAATAATAATAATAATAATAATAATGATCGAATCAGCAATCAGAATCAGAATCATTAATAATGCCTGCCACAAAATAATGAATAAGGACAACTATCATAAAAGCGAAATTATAAGACCCAACAAATAGTAAATGCATAGACTTTGTGGTAATAGAGCATGAGACTGTAACCAATATACTCTGCGAATGTAGCAAACTGCACAACGAGAATACAAAAACTAGACACAACTTGGGTTGGAAGGTGAATACACTGGGAATTATGCCAAAAAATTACATTTTGACCACCAAACAAAATGGTATATACATAAACAGGAATTGTTCTTGAGAACGAAACTCATAAATTCTCTGGCGACTTTTGAAATAAAAACGGTCACCTTATCCCAGCAAGAAGACTAGTGTTGAAATAAACAAAAAAGAAAGAACTTGTCAACTGGTGATTTTTGCCAGTGCAGCAGAATTCACAGGGCGGAAGCTAAAGGGAAATGAAAAAATGGGAAATATCTAGACCCTTGCCAGAGAACTGAACAAAGTTATGCGAACATGAAAGTGAAGTTACCAATTGTAGTTGTGCACTTGGAACAGTCCCAAAAGCGATTAAAAAAGAGTTTGGAAGTTTGGAAATCAGAGAGAGGATTGAAACCATTCAGAAACTGCACTGCTGCAATCTGCCAGAATACTCAGAGAGAGTCTGGAGACCCGAGGAGACTTGTGCACTCAGACTCCAGCTGAAAGACCTCAGCTAATGCTGATGTGAAAACTTAAAAGGAGTAAAGTAATATTAATTTGGAACGTCCAAAAAATTTTTTTTAGTTGAAAATCTGGAAATCAGAGGCGAGATTGAAACCATTCAAAATACTGCACTGCTACATCTGCCAGAATACTCAGAAGAGTCCTGGAGACTGAAGGACTGTGTCTCTCAGAACTCCAGGGATACCATCAGCCTAATGCTTGCGTTGAAAAATAATAAATATAATAATGTTATATGCAATAAAACCAGGAAACTGTTTGTTGAGAGTATTGAAACGCCATAAAATTCTCTGCGACTTCGAGATGGCATCACCTTATCAGCAAGGACACCACAACCTAGTATTGATTAGCAAAAACAAAAAAACAAAACAAGAGATCTTGTCAAGTGGTAACTTTGCAGTTTCCCATTTCCGCTGGACAACCGCTCTTGCTTGAAGGCTGAAGGATGGCCCCATAAAAACGTAACATTTTCATCTCGAGTATGGCACATCTTTCGATTCCTATTTGTAGAAATTATAAGCACATACAGCTATGATAGCTGTATGTGCTTATATTTTCTACAAATGTTTCTAGTTTTTTTCTAGTTTTTGTAAAACTCTTGCTATAACCCATGAACATAAGGTGGTTTATTTTTTCCATTGATTTTGTAAATTTGTAGCCCATGCGCATTTCATAAGTATGTAACTGAGTGGTATCATTGCTGTAAAAAAAAGCAGTGCCGTCTCCCTGCAAGATGCGTCCATGGATTTTTTCCTGGGCGAGGATTTGTCCTCCTGCTGTTAGTTCCACTTTACAATTTTCGGTGATTCATTATTTTTGTATATTATTATTTCACTCAATGAAAGTTTTTTACAACCACCTTAATTGATGATTCACTAGAGGCTGAGTGACAGTGAGTCTCCTCAGGTCTCCTGGATTCTTCTGAGTATTCTTGCCAATTTTAACAGTGCTGTTGTTTGGATGGTCTCCATTTTGATTTCCAACTCATCCAGACTCTTTTTGAAATTATTATTATTATTATTATTATTATTATTATTATTATTATTATTTCACTCCTTTTGAGTTTTTACACAAACGTAAGCTAATGGTATTTCATGGGATTGAGTATTCTCATGTCTTCTGAGTATTCTTGGCGATCTCATCAAGGATGTTGTCTGTGTGGTCGCAATAATAATAATAATAATAATAATAATAATAATATCTATTATTATTATTATTATTATTATTATTAGTAGTAGTAGTAGTAGTAGTAGTAGTAGTAGTTTTTTCCACCAGCATAAAATGTTGGTCTTTTACTAGAGTTTGAGTCTCCATGATACTTCTGAATTTTCTAGCCGATCTCAACAATTTGTTGTCTGGATGGTCTCAATATTTACTCTGATTTCTTCTTCTTCTTCTTCTTCTTCTTCTTATGATTATTATTATTATTATTATTATTATAGAGTTTTTCACACAAGCATTAGCTAATGGTCTTTTACTGGAATCTGAGTGACACCAAGTCTCCTCAGGTCTCCAGGTCACTTCTGAGTATTCTAGCCGATTGCAGCAACGCAGTAGTCTGAATGGTCTCAATTCTTCCTCTGATTTCCAGATCCTCTTTTTTCCAAGCTTTTTGGGACCGTTCGAAGTGCACCATCAACAATTTGGTATCAATTTGACCCTTCATTTTTACAGCTTTTTCAATTCTCTGGTAAGTTCCCGTATTTGTCTATCTTTTCGTTTCCTTCACCTTCACCCTGTGATCGCGGGAACTGCAAAGTCTACAACTTGACAAGATCTCTTGTTTTGTTTTTTTTGTTTTCTAATCAATACTAGGTTTTGGTGTCCTTGCTTGGATAAGGTGATCCATCTCGAAGTCCAGGAGAATTTTATGCGTTTCATTCTCAAAAACAGATCCTGGTTATGCATATAACATTATTATTATTATTAGTTTTTCACGCAAGCATTAGCTGATGGTATTTCCCTGGAGTCTGAGAGACAACAAGTCTCTTCAGGTCTCCAGGACTCTTCTGAGTATTCTGGCAGATTGTAGCAGTGCAGTATTTGAATGGTTTCAATTCTCCTCTGATTTCCAGATTTTCCAAACTTAAAAAAAAAATCTTTTTTGGAACCGTTCCAAATTATTATTACTTTACTCCTTTTAAGTTTTCACATCAGCATTAGCTGATGGTCTTTCACTGGAGTCTGAGTGACAGCAAGTCTCCTCGGGTCTCCAGGACTTCTTCTGAGTATTCTGGCAGATTGCAGCAGTGCAGTGTTCTGATGGTCTCAATCCTTCCTCTGATTTCCAAACTTTCCAAACCCTTTTCTAATCCTTTTGGGACTGTTCCAAGTGCACCAACTACATTGGTATCACTTTCACTTTCATGTTCCATAACTTTTTCAGTTCTCTGGCAAGGTCCAGATATTTGTCCATTTTTTCATTTTCCTTTAGCTTCACCCTGTGATCTGCTGGCACTGCAAAATCCACCAGTTGACAAGTTCTTTCTTTTTTGTTTATCAACACTAGGTCTTCTTGCTGGGATAAGGTGATCCGTTTTTATTTCAAAGTCCCAGAGAATTTTTATGAGTTTCGTTCTCAAGAACAGATTCTGGTTTATGTATATACCATTTTGTTGTGTGGTCAAAATGTAATTTTTTTGCATAATTCCCAGTGTATCACCTTCCCAACCAGTTGTGTCTAGTTTGTATTCTCGTTGTGCTAGTTGCTACATTCGCAGAGTATATGGTTTACAGTCTCATCTCTATTACCACAAAGTCTACATTTACTATTTTGTTGGGTCTTATCAATTTTCGCTTTATTATAGTTTGTCCTTATGTCATTATTTTGTGCAGCAATTATTAATGATTCTGATTCTGATTCTGATCATTATTATTATTATTATTATTATTATTATTATTATTATTATTATTATTATTAGTGTTGTTGTTGCTCTAATACCTTTGGGAACAGTAACAAAGAAGAAACGTGGACTTTTTAATCCCCAGAATTTCTTAAGGCGACACAATTACTATGGAGAATTTAAAGAGAATTAAAACAACTTGCGGTCAATTGATTTCTGACGATATCAACCGGATAATTCCAGTGTGAAGAAAGAAGTAATAATAATAATAGTAATATTTTTTTTTACAAAATACGTGATTAAGCTTATCCTGAATATGTCCCGTGTGACTTAATGATAATATATGAGATCTCGTTTCTCGTGAAAATACGGGAAAAAAATTAAAAAAAGATTATCATTATGTATTAAATTCCAATGCAAATCAATGCTCTGTTATACAAACAGTCATTTCAGTGTTTGTTAAACGACCAGAGCGCTTAATTATTTAAGAGCTTTTTTTTATCCCCCTCCAACTCTTGCAAACATTTATTTCATTTGTTCATCGTTTTATTAATAATAGAGTTCGGGTTTTAAAATGGAGACGAAAGAACTTTTTTCCTTTTTTTTTTTTTTTTGTTTAATCTATTTATTTAATCTTCTTCGATTAAAGAGTTCTCTCTGTACTGGGAATCAATCGGCTTTTTTTTCTTTGTACTTCTTTTTTGTTCGTATCAGTGTTTAATGGTTTCCATCATATTTAACAAGATTCAATTTTATTTTTTTCTTTACTCTTTTTATTAGCTCTACTGAAACTATTTCTTCAATTATGTAGACGTTCGTGTCAACACACACACAACACACACACACACACACACACACAACAAACACACACACACACACACGCACATATAATATATATATATATATATATGTGTGTGTGTGTGTGTGTGTGTGTGTGTGTGTGTGCATATGTGTGTGTCTATATATATATATATATATATATATATATATAGGCACGTAAAAATACATGCATGCTTAAAAACAAATATATACACGCATGAACATGCACATACACGCACATTCATACAAACACACACACACATACATACACATATATATATATATATATGTCAAGCCCTAGCACTTATATGATGGTCCCGGCAGTATTGCTCCTATGGCAAACTCCCAGCCCTTTTTAGCATGATATTTTCCACGTATCCCACTTGTACGGGTCAGGCACAAGGCCCTATTAACGTGGGACCACCCACAAACCGAAGCTCATGGGTGGCGGGTGAAAAATTGCGTCGATCCCGTCGCCATTCCCCTTCAAGGGGGCGCCTTTTTATCATGTGTGTGCTAGAAGGCGATGACTGAGGGTCATAGTGTCCTGAGTGTAACGTTAAACTACATCTAGTAGTGCGGTTCCAATGCTGTAGCTCTGTGGAGTTTAGAGTTTACCCTCACTGATACTACTCCCAGTTCCAATGTATCCCGGAGTGACAGTACTTGTTAGGGTCCAATCTATGATTTTAAAAGTTCAAAAAGTGAGTTGTACAAATGTTGTATACTCTTCTCATTACTTACTTCTTACTTCTTCTCCTGTTCATCTTCTATCTTAAGTTGTTCTTCTGGCGTCTCTTCTAACATCTCTTCTAGCGTCTTGGTGATCGGTCGCACTTGGCTCATTTCTTCTTCTAATCAGTCCTTTTACCAAGACACCCATTAATCACAAGACCGTGTTATTTTTCTTAAGCTTTTATTTCCTTAACTATACATTTCACGTAACTAAATATCTGGCTAACATAGCGCGCGTGAGTTAAGGCAGGACATCCTCTCTGCCTGACGTCCAACTGAAAACTGAGGAGCCAACCAGGTCCCACGTGACTTCACATATTTCGCTGGCTTTCTGTACTATTCCATGGAAAGTCCCGCCCGTGATATGAAAAGGACCATCCCTTTTGTAATTACAGGGGATTGACAATAATCTTATGCAACCGCATAGATTATGTAACACAAAAAGCGTTTAATTTAAAAAAAAAAAATTTTTAAGATTTGAATACCCAACAAGAATACAAAAATTAAAAAAACATTTTCGGCATGAAATAACCCAAGAGTTGACATGACGTAAAAATCCAACCAACCAACCAACCAACCAATTACCCATGTTATTCTAATTTTTGCAGGCCCTGTTTTAATTTATGAAGTGAGTAAGTCATTGGAGCTGCCTAATGTCAGTATCAGCCAGACAGCAAGGGAGTCTATCCCCGTTCAACTAGCGCTAGACGAAGGAGATTGTTTTAGCATCTGAGGTGGAGCGCCACACCTACCATCAGCTCCTCACTTTACCGCACAGATCTCTGTGACACTCATACGCTGAGTTGGCGGGAGCCGGTATCGAACCAAGAACCTTGTGATTCCTAGCCAAACACTCTACCGTCTTAGCTAAACCAGACCCTTCAATTTTAATTTTATAATCAGTGGAAATATCTCTGAATTTAAAACCCGGTGGCGTGGGACTAGCAACTCCACCCCATAACAAGATACTTGCTACAAGACCCCATCACCATCACAGTTTTGAGGTGGCTGCGGGACATATTACATTGTACATACGCTTCAATAACATGAAATTTCTACATTTAAATACACAAATACCCTTTTCTTAAAAATTTGAAGCTGAAATGGTTTGGTTTGGTTTGGTTTTATTTTACGGCATGTAAACCTCTGTGGGTCATTTAATGCGGATAAAGTTTTGAAATAAATAAATTCTTAATGGATAATACAATTTTGTTTATCAACTCATGTTTTTCTATTTAACCCATAGATGGGACCCTAACAGGTACTACCACCCCGGGTCAGAGTGGACCAGGGAGGAATGGTGATGAAGGGGTGCTCCACATTCCCCAAACCTCCAGAACTGGAAGCTCACCATCAGATAGAGTTTAACGTCATTCCCAGGACATGTAGACGCTCAGTCACCGCCTTCTAGCACCCATATGATAAAAAGGGGTTGGGGTTTGCCATGAGGGAAATAGGCTTGGGAAAATCATATAGGTGCTAGGGCTTGACGTGACCAGCCGATTGATCGGAGGGGGCCTCTCCAACCGTCCGTCTAGCCCAAGATAGGGCCAAAGTGGGGTATTGCATGTCATGAACTGCTCATCCATCTGGGTTCTATACTTAAGCATCACGGGTCGCCACCCACGGTCAACAGATGGCTCCATTGGGGGAGTCTTACCCCTCTGCAGAGGTGCATTCTAAAGCCCCAGCCGACAGGGCGGTTGCTAGCTGAAAAGGAAAAGGGTGGGATTTACATAACTTGAACTCAACAACCTATACGCCACCGGTTGTGACTGTCACAGTGATCCTGTAAATTCATCAGCATCTTGTTTCCACTGCTTGAATATCTACATTTAAATCTTAAGTCTTTCTGTATAAATGACACTTTCTCTGAAAAAAAGAAAGAAGAATGTAAACGGCTTGATATTTGAAATATAACGTAAATGTACCACGCCCCTGGGGGCCTATGGTCGTAGTTACACTAAATCTGTGATTCTGCTGCGGTTTTATAGCAAGTAGTTTTTTTATGGGTTGGGGTTGGTAGCCCTCACACCCACTGGTTTAGATTCAATGTTTCGTGCTTTTTCCAAAATCGTTTGCTTACCAATGGTAAAAAGGCCCATCTCTCCCTAATGTGTTAGGATTATTGGGGATTATGTTGTATAGTATTGATTAGTTTCATGTCTATATTCTATGGTATAATTTTATTTCCCTCAAAAAAGAGAGAATATCCTCCATGTTGATATTTTCAAATAGATATTTCATGTTGTTTGCTTTAAAATAACGGTTCCTGATGTGAGCAAAATAACTGCATTCCATGAATAAGTGTTTAACTGTCAAGGGTGTTTGACATGTTTCACGTTGTGGTTGTTGTTTTTGTTTGAGTATATTGGAGTGCGTTAGTCTTGTATGACCAATGCATAATCGTGACACAATGACTTGTTCCTTTCTAGACTTCCTTAAAGTTGGTCTCCGGCCTCCCAAAATGGGTTTGATTAGGAAGAGTTTATTGTGGATGTTGTTATTCCAGTGTTGTTGCCATTCTATATTAAGGAATCTATTAATTTTGGGTTTCAAGTCAGTATATAGTATCTTCAACATGTCGGGGATCAAAACTAGAGCCGATTTAGGTGCATAATCAGCTTTTTCATTCAACCTCACTCTTATATGGCTTGGGATCCAGCATATCATAATCTCCTTCGAGTTAGACATCGAGTCTAATCTATTCAGGAGCTTAATGATGAGAGGGTCTTCCAGTTTTTTTTTAATTTCCTAATGATAGTAGAACAGAGAGCGAGTCTGAGAAGATGATATATTTTTTTGTGGTTATTTTCAGTGATAATGAAGCATCACAGAACTTCGGACCGAACACTTTATTTCATCCATTGGGGTAGATTTTTCTCATTCTATTAACCAGGATCGAGTACAAGTGTTAGGCTATGTTAAGCATTCTATTTTATGTTCGCCCGTGGTTGGGATTGAACCAGCAAGATCTATATCAGCGTTTCTCTACCGGTTTTTCCCGAAACTCTAATGTTCCTCAAAATGTCCCTAAGGGTTCCGCAAGAACAAGTGAGATAAGCTAAATCACTTTTGGCTTTTTATTTAATTTCATATACGTAATATTACTAAACACGCACAATATATTCTTGGTTATTGTGATATTGTAATATAGACATCATTCCCTCTAACCTATTATTATATTTTTTTTTAAATATAACAATTATTGGGAATATATTTATGGTATATAGTTTTGTTTTTGCGTAGGGATTCCTTGAGACATGTAATTTATTTTAAGGGTTAGGCAAAGGTACTGTTATATACACAAATAATGGAGGCGCGTGGTCTAATGGTTAGAGTCGTGGGAAATGGACTCGTCGATCCGAGTTCAATTCCTGGTTGAAGCTGTTTGCATTTCACATGTCGCTAATACCCTTGAGAAAGGTATGAATCCAATTCTCCTTCCAGCTATGGGTAAATAGCAGGGTAGACTGGGCTCTTTAACCATGGCTAGGTGAAATATATATATATATATATATATCCCGATTCACAAAAATTCACCAATTTCAAATACGTTGATTTAAACTTTTTTTGTTGTTGTAATTTTGTTACGAAAGTTATATATTTGAAACAAACAAAACTTCCTGGTTTGCTTGTGTATTGTGGTGTGTGGGCGTATTTTAGATTGGTGAATTTTTCTGAATCGGGAGATATTTTTATTTGTGTATATAAAAGTACAAATATAGAGAAACACTGCTTTACCTTTTGTTACTTAGGAATGTATTAACTCAAAAGTTATGTCCGTTGCGCCATGTTTCCAACTAGCTTTTCTTCACCTTACTGTTTCATCTCATACGCAGCTCCCTAAACTTTCCACTGTAAATGTCCTTTGATTTAAATTCGTTCCATGGCAAAGATATTCATGATTTGCCAAGCCATTAAGAGAACGTGATGAATAAAAGTGAAGAGTGTATTGGATAACTGTACTAGGAGT
Organism: Doryteuthis pealeii; assembly: GCA_023376005.1. Classification (NCBI taxonomy): domain Eukaryota; kingdom Metazoa; phylum Mollusca; class Cephalopoda; order Myopsida; family Loliginidae; genus Doryteuthis; species Doryteuthis pealeii. The sequence goes on along the minus strand of CM042147.1, from coordinate 78,674,569 downwards.
GCTACAGCAATTCGTATTCAGTAAATTGATCGTGAGTTCAATTAGTCGATGGGACATCTCGTCTCCAATCTCGACGATAATTGATTAGCAATTATCGATTCAAACAATAATCATTTGATTAACATGCAATATGACATTTACAGAAAAGAAAAAAAGGTTATAGAAAAATAAAATTATATATAGGATTTTAATTCTTATTTTCTTTTATTGTTAGAGTTTTAAAGGGTCAGAAATATAGAAAAAAAGATAGAATTGAAAAATATGCATTCATATTTTGGTTGGAGCACACTGAAATATACGAATTCTTAATGATTTTAATTTCATGAATTATTTTCCTCTTACCTCCTCTCTTACTACTGTCTCTCTCTCAGCCCCTGGTTTACCGAAACTCGTTTTAGTCTGGGCATCGACCGGGTATTTCTGGGTTTATTTCTGATAATATATATATATATATATATATATATATATTATCAGAGGTAGTTTAAAATGAACTTCGTATCGTATCTATATATATATATATATATATATATATATATATATATATATATATATAATATATATATATATATATGAAAGTAAATAGAAGTTAATCCGACAGTATGAATTTGACATTTTTTTTAAACAAATGATGTTAATATTTTGCTGACAGAATCTGTTTCGACCGTTTTAATAGAGCGGTCTTCATCAAGAGCAACATATGAATGAAAGACGGAAAAAATAACAGTTAGGATAAGAGGTACAAACGAATGCTAGTGTTCGATGCTGGAATTTAAAAAATGCGTGTTCTGTGTTAAAAATAAAATAAATTTTATTTTAAAAAATCAGAGGCATTATAATCCATAATAAAACTCAGAAGAGTTTGATGTGAAAATATATTTAAAAAAGTGTATAATAAGTATCAAAAATGTTCATAAAGTATTCCAGCTACAAAAAGTAAGTTAAAAGTCCACAGCACAATTGAAGAAAGGTGTAAAGTTTCAAAGAATTTGTATTGTTGACAAATCCGTAGTGTTGTAGATATTTGTAGATCTTTTGAGTTTTATTATGGATTATAATGCTTCTGATTTTTAAAAATATTTTTTTTTTTTTTTTAAACACAGAAGACGCATCTTTTTAAATTCCCGCATCGAACACTAGCGTTCGTTTGTACCTCCTATTCTAACGGTTATTTTTTCCCTTTACAATTCAAGAATTATCTAATCCATTACAGGAGGGCTACAACAATTTCTTTCGATAGCACTAAACTTAATTTAGTTAAAATATTATACGTCCACTTACTAGTTTTCCCGAGTAAATAATTTTCTAAATCACTTTCTAATTAAAATCCATTAACTTCAAAAATTGTTTACATCAAGTTAAAATTAGATTATACTTTCAAAACCAGAGGGTAACGAATAACGAATTATATATATATATATATATATATATAATTGTATATATATATATTATATATAATATATATATTATATATCATATATATTATATATATATATATATTATATTATATATATATTATATATATTATATATTATATATATCCTATATATGTATATATATATATATATATATATATATATATGTGTGTGTGTGTGTGTGTGTGTGTGTGTGTGTGTGTGTGTGTATTATATATTATCTATATGTTATATATAATTGTATATCTTTAATGTCAAAAAATTATATATAATTGTATACCTTGAATGTCAAAAAAATTTTTATATCAATATATATATATATATATATATATATATATATATATATATATATATATATATAATTGTATATCTTGAATGTCAGCCTATTTGAATCCTTAGTTTCACTTTTTTCTTACAAAACAGTACATTCATTATGTTTTAGCTCAGAGCACTTTCCTAGGAATCGCAAGGTTCCTAGTTCGATACCAACCCTCGCCAGCCCAGCGTATGAGAAGCATAGCGATCTGTGTAACAAAGTAAGGAGATCATGGTAGGTTTGGCGCTCCAGCTCTTACGCAAAACAATCTCCTTGGTCTATCACTAGTGAAAAGGAGATGGACTCCCTCACTGTCCGACATTAAGCCATTCCGTTGACTTTACTTGCTTATAACCTTGTAATCTAATAGGTGAAACATACACGAAAGCCTTACAATTTGCTGCTCAGTATTTAAGTATTCTATCGCAAGGTTCTTGGTTCAATACAGGTTCCCACCAATGCAGCGTATGAATAGCATCTGAACTGAGCGGTAAAGTGGGGAGCTGATGGTAGGTGTGGCACTACACCCCCGCAAAAAATCTCGCTGGTGTAACGCTAGCGAAAAGAGGATATACTCCCCCACTGTCCGGCTGATACCGACAATAGGTCATTCCACCAACTTTACTTACATATATATATATATGAGAAGTAAACAAAGAAACGATGTGTTTTGATATGGCTTTTTTTTAGCCGACAATTTTTGGGAGAATATGTGCTTAATTGAAGTCGTGCTTAATTTTGAAAATTAATTAATTAATAATTAATTAATTAGGCGGGCATACCTATTCAAATGTAAGGCTAAACAAATCGAGAAAAATTAATCTCTGTATGTACATTTCGGCCTATTAGGCCTCATCAGCAGAGGGCGGTATTCCTATCTATAGCTCTGTTGATGAGGCCTAATAGGCCGAAATATACATACAGAGATTGATTTTTTCTCGATTTGTTTAGCCTTACATTTGAATAGGTATGCCCGCCTAATCAATTAATTATTAATTAATTAATTTTCAAAATTAGGTACGACTTCAATTAAGCACATATTCTAAAAAAAACATATATATATACATATATGTATATATATATATATGTGTGTGTGTGTGAGTGTGTATATATAATTCCTCCACCTCATTGGCATTAAATAACCCACGAAGGTTAATATGCCATTAAACAAAGAAATCAATCAAGCAGGTAATCTAGAAGCAATTCTTACACTTAGCAACTTTTATTAATGGTTAAGCCAAACGGGAACAAAGATGCAATACAAGAAAGATGTGAAATAATATTTGTTGGCTGGTCGTCTGGTTGGTTGGTTGGTTTTTACGGTATGTCAACCCTAGTTGGGTTATTCTATTCCGAAGACGTTTTGTGTTATTCATTTTTTTCAAACTCAATTTATTTTGAAATACGTTTTTAAAACTTAATTTTGATCTATTTAACCCAAAGATAGAATCCTAATAGGAACTACCAATCCGGATCAAAGTGGACGTAGGAGTAATGGCAATGAAGGGCTACTCCACACTCCCCAGAGCTCCGGAATTGGAACTTCACCACCAGATGTATTTTAACGTTATACCTAGGATACTAAGACCCTCAGTCACTGCCTTCTAACACATATATGATAAAAGAATTGAGGGTTTCCAATTAGAACAAAAAGGTTGGAACAATCATATAGATGCTTGGGATTGACATGGAAAGCCGATTGATCGGAGAGGATCGCTCCGATCATCCGTCTAGTCTAAGTATGGGCCAAGGTGGGTCGTTTCATGGACTGCTCAGCCACCAGGATTCCGTTCTTAAGCATCACGGGTCACCGCCCACAGCTAACAGGTGGCCCATTGGGCGGGTGGAGTCTTGTATTCTACTTCCCCAGTCAACAGGGTTGAATTATATTTGTGATAGAAATAAATTAAAGTTATTTTATATTCGAGTATGGTAATGCAAGAAGGCAGAGCAAAAGAGAGGGTAAGGGGTGTCCGGATAACGATAACGCTACATCACTCGCCATTTGACCGCTATATCCTATGTGGTTCAACACTCAAAAAGCCAGTTTCTAGTCATCAGGCATTTAGAAAAAAAAATGTCTGAGTTAATCTATCGTACAAGGGACGTCTTTGTTTGATGAATCTGAACAGTTTTTGGCAAAGATATCAGCTGGCCATACGATGACTGCTGATTGACTGGCTTGCAAGATCAGATTTGAGTTTTGATTATACCTGTGGAATGAAATTGCCGTCTGTCTTTTTCGGGTCCCCTCCCCCTTTAGCGTTGCTCCTCTGCCCCTTCCTCTTCCTCCATTTTGTCTTCATTCTTTCATTCGTCGGGTGCTGTCAAATGTTCTTCGAGGAAAGTACTGGCATTCATAGGGATCTTGATACGGATTTGGCAGGAGTCTGTAAAAAGAGAATTCCCTCACCACCACTCTACACTTTTCGTGTCCCCCGCCGCCGCTAAAAGACATAGCATGTTTATCGAGAAGGTATTACCGGTATATCAGATCGACACGAATTTCGAAAGAAAGAAAGAAAGAAAGAAAGAAAGAAAGTAGAGAAAAGAAAAGAAACATATTCATCTATTATAAGTATAGCTTAGGTTGGTTGGTTGGTTGGTTGGTTGGTTTATGGCATGTCAAACATTGTTGGGTTATTTTATGTCAAAGACATTTTTTTATTTATTCCTTATAGCTCGGTATTCAATATTTTTAAATATTTTTAAAACACATTTTTAGAACTCATTTTTAGATGTGACCATGATAATTACTATTACTCCAGGTCAGATCTACACGAATTTCGAAAGAAAGAAAGGAAAAGTAAAGAAAAGTATTCATCTATTAAGTATGGCTTAGTTTGGTTGGTTCGTTCGTTTTTTGGTTGGTTGGTTGGTTTTATGGCATGTCAACCCTTGTTGGGTTATTTTATACGTAAGACATTTTTTGATTTATTCCTTGTAGCTCGGTATTCAATATTTAAAAAAAAATTAACACATTTTTAGAACTAATTTTTCTATTTAACTCATAGATGTGACCATGATAAGTACTACTATTCAGGTCATAGTGGACCTGGAAGTAATGGGGATGAAGGATAATCCAAATTCACCAAAGCTCCAAACTGGAACTTCAACTCTAGATGCAGGTTAACGTTATATCTAGGACAAGCAGACCCTCAGTCGCTGCATTTTAGCACATATAGGATTAAAGGGTTGGGGTCTGCCATAAGAGCAACAGCGTCGGGACAATCATATAGGCGCTAGGGATTGACATGACAAGCCGATTGTTAGGAGGGTATGTCCCCAGCCACCCGTCTAGCTTAAGTAAGAGAAAGTGGAGTTGTGCATGTCATGTACTGCTCAGCAACCACAAACCCGTCCTTAATCATCACCGATCGCCATCCAAGACCAGCAGGTGGGCCTATTAGGGGGATTTTACCCTTCTGGAGAGCTGCAGTCGGTGCATTCTTATACCCCAGCCGACAGGGCGGGGCTTAGTTTGGTATAAGGTCAGAAGTATGTGCATCCAATACGAATCGAATTCATTAGCTTAGCTTGCTAACAATTACATTAGGTATTCAAAAGTGAGAGGTAAGTTATGTCCCGAATTTACAAAAAGATATATAAGAAAGAAAAAGAAAGGTATTTATTTATTTATTTATTAAGTAAAGCTTAGTTTGGCACATGGTTAGAAGCATTGTCTTCTAGTGAGAATTAAACTTATTTATCTAGCTTATTAACCATTACACCACGACGAAACCCTAATAGAGAAAAGTGTGTTTACGTTGAAAACGCACGTTCTAAAAAATATTTACTAAGCTTCATTTAGTTTGATACAAGGCCAGAAGCGTGAAACATAACCTGAGGATCGAACTCACTAACACTAATACTACTAGCCTAAATCCAAGCCATTAAACCATGCGAGACGTCTATCAAACCTGAGACTGGTACTTGATGTTTTGCAATTGTGTTAAATTGCCCAGATCGTTCGCATTTATGTGCAATGAACTGTTTCTACCAGACCCAAGCAAAGTACAAAAATTGATGGTTAGTTCATAATAATTGAGCAGAAGGACTCGGATTATAATAAGGATAGGACTTTATTTGAATAGAATGGGTTCTGAGATGAGTAGATAGTGAACTTTGAAATATCTCATCATGCATGTAAAAAGTATCAGGAATATTTGGGGGATTTGTTGTCAGGCAAGGAGTTTTAAAATTTTAAGATTAAAGAATATTCAGGTTTCAGTCTCCATCCCTTTTTTTAAATCTCTATTAATAATGGAGATTGGGTGTATTTCTGTCTGTAACAAAAACCACGTCACAGCTTACGTCACAATATTCTCTATTCATAATAGTCTATTAATGAGTATTTGATTTATAGTCAAAATCATTGATGCATAGAATAAAAACATGCCTAATGAATTTGATGATTTTACTTACTTATGATAAAACCTCTCTGACATTGAATTTTTATCCACCCTTCATATCTTCAAAAATTATTTTTACACCGTCCATAGGGCGTTTTTTTGTTACTAGTCCTCTTAATTTCTTTAAACTATACATAGATTAAATCTTGCTTTCATTCTATTAATTAATATATAGTAAACGTGAGTAAAATCGTTGGGGTGGCATAATGTCGGTATCTATCCCATTTTCACTAGCGCTAGACTATGGAGATTGTTTTGGCGTCTGAGGTGGACCAACACAACTACCACCAGCTCCTCACTTTACCGCACAGATCCCTGTGCTACTCATACTATGAGTTGGCGAGGACCGGTATCAAAACCGGAAACTTGTGCTTCTTAGGCGGATGCCCTACTGACTGAGCTAAACAGGACCTATATTTTAATATAAATATAACTTTTGATTTGTCTAAATATATTGCCGTTAAATAGATTAGCGACACCAGTTTGATCTATAGTTTATGGTCACAGGAAAGGGAGACGTTGACACGACTTCAGATCCAGGACGAGGCTGTTTGCGTTTCACGTTGGCACAAATACTCCTGGGAGAGAGGCAAGGATCTACCTTTCCTTCCCCGAACCCCAGCTTGGGATCTATAGATTTGGTGTCACTACCGGTCTAGGAGATGGAAACCTGAATTTAAAGCACTTGTACTCTGGTTAAAAAGTTGACCATGTGTCGCATCTTGCTAGCGGTGGTTGGTTGATTGATTGGTGGGTTGGTTGGTTGGATTTTACGGCATGTTGGGTTATTTTATGTATTGAACAGGCTCATTTTCAGGTCATTTAATGTTGAATCAAGTAATTTTGATAAACGAAGGACTCATGTTGCTTACAGTACCTGCTGTTGCTTAAGTGGTTACATGATTAATTATTGAACAGGTTCATTGCTGCTTAACTTTGGTGATCTATCAGGAACAGGTACTTTCAGTATGACTTGACCATAATGCAAAATACTGGCCATACAGTGTAATATTTTTTTAAACATTGATTTTGAAGGTCAGCAAAAATTCACGTTAATTGTGCATGTCGATGTGTCTAAAGCACTGCAGGGAATTTTCTTGAACAGACGCAAAGGGGAAAAGAGTAAAAAAAAAAATAGAATAGAAAAAGATTTTTTTTAAATTAGAGTGAAAAACAAGGGAGATAAGTAGGGTTGATTTGTCATGATATAAGAAAAGGAAAAAAACAAAACAAAAAAAGAACAAGAAGACAATATACATTTTATGCCGAAGATTTTTTTGTTTTATTCATTCTTGATATGAATTCATTTTCATCCAGGATGAGGCTGTTTGCGTTTCACGTTGGCACAAATACCCCTGGGAGAGGCACGGATCTACCTCTCCTTCCCCGAACCCCAGCTTTGGATCTATAGATTTGGTGTCACTACCGGTCTAGGAGAAGGAAATATGAATTTAAAGCACTTGTATTCTGGTTAAAAAGTTGACCATGTGTCGCATCTTGCTAGCGGCGTTTGGTTGGTTGATTGGTTAGTTGATTGGTGGGTTGGTTGGATTTTACGGCATGTGAACCTTTGTTGGGTTATTTTATGCCGAAGACGTTTTTGTTTTATTTATTCTTGATATGAATTCATTTTTTTTTTTTACTTTAAACTCAATTTTTAAAAACTTTTTTTTCTATTTAAGCCGTAGATAGGACGCTAACAAATACTTCCATTCCGGTCAGTGGTGACCTGGGAGTAATGGTGACGAAAGGGTACTCCTTATTCCCAAGAGCCCCGAAATTGCAAATTCACCAATAGATGAAGTTTAAGGTACTACCCTGATACTAAGACCCTCAACCACCGCCATCTAGCATATATATGATAAAAATGGTTGGGGATTTCCGATAAGGGCAATACGGTCGGAACGATCATATAGGCGCTAGGGCTTGTCAATTGATCAGAGATGTATTGCCCAACCGCCCGTCTAGCCTAAGTGGGGTGTTGCATGTCATGGACTGCTCAGCCACTAGTATTCCGTCCTTAAGTATTACAAGTTGCCACTCACGGTCAACAGGTGACCCCTTTAGTGGGATTTTACCCCTCTGCAGAGGTGCAGTTTTAGTATTCTTATGTCTCAGCTGACAGGGCGATGCTCGTGGCGGAGGGGTTGGGTAAAAGCAAACAATTGTCTACCACATGTATTACATACCAAGGACAAACAAACAAATACATTCACAAAAACTAACAGATTGTCTTCTTTTTTTTTTCAATGTTTATTTTTTTTTTAGGGCAGGATAACATCTACGGAGTTCTGACATTAAATTCCGCACTGTTTTAATTGTTTTTTGCAAACATAATACCGTATTATTGTAGAGACCATTAGTGTTTAGGTTTGACATTATATATTTATTTCTCTCTACATATTCTCTTTCTTTGACTTTCTTTCGTTCGTTATCACATTCTCCCGTTTCCCCCCCTCTCTCCCCCCTCTCCCTCTCTCTCCTCTCTCTCTCTCTCTCTCTCTCTCTCTCTCTCTTCTCTCTTCTCTCTTTAAAACACACACACACATTCTCTCTCTCACACACACACACTGTCAATCTATCTATCTAATTCTCTTCCTCTCCCCCTCTCTCTCACACACACACACACACTCATTCTCTCTCTCTCTCTCTCTCTTCTCTCTCTCTTCCTCTCTTCTCTCTTTCTCTCTCTCATACACAAGAATGGATCCTCTTCTCATTGTTTTTCTATGGTTCATTCTTTCCCTTCCAGTCGTACATTGTTGCCTTCATTCTTCTCCACCACCCCTCTCCTCTCTCTCTCTCTCTCTTCTCTCTCTCTCTCTCTCTCTCTCTCTCTCTCTCTCTTCTCTCTCTCTCTCTCTCTTCTCATTATTCTCTCCTCTTCCTCTTTTTTGTCTGACCACTCTATTGTTCTCTTACCCGATTCTCCCCCATCTCTCTCTCTTCTCTCTCCCTCTCTCTCACACAACACACACACACACACACACACCACACACAGTTATCTTATTATTTTTCTATAGTTCATTTTTTCCCTTCTAGTCGTACATTGTTCCCTTCATTCTTCTTAGTTCCCTCTCTCTGTTTCTGTCTCTGTCTGTCTGTCTGTCTGTATGTCTCTCTCTCTCTCTCTCTATATATATATATATATATATATATAATATATATAATATGTTTCTCTCTCGTATCAGATTATTTCTCTCCTCTTCCTTTCTTATCTAAACACTGTATTCTTTCGCTTACACCTCTCTCTCTCTCTCTCTCTCTCTCTCTCTCTCTCTCTCTCTCTCTCTCTCTCTCTCTGTCATTCATTCTTTTCCTTCTAGCCTCACAAGATAAAAATGATATCCTAAAGTAGACAATGTTTTTTGTCTTTTTTAAATTATTCAATAAATTATCTAAATCTTTTCCCCAACCATTACGTTGTTTGAGAGACATAGAAATAACATTGTGAAATCGCACATCTAAAAGAAGATTAATCGAATTATTAATAACAACTTTCAAACCCACCAGGGTCATTCAATAAATTAGGTGAATTTTGCTTAAGGAGCCAACAATAGAAAGTATTGTTTAGAGTTGCATCTTTTGTTATGTACTCATATACCCTCGTTGGGTATGTACACAAGAGTTTTTATATGATAGAGAGAATAGAGACATCAGAGTGAGATAGACAGATAGATAACTTACTTGGTTGTTCTTCGTCTAGTCACCATGTTGGATCTTTACTTGTTCTCTTTCTATTCCTGCCATGATGTGATCGTCTAGTCTGGTTTCTCTTTACTTTGTATCTTTGTTGGTCTTCTAACTTTTTGCTTCTTTCTACTTGTCTAGCTGGTCTTCTAACAAAGGGCATACGTTTAAGTCATGTAATAACTAATCAACAAGACTTATGGTTTTGATCAAAGACTTTATTTGCCCTTTCTAACTCAGTCCAACCGAAGTAAGACACGTCTGTCCCACCCGGGGTCTGGCTGCAAACTGACTAACTAAATCTCATGTGACTTGCAATATTCTCGCCTCTGGGGACAGTTGGGGCTAGTAACTGTCACTGGTATTCTAACTCATCGCGCGGAGTGAGTCCAACCGAAGTAAGACACATCTGTCCCACCTGGGGTCTGGCTGCAAACTGACTAACTAAATCTCATGTGACTTTCATATCCTCGCCTCTGGGAAGAGTTGGGGCTAGTAACTGTCACTGGTATTCTAACTCATCGTGCGGAGTGAGTCCAACCGAAGTAAGACACGTCTGTCCACCCGGTCTGGCTGCAAACTGACTAACTAAATCTCATGGTACTTGCAATATTCTCGCCTCTGGAGACAGTTGGTGCTAGTAACTGTCACTGGTATTTTCCATTCCCTCAGAGCTCTCAGTACAGGGCTTGTCAAAAGCCCTACGCCACCATATAATTATGTAACACTTTGTCAAAAAATCAATAATAATGGTTTCTTCCCTTAGAAGATTGTCAGCATGACCTTCTTTACTGCCCGTTGTGCCCGGAACTTCTCTTTGACAGAGAATCAGTATGTTTACACGCCAATGAATGTCTTTTCAACTCAGGCACTTGTTGCAAGACCATCTTTAGCCCATTTGTAAACATCTTTTTAAAACACTCTTCTCCGTACATATCACAGATTTATCTGTAAATTTCACATGGTTTGCATTTCTCAGCCACCAAAATTTGATGACAGACCACTGTTCAAGCCTGTCATACATGTAGCATTGTTGACTAGACCAGCATCTGGTTGTTTTGCAGATGAACATTCTTAGGGACCATATCATCTTTAGACACCCCTTTTTGATCTCGATTAAGAAAGGACAAGTTTTTCATTTACACCGTCAATATCCGGTTGTTTGTTAGGGGTTAGGGTTAGGGTTAGGATTAGGGTTAGGGGTTAGTTTTTTTAATTTTAAAAAAAATCTAAAAATCGTCTGTTAAAACAACCGGATATTGACGGTGCAAATTAAAAACATGTCTTTCTTAATCGGGATCAAAAAGAGGTGCGTAGATGTCATGTGGTTCTTTCTTAGATATTTGCTTTTGGCTGGACAAAATGAAATGGCCGAAATCTTTTTAGAAAACACGTGAAGAAAAGTCTCAGGCCACAAATTATAGTAAATTTAGTTTTAGTGTTAGCAAGACCTGAAGACATGGAGTAATGAGGGGTAGTGAATGATCTCAGCATGGACCCTTGTCCTACTTCGATAAAAATTCGTATTGCTTAGAGTCATCTTCCTTGCCTTGTCAGAATCGCCAAAGGCTCAGTGATCATGTGAGTACCGCTTGACTTAGGTCGGCCAAGTTTACGCTATTTCTCCATTGCTGAAGGCGATAATTACACACTCTGTTGGAATTGTCGCCATTTTATATAGCCTCAGAACAAATATTTCTGCAAGGTGAAATGATGTTTGCTAAAAACCAATTCCAAACAATGCAGAATTTATATTTAGTAAAATACGTTATTCCACTTCTACTTTGAAAAAGAATTACTAACTGACTCTCGTATATATCTTATTATAATGGAGATTGTGTGTTTTTCTGTCTGTAACCGAAACTATATTCCTACTCAAGTCACAATTCTCTTAGTTATTGACATCACATTCTCCATGATTTTATTTTTATTTAAACCTCAATTATTAATAAAATTGTTTTACATTATTAATACTGTTAACCATGTCTACATACTGACAATATGCAATTATATTTATATATAAAACAAAATAGTGGTTTACAATGTGAACGGGAAGGCTAATTTGCATATTGATATTAAAAGTTTGATTTTAATAAATATATGCTTAATATTATTGATTTCTAATTGTTTGGTTTTATCTTAATGAATATAAGCAAAAATCTCGGGGATAAATCTTAAAAGAAATCCCTGAACAATAAGAAATAACTGTAATATTATTCTTTACTTCCTATTTTAACTAAATAGTTAAATTAGGAAAATTTACCCATGAAAGACGGGAGTAACGGAAAATGATGGAAGAGTTAGTTTCAAAGTTGTTCTATTTTTTAATCATACCCCCTCTGTTCCAAATCTTTTTATCTGTATTCTTATTCAGTTTCATTAGCCTTTCTAATTTAATACGATATTTTATTATATTAAAACTTAAATACTTGCACCCGGAGGGTCCATATATTTGCTAGTATATATATATATATATAATATATATACTTTGGTGGGGTACCAAGTTTCTTGGTATGAGAGTGATTCTAAGCTGGTCCTTTTCTCTAACGATACGTTGCTGCAGAGTTCAGGTCCCGTATGAGAGCACAATGTTTATTTTAATAAGCAGAGCAAATTTATTTGTGAATAAAAAGGCCTTAAATACCGGGGGTACCGTGATTGTGGACCATTTCCACTCGTGGGTATCTGAGGACCACCGAGTCTCGTCAGATCACTTCTGTATTCAAACTGGCAAATAGCCAAAGTCTTTTGCTATGTGCCATTTTGAATAAAGACGTGGTCTGACGAAACTCGGTGGTCCTCAGATACCCACGAGTGGAAATGGTCCATAATCACGATACCCCCGGTATTTAAGGCCTTTTATTCACACAACTCACACACACACACACACACACACACACACACACACACACATATATATATATATATATATATATATATATGATGGACTCTCTCGTCGATTTCGACGCATGAGTGTTCATACAATGCTTGCGTTGGACCATCCACACTTTTTGGCACAGTCGATAGGAAAGAATTGATTCACGAATGCCACAAAACCCAATCAACGACTGACCTCAGGAATTTTGAATTCAGATTGTTCGCTCTCCTAGACTGGTTACCTATCCAAGGTTAAAAAGCCCAGTCTGCCCTACTATTTTACCCATAGCTGGAGGGAGAACATATGGATTCATACCTTTCCCAATGGTATTAGCGCTATATGAAATGCTAACAGCTTTGTCTGGGATTTCAACTCGGGTCGACAAGTCCATTTCCCACGACTCCAACCCTTATGCCACGCGCTTTCCATATATATATATATATATATATATATATATATATATATCGCATGTTTATATATATATATATAATATATATATATATATATATATACGCATGTTTATAATATATATATATAATATATATATATTGTTAAAACGGTTTGTTTGGAATGGCTTTTTGCCGACAATTCTCTTTTTCTCGATTGGCAGTACGGTTTCAAATCACGCACAGGGCGGTCTTCCGATCTATAGCTCTGCTGATTAGACCTAATAGACCTAATAGGCCGAAATGTACATACAGAGATTGATTTTTCTCGATTTGTTTAGCCATACATTTAAATAGGTATTCCCGCCTAATTCATTATTAATTAATTAATTTTCAAAATTAGGTACGACTCCAATTAAGCACTTATTCTCCCAAAAATTGTCGGCAAAAAGCCATTCCAAACAAACCGTGTTTACAACTTATCATATCGTCGTGTAATAAAAGTCACTAGAAGAGGAATATTAACCTACTCTAAACAAATCGTAAAATCTAAGAAGTCCGTTTGGTGTAGGGGTTATGGGATCGGCCTGTCAGCTTGGCAGTCCGGTTTCAAATCACGCACAGGGCGGTCTTCCGATCTATAGCTCTGCTGATGAGGCCTAATAGGCCGAAATGTACATACAGAGATTGATTTTTCTCGATTTGTTTAGCCATACATTTAAATAGGTATTCCCGCCTAATTCATTATTAATTAATTAATTTTCAAATTAGGTACGAATTAAGCATATATATATATATATATATATATATATATATATATATACTATAAACATGCGTACAAGTAAAAAAAAAAAGGAGGCGAAAAGCAGATTAAATTAATCAGTCGCAAGATATCAATCAGACAGACTAGATATAAATCATGTGTTATTAGCCAGTGTGACACTTTTACAACCACCCATCACCTACACATCCACATATGCTTATATATATGAATCCAAACTCAAATAATTTTAGATTGAAAAAGATTTTAAACAATCCGAAACACATGTCATACACAAGAGAATAGATAAAAAAAATTCAAACCACTTTGCGGACCATTTGTATTATAATGCACAGACACACAGCCTTATCTATCCATATATATATATATATATATATATATATATTATATATATAATTCTAATGTTACTCTGTCAGGTACTACCAACTAACATTTTCGCTTATTAGCATATCAGGGTAAGAATCAGATTAAGATTCTTGTCCTGATGAGCTAATATGCGAAACAGTTAGTTGGTAGTACCTGACTCATTAAGAATAGAATTATCATTTCGCTCTATTTAGGTATCAAGAACTATTTACATTTTAGCTGACTGATTTAGAGGTATATATATTTTTCTTTTGATCAAGTTATATCGTGTTAATTGATTATTTTAGGTTAGTGCGACTCTCTTGGTCTTTTTTAAATTTTCCCCAGGCAGTTATTTGTAGTATATTTTTACTTTCAAAGTAATTACCTAGTTTTTTTCTTTGCTGCAAGGGTTTACTAAGAGGATTAGTATAATATATAATATATATATATATATATATATATATATATATATATTATATATATATATATATATTATTTATATTTTGCTTGAAGGCAATTATAAATGCATGTATCGCATAAAATTCGATAATTATAGAAAATAATCTTGACAAGTGAATCCCGGCAAAGGGATGCAGAACACCGTAAAGACTGTTTCGACTTTATTAAGTCTCTTCAGCGATGTATACTAACGACTCCCCTTCCGACAGGAATCGAAACCGGGACTTCACAGGCATAGTCAGAGACCATATCCGTTCGGCCGCCGGTACATAGCGAACAATCCCTGCGAAATTAACCTTGTCAATGATACTACTACACGCCTCTACCATAGTAGGTAAGGGGACGTTTATTTAGTAAACAAACCCGGCCGTAAGCTCTTCGGCGAAGTGAATAAGATTTTTGGATGTTTGTTTTTTATAGAAGCATTGTTGAATAAATTATTATTTATATTTTGCTTGAAGGCAATTATAAATGCATGTATTGCATAAAATTCGATAATTATAGAAAATAATCTTGACAAGTGAATCCCGGCAAAGGATGGCTCGCTATGCAGAACACCGTACAGACTGTTTCGACTTTATTAAGTCTCTTCAGCGATGTATACTAACGACTCCCCTCCGACAGGAATCGAAACCGGGACTTCACAGGCATAGTCATATATATATAACCGTCACAACCACAGAATACACGCGTACAATTGGCTGCAATTAAACAATATCTTGATTAATTCTGTGGATCTAACCCTGAAGATCCTAATGGTGAAACTCGAGTAGGTTATTCCTGTGTATACAATAATAATAATAATAATAATAATATATATATATATATATACCAATGAATGATTTTTTTTTATAGTTCTGTTGCCGCTTCCATTATCCATGCCTGTAACCGTTATGCCACACGCATAACCTCAGTTTTTTTTAAATAATTCTAAGGTTTCAAAACTTTTTTCTTTCTTTTTTTTTTTTTTTTTCTTTTTCATTGTTGTTTCTCCCGCCAAACCCAATGGACGCTTAAAATTCCAAGGGGAAAAATCCAATTTCGATTCTGTACTTATGCCCAATTTCCTGGTTTTATCTTTTGCTCAAACTTCCGGCAAGGTGGAGTCTGTGCAATCAAGCAATCTAATATGACTGCCCCCCGGTGACGGACGCGTCGAAGGTATTCACAAGGAATTCAAACCTTGGAAGCGATTCTTTTCCCCAAAAATCCTTCAGTTGGACTTCGGCACAGATCAATGTCCTGTATCATTGCACTGTAAAAAAACACTTAAGTGTACCACCCTCGGCTTCTGTTTCATGCCTCGACCGGGGGAAAAATTCCGACTGTCATTCGAGAACTTGGAGTTCGACTTAAAACGCTAAAGGATGCGCTTTTTCTCTCAAGGACGAAGCGGTAGATCTTAACCATCTGAAGGTGTCCTTTACTTGGCCTGTCAGGTTTGAAATTCAAGCTATACTCTTTTTGTTACAGTATTTTTTTCTTTATTCAATTTTTACTACTGTAAAGGAAGAGCGCACGTCAAAAAATGACGGAGTTATTCTTGTATGGATCGCACTTCTAGGAGCATCTGTGCACCCTGCCTAGGATGAAGGTGTAGTTACACGGCTTGGTGAATAAGATCGAAGTGTAGCTACTTGGCCTCGGGGTGGGACGAATGTACCATCTCTCTTCCTCTTCAGTCGTATTTTTGTATTCCTGATAGGCACGTCAAGCATATCTCTTATTATAATGGAGATTGTGTGTTTTTCTGTCTGTAACCGAAACTATATTACTACTCAAGTCACAATTCCCTTAATTATTTACGTCAAATTCTCCATGATTTCATTCTTTTAAACCTTCAGTTATTAATAAAAATTGTATTACATTATTAATACTGTTGACTATAACTACGTACTAATAACGTGCAATTGTATTTATATATACAACAAAATAGCGGTTTACAGTTTGAACGAGAAGGCTAATTTGCATATTGATATTTAAAATTTTATTTTAATAAATATGTGCTTGGTATTATTGATTTCTAATTGTTTGGTTTTATCTTAAGAAATATAAACAAAAATCTTGTGGATAAATCTTAAAAGAAATTTATTTACAAGAAGAAATAACTGTAATATTATCCTTTACTTCCTATTTTAACTAAATAGTTAAATTAGGAGAATTTACCAATGAAAGACGGGAGTAACGGAAAATGATAGAAGAGTTTCAAAGTTGTTCTATTTTTTAATCATACCCCCTCTGTTCCAAATCTTTTTATCTGCATTCTTATTCAGTTTCATTAGCCTTTCTAATTTGATATAATATTTTATTATATTAAAACTTAAATACTTGCACACGGAGGGTGCATATATTTGCTAGTATAACTAATATATATTCATTATTTAAAAAAATGTATATATTTTACAATAGAAGGTGGTGGAAAAAGGCGAAAAAAAAAACGAGTAGCTAGCTAATTAGTTTTGATCCTCGCTCAACAGAGCTAAATATCGAGGATAGTCGATTAAAACAGGTAAATGGGATTTTTACTGATGAATACTTATGGTTCCTCTATAGGCGAACATCTTATAAATAACCGTAGTTGCGCTAACTTATTTAGTGTTTACTGGTTCTCTGTTGAGAGCAAGTCGCACTCCTTTTAGCATCTGAAGATTTTAGAAACATTATATATTCTGACCAATAAGCCTGCTCTTTGTAAACAAAGAGAGGGCTTACTTGGTTTGAATATTATTAATCTATACAGTATTCTCCCCACCCTTTTTAGGAGAAAAGAAAAGAAATTGTTCTTTTCTTTTCTTTTTATTTTTCTTACTCGTCCCATTTACATGTTTTAATCGATTATCCTCGATATTTAACTCTGTTGAGCGAGGATTGAAACTAGTTAGCTAGCTACTCGTTTTTTTTCGCCTCTTGCTCCCCACTTCTATTGTAAAATATATACATTTTTTTAATAATGAATCTTTTAGTGGATCTTTTTAAAGCTCTAACTATATAAGTATAGAATAAAAAAAGAGAAATTTAAAAAAAAGGAGCCAAGTTTGGTTGTGGGGTTCCTAATCCTTGTTCAGTGCCTCCCTAGGGTAGGATCTGAGTAGTCTCACAAGTACATGGCACAGGATCCAGTGACAAAGCAATTTACACCCAATTTCACATGTACGCGTGCGGGATACAATGCTATTAACTAAGGTTGGCTTACCACCCAATCGCCGGAGTTTAGAATACGCTGACTGTATCCCCTGAAGACGGGTAAGATCCTATAAAAGTGGATTTCTAGTTGTGACACTTAGATACTAACACAGGGCAATGCCGACGGGATCGACGCAATTTTTGTGCGCGCTCGTAAAAACGAGATCAAGTGTCCAACTCATACAAGTGGGGTATGCGGTTAATATCCTTAGATACTAACACAGAGCTGTAGTTCCTATTAGGGTTCCATCTATGGCTCAAATAGATCTGTTTAAGAATTATTCGCATTCGTTGTGACCTTCTGCAAATTTTTTTTTAGAAACAACTATACACAAATGTAAATATGTTTTGAACTAGCCTAGCTTACCTTTCGTAGAGAGTAAATGAGCTGGTCCAAGACTATTTGTACACTGCTGTTTTAGCACTCTGTTGCAAATTACTCTATGTCTATGCGTAAACTGTCTTTGGATGTACTAATATACTGAATATTGTATGATCCAGTATACAAAAAATATGAACATACAATTAACGGAATTCCCTAAACTCAAGGCATAGAATAAGCCGAGATAGGTTAAAATGCCGGTAGAATCAATCATCCAATAATCATAATACTTGGTTGGTTGTTTCTAATACCTGCTGTTGCTGAAGTGGGGACCCATCAAAGTATTTCAACGGGATCTAGTGAGAAACGGGTGCTCAAAACATATTTTGATTGTATGTGACGCTTGACACAATTTTAGACCTATTTCGTGTCGAATTTTATTTTTGTGAAGGAACTGAATAAATACGAGGGTGAGTCAAAAAGTAATGTCATTTTGTTTAGGACAGGTATAATTACCAACACAGGAACATGTATCATACATCAAAATGAGGCTGGTCCTCTGTGGATCGCATGAATGGATAGATAGATAAATAGATAGGTATTTAGACAGACAGATAGATAGATAGATAAGAATCAAATGAGATAGATAGATAGATAGATAGATAGAAAGGAAAAAAGAAAGAAAGATATATATATATATATATATATATATCTATATATATATATATATATATAGTATATATATGATAGATAGATAGATAATAGATAGATGAGACACAAACAAACTGAAATACATAGATTGATGTAGAACTGAGATTGAGATAGATAATAATATATATATATATATATATATATAGAGAGAGAGAGAGAGAGAGAGAGAGGAGAGAGAGAGGGAGAGAGAGGAGAGAGAAGGAGAGAGACCGAAATACATAGGTACAAAGAAGCTGAGATAGATTAGAGATGATAAATCTCACTAAAATAAATATAAAAGCATTTGTGATAATCAAAGATTATTCAGATGACTGTAACTTCTGGGAGGAAAACATGAATTATTATTTTTTACACGTGTTCAAAGACAACATTAATCGGATGTTTTTCAATTAGTTTTGCCAACCTGTAAAAATTAGATCGACTTTGTATTGTTGAATAGGATAAAAATAAATAAACATTGCTTTTAAAGTAGCATTCCACAAAAGACAAGTGTGTTCTATTCTTGGGTAATGTTCTTTAGTATTAGGGAGTTAAGCCTCTTGAGACGCTAGAGTATGGGAAATCTTAATTGAGGGGATATCTTAAAGATGCAACGGAGAAATATGGTTTGGTTCTAGATTTTAAAATCCAGACCCCTTTGTTAAAATGCGACTGTTAAAAGTACCCCCAGACAGATTTAAGTACCGCGAGACATTTATAGCCAGGATTTGTATTTTCGCCACCCAGGAGGGAATTATACACTGTTAATTTGGGAACACATGGGCACAAGAAATGTATTGTTAAAGTTACGAAGTCCTTATTCATAAGTGAAACGTTCCAGATTTTCAATGCACCTCACGTGATGTAATGGTTAGCAGACCATTGTTAGTGACTTCGATTCTCACTGGGTGACCCTTACTTGTGCTAAAAGCTAAGCAAAGGGATAAGTCCCTGTAAATTAATGCCTATTATGCTGGACTGTAACATTATTTCTAAGTATTTACCCAACCCATTCGCCACGGGTAGGATGTGACACAAGGTAATAATCATGGAGCATCTAGCGAGGATCGAAC
Source organism: Doryteuthis pealeii (assembly GCA_023376005.1). Classification (NCBI taxonomy): domain Eukaryota; kingdom Metazoa; phylum Mollusca; class Cephalopoda; order Myopsida; family Loliginidae; genus Doryteuthis; species Doryteuthis pealeii. The sequence goes on along the minus strand of CM042147.1, from coordinate 78,654,619 downwards.
TCGCTATTTATTAGTAACGGGTCTGAGACGAGCTCTCAAACCGTTACACCCCAATGGGACGCTCTTTCTTACCCCCCTTTCACCACAGGTAGGATGTGACACAAGGTTACAAGTATGGGGCATCCACCGTGAATCAAACTCGCTATTCAGTAGTATGGATATGCGAGACGAGCTTCCTAACCATTTAACAACGATGGGACCCCCAACTGCGACATCGGAGTAGGCAATTTCAAACCACAGTTTTGCTATTGCGTTCACTTTCAGACTAATACCATTTGGAAAGGTGTCATACCTTATCCCCCACTATTAGCACTACTGTTTTTCTATAAGGATGTATTTGGCATTAAATAACCTTAGGGAGGTTGATATGTCATTACACAAAGAGACCATATCAAAACATCTCAAAGGGAAAGGTGTGTGTAATTCGTAATCCACGGACCATGCTTCAGCAATGTAAAAATGGTGGGAGAAAACGCATCCTTCTGTTAGTTTGAGCTGAATTGAGATCATACTATGCGGTTTCGAATTCCAGTCACACTATTACGTGGAATTTCAGACTAATGCCATTAGGACAATTATGAAACCAGTTATAGGCTAAATAGTATCACTACTGTTCTTCTACAAGGATGGATTCTGCATTACATAACCCACCAAGGTTATGCCATTAAAAACAACAAAAAACTTAATATATTATTTACCAGATTTACGCTTCATCATGCAAACATGGCTTCTTTGTGTTTTTATTCTAATGCATTAAGTATGAAAATCAAACAATCCCATGAGAAATAATTTACTCACTTTAGTTTGGCACAAGACCAAAAGAATTGGGCGCTCAATGAGAATCGAAATTTTTAACAATGATCTACCAACCTAACTAACCATTAAACCACGCCAATCACTTTACCGCATAACTTAGGAGATGGTAACGCCAGCATATCGGGCGCCCTTTGCAATTTCTTAGAATTATTTGGCGGTGTCCATTTCTTCTAAAAGTAACATGCGACAGATTGCAATGGGTTATATGGTACCAATAGCAGGGAATTCAATTTCCTATGCTTCTAAACGTTATTTCAATTCCTCACTTCCATATAACATATTGTAATTTGAACTTTAAACTTCTGCGGTGAAGAGGCACTTGGGTAAACCACTCCCTAATAAATATCCAGACAGGCGTAAGAAAAATCAGTCAACTCCATGGGAGCATATGAGATAAAAATTGGAAACTGACAAGGTTGGCAGTAGAAGCTACAGCTTTTTTCAGCAGCTGTCTGATAAAGGTACATTGTTGTTAAAAAATATGATTACTGGGTCAATGTTTTCTGGACTATCGTATCATATTACTGACAATGAGGATATATCCTTGCTTCGGGAGAATTGTCACGAAATATACGTAAACAGATATAATATATATGTTTTCATTTGCCGGATAACCTGACCGTCCAGTCGGCTAGGATTGTAGAATACGCCGACTCTACCTTAGCAGATTTGTAAAATCCCACCCTGATAGGATTAATTGTTGGCCGTAGGCGGAGACCCGGAATATTTAAGGACAGGATCACGTTAACTGAGTGGTCCGTCATTCGGATACTAAGTGGTCCCGTGACATGCAAACTCCATTTCAGTCCTTACTGGGGCAAGACATACGGTCGAAGAGGCCCCATCTGATCAATCAGCTGGTCCTGTCAAGCCTTAGCGTCTATAAGATTGCTCCGACCGTGTTCTTCAAATTGCAATTATGGCAAACATTCAACTCTTTTTATCATATAGCTACTAGAAAGCAGTGGCTGAGGGTCAACCACCAGTTTATGAATAAACATGAAGACATTTCTTCTAATTTATTGATAATGAAGATGAAAATTATTTCTACCGATTTATTGAAATGCACGTTAGATTCACGCCTATGCAATCATCAGACACTATATCTAAGCTATCCTTAGATATATATGATCTACCACTGACATTGAACGAACGTTATGTATAAATATAGCAAACTATATATATATATGTGTGTGTATATATATATATATATATATATATATATATATATATATATATATATCTTATTATAATGGAGATTGTGGGTTTGTCTGTCTGTAACCGAAACTATATTACTATACAAGTCACAATTCCTTTCCTTATTTACATCATATTCTCCATGATTTTATTTTTATTTAAACCTCAATTATTAATAATATTGTTTTACATTACTTACACTGTTGACCATATCTACATACTAATAACATGCAATTGTATTTATATATACAACAAAATAGAGGTTTACAGTGTGAATGGGAAGGCTAATTAGCATATTGATCTTAAAAGATTGATTTTAATAAATATATGCTTAGTATCATTGATTTCTAATTGTTTGGTTTTATCTTATTGAATATGAGCAAAAATTTCTTCAATAAATCTTAAAAGAAATCCCTTAAGAAGAAATAACTGTAATATTATTCTTTACTTCCTATTTTAACTAAACAGTTTAATTAGGAAAATTAACCAATGAAAGACGGGAGTAACGGAAAATGATGGAAGAGTTAGTTTCAAAGTTGTTCTATTTTTCAATCATACCCCCTCTGTTCAAAATCTTTTTATCTACATTCTTATTCAGTTTCATTAGCCTTTCTAATTTAATATGCTATTTTATTATAAAATTCAACTAAAATACTTGCACCCGGAGAGTGCATATATTTGCTAGTATATATAAACTACTAAAAGTAGAGGAATCATATGTAAATTGGGGAGGTGATATTTTATTATGAAATAATATATAAAATAAAGGGGATACGAAGGGCTTTTCGACCGGTACTTTTTCAAGTATTTACACCGGTGACAATTAAAAGTCAGAATGTAAAGAAATTAATAAGAACGAGTGGGTGTAAACCAGAGAGTGGGTAGGACAAAAAATGGGGAAAGAGGGGTATGTGTGTGTGCTCTAGGTTAAACCAGGGTTATGAATACCTCCCAGTAAATAGATGGAGTGTCTCGGTGTTTGTCTGCACAGAGTAGGTCTGAGAAAATAAATGCTAACAGCCTCAAGGACTGCTTGATGCTGCTTAGACCTGGCTCTGTGCAAGACGGAGAAGCACTCATATGTATAGTCAGTCAAACAAGCATTTATAGATAAGTGCTCAGCGATGACTGAGTCAAATGCTTGGAATAGCCCGGATGTATTGTTAGTGATGGCATTGCGAAGTATTCGGGGGACGTGTTGCTTCATTCTAATTTCGAGTCTTTGGGATGTACACCCAATATATACCAAATTACATAAACTTATAAATTACATTAAACTTATAAATTACATTACTTTGTTGGAAGATTGGAGTACATCCTTGTGAAAAGACCTATATATATATATATATATATATATATATATATATATATATATATATATACGAGGTGAGATAAAAAGAAAAGTGAACAAAGATAATCAATCCAAATCCTCCCTAACCTCCCTAACCCTCAATTCCACCACTAACTCACTTTCTCTTCTATAAAAACAAACGTACGTATTTTGCTTTGAATAAAGTCAGACTGAAGATGTTCTTCGCATCAGAAGGGCGAAATATGTCTCTCTTACATAGACTTGTTTGAGTCATTACTTTTGTTCACTTTTCCTTTTACCTCACCTCATACTGTCGGATTTTACTCCGACCCTCGTATCTTCATATATATATATATATATATATATATATATATATATATATATATATATATATATGTATGTATGTGTGTGTGTGTGTGTGTGTGTGTGTGTGTGTGTGTGTAGGAAGTGTGTTAAAAAGTTATCGAGAATAATGAATGAGACTTTGATTTTCTTCAAAATAATTCCCCTTGTACTTGACACACTTATTCCCGTGAGTTTTCCATTGTTCGAAGTTGGTTTAATTGGTTCGATTCTTATTGAGTGCCCCAATTTGCTGGACTAGAATCACACTATGTTAAGTTTAGAAAATATTCCTACACGAGACTAATTCTCCAGAAACCTATTCTAACAGGTCAATGTCAAGTGTATGTATTTAGCCAACCCCTCTAGCCGAGCAGGGTGCGACACACGGTCAATTTATAAGCAGAAAGACCGTTAAAACTATAATAACTAGAAAGAAAGAAAGGAAGAATAAAGAAAGAAAAAAAAAGAAAGAGAAGAGAGAGAGAGAGAGAGAGAGAGAGAGAGAGAGAAGAAAATTAAAGTTACTATGTGGCGGTAGAAAGAAAGACAGACCGATAATTGGGAGAAAGAAACAAAGAAGTAAAAAAAAAAGGAAGAACGCTAAAGCTGTAATGAGGGGAGTAAAAAGAAAGATAAAAGATAATATAAAGTATTTTTAAGCTGTAAAAGAAATAAATAAATAAATAAAGCTAAAGCTGTAGATGGAAGGAAGAAATAAATAAACTCAAAGCTGCAATCGAATGAATGAAAGATTGGTTTGGTTTGGTTTGATTTGTTTTGTTTTACGGCATATCAACCTCAGTGGGTCATTTAATGCCGATAAAGTTTTGAAATAAATCAATTCTTAATAGATAATACAATTTTTTTATAAATACATTTTTCTATTTAACCCATAGATGGGACCCTAACAGGTACTACCACTCCGGGTCCGAGTGGACCAGGGAGCAATGGTGATGAAGGGGTGCTCCACATTCCCCAAACCTCCAGAACTGGAACCTCACCATCAGATAGAGTTTAACGTCATTCCCAGGACATGTAGACCCGCAGCCACCGCCTTCTAGCACCCATATAATAAAAAGGGATTGGGGCTTGCCATAAGGGCAATAGGATTGGGAAAATCATATAGGTGCTAGGGCTTGACGTGACCAGTCGATTGATCGGAGGGGGCCTCTCCGACCGCCCGTCTAGACCAAGATAGGGCCAAAGTGGAGTATTGCATGTCATGAACTGCTCATCCACCTGGGCTCTATCCTTAAGCATCACGGGTCACCACACACGGCCAAGAGGTGGCCCCATTGGGGGAGTCTTACCCCTATGCAGAGGTGCAGTCGGTGCATTCTAACGCGCCAGCCGACAGGGCGGAATGAATGAAAGAAAGAAAGAAAGAAAGAAAGAAAGAAAGAAAGAAAGAAAGCTAATCTTAGAAAATAATACTCTCGTTTCGCAAAGATGAGAAAGCGAGAATCACAGCCCATTCACTAGTGTAAATCTATTTAATTCTTAATGGGTGTTCAACTATGTTGGCCTTGTGTCAGACTATGATAAGCTTAGTAAATATCTATTTCTACACACTTCCACAAAACCCCCTCTGTTCTCGTATGTATTCCATTACTTAACATACTTATAATACTTAAATTCACGTGTGTCACACATTTCGTCTCATAACAAAAAAATAAGGTTTCAAACTTGACAACATCCATAAAACTCCAAAAAGGCACAAAATAAAAAAATAAAAATAAATAAGAATTAGACGCTGTGGAAGGTACGAAAATAAATTTTAAAAAGTCAAGAAATAAAAGAAAAAGAAAGTAAAAAAAAAATTCTCTCAGTCGGTAAAATTAATTACGTGCAGATGTGTGACTCGTGTACATACTGCAAGAGATTCGACTTTTTTTTTCTTTCTTTTTTTTTATATCCCACAAAGAAAAAGCTTTGTAAATGCTGGTTTAACGTGAGGCTTTAAAAAAAAGCACCTACTTAAAAAAAAAAAAAATGGGAAGAAGTCTTAAAAGACGAGGGATGATTTCTAAATTAAAAAGAAAGAAAAGTTTTCTATAATTTAAGTTCAGAAACTAAAGTGTTTATTAGTCACAATATAACGATTTCTGGTTTTGTAACGAGAATGTAAAAACGATGCGTAGAAATCTCAAGAGCTTTCAGAAATCGAAGGAATTTTTTTTAAATATATATATATACGCAGTTGTTGCGGTAATTAAATTAGAAAAAATCTTTGTTTAATGGCATCTCAAATTTCGTGGCTTATTTAATACCAAAACCATCTTTGTAGTACAACAGTAGAAAGAAGGAAAGTTAAAGCTATAAAAGAAACAAAGAAAGAAGCAAAGACGAAAAGAAAGAAAGACAGTTTATGCTGTAATAGGAAGGAAGAAATAAAGAAACTTAAAAATGAGTGTTTTCTACGTGTAGAAATAAGAAAAGACAAAAAGAAAAAAAAAAAAGAAATGAATTTAAAGCTGTTATTAAAAGAAGAAGAAAAAAGAAAATTAAAGTTTCAACAAACGAAACGAAGGAAAGAAAGAAAGAAGAAAGAAAGACGAAGGAAGGAAAATTAAAACTATAATAGAGAGAAAGAAAGAAAATTAAAGCTTCTGTTGAAGAAAAAAAAAGAAAGAAAAAAAGTTAAAACTGCAATAGAGAGAAAGAAACTTAAAGCTGCTAAAGAAAGAAAGAAAGAAAGAAAGAAAGAAAGAAAGAAAGAAAGAAAGTTAGGACTGTAATAGGAAGGGAGAAACTTAAAGTTGTTATAGAAATGTTTAAAAAAAAACGAAATAAATAAAGTTAAAATAGTATTAGAGAGAAAGAAACTTAAAGCTGCTATAGAAAGAAAGAAAGAAAGAAAGAAAGTTTAAGCTGTAATAGGGAGGAAGAAAAAAATAAACTTAAAGCTGTAATAGAAATAAATAAAGTAAGAACGAAAAAATAAAGAAGGAAAGAAAGATAGAAAGTTAAAACTGTAATAGGGAGAAAGAAAGAGAATTAACGCTGCTGTTGAAAATAGAAAAAAAAAGAAAGAAAGAAAGAAAGAAAGAAAGAAAGAATGCTTTAAACATTGTGTGGTGATAAGGCAACTTCGACAAAAAGAAAGGCTATTCATAAAAAGCATTGACATATCAAGAACTTTCACAAATTGAAGAGTTTCTTAAATAATTATGCAGTTGTTGCGATAATTAATTAAAACAGTCCGCACAAGAAAAAAGTTCCTGTTATCAAACTTTTAAACACATTTGATCGAACGATGCAGTGAATGATTCGATTTGGTTTGGTTTGGTTTGGTTTGGTTTCTTTATTTAATGGCATCTAAAACCTCGTGGCTTATGTAAAACCAAAGCCATCTTGAGGAACAATAGCAGTGGTATCATTTAACCCTGGACGAGGCTGTTTGCATTTCACATAGTGGTAATACCCTTGGGAAAGGCATAGGTGTCCCATCGTCGTATAAGGGTTAGCAAGCTAGTCACACCGATCCATTACAACTAAAAAACCGTATTCGATACTCACTGAATGATCCACATTTTCGACTATTAATATACCCCTTAGTTGGGTATATAGATGGGGATAGTTCGCTCTGTTCTTCTTACAAAATCATCCGTGGTTATATAAACTTATAGACTCTGCGTGGTCGCGTGGATTAAAGCCAGCTAATCAACACGATCGAATACGTGGTTAGTTAACTATTTATTCGCCGATCTGGAAAGTCGTTCATTTGCACGTATTCGACACGGATGAACGAGTCTGCAACCAAGGCCTCTGCTCAATCAAAGCATTCTACCCAACACTAAGGAACACCGAGGAACAAACAAAAAATTCTATCCAACACTAAGGAACACCGAGGAACAACCAAAGGATTCTATCCAACACTAAGGAACACCGAGGAACAACCAAAGGATTCTACCCAACACTAAGGAACACCGAGGAACAACAAAATGATTCTATCCAACACTACAGAACACCGAGGAACAACTAGATGATTCTATCCAACACTACAAACAACGAGGAACAGCCAAATGATTCACCAAACATTAAGGGACACCAAGGATCTTCACTGTAAAGTGCTCTGTACAGTGCTCTGTAAAGTGCTCTGTAAAGTGTAAATGGCCACAAAAATCGTAAAGGTATGAATATAACTCTTTTCCCACCATCTATGGATAAATTGTAGGTCATAATGGGCTCTTTAACCTTAGTATGGCAGTCGGTCTAGGAAATGAAAAGCACTGAATTCAACCCCATTAAACTCCACTTAAGAAATTGACATTGTGGCACATCCAGCTGATCTGGAAGGGTTGATTAATATACATCTTTAATCCATTTTCCTAAGATTATTAATCCAATAATGAACGTAACAGCACAACTGAAGTTCAATCTCAATTACTACATGTTACAGTCCAAGCAAGTTAACCTCTATGTCACGGGAACTTCCTCTCCAATGAAAGAATATGAATGTATGAATGTATGAATGTATGTTGTTAAGTATCTGGCCGCCATCCTTGGCCAGTTGGAAAGAATTCAAAGTAAATAAGTAAGTCCCGAGTTATAGAATCCTTTGGTAAGTCAATAAGTTCTGTGGTATAGAATCATTTAGGTCCGTCGTCCAAGAAGATCCAAGTAGTAGTGAGCTAAGATTAGAATCAGCCAGTATTAATAACAACAACAGCAGCAGAGCACTGCCAATGATTGGACAAAAGGCTGGTCACATGTCCATCGGCGAGTCTATAAGTAAAAGTAGCCGTCTGGCACACGCCTTATATCCAAAAATTCCATCAAAAGGTCACATGTATTCCACAAAATGTCACATGTTTCATTCGCAAGTTTCATCTGAAAATATTTTTCACTTACGAGAAACTAATAGCTATGAGCCTGTTATGAAGAGGTTAGAAAACATCTATTTATTTAAAATTTCATCCTACTTCATTGGCCAGTAATGGACCAATGTTTCATCTGATAAATGTGTTAATACATGAAACTTATAGTCATGGAAGTGACATAAGGGAGTGTGAAAAATATGTATTAAGTTTTGTCCTACTTTACGGTCCAATATTTGATCCCCTTAGAACTTGATGTAAAACGTTTTTATAACGATTTGTTTATATGATTAAATATAATAGTATTATATATATTATTTTATATATAATATCATAAATATCATATAATATATATTATGTATGACATATATTATATAATAGATGTATTAGATATATTGTATTATATATATATAATATATATTATATTACATGTTACATATACATTATATAAATATCATATATATATATATATAAGTAAAGTAAAGTCGACGGGGCGGCCTAAAGTCGGTATCAGCCAGTCAGCTAGGGAGTCTATCTCCTTTTCAATAGCGCTAGACCAAGGAGATTGTTTTAGCATCTGAGGTGGAACGCCACACCAACAATCAGCTTCTTACTTTACCGCACAGATCCCTGTGCTACTCATACGCTGAGTTGGCGGGGACCGGTATCGAACCAGGAACCTTGTGGTTTCTAGCCGAACGCTCTACCGACTGAGCTAAGTAAAGAAATAACAAAATACTTAGAGATTTAGCATTATAGTCTATTTCAGGGAGCTTATAGGCTTTAATGCTAAATCTCTAAGTCTTTTGTTATTTCTTTACTTATATATTTGCTCTGTGACTCTAACATTAAGAGTACACATTGAGCTCTCAAACTGCGACAGGTTTTTTAAATAAAACTCTTGTGTCATAAGGAAGATTTCTTTTCTGGACTTTTGGATTATAATATATATATATATATATATATATATATATATATATAATATATATATTTATATATATATATTACTATTTATGCAATGCTAGCTGTTATCTGCACATATATCAAGACACATCATAGATTACCACAATGTTCGTAAAAGTAATTGACAAATTACAATTGACAATGTTAAATTATCATATACCATTAATTGCACAAAAAAACAGCTCCAATAATAATCAATTCTTATTAAAAAATAGCCCACATTAAGCAAAGTTCGTTTAGCTTGGGTGTGGATGTCTTAAAAATCAATTAATATAAATAAACTCACACGTCTTAACAGATCCATAGTCATATGATCCGCTGTTATATCAACACCTCGGACCAGCCCCAATGACCTGTGCATTCATATATGACGTCATGCCACTTAAAAATAATTGAACCCAGAATCAACACATCAGCATCATCAAAAATGACCGATGATAGTCGAAAGTACCCTTATTTGGACTACCTATTATATTTGACTTGTTCTTTCATATTGTAAGTTGAGATTTATAATTCGTTTAGATTACTTACAATATCTGAAAAATAATGTAAAAATTGAATTAAAAACAAGAAAGTTATGAAAGGTCATGGCAGCTACAAAGTTAAGGATATCAGTGTTTGACATGAAGCCTTAAAAATGAATCTGAATATGATGCAACGTTGATTGATGCGTTCGAGTCGGCGTAGAGGGGGATGAGATCTGACCCATATTTCGGCGCCAAAAAGGAGCTGTAGTGAGCATGGCCGTTGTGTAGACTTATTCCTGCGTCTTTCTTTGAGGGATTAGAACTTTAGACTGTTGTCTATTAATTTATCTATATTTGCATAAAATAACATGAAAAACGAAGATAGGTAAATTCAAGAACTCGTTCCACTTCAGTCGAGCAGATGTTGATGGATGACCTAATTGTAGATCTATCGAAGTGAGGGTGGATGGGTGAATAAAAGTAACCTTTTTAATCTATATATATATTCGGGAACCAACAAGGAATATCGTCACAGAAAAAAACAACAACACCTAAATACTAAATTGGAAATATTCAGAGCTGTCCACACAGAAATAAGTATTGATTAAACTCTTGGACTGGAAAGAAAACAACACAAAATCAACCATATCTTTATTAATTCAGTGGATTTAACCCTGAAGATCTTTATGGTGAAACACGAGTAGGTTATTTCAGTACACACTATAATAATATATATATGTGTGTTTATGTATGTATGTATATATATATATATGTATATATATATATATGTGTGTGTGTGTGTGTGTGTGTGTGTGTAAAATAATCCAATTGACTAGTAAGTAAGGGAGTATTCTATTTGGGATCATCAAAATCTCATTGTACATCATCACTGTATGCTCATGTTGGTGCAAACTTACAGATTCATACAAGGATTTTTATAAATACCTAAGAGAGCTCAATATATAACTAATACATTAATTATATACAGGGCAATATACAACTTTCAAAGAATAAAACGTAATAAACCGTCATTTGACTATGATAAATTTATTTCGACCAGAGACTCAATATGAGTATTTTTTTAAATTTCTATCTGATGAGACTAGACTCATACTGAGTCTCTGGTCGAAATAAATTTATCATAGTCAAATGACGGTTTGTTAAGTTTTTCTTTCTTTGAAAGTATATATATATAATATATATATATATATATATATATATATTATATATATATATAATATATAATATATATATATGCATTCATAAGTATATATAACTGAGTGTTATCCCGGTTTACTGTTCTCATATTGTGATGACTCCCTCATGATAGATGCGCAAATAAATAGCGGAGGCGATAACAGAAGCGTGTAATTTGTTAGATAAATTCGCAGACAGACATGTCTCTGCTTTCTTTCAAAAGATTTTCTTGGTTATTATTCTCCCATCAATTTCTCCAACACAGAATCAGAATCTTATGCTGCTGCTAACGACTCGTTGAACTCGGGTTCAAATCCTCGTCAGGCCCCCTGGCGTCATTGCATCTTTACAGGCTTCCGGCGGAGAAAGGCATAAACGTATTTACCCTACCTTCAGTAGTGATCAATCCAAGACCAAAGAGAGAAGGAAACTAAGAGAGGGGAGAAGAGAGAGAGAGAGAGAGACTAGGAGAGAAAGAGAAAGAGAGAGAGAGAGAGAGAGAGAGAAGAGAAGTGATCAATCCAAGACCGAAGATGGAAGGAAACTAAAAAGAAATACGGAGAGAGAGGAGAGAGAGAGAGAGAGAGAGAGAGAGAGAGAGAGAAAGAGAAAGAAAAAGAAAAGAAGTGATCAATCCAAAACCGAAAAGAGAAGGAAACTAGAGAAATTCAAGAGAGAGAGAGAGAAAGAGAGAGAGAGAAAGACTGGGAGAGAGAGAGAAAAATGGAGAGAGAGAGAAAGAGAAACTGGGAGAGAAAGAGCAAGAGAGAGAGAGAATTAATCAATCCAAAACCGAAAAGAGAAGGAAACTAAGAGAAATAAAGAGACAGAGACAGAGAGAGAGAGAGAGAGAGAGAGAGAGAGAGAGAGAGAGAAAGAAAGGAGAGAGGTTGGAAGAGAAAGAGAAAGAGGGAGAGAGAGAAAGAGAAACTGGAAGAGAAAGAGAAAGGGAGAGAGAAGGGATCAATCCAAGACCGAAGAGAGAAGGAAACTAAGAGAGATACATTGAGAGAGAGAGAGAGAGAGAGAGAGAGAGAGAGAGAGGAGAGAGAGAGAGACTGGGCGAGAAAGAAAAGAGAAACGAAGACCGAAGAGAGAAGGAACCTAAGAGTGAAAGATAGATAGATAGATAGATGGATGGAGAGAGAGAGAGAGAGAGAGAGAGAGAGAGAGAGAGAGAAACTTGGAGAGAAAGAAAAAGAGAAAGGGATTTAGTAGTGATCATCTCGAAGAGAGAAGGAACCTAATAGTGAAAGATATATATATATATATATATATATATATATATATATATATATATATATATATAGGAGAGAGAGAGAGAGAGAGAGAGAGAGAGAGAAACTTGGAAAGAAAGAGAAAAGAGAAAGAAAGCATTTAGTAGTGATCAACCCAAGACCGAAAAGAGAAGGAAACTAAGAGTGAAAGATATATATATTATAATTATTATATATATATATATATACAGAGAGAGAGAGAGAGAGAGAGAGAGAGAGAGAAAAGAGAGAGTTAGCCATCAGTTTAATCCTGCGAGCTATTGTTAGGGATTTCTGACCTAGCTATGTCCTTTTCGTTTGAAAGTTCCTATAATACCAGGCAAGAATTTGCCGATGGTCAATCTAAACAGATGTTAAGAACGTGGACTTGCGTAGTAGGAAATTTATTCGGCGTTTAGAGTTCAAATCCTGGACGAGACTGCGTATATGTATGTTTGTGTATGTATATACATATATATCTCACAGCTGATAAGAAATTCTTGAAACTGCCAGTACCGCTAAAATATTGTGCTAACCAATTGGTTTTAAACAAAGGCAACAGGATAAGGACAATCATAGGTAATCCTTAAGTTTTTCCTCGTAAATTCCTACCATAAAATAAACTGAACCCTCATTTTATGTCCGTGTTTTTGCAATAAATGTTTTATTTTTCTTGCACCCGTTATTTTACAATACTAAATATATTTTCTTTATTTGTTAAAGAATAAAGAATAAAGAAAATATATTTAGTATTGTAAAATAACGGGTGCAAGAAAAATAAAACATTTATTGCAAAAACACGGACATAAAATGAGGGTTCAGTTTATTTTATGGTAGGAATTTACGAGGAAAAACTTAAGGATTATCCAATCATATAAGTGCCAGAGCTGGAAGTGACCAGCCGATTGATTAAATGGGGCCTCACCAACCGACCGTAAGTGGAAAGGTGAATTGTTGGAAATAACTGACTGCTAAGCCACTAGGATTCAGTCCTTAAGTATTTGGGGCCACATCCCACGGCTAACAGGTGGTCTCATCATGAGATTCTACCCCTCTACAGATGTGTAGCAGGTGTATTGTACATCCACAGTCTTTAGCAGTGGTTCTCCAACAGTGCGCTCGGGCGCATTGGTGCGACCCAGAGCTTTTTCAGGTGCGCTCCGTAGTATTCCTAAAAAATTATCCAGATATGAAAAGCAAATGTATCCTAAGTTAATTTGAGTTATTATTTCCCATCAATTAACACTGGCATAATATGACTGGATTAGAAACCCTTTTGTAGAAACTGCAATAGATTATTGTTTAACGCTAACAGAAAAAGAAGAACTGGCAGCCGTGTCCACTGATCGTGGATTAATGATTAAATACAAAGAATTGTCTGTTGAAGCCTTTTTGGATTTCTATAAAAAAAACAACGTGTGTCGATATCTAAAAAAGCGCTAGCCATTTTATTGCAATTTTCCACCTCATATTTATGTGAACTGGGATTTTAAACCCTCACAACAACTAAGTGTAAAAAGAGAGGAACTCTTCAATGCATTGATGAGGAAATAAGAGTTTGTCTCTCAAACATAAGACCAAACATTGAAGAAATCGCAAGGTCTTATCAAGCTCATGTTTCTCATTAACACAGGAATTAATAAACTTCATAGAGGTATGTTAAGTTTGCTTTTGTTAAAAGTGTTATTTTTTATATATTTAACAGTTAACTTAACATACTAATCCTATTTTGTATACAGTGCGCTATCAAATATCTGTAGTACTGTAAGTGCGCCCAGACTGTATAAAGTTTGAGAACCACTGGTCTATAGGGTGATTCAATGTTTGTTGTAAACTTATTAATATAAAGGTAATTTGAACTCGTAACTGAAACTTTAGCTTCCAAAACAATAAAAAAAAATCTACCGAATTACAGCATATTAACCCCCCAAAGAGACGACATTCTGATTTGAAATTTTGCAAAGACCTGAATAACCTTTTAACTAAGAAACACACCAAATTGGGTTATGGATTTTTACTGATTAAGGGATATAATTTATTAATTAAACTAAAATTAACCGATTTGCGAAACTGGTCGTATATCAGCTGCTGCTGATAATAAAGTATTGCTCGCTGCCTGCTTTCTATTATAGCAATACCAGCAGTTTAGTTTAATGTTAGTAAACAAAATATTTCCTAAAATAAACATTGTACTATACGAATTATCAGCGATTTTTTAAATGTTATTAATAATTTTTCTCGCTTTTTTTTAAAATATGATAAATCATATTATCTCTCATATTCCCATTTTTCTTTGTAGGTACCTCTCTGGTATTTCTAATTTTTTCAAGGTCCGGTCATGGACCGGGTACGTTTGCTAGCATATATATATATATATATATGTGTGTGTGTGTGTGTGTGTGTGTGTGTGTGTGCATATATATATATATATATATATATATATATATATATATATATATATATATATATATATATAAGCTGCTAGGATTGTCTAAAGCTAAAATGTAAAGAGTGCGCGATACCTAAGTAAAACAAATTGTAATGTTAATCCTAATAGTCAGATATACCAAATAATAGTTTTGCTTAGCGGCTCATCAGGGCAAGAATCTGATATATATATATATATATATATATATATATATATATATATATATATATATATGGTATTTGTGGAAAAAAAAGTGACTTACCGGTGACAATGGTCACAGTGGTTAGTTGATTCAAGTTTCACAATGATAAGGCAGCGATATAACAAATATAAAGTGCTACTTATGTTAATATATATATATATATATATATATATATATATATATATATAATAATATATATATATATATATATAATTTATTCGTAAAGATCATTATCATTAGTATTCGCAACGACAAATATTTTCTAATCTTTGTTTAAAGAGTCTGATATAATGAACGAAAGAATTACTCATTATATAAATTGGTAACTTTCCTAAATTTTTAATTTTTTCGATACGTATTTGTACACTGCTCCAAGGAACTGAATATTTCTAAGTGACACCTCCCCTAATTAGGACCGCCTCGAGGTAGGTAGGTAGGTAGGTAGGTAGGTAGGTATGTGGCCGATGATTACAAGGTAATCGGGGTAATAGTTTGATGATCGGAAGAAGCAAATAACAACAACCGGTTCTTTGTGTTGGACACTTCCGAAAACAGGATCCTTGATGTCTGCTTTCGTGTTTTACATAAGAGTCGTTGGAGCGAGAACTAGAGAACCGTTATGGTAACAGTATGAACCCCTTATATTTTTAATCAGGAGAAGTGATGTTCGTTCCACAGGCATCTCCTTTGACTCTTTGGCCTGTCCTTAACTGATCGATTTCTTTCTACTGAGTGATTTCCCAAATTACAAAGTATATATATATATATATATATATATATATATATATGAAGTAAATGGAAGTTAATCCGACAGTATGAATTTAAATTTTTTTTTAAGAAAAAACAAATGATGTTAATAGTTTGCTGACAGAATCTGTTTCGACCTTTTTAATAGAGCGGACTTCATCAAGACCAAAATATGAAGGAAAGACGGAATAAATAACCGTTAGAAGGAGGGGTACAAACGAACGCTGGATTTCGATGCTGGAATTTTTTTTTAAATGCATATTCTGTGTTAAGAATAAAATAGATTTTATTTTTAAAAAATCAGAAGCATTAGAATCCATAATAAAAACTGAAAAGAGTTTGGTGTAAAAATATATAAAAATGTGTAAAATAAGTATCAAAAATGTTCTAAAAGAATGTTAAATTAATATATATATATATATATATATATATATATATATATATATATATTAGATGCTTGTCCTGATGACTTACTAAGCGAGACTGTTAGTAGGTATATCTAACTCATTAGGTTTAACGTTATTATTTGCTCTACTTAGGTATTGAGCTCTTTTTACTTTTTAGCTGTAGATAATCCTAGCGGTTTATATATATATATTTCAAATATTAAGTTTACTTTTGTTAAATGTGTTATTTTTTATATATATTTAACAGTTAACTTAATAACATATTAGTCCTATTTTGTATACAGTGCGCTATCAAGTATCTGTAGTATGTAATGCATCCAGACGTTATAAAGTTTGAGAATCACTGCTCTAGAGGCACATAGAAAATATGAAGTATATATATATATATATATATATATATATATATATATATATATATAAGAGAGAGAGAGAGAGAGAGAGAGAGAGAGAGAGAGAAGAATACGAGTTTTACTGACCATATTGAACCTTTTATCAAACACAGGAACTGTTTACCAACTTTCATCTAATAAAGCTTGAAACTATAAAAAAAAATACTATATGATAAACAGAGAAGACAGTGTTCTTTTTTTTTTAAATAAAATCCGCCCAATTCACACGTACACGTTACTCGGCCAAATGCAAGAATATAATTATATATATGATATTATCTCTCCGGTCACGCACGAGTGGCCACCAATTCAGTTAAAGATGTAAACCGCTAAACTGCTTACACAGCTGATTTTTTTATACGCACGCACAAACCTATATCTCTAATCATATATATATATATATATATATATTATATAATATATATATATATATATATATATATGTGTGTGTGTGTGTGTGTGTGGTGTGTGTGTGTGTGTGTGTGAAGTGAGACATGAATATTTGTGTAGGACTAGGCACATTCGTGGTGACCTAGTGGCGGGAAAATGGTGTCCCAGTGTGCCACAGATTCTCTTCAATAACACTTCCCAGTTTTTTTTAGTTTTTTTAAGTGAGTGAAAATAGTTCAATTGAATCAGAGTAAAGACTTTTTTTTTTCATCAATTCAAAGAAAAATATTGTTTTTAAAACTATGAAAAGAGTAAAAAAATGCAACAGAAATAACTTTTTGAGTTTTATGAAAATAACATTTTAAATTTTCAAATAAGATTTTTCCGGTGTTTAAATTTTTTTTTTTTTTTTTTTTTTAGTTCTTTTTTTTTTTTTTTTTTTTTCCTTTTTTTTTTCTTTTTTTTTTTTTTAATGTGGTTTTCTGAATTTGAATATTTCAAGAATTGGCAAAGATTAGGGACTGGAAATTCAAAATGACCAAAGGTTGAAACCCCCTACAATTTTAATTGATAAAAAACATTTTGTTTTCATTTTTTAAAATATATAAATAATAAGCTATTCATATATATTTTAATTTAAGTCCTTAATTTATGAAATAAATATATCGTGTCGCTATTTAGTAGGTTAGATAGGATATTATTTTATTCCAGGCGGAAGATTAAGATAAATAGAAAAAGATTTTTTTTTAAATTTATGAATTACAAGTTTCCACCCAATTACTGATATTCGGTGAGGAGGTTGTTATATACAGGTTGAACTGTCCCCAAATTAATGATCCTATATAAAATCTCTTGTGATAAATATATAATATATCATCTTATTATTGGATTATCGTCCGCTTTTATTTAAATATTTATTAAGTTGATAGAACTATACGTTATTTGTTATATTATAATTTATTAAAAATGAGAATAACAAATGTTATTTTTATATTCACAATAAAATTGTAGGGGTATCAACCTTTGGTCATTTGATATACCAGTCCATAATCTTGCCATAATATCTTAGAAATTATCACAAATTTACAGTAAAAATACCTACATAAATAATAAACTAAGTATAAGAAAAAAATAATATAGAAGATTAATTAAACACTCAGGAATAATTATTATTTTATGTAAATTAATTATATGTTAATTTTCATAATAATGCAAATGTAACAAATCTAGCTACTATATTAATAAGACGCGTAATCTAGTTCTATAGTTGTGCGAAGAATATGTGCTTTAATTTTAACACATTCGTTTCTTACGACCTAAATTTTTTGAAAAGACATTAATTAATTAATGGTTAATTTACGGCTCTGAGGATTTTTTAGACTATCTTGATAAATTAGTAGAGTTCTAAAACAAATCCTATGAGAAAAAATCAATCTTATTGATCCCGATAATAAGCTTTTGATAACACTTAAAAACACAAGCTCACAACGTCGAAAAATATAATATAACAGAAAAGAATATCTTGGTGAAAGTGGTTATTGCGCACAGGATAATATATGTGTTGGTCACTTAAGCCTGCGGCTACCTTTAAGTAGTTTCCAAAATCCCGCCTAATAACATTAATGAATTAATATCTTTTCACCCAGAAATCTTAGTAGTCGCCGATGCATAGATCTGTCTAAGTCACAGTAGGCACCACTCACTTTACACAATACCAAATATATTCATGTATCATCTAACTTATCACATCAATCAACACATACACAACACAACACTTTTTATATATTTATTATAATGGAGATTGTGTGTTTTTCTGCCTGTTAACCGAAACTATATTCCTACACAATTCTCTTAGTTAATGACAGCAACATTTTTCCATGATTTTATTTTTATCTAAACCTCCAATTAATTAATAAATTGTCTTACATTAATTAAAAACTGTTTAACTATGTCTCACATACTGACAACATGCACACTTAACTAAAACTATCTCACTATAATCACACCACTAACATACCACACGACGTGATTAGCATAGTGTGAAAACGGTGAGAAGGCTTAAATTATATGCATATTAATATTAAAAAATCGAATTTAATATATATAATTATAGATTGGACTTAGTATTTTATAATTGTAATTTTCTAACTGTTATTAGGTTAATTTATTATTATATGGAATAAGAGAAAGTATGGTTTGTCACGATAGAGATCTCTATTTACCAAAATGAATCAGCTCTATAGTGATGTAAAAGCAGTCTCTTCATTGAAGAGGATTTAATAACAATCATATAGAGAGATCATGTGTTATGCTCACTTCTGAGGTTTCCTGCACCTATGGAACAAAAAGATACTTAATAAACTATTATGAAAATAAATTAACAATATGAATATAATTCAGTACGAGGGCAGTGATGGCACAGACGTAGACTAGCGTGTTATCTGTGCAGTTGATTACCATTTTTTTATTGGATCAGACTCTTTTTACACCTAAAAAGAAAATAGAACATCCTGTGTCTTTCTCCTGTTTTATCATCTCACCCCCTAGTATATAAAATTTTTTTATTAAAAGTTCTTCACACAGCACTGTTTATTCATAATTGTATATATGTATTGTGTATTACTACAGTTATTTACGCTTGTTTCGAGAATTAATAACAACTTAGTGAATTTTTATATGGATTCAGCTAATAAACTTCTGGTATTCTTTCTCTACTCTCTTACATCTAAACACTTATCACTACTACTTGCACTCTCATGCGTGCATCATATCTCGCTAGTATATATATATATAAAAGGTCCTGTCACAGTAGAAATATCTTAGTAGCAATAATCATATATCACCACACTACCTTCTCATACAAGTGAGAAGCACTCTATTTTCACTGTTTGTGATATAAGTTGCATTTATTTGTCGGGTGAGGTGGCATCACATCCTGTAATGATGCAGCTATGTATTTCTTTCTTATGATTAACACTTATTTAATAAGTCTCACAACGTTGTGGCAATTGCTCCACTATCTTATTATCGTAATGTCTTAACTATAATGCTTCAAGAATGAAACGTACTCACATCAAGGCATCATAGAACGCGCGTATTGATCGCAAAGTAACCGAGCCGTATCACACCATCAGTGAGGACGATTATCATGTGTGTTAACGATATTAGATCATAATGGATAGATAAATCCGATCGGTATATTGTAGATTAATGACTACGAATTAAATTGAAAAATAAAATAATAAAAAATGGATGTATTATATTCTATATGCAAATATTTATATACTAATTAAGAGTAATACAACTTAGAGTATTCTGAGAGTTTATATTATTTATGTTAAACCTATCTCAGTTGATTTATAGCGGATGTGAGAAAGCTTCATTTGAAAATATATATACTACGCTATGATTATGGAGGCTGCGGTTAGCACTCGAGTCTGATAGAGCGTTACAGCATGAAGCCGACGACATCAGTTCTAATTATACGCTCTTAAACGGATACTGAGGACCTCGCGAACCCATCAGTGAGATATAGTTAAAGCAGCTCTAGTAGAATCTGCTTCTGCGGAGTATAGAGTATAAGAGGTAGCTGACATGACGTAACGTGTGAGCGACTCACGACCGCACTCAACGCTTATAAAAACAATCTCCATTGGTCTAGGCACAGACTGAGAATTGCATAAGTGGAGGATTATAAGACTCAACCTGATATATAGTCTCTATTACCTAGTACAATTAGGTAGCCACCCATGAGATCAGAATCATTTTAACTCACTTAACTTATTATAAATATAATATATTAATATTAATAATATTTAACAATTATTACTTTATTAAGAAACAATATTTATATTGTATAATACCTTATTGTGTGAGTTGAGCCTAGCATATGTGTGTCAATCTGTGTGTGAAGATCGTGGGTATGTGTGTGTTGTGCATTATAAATGCTCTCTCACATCACTTATTTTTTTATTAAAGATGACAGTATCAGGATTTTAGATGTTGACTTTTGATTGAGTATAGTTTTCCATGTTCCTATATGATAGAAGTTCTCTCGTAACTGATGCATAAGGCTGGGTCAGTTTTATTATTATCTCGATATCATAATAGTGTATAATTACACTCATTAGTTCTATTATAATACTTCCACCCTATTGACAACTAGAGTGTGGTATATACCGTACACACTATATATCATATATAAATATTCTCTTTACACAGCAGCAAACTCCTAGAAATCCTTATGCGTTTATTATCATGATTGGTGTCTAGAACAGGCAGTATCTGAAAGTCAACCACCGCTCCCATTTCCTATTAACTTACAACGCAATAAGTATCATTGCTATATTAATATTAACAATTCATTATTCGAGACATCTATATGCCTATACATAAAATCATTTTGGGTAATACTATTTGGATGAAAAGTCCGCTCTTAATAATATATATAGGTCGAAACAGGAATTCTGTACAGCAAAACCTATTAAACTAATTATATTTGTGATTTTTTCTATTTAAAAAAAAATTTTAATTTACCATATACTAGTCGGATTTAACTTCCCATTTATCATATTATCATTATAATATAATATTAAATATTATATATGGAGATACGGTGGGAAATTAATCGACTGATATGAAGAAAAGAAAAATATTCTAAAAAAAATTATAACAACTACAGGATTAGTATAAGATCAGTGAGAAAACATTTATTTTATTTATGATCGTGTTGTTGTGTTCAATAATTTATAGCAGTGAACGGATTACTTCATATTGTAGTGACGCATCATATCAAAGACCACTGAGGTACACTATAATGTTAAATGGGAGACGAGGAACAAAACTAAGAAGAGATGTCAATAGAGTGTAACAGGAGTGGAGTCGTGATATTTAGATGAACGTTAGAAAAAACCAGCTTCTAATTTTTTTATTACGGCTGCGGTTCTGATATAAGATTAAGAGATTTGCCACTAGACATGGCATGTATCACCGTCATAACGGGGTGCTCTTTCACGTAATGCTACGCAAAGTTTAGTGGTCGTATATGTACTGTCCGGCAGGAGAAGACACTCGCTATAATAATAGACAAATTAACAGAAATCCACACCAGTGAAAATATACAATGACACTCCAAGGATCCTTCAATAGGTATTATCACCTATCGGATTAGTGTTCCATATTCTTGAAAGAAAAAAGTAAAATCAGAGTTGGGTGTTTGATTTATATTTCGCGAAGACTTATATCACCACAGAACTATATACAATAATACACATCACTAAGAGCATGATTTTTTTTTCATTTAATATTTCCTACACTAGTAAGTTACAATTCCAACTTATTGTTTCATCTTACTAGAGTAGTCTGTAACAAGGCTCATCATTATTATTTTCTACATTATGAGATTTACTAAATGTAGAGCGCATCTACAACGCAGGTATTCCAACTCAGGGACGAGTCAGGTTCACATTAATTTAGAGCTGAGGGTACTAATCTCAAATTAAGAATCCTACCCACGTATCCCAGTCGCGTCGACGGGGCGAGTGGTGAATCATGATAACACAAGAGATCTCAGCCGAGAGAAAAAAACACTGATAAAATTACTTGGTGATGAAGAGAGTTACCATTTAACGCAAAATAAAGATAGGAGGATCAAGATACTGGCTCTCGTTCATTCATGGCTATAGAGTAATTCAGTCTATCAGATGACCACACTGCAATATATCTCTGAGAACTCTCACCAAATGTTAAACTCCGCTTAAGGAGAGATTGAGGACCTTAAAGTTGATCATTCGATCGCGTCTCGCGGAGAGTGAGACTAGTCTTGATAAAGTATGTAATGATCTTTACGTACAATAAAGTTATATTGACAATATATTTATTATATATAATATATATATATATATATTATTATATTATATGGAGAGATATTATAAATAATTATATATTTATTTACATACCGAGAGACATATAAAGTACTGACATCTCTTATATTGAGCCTATATTTTCGCGGCACAAATTAGCGAACCTTGATGAAAGCGTTAGACAGTATACAACTATACCACTGTGACGCTTAGATTTGTACACTCTGTTAAGCTGCTACTCTTTTTTACATTTCTTTTCATCTTTTCATCTTTTCATTATGTTCACGCGCTCACCTCCTCTCGCAATATTTGCCCTACTCTCTTTCTTTTCTTTTTTCTTTCTTATTATATTTTTGGGTCATATGACCTTTAGGCACCCCTTTTTGATCTCGATTAAGAAAGAACATGTTTTTCATTTAAACCGTCAATATCCGGTTGTTTTAACGGAAGATTTTTCGATTTTTTTTAATTATAAAACTAACCCCTAACCCTATCCCCTAACCCCTAACCCTAACCCCTAACAAATATTGTCGGTCTAAATGAAAAATCTCTGAATTCAAACACCGCTTAAGAAATAGACATCTTGCTGGTGTGGTGGGGTTAGGTAAATACGTAAATCTCTTTAATTTTTGTTCAATAGGGAGGTGCTTCTTTAGAAACGAATCTCCAGAAACCTAGTTTTATCTTCCAAGGGTTACTTTTCGAATTAGATTGCTATGTTTGTTCTTGTAAAATGGCCCTTGAAAACCCTTTTCTACTGATTGATGATAAGATTTTTTCAGCCGACAACATAATCTTAAAGTTCTGTATCAGACTTTTATAGATCAATTCAATTTTATGAAGTGATTACTTAAGTCTTAATGTGTATACCTACAAAAGAGCGGATATATATACATACACACACATATGTATATATATATATATGTGTGTGTGTGTGTGTGTGTGTGTGTGTGTGTGTGCGTGCGTGTGTATGTGTGAGAGGGGTAGAGAGTGCGCGCGCGTTTTGTGTGTGTAAACTATCGGGGCGTGGCCTTTGGTCTGGTTGAGTGACAGGCCACCATATGCAAGGCTCCGGATGGCAGTTATTTGGCCTAATACGAAAATAATTATAATGGATTATCGCCGTGTGGGTCTAGGCGGGTGCACGTGTGCATCAGTACACTGGCACAGCGCTAGATACAAAGACGCATGCTTAGACTTGGCATGTGAAAGAAGGCACTCGTATACTATGTGAAGCATTTTAATAACAGGATATGTAAAAAAAAATGAGATAGACAATGATCAAAGTAAAACGGCTATTATATGTCCGAGAAAGATAAAGTACATATGAATAAGTACCTACTTATCTATCTATCTATCTATCTATACATATACAAAGGGCAGTTGTGTGTATATGTATGTCCGGAGGAAACTTCGAAAATAAGACAATTAACGACAAAGTAAATATATACACACATTAAATATCACCAGGGCTTGGTTTTTTACCAAAAATAATAGAGATTTGATTTATATTCGTTAAGATAATTAAAAAAGAATTAATTGATAATAGCATGGATTTTTTTTTCATTTAATATTTTAGATAGTAGACATTAACATTTTTTTCAGAGTAGCTGGATCAATGCCAGGTATTTTTTTACATAGGGATTTAAATGGGGTATCCCACGAGGATTCAACTCACGATTCAGTAATAATGGATCTGCGGGACTAACTTAAAAAATCCCCCTCTACCCAGGCGACGCCGGGTAGCCGCTGCTAGTAAATGTACAAAGTCTCCTAAATGATACCTACTGAGGAATGAGTTTGGTCTTAACTGGGTGCCCCATACATGGGATCTCGAGCCAATTACTGGCGCCAGTTCTAGTGTTGGTTGGGTAGATTTTACGGCATGTCAACCTTTGTTAGGTTATCTTATGCCGGAGACGTTTTATTCATTCTTGATGGGTATTCAACTTTTTTTTCAAACTCACAGTGGTCTGAAAAAGTGTCTGTATGAACTGGAAATCAGAGGAAGAATCGAGACAACCCAGACTACAGCATTGTTGAGATCGGCTGGAATACTCAGAAGAGTCCTGGAGTCCTGATGAGACTTGCTGTCCCTCAGCCTCCAGTGAACCACCAGCTTAGGTGGGTGTGAGAAACGTTCATGAAGTGAAATACTACTATTACTACTACTCCTATATTATTATTACTACTACTACTACTACTAATAATAATAATAATAATAATAGACCGGACCTAGTATTAATTGACAAGAAAGAGAGAACCTGCATCTCGTGGATTCTGCTGTCCCAGCTGATCACCGAGTGAAAATGAAGGAAAGCGAAAAGAGAGACAAATACTTGGACCTTGCCAGAGAACTGAAGAAGCTGTGGAACATAAAGGTGAAGGTCGAACCAATTGTAATTGGTGCTCTTGGAACGATCCCCAAAGAACTGGAAAAGAATTTGGGTGAACTAGAAATCAGAATAAGAATCGAGACCATCCAAACTACGGCACTGTTAGGATCGGCTGGAATACTCAGAAGAGTCTTGGAGACCAGAGGAGACTTGCTGTCACTCAGCCTCCTGTGAACCACCAGCTACGGCAGGTGTGAAAAACAAAACAAAACAACAACAACAACAATAATAATAATAATAATAATAATAATGGATAAAAATACCTGGACCTTGCCAGAGAACTGAAAAAGTTATGGTATATAAAAGTGAAAGGGATGCCAATAGTATTTGGTGCACTTGGAACGCTCCCAAAAGGATTGGAAAAGGGACTGAAAAATCTGGACATCAGGGGAAAGCTTGAGACCAGCCAGAATACTGCACTGCTGCAATCTGCCAGGATACTTAGAAGAGTCATGTAAACCTGAGCAGACTTGCTGTCACTCAAACACCAGTGAAAGACCATCAGCTAACGCTGATGTGAAAAGCTCAAAAGGAGTGAACAACAACAACAATAATAATAACAATAATAATAATAATAAAAATAATAATAATAATAATAATAATAATAATAATCTGGGACTTTGAGATAAAAACGGATCACCTTATCCCAGCAAGAAGGCCAGACCTAGTGTTGATAAACAAAAAAGAAAGAACTTGTCAACTGGTGGATTTTGCAGTGCCAGCAGATCACAGGGTGAAGTTAAAGGAAAATGAAAAAATAGACAAATATCTGGACCTTGCCAGAGAACTGAAAAAGTTATGGAATATGAAAGTCAAAGTGATACCAATTGTAGTTGGTGCACTTGGAACAGTCCCAAAAGGATTAGAAAAGGGCTTGAAAAGTTTGGATATCAGAGGAAGGATTGAAACCATTCAGAACACTGCACTGCTGCAATCTGCCAGAATACTCAGAAGAGTCCTGGAGACCTGAGGAGACTTGCTGTCACTCAGACTCCAGTGAAAGACCATCAGCTAACACTGATGTGAAAACTCAAAAAGAGATAATAATAATAATAATAATAATAATAATAATAATAATAATAATAATAATGGACTGCTCTAAGTGGGAATGACCTGTTCGTGCTGTTAATGAGAAGACTAAATCCCAGCTTGTGCTTCTCACTCGGCCATCCACTTTTGGCACCGGGGATTGTGAGATGGGGGGTGGTGAACTTAAAACTCTTTCCAGCCACGAGGCTGCCCACGAAACGAGGGAGATTTTGACAGAATAAAAATACCTTAGATTGAATCCAGTCATACAGAAGCATCGTGCGTGCTCGACATGTGTTACCAAGCTGGCTATAAGTGGAAACCAACGCAAGAATCGTTAAGTAAAGGCGTTTAAGAAATGGATTTTGAAGGGGCATAAGCGAAATATCATATCCTCTGATCTCCCAATACGAAGCGCTTCAACGAGAAAATAATTGAGAAGATACATCGCCGAAGAGTTGAATAAAAAGATCACAGTTAACGAAGAAAGATGCACTGATAAGTACAGTGCGTGGCTACGACAGATTTTACAAGTCTGACAATGCACTTAATTGTTTTAGTTTTATTTTACGGCATATCACACCACTGCGGGTCATTTAATGCCGGCAAAGTTTTGAAAGATTCGTAGCGATAGTTAGTTTGGATTTTTTTTTTTTTTAACTCATCTTTTTTGTAAACAAAATGTTCTATTTAACCCATAGATGGAACCCTAATAGAGGACCAGAGTGGATCTGGGAGCAAGGGTGATGATGGGGTGCTCCACATCCCCAGAACCCCAGAAATGGAACCTCTCCAGCAGATAGAGTTTAGTTCTCTAGCAAGGTCCAAGTATTTTTCTATCTTTTTGCTGTCTTTCACTTTCACTCTTTGATGGACTAGTTCTCTGCTTCTTGGTGATCAACACCAGGTCTGGTCTCCTGGCTAGGATAAGGATTTGTCTGTACCTCAAAGTCCCAGGCAAATTTTGGGCATCTCAATCTCTAGGTCAAATTCCGTTTTGTGCATAAACCATTTAGTTGAATGCTGAAAATTGAATTTTTTGCACACATCCCAGGGAATCACCTTTCCCACCCAGTCGTGCCGAGTCTTATTTCACTCCATGAGAGTTTTTCACGGAACATGAAAGACCCTCAGCCACTCCCTTCTAGCACCCATGATAAAAAGGGTTGGGGCTTGTCATAAGGGCAATGGGGTCAGGCTAGGGCTTGACGTAACCAGCCGATTGTACTGAATATCTTGGACGGTACGATTTTTGTAACTACGATCTTTCCCTTAATAAATGTTATGTTTTTATTAAAAGATAAGTATAAAATATATTAACCTATAGACTCGAACACAGTGTTCAATGTATTGTTTCGGTGAGTAAATAACTTATCTATAACATAGATAGATAGATAGATAGATAGATAGATAGATGGTTCGTTCGTTCGTTCATTTATTTTACGGCATATCAGCCCTTTGGATCATTTAATGACAAATCAAGTCATTTTGATAAAGGATCCAGGATACTTATAGTACCTGGTGTTGCTTAAGGGTTCATCCAATTAAGTATTGAACAGGCTCATCACTGCTTATATCCGGGGATCTAGCGGGAACAGTTGCTTTCAGTGTGACTTGACCGTAAGGGTTGGTAGATACGATACAGAGACAGGCAGATAGACAGAAAGAGAGAGAGAGGGAGAGAGAGAGGGGGAGAGGAGGGAGAGAGAGTGAGAGGGGAGAGAGAATGAGAGAGAGTAGGGAGAAACAGTGTTATATAGATAGATAGATGTGAACAGACCGGTATATATATATATATATATATATATATATATCAATGTGTATGGTTGGCACTATTATACTTGAAGAACGCACGCATTTAACCATATTTATATCATTTGTATCATTTTCACAAAAAATTAGTTGCCTGAAGACTGCCACAGAGCAAGAAATGGGCAATAATTGTTCCAATGATAATAAAAAAAGCTAAACCTTTTATTTAATCATTCATTAATCTATCTATCTATTATCTTATCTATCTATCTATCCTATATATATATATATATATATATATGTGTGTGTGTGTGTGTGTGTGTGTGTGTGTGTGCTCCCATAAATTTGGTATGAGCTGTCTAAGTGGTGATTTAAATTAAATTTCCTTACTAAGCATATTAGCAATGATCGTTGGCCCGCAAACTAGATCTCTCATTGATCGTAAAATATATAATCAAAGCTATGTATTTGATAGTTTAAACACCAGCCCTGCTACAGCAGCTGTCAATGGCCGTTCGACCCTAGCCAAGGATAGTTGTTGTGTCTAGCCACACTGAAGAAGCATGAAACGCCAAAACACATATCTGTAGATGACTTATTAATATATATATTATATATATATATATATATATATATAGAAAGAGAGAGAGAGAGAGAGAGAGAGTTATATAGATAATAAGAACACCCCTGAAAACATTTCTTCTGCCACAAGTAAGGAAAGTGTAGTAAATAACTATATTCATACACTCATTCATACTTATACACATACATTCAAACAACGACACGCACATATACATATATGCATAGAAATACTCACATTCATAAGCACATAGATAAATATGTACATACATTCATACATGCATATCTACATTGCGGATCAATACAAGTTACTGTGTGAAAATGATTAAGTGCGAATGAATTACTGTCAGTTGGATTTAAAGACAAATAGATCGGGCCAAATGAATTTGAATGAATTACAAAGAGAATAAAGAACTGAAAACTAAATAGGGTGATACGAAAGATGAAATAAAGTGTAAAAATCAAGAAAAATGTGTAAACGTCTGGATCTACTGGAAATCAGAGGGAGAATGAGACAATCCAGACTACAGCATTGTTGAGATTGGCTGGAATACTCAGAAGAGTCCTGGAGAGCTGAAGAAACTTGCTGTCCCTCAGTCCCAGTGAACAACCAGCTTAAGTGGATGTTAAAAACGTTCTGGAAGGGCTAACCCAGCCAGGAGACCAGACCTAGTATTGATTTACAAAAAAAAAAAAAAAAGAACGTGTCAACTGGTGGACTTTGCGGTTCTAGCAGATCACAGGGTGAAGCTGAAGGAAAATGAAGGATGGATAAATACCTGGACCTTGCCAGAGAATTGAAAAAGCTGTGGAATATGAGAGTGAAAGTGATACCAATTGTAGTTGCTGCACTTGGAACGGTCACAATAAACTTGAAAAAAGACTGGAGGATCTAGAAATCAGAGGAAGAATAGAGACCATCCAGAATACTGCACTGCTGCAATCGGCTAGAATACTCAGAAGAGTCCTGGAGACCTGAGGAGACTTGTTGACACTCAGACTCCAGTAAAATACCATCAGCTAACGCTGATGTGAAAAACTCAAAAGGAGTGAAAATAATAATAATATAAAGTTAATACGATAAAGAAATGAGGAAAAGACCGGGAGCAGAAGAAGAAAGCAAATGAAGAAATACAAGGTTTGAAAAGGAAGGAAAATGCCCAATGCTAGAACAGAAAGAAAGAAAGAAAGAAAGAAAGAAAGGTCTATAAAAAGAAAGAAATGCAAAGCTAGAAAAACAAAGAAATGTAAAGTTAAAAAAACGAAATGCAAAATGAAGAAAAGGAAGCATCCAGAAGGAGAAAGAAGTGTAAGACTGTTAGAAAATGCAATAAAGTTGAAAACAAAGAAAAAGAACTGTATTATTAGAAGAAAAATAGTGCAAAACTAAAAAAAAAAAGAAAGAAAAAGGAATCAAAAAGAAGGAAAGAAAGAAAGAGAGAAAGAAATCCGAGAAAATGAGAAAAGAAAGACTTTCATAGTGAGAAAAAGAAAGTAAGAAAGAAAGGTAAGGCGGTTATTTCCTAGTTGAGTAACATGATATTACAGAGTGAGCCAGAAAAAACAAAACCCCAATTATTTATTTTCCCATTAAATTAACCCTAAACCCCAACCCTAATCCTAACCCTAAACCCTAACCCTAAACCCTAAAACCTAACCCTACCCCCTCCCTAGTTGAGTAACATAATATTACAGGGTGACCCAGAAAAAACAGTACCCACAAATTTTGTAATAAAACTGTTGATTTTTTTAAGTTTAAGTCCAACAAGGTTTAGGGTTAGGTTTTAGGGTTAGGGTTAGGGTTAGGCTTGGGGTTTAGGGTTAGTTTAATGGGAAAATAAATAAATAATTTGGGTTCTGTTTTTTCTGGGTCACTCATGTTCCTCAACTAGGAAATAACCGGTAAGGCTAATGAATAATATGAAAAAAGAAATGCGTAATATGAACATAGAAATGATATCAGAAAAAGAACGAAATGCAAGGCTAAGAAAAGAAAGAAAGAAAGAAAGAAAGAAAGAAAGAAAAAAAGTGAGAGAGAGAGGGAGAGAGAGAAGGAAATGAATTTAAGGTTAAAAATAATAAGGAAAAAAAAAAACGTAAAGTTAGAAAAAGAAAGAAAGAAAGAAAGAAAGAAAGAAAAATGTAAAGCTAATAGATAATATGAAAATAAAGAAATGCAACGTTAGAAATATGAAGAAAATAAAGGCTAGAAAAAGAAAAAAAGAAAATTAGGAAATTAGGAAGAGAGAGAAAGAGAGGAGAGATAGATAGATAGATAGATAGAGATAGAGAGAGAGAGAGAGAACGAGAGAGGAGCGAGAGGAGCGAGAGGGAGAGAGAGAGAACGAGAGAGGAGCGGAGGAGAAAGAGTGAAATAAAATCGAAAGAAACAAAAACAATAGAATTTAGAATCTAACTCACAATTAGTATTTGCGAGATGATCACGCTTGACACAGGGGAACAAAGTTCATTAAATAACAAATATTATTAAAAAGATGAAGATGAGAAGTGAAGGCTTGTTTGAGACGAGAGAAGAAAAAAAAAGAGATTACATCTCGAAAATGTGTGTCGATTAGGAAACGATTGTAATATAAATAGAAAATTTGTGGCTGATAACTAAACAATGGCGTGGGTGAATAATGTCAGGTCCGATATACCCGCCATGTTTTCTTATTTTGCTTAGGGGGGGGGGCGTTTGGATTGATAGGAAAAAAACGGGTCAGAATTGGTTGGTTCAGAAAAAGACTACTGTTAACCGAAGGAAGAAAATACAACAGATTTGGTTTGATTGTGTGTTTTTTTGTTTGTTTGTTTGTTTTTTTAATGATATATCAAACTTCGCGGTTCATTTAATGCCAAAGCCCTCCTCGTAGAAGAATAGTAATGGTAACATTTTGTTACATACTTATTGGATCCCTAATATCTTTTTAAGGTAGTGTAGAAATCATTATGGCGATCAGTACAGCTGATGGCATTGAGAGTGAGTGACGGCGCTTGACCTCGATCTCACCTTGCGTTCTGGGGATGGAACGTGAGAACCGGAAGGCAATAGAAGGCTCTTCCGGTTTAAGGAGTAAGCAACTCAGTTAGTTAGAGTTAGAAGTTAGAAGCCAAGCTAGCAAGATGTGAGTCTCACTGCGCAGATTGTCTGGTCTAGGGATCTACGAATAAAGTAACATCATCGTAAATCGAAGTCTTGTGTTTATTACTAAAAACTAACAATGACACAGGGCTTCTGATAACAAGAAATCCCTAGCAACAGAAACCAGACCCGGAATTCTCAATAGAAGACCAGACGAGACCTTAGAAGATATACCAGACCAAGATAGATGATAGACGATCAGAACCAAAGCCGGCCAGAAGAATAGACGACAGAGTAAGAATTAACGAAAGGTATATAACGTTATATACTGATTTGGCTTAGTGAAAAGACCAGTATATAACATATACCTATTTAGTGCCGGTAAAGAAGGCGCTATGCAACAATTTAATCCATAGCTTCCATACCTTTCCCAAGCATATTAGACCGAAAGTGGACGTTAATAGCGCCACTTGAGTTCGAACTTGCTTACAACGATATCGCAGTCCAGCACTTTAACCACTACGCTTTGGGGCCTTCCTGTTGTTCTAGAAATACACTAGTGCTACTATTTATACCATAGCTGGTAGTTGAAGGCGTTGATACCTTCCCTAATGGTATTAGACGGAAAGTAAACCTAATAGGGTCACTTGAGTCTGAACTTGCTTACTACGATATCACAGTCCAACACATTAGCCACAACTCTACGGGGACTCCCCTTCCTTCTGGAAATACAATAATGGTACTATTTAACCCATAGCTTGGGCGTGACGGTGTTCGTGCCCTACCCAAAGGTAGTCAGAAAGTGAACGTAATAGGGCTATTAGAGTTCGAACCTGCTTACTACGATGTCACAATTCAACACTTTAGCCACAACACTATGGGAACTCTCCTTCATTCAAGAAGAATAGTAATGATACTATCTAACCATAGCTGGAGGAATGATGGGTTCATACCTTTCCCAAGGGTATTAATCTGAAGGTTAACGTAATAGCACAACTGGAGTTGGAACTTGTTTACTACGATGTAGTAGTCCAGCACTTGAGCCTCTACGCTATGGGGACTTCCCCGAAAGACATTGTGATGTGAGGAATAATAGAGATACAGACGGACAGTGAAAGGGTAAAAGTGTGGTGCAGAGAAGGAAAAATCAGAATGAAAAATTGGAGGAATAGAAGATGGGAAGGAAGATGAGGAAAGAAAGAAGAAATCCGCGTTATGGTTATTGACGGAGGAAATGGATCCGATGTGTCAATTTCAAACCTGGGAGAAGGCTAACTGCGTTTGACTTGCCGTTAATGTCCATTAATGCTCTCCTCCACTTTATAGTAAACAGTAGGGCAGATTGGGCTTTTTATCCATGGTAGGGTAACCGACTAAACAGAAGATAAAAACTAAATTCAAACCATCTCTTTCGTTTGGTTTGATTTGATTTATTTTGTTTTTAAACAAATTGTGCGGAACAACAGTTGGTAATCATTTTTTCTTAACAGGTGTGTTTTATAGATATGTTTGTGGGCGGAAACATAATTTTCCGAATATTTTTCTCTATGTCAAAATGGCATTCATATTAGCATTTTCTAACACAACTTTCATGTTATAAGACCCACCCACCGTGAATGGTCCACCTGTTGGCCATAGGTGGCGATCTGTCATGCTTATGGGCGGAATCCTGGTGGATGAACAGTCCATGACATGCAACACTCCACTTTAGGTCCTTACGTAAGATAGACGGTCGGTTGGAGAGGCCTCTTCCGATCAATCGGCTAGTCACATCAAACCTAGCACCTATATGATTGTTCCGACCCTATTGCTCTTATGACAAGCCCCAACCCTTTTTATCATATGGGTGCTAGAAGGCGGTGGCTGAAGGTCTTCATGTCCTGAGTATGACGTTAAACTCTATCTAATGGCGAGGTTCCAGTTCTGGAGGTCTGGGAATGTGGAACACCCATTAATCACCATTGTTCCCTGGTCCACTCTGACCTGGAATGGTAGTACCTGATAGGACCCCATCTATGCGTTAAATAGAAAAATGTGTTCATAAAAAATTGAGTATCCATTAAGAATGAATGTATTTCCAAACTCTGTCAGCATTAAATGACCCACTGAGGTTGATATGTCGTAAAACAAACCAAACCAAATCAAACTAAGGTCCATTTCTGTTCTTGTTCTTATTAATCCGGATCACGGAGACTTAATTTGTGTACTCATAATTTTATTAAGTTACCGGATACCAGCTTAACCACGTGGGTGTGGAAGAATCAGTACTGAAACGAAAGACATCTGGGCCCAAGAACTCTCACTTAAATCTAACAAAGCATTTTCCCATGACTCAATAAACCAATGAGAGCCCCATTCCAGGTCCATTTGGTTTCAAGACCAGCCAATTCAAACTCTAGGTAATTTTCCATGGGTTTGCGGTTAAATTTAAATCCCAATTACACTTCATTACAAAAATGATA
>CM042147.1:78586866-78617922 GCA_023376005.1 Doryteuthis pealeii | reverse complement strand
ATGTGAAAGAGAATCAACAGGGATATTTGCTCTCGGCACTCCTATGATGATGGATTATTATTAAAACAATAATATATATTATTCTACAGCAAATATATGCACCTCCGGCAATGCAAGTATTTAAGTTTTTAATGTAATAAAATATTCATATCAAATTAGAAAGCGCTAATGTGAAACATAAATAAGAATATGACAGATAAAAATTGATTTGAAAACAGCAGGGTGGGGTTTATAACGAAAAAAATAGAACAACTCTGAAATTCCTCTTCCATTACTCTCGTCTTTCATTGTTATTTTTCTAATTTAAGTATTATGTAAAAAGAGGAAGTAAAGAATTAAAAATGAACAGTTATTTTCTGTTAATTGATTCCATTAAGATTTATTGAGATTTTTGCTATATTCATTAAAATAAAACAACAATTAGAAATCAATAATACTAAGCACATATTTATTAAATTCGAATTTTTTTATACAATTGCAAATATCCTTCCCCTCACACGTAAACCGCTATTTTGTGTATATATAAACATATATTGTATGTTGTTAGTATTGTAGATAATGGCAACATGGCTTCGGCCTCGGACCATGATATAATTTAACAGCGTCGAATCCCAGGGGCCATCCCCCCAGGCAACACCTGCCTTGAATTTAAAGGGGAGGGCTGGGTTATTGCCCTGTGCCTGAGGCGCCCCCGAGGGAATTGCCGACGAAGATCGACGCAATTTTGCAACCTGCCATTCCATGAGTCGGCTTGGGGTGGTCCACGTTAATAGGGACTTTGTGGCCGACCGTACAAGTTGGAGTACGGGTAATACATGTTAGATTGGTCCAACAGTGGCTTCGGCCTTCTGGACATGATATAATTACGGCGTCGATCCAGGGGCCATTCCCCCCAGCAACACCTGCTTCCCTTGATTAAAGGGGCAGGGCTGGGTTTATTGCCCAGTGCCTGAGCCCCCCCCCCTTGAGGGGGAATGCCGACGGGATCGACGAATTTTTTCACCTGCCACTCCATGAGTCTCGGCTGTGGGTGGTCCCACGTTAATAGGCGACTTGTGCCTGACCCGTACAAGTGGGGTTATCGCGGTAAATACTATGTAGATCATGGTCAACAGTACTATTATGGTAAAACAATTTCATTATAATTAGAGTTTAAAATAAAAAATAACAGCCTGAGAATATGATGTCAATAACTTAAGGGAATTGGTAACTTGAGTAGTGATACTAGTTCCGGTTACAGACAGACAAACCCCACTCCATTAATAATAAGAAGATAGTAATACTTAGAATTAGTAAAGCACTCTGATTTTACGCTGTGAAATTCATTAAAGAAGAAGAAATAACTGTAATATATCCTTATTCCTATTTTAATAAAAGAGTTAAATTAGGAAAAAATTACCAATGAAAGACGCGGAGTAAAAGTAATGGAAATGAATGGAAAGAGTTAGTTTCAAAGCTGTCTTAATTTTTTCGATAATACCCCCTCTGTTCCAATCTTTTTATCTGCATTCTTATAGTTTATTAGCCTTTCTAATTTTAAACATGATATATTATTTAAAACTAAATACTTGCACCCGGAGGGTGCATATATTTGCTAGTATCATAATATTATATTATTCGTATTAGTAATACTAGAATTTAGTAAAGCACTTCGCAATTTTATAGCTGTCTGAAATCTTATTCTAAACAATTTAAATTGTCGACTCGACTTTCCCTCGATGTAGCCCACTTTTCATTTTCCACGTTTATAGGACCGAACAGCTTTATGATATGACGAATTATTAGAAAGCAGTGTTGAAATTCCTGAACTGGATATTAGGACCTTAACTAAAGAAGATAAATAGAAAGGATATCTGTCACGAACGATTATCCATAAGCCATATACGAGATAGGGGTGGCCCAGTCATTAGAATTAAATAACAAGACCTTCGCACAAGTAACAAAACAGAGCGTTGTCGTTATGGCGGTAGCTGTAAAGTGAGGACCAATGACGTCGATGAAGTAAACAAAACTATCAGATTATTGCCATTCAGTTTGACTGCCGCGTGATAAGATCTCAAAGAGACAACGATATAAATAAACTGCAGTATCAGTGAAACTGAATATTCATTTGCTTGCGATGCAATTTAAAAAAAAGAATAATAATATATATTATATATATATATATATATATTATATATATAAATATATTATATATATTATATTATTTTTATTATTATTATTATATATTAATGGAGATTGTGTGTTTTTCTGTTCTGTAACCGAAAAACTTAATTAATTATATACAATTCACAATTCCCTAATTATTTTACATTACATCCCATGATTTTATTTTTATTAACCTCAATTATATAAAAAATGTTTTGCATTATAATACTGCTGACCCATACTACATGATATATCACGTACCCCACGTTGTAACGGTCAGCACAAAGGGCCCTATTATGTAGGACCACCCACAAGCCCAGACTCATGGGGTGGCAGATACGGAAATTGCGTCGATTCTCGTCGGGCATTCCCCTCAAGGCGCCTTCAGGCGCTGCGGCAATAAACCCAGCCTGCCCTTAAATCAAGGGAGCAGGTGTTGCCGGGGATGGCCCCGGGATCGACGCCGTTAATTATATAATGTCAGAGCCGAAGGCCACTGACTGACATATCTACATGATATTTACCGCGTTACCCCACTTGTACCGGGTCAGGCACCAAAGTCCCTATTAACGTGGGATTTCACCCACAAACCGAAGCTCATTGGTAGGGCAGCGCAGTTGAAAAATGCGTCGATCCCGTCGGCATTTCCCCTCAAGGGGGCGCCTCAGGCACTGGGCAATAACCCAGCCCTGCCACTTTAAAATCGAGGGGCAGGTTTGCCGGGGGATGGCCCCCTGGGATCGACGCCGTAATTATATCAATGGGTCCAGAGGCCGAAGGCACTGCTGACCATATCTACATACTAAGAAACATACATTCTATTTTAATATACAACCAAAATAGCTGTATAGTGTGTACGGGAAGGCTTAATTTGCATATTGATCTTAAAATTGATTTTAATATAATGTAGTATATTTAATTTCTAATGTTTGGTTTTATTTCTTATGAATATGAGCAAAAATCTCGGGATAAATATAAGGAAATTCATTAACAAAGAAATAACTGTAATATTATTTTACTTCCTATTTTTAACTAAATAGTTACACAGGAAAATTACCAATGAAAGACGGGATAACGGAAAATGATGGAAGAGTTTTAGTTTCAAAGTTGTTCTATTTTCAATCATACCCCCCTCTGTTCCAAATCTTTTTATTTGCATTCTTATTAGTTTCATTAGCCTTTCTAATTAATATGATATTTATTATATTAAAACTAAATACTTTGCACCCGGAGAGTGCATATATTTGCTAGTTATATAATATATTATAATAGTATATATATATAATATACATTTCCGGTAATCTATGGAACTTTATGTTTAGTAAAATTAGAGTGCCCATGAAAAAACAAACCACAATTTTGTAATAAAACTGGTTAATTTTTAGCTAGGGAGGTAGGGTTAGGGTTAAAGGTTGGGTTGGGTAGGGGTAGGGTTAGGTTTAGGTTAGGTTTAAGGTTTGGGTACCTTTTTTTCTGGATCAACATTTACAGGATGACCCAGAAAAAACTGGTATAATTTTTCAAATTGTGCACGAATATCGAAAGTATTTTGGATCGTTTGAACTTTCTAAAACCGTATCACCTTTTCGCTTTGTTTGTTTAAGTTGTGTTCAAAAATGTTATACCTTAAAAAAGATCATAAAGCAATAGATGCGTTGAATGTTTTATTGTGGGAGACAACTACGTATATGGACGGCATTAAGACGCAGGGCATATAAGACGCACCCATCCAGCAGGTTAGATTCAGGAAAACAAGTTTTGGTGTATTTAAGATGACTTTCAAATCTACCAAGGAAAAATTTCAAACCAAGTAACCTATATTGTTGAAAACAGTCTAGCTGTTGGCATTACACAAGCAGAAACATAGCTGTATAAGAGCAATTTGACAGTATAGGCAAGGCAATAAGCAATACAAAAGAAACTGGAAGTTAGTGAGCATTCCATAGAGAAGATTAGCCTCGGCCTACGGTCGGTCTCAAAACTTCCACCCTACGATGTATAAACGCAAGGGTAATTTTTTGATATATGCGAAAATTGAAAAATCTCTCAATGCCGTCAAATCGGTATATCATCAGAATTAATTCAAATTGTTACTTTCAGCACAAAAAAAAAAGAAAAAGAAAAAAATAGCCAACATTTTAACTCTTTCTCTCTCACACTTTTTCTTTCCTTCTCCATATTTTTATCGTGATTCTTGTGTGGAGAGAGTTAAGAATAAAAGCAATGCTACATATTTCTCTGAATTTTGAGAAAGTAACACATATGAAACTTGAAAATTAAATGATAATTGCTGTTTGATTATTTGATGAATTATTCGGACTTATTGTCCTCTTTTTTGTTATCTTCTCTATTCTCTGAATTTTTATTTTACGACGGATTGAGAGTCTTTTGATTGTATTAATTGGATCTATGGATTGGACATTTCGGACTATTGATTCCAACCAGTCTTTATTGTTATCTGCCACGACATCTTATTTCCCCTAAATCTTTTTATCAGTGTGTTTGAGATGAGGCTCTTTCCCCTGAATAAATATGAGAAATTAACCCTGTATCGTGGATTATTCGACTATGTACTCCCTTTTATTGTATATAATCCACTTCTCCGTACATTTCTCTGAATTTTTGAATGAGGCTGATAATTTGATTTATATTGGATTATTTGAAATTATTCCGGACTATTGCTTCGCTACATTTTTATGTTATCTTCCTATTTCTCTGAATTTTTAAGATGAGCTTTGATAAGTTGGATATATTTTATTATTTCGGACTAGTTGTCTCATACGTTATTTGTTTTATGTTCAACACAACGTATCGGCCGGTTTTGTGCCCCGTACGTTTTTAACGAACGTTGTCCGTCTATTCGGATCTCAGGCTCGAACCTAGCTCGACCTGAGGAGAAGCATTTTCTCTCATGATGCTCACTAAGCCCAGCTAGGGTGTCTTTTGTATGCTTATTGCTTGCCTTACTGTCAAATTTCTCTGGTATACAGCCTATGTTTCTGCTTGTGTAATGCACAGCTAGACTGTTTTCAAACAATATAGCTTAAATACACCCACAAACATATGTTTATCTCTGCTCCTAACCTGCTGGAATGGGGCTGCTCTTATATGCCCGTGCGGTCTTATATGCCGTTCATATACGGTAGTTGTCTCACAAAATTAAAACAATTTTTCAAACGACGATCTAGTTGCTTATAATGATCTTTTTTTTTAATCGCATATAACAAAGTTTTTCTCTGCAAACACAACTTATATTTTAAAAAACAAAAACAAAAGCGTAAACAAGTGAAACGTTTTAGAAAGTTCAAACCGATCCAAAATACCTTCGATATTCGTGCACAATTTGAAAAAATATAATACCAACGTTTTTTTCTGGGTCATCCTGTAAAATTGTTGATCCAGGAAAAAAAGGACCCAACCTTAAAACCTAAACCTAAAACCTAACCCTAACGGCGCTAACCCCAACCCCACCCTATTAGCCCTAACCCTAACCTCCCCTAGCCTAAAATTAACGTTTTATTACACAGAAATTGTGGGTTCTGGGTTGTTTTCGTGGGTACACTCTAACTTTACTCAAACAAGAGAGTTCATGAATTACCTGGAATGTATATATATATATAGATAAGACATACTCATATATATATAATATTATGCATATACTAGCACAAGTAGGTATTGCACATCTCCGGGTGCACATTAGTATTTAAGTTTTAATATAATAATAAATATCGAGTAACAATTAGAGAAGGGCTATGGAAACTAAATAAGGATAGAATGCCAATTAAAAAGATTTTGGAACTAGAGGGATGGAATAACTGATTGAAAATAGAAACAAACTTTGTTGAAAACTAACTCTTCCACATTCATTTCGTTACTCCCGTCTTTCATTGGTAAAATTTTCCTGGTGTAAACATATTTAGTTTAATAATAGGAAGTAAAAAATAACTATTTACAGTTATTTCTTTTGTTAATGAATTCTTTTAATATTTATCCCCGAGATGGTATTTGCTCATATTGCATAAGATAAAAACCCACAACAATTAGAAAATTAATTAATACGTAAGCATACTACTTTAATTAAAATCAAATTTTTTAAAGAATCAATATGCTAAAAATAGAACCACTTCCCTAACACACTATAAACAGACTATTTGTAATACAAAGATGAACAGGTATATAAATAGAAATGTAATGTCTTAGTATGTAGATACTGGTCAGCAGCTGGCTCCGCCATTCTGGCCTCAATAATTAACACGGACCGTCTGATCCAGGGGTGCCATCCCCCCAGGCCAACCTGAGACCCCATCGATTTAAAGTGGCAGGGCTGTGGTTTTTCCAGTGACCTGAAGGTCAGCCCCCCTTTGATGGGGGAATGCTCTTACGAGATCGGACGCAATTTTCACCTGCCACTCCATGAGCTTCGAGTTGTGTGGGTGATCCCACGTTAATAGGACTTTGTGCCTGACCCGATACAAGTGGTGTACGCGGTAAATATCATGTGATTTATTGGGCGTCAAGCGAGGTGGTCTTACGCACTCCTGGACCATGATATAATTAAACGGCCGTCGATCCCAGGGGCCATTACCCCACACATCCGGAAACACACTGCTCCCTTATTGATTAAAGGGGCAGGCTGTGGTTTATGCCCCAGCAGGGCCTGAGAGCGCACCCCTTAGTCATTGGAGGTTACATGCACGACGAGTGATCGACAGCAATTTTTCACCTTGCCACCCCATGGTCTGGCAATTGGTGGGCTGGTCCTACATAAATAGGGCCTTTTGTGCCTGACCTTCACATAGTGGCGTTGTCTACGAGATAGAGGAATATACATAATCATGTAATGATGGTAACAGCACAGTTATTAAAATAAGATGCAAAAACAATTTTATTAATAATTGAGGTTTTAAATAAAAATAAAAATCATGGAGGATTGTAATGTAAATAATTAATGGGAATTGTGAATTGTATAATATATAGTTTCGCGTATTACAGACAGAAAAACACAAAATCTCCATTATAATAATAATAAAATAATATTAATAATAATATATAGTATATATATATAATATTATATATATATATATATATATATATATATATATATATCTTTTTTTTAAATTCATCCAAGCAAAAATGAATATTCAGTTTCCACTGATACTGCAGTTTTATTTAATTTCGTGTACTCTTTGCAGAAATTCTTATCACCAGTCAAAACTGATGGCAATAATCTGATAGTTTTTTATTTACTATGCATTCACGACGCACTACATTGGTCATCACTTTAAAACATTAAACTACCACGGGCCAAAACGGACCAACTGTTTTTGTATAGAAGCTTTGTCGAAGGTCTTAGTTAATATACTATTACTAATGACTGGGCCATCCCAGGTATCTCGTTATCATGGCTTAGGCATAATTCGGTTCGTGACAAGATATCCTTTCTATTTTATACTTACTATAAGTATTGTCATCAAAATATTCCAAAGCAGGATTAATTTCACACCCACCTGCTTTTCTAAAATCGTTTCCACTATCATAAAAAGATCTTACGATCCTACTAAACGTTTGGAAGAATGGAAAAAGTGGGCCAATAAAATCGAGGAAAGTCGATTCCGACAATTTAATCTCTGATATTAGTTCAATTAAGAATTTCAAACAGACATATATATAATGCGAAGGCTTTTACTAATTCTAGTTATTACTAATACGATAATATTTAATATTATTTGTACTAGCAAAATATATGCACCTCCGGGTGCAAGTATTTAAGTTTTAATATAATAAAATATCATGTTTAAAATTAGAAGGCTATAAAACTAAATAAAAGAATGCAAGATAAAAAGATTTGGAACCAGAGGGGTGGGATATCATTATCGCAAAAATAAAAACAAGCTTTGAAAATAACTTCTTTCCATCATTTTCCATTACTCCGTCTTTCATTGGTAAATTTCCTAATTTAACTCTTCTTTACTTAAAATAGGAAGTAAAGGATAATATTACAGTTATTTCTTCTTCTTAATGAATTTCAGACAGCGTAAAATGCGAGTGCTTTTACTAATTCTAGGTATTACTATCTCTTATTATACGATGGAGATTTGGGTTTGTCTGTCTGTAACCGGAACTATATCCTACTCAAGTTTACAATTCTTAGTTATTGACATCATATTCTCAAGGCTGTTATTTTATTTTAAACTCTATTTATTAATGAAATTGTTTTACATTATTAATACTGTTGCCATATCACATAGTATTTACACGTACCCCACTTGTTTACGGTCAGCACAAAGTCCTGATTAAGTGGGACCCACCCACAAGCAGACTCAATGGAGTGGCATGGTGAAAATTGCGTCCATCCCGTCGGCAATTCCCCTCAAGGGGGGGGGCTCAGG
This sequence comes from Doryteuthis pealeii, assembly GCA_023376005.1. Taxonomy (NCBI): domain Eukaryota; kingdom Metazoa; phylum Mollusca; class Cephalopoda; order Myopsida; family Loliginidae; genus Doryteuthis; species Doryteuthis pealeii. The sequence goes on along the minus strand of CM042147.1, from coordinate 78,609,385 downwards.
CACTGGGCAATAAACCCAGCCCTGCCCCTTTAAATCAAGGAGCAGTTGTGCCTGGGGATGCCCTGGCGACGCCGTTAATTATATCAATGGTCCAGAGGCCGAAGCCACTGTTGACTATCTCATGTATTTACCGCGTACCACTTGTACGGGTCAGGCACAAAGTCCTATTAACGTGGGACCACCACAAGCCAACTCATGGAATGGCAGGTGCAAAATTGCGTCGATCCGTCGGCATACCTCAAGGGGGGGCGCCTCAGGCATGGGCAATACCCAGCCTGCCCCTTTAATCAAGGGGCAGGTGTTGCCTGGGGATGGCCCCTGGGATCGACGTCTGTTAATTATATCATGGTCCAGAGGCCGAAGCCACTGTTGTACCATCATCTACATACTAACTAACATACAAATTATGTTTACTTATACAAACAAAATAGCGGTTAACAGTGTGAAGGGGAAGGCTAATTGCAATATTGGATATAAAAAAATGAATTTAATAAATATGTGCTTAGTGATTATTGTTTCTATGTGTTTTGGTTTTATTTTAATGAATATAAGGCAAAAATCTCAATAAATCTTTAATTGAAATCAATTAACAAGAAAATAACGTGTCATTTATCTTTACTTCCTCTTTTAACTAAATACTTAAATTAGAAAAAATAACATGAAGACGAAGTAAGGAGAGGAGTTTCAGTTGTTCTATTTTCATTATACCCCCCTGCTGGTTTCAAATATTTTTACTGCATTGGGCTTATTAGTTTCATAGCCTTCTAATTTGATATGATATTTTATACATAAACTTAATACTTGCACACGGAGGGTGCATATATTTGCTAGTACGAATAAATATTAATATTACTTGATATTAATAATAATCATCATCAAGGAGTGGCCCCCCGGAGAGCCCAAAAAAAAAAAATAATCCTTGGGTTTTTGATTCTCTTCACAATCCACCCTTCAGCATCGTCCTTGGCAAGTCCTTATTGTCTTTGTGGTCTCACCGAGGTTCATATAACCTCCCGTGACCATATAACAATTTTTTGGCCCAGACAAGCAAAAAGTCATTATTATGAAAACTAGCAAAGAAAATAGTGTAAAAATTGTTTGAAAGATATTTCCAGATTGGAGGGGGGTTATAAAATTGAATGGTCTTAACTAAATTGTATTTTTAGGTTAATTCTGTAGAAAACATTAAATTAAAATATTCTTTTTGATAAATAAAATTTATTTAAAAATATTTGTATAATGAATGAATGAATGTATATGTTGTTTTACGCTCTAAGATTAATTTTCTTAAGAGATTTTTTAATTTCATATTTAATTAATCAAAGTTAGCATTATTTATTAAAGTAGCATTAAATTATTGAATATTGTAAATTAAGTAATTGAGAGGTTTGCCTCCACTATTCTGATATTAACTCCATCGTGCTCTTTGGCGTTCTAAAAGTATAAGTCTCAGTACTAGAAACATTATTGCTAAGAGAATAAAGATTCTTAAAGCTTATCCGTGTGTTCGTTTATTTCACAATAATTTATCTGTTTAATTTTTAAAGAACAAAACAAAATTTACAATTAAAACTTAAAGAGCAATTTTAAAAATTAATAACGATTAATTAACTTATTGATGCATGTATATTGTTTAAAAAAAAAAACAATGAATAGACATAGCTATAACTATTTACTTCGCTATCAATTAAAAAGGTAAAGAAAAAATAATTGTAACTTTACAATAAATGTAATAAATGTTTGTATCATTTTGTTGGGTTTTTCTCTACTTTAAACCAGCGACTTAAGTCACACACACCAATAGACAACATATTTCTTTATTCTAATAAATAACCTGAATAATAAAAAAAAATTTTCCTTTATATGATATGGAATAATGAAAAATATAGATTTTAAAACTAATTTCTCTTTCCAGCATAGAAAATATAACAAATCTAACTTATTGTGATAACACTTATGATGTTTATCTTTTGTGCACTGGAAACAGTAAATTTTTCTTCCTGTATAGTTATTAGGAAGCAAATAATCACTTAGAACATTTTCGTTATACAAAGTTAACATTTTTTAATTTCTATATTACAATTTTTTTTATAACTTTAACGTTTGTAAAAAATATATATTTTTTTTTAAACTGATCTTGATTTTAATTACGTAAAAGTATTTTCAGCATGCAGGAACTAACGGATATACAACTGGATACAAAAATAATATTAGAATTTTAAGGTATGTGAAGGTTTAATGGGAAGATTTCTCGTTTGTAAATATTTTTCTCATAAAACTCTAATACGTTGATAACTTTTAGATATATAATTGAAAATAAAACAAACTATATGCCAATTCCATGCAAATAATCAGGGCTATGTCACCCACCCTTCAATTTGTACAGTTGTAGACTAGGTGAAATTAGAGCAATCCCCAAAATTGAGCTTCCAATTCGAAAGATTCGCGCGAGTTATGTCGATTTAAACTCGAAAAATTTGAGGAGTGAGTGGAAATTGGCGGCCATCTTTGTCATCTATTTCTGTCTATAAATGGGTTCTAGAGTCCTACCCTTTCTGTAAATTGGCTTCTAGAAAGCTTTTTGGCCTGGGAAATCTTCGAATATGTTTATTAAAATAGGATAAAGTTAAACCCTTTTCACGTTACTAGATGATTCATTTTTTTCAATGCAAGATCAATAAGTAAAAAAATCACGAATGTGTCACTGCATATATTTCTTTTTCGCTTCTAAATTTATTCTACATGTATTGTAAATTATTTGTACAAAAATGATTTGGTTTTTGTCACAACGAAGTTACGCACATCAGTTGTAAGATTTGGCACTTTTACTATAGCCATCCAATAAGCACCATATTGAGCAAAATAAACTGTCAAGTTCGACGGAAATTATCAGGATTATGTTGGTGGTTGGATATATTTAAATAACATGAAACAATATTTTCGCCAGTATTAATTATATTGCCTGCAAAATCTGACAATATACAAACGTCAATATCAGCACACATTTAATTTTAGAATTGAAAATTGGAAGTAACAAAAATGATAACAATATCCTTGGTACCACATTTTCTGTGAATTTACCCCCTATATTTAACACAAGAAACTTGCAAAAGAATTAAATATTATCTTTGAAATTTGTTTTCATTCGAAAGATATGAAACCTTAACAAACTGCTGATGATTTTAGAAAGTTTTCAGCTTAAGAACATAATGGAAATTATGATTGAAAACAATGTTTTTTTTTTGCAATCTGAATTTAACGTAGCGCAAACAACGAGTTTACGAAAAGAGATTTTTAAATAATATTTTCCAAATTTACCAATAACTATTTACCTTGGATGTAAATATGTCTGAAATAGTTTTTTTCCTAAAATGTATAAGTGGAAATATTTTTTGAACGAGTTCTACCACTATCTTTATTTCATGAGATATTCTTTAAAAATAAAGCGTCAAAAATGTTTTTAACTTTTTTCTATAAAGATAGAGAGGCTGAATAACTATATCAAATAAATGTGTATGATATTCAAGCAGTAGTTTTTGTAGAAAAAAAAATCATGTATTCTGAATAAAAAGTGCAAGTCGTTAAGTGTTTTGCAGTAACTGGGCCTGATAAGATACTTACCCCCCCCCTTAATTGGTCATAATTCAAATTTGCACATTGAAGACACCAGTAGGATTGCTGGGATCTTTATCAATACCACGAAGGACTTATACGAATACAGTAAGAGGACAATTTAAGTAAGCAAAGGATTCACTATTGTTCGACCGACTCTTTATCAGGATTCCACAGAAAGGCGCTTTCTGCTATAAAGCCAGGAATGGCCCTTATGCTAAACTTAACACATTCATTATCTAGTGAGTCCATTAATGAAGTCCATATCAATAACTTTGAGTAATTGGTGAGTATTCATAGTACTGCAATTTCAAATGCTACGTTTCACCAAAAGCAATTCGTTTTAAAACATATCAGAATTTGCTACATATAATCTGTAACTTTTTTTCAAATTAGTTTATTTCAAAAGCTTTCTAATCCCCTAGACCTGATAATTCATGATCACCACAATCCCACTCACGGTAACACACCAACTAGATTTTTATCCGTTCCGTTATATTAGGCCATATGACGTCCAACACGAAATATTATACCTGTTCTACATTGTACAATAATATCATACAAATATAATGTTCACTTGGCATACTAACCTAAATACATAATACGGTCATTATTCTTAACAGCATAATGAAAAATAATATATTAATCGCACGTAACAAGAATACAAACACAAATACGCATATTCATACGCACTCGTGCCGGGGATACGATCATAACATCACAGTCTTCGCGCATTTTCATGCGCATGCGCATGACAACATACGCACACGCACAACAAAAATACGCACACGTACAAACAAAAGCGCATTCGACATCAGTAAACATGCAACACGAGAATACAGTTAAAAAACGCAACATTAACCATTTATACATTTCTATCATTTAAAAAATAAATATTTCGTTTACCTGACGAATGCGTTAGCAGTAAACCATTGGTTGTAAATATTTTCCATGTAAATAAATAAAAGCTAACCTTTTATTGTTTCTTCATTCATATATATATAATATATATATATATATATATATATTATATATATAATGTTTTGTAGAAAAAACAAAATGTTTAGTTTTGCTGACAGATCTGTTTCGACCATCTGAAGCGGTCTTTATCAAAGCAACTATGAGTAAAAGGAAAAATGAAGTAAATATATCGTTAATCACGATGCACAGAACGCTCTCGATCAGGGCCGGATTTTCAAAACATTTTTAAATGCGTATTCTATGTTAAAGATAAAGATGGTCGAAACAGATTTCTGTCAGCAAAACTATTAACATCTTGTTTTTTTCTACAACTTTCTTTGTAGCCGGAACTTTTCTTGAACATTTTGATATTATATACACTTTTACTTCAACTCTTTGAGCTTTTTTAATGATAAAATGCTTCTAATTTTTTAAAAATAAAATTTATTTTATTTTAAAATTTTTTTGAAAATTCCGCCCAAGTTGCTTTGATAAAGACCGCTTCAATGGTTGAAACATATTTCTGTCAGCAAAACTATTAACATCTTGTTTTTTCTACAAACTTTCTACACATATTGTCGGATATATATATATATATATATATATAATTAGTTGTATGTTTGGGCGTGCATCTATGCGTCATTTCACTTTTCATAATGCCATAATAATCTGCACTTTGCTCAGTACAGTTTGCCATTTATTTCCATTTCCAGTGGCACATTTCCTGTGTCATCTCCAGACTTTCCTCTTTCAAAGATGCTTTCTATCGACAGAAAAGCGACACCAGAGACTAATCTTAAGTGCATTGTTTCATTTTTTCAATCAGAGAGAAACAGACTGACCCGCGCCCTGCCTCGTTTCTGCTGCGGGCGAAAAGAAAACAAACAAAGAAACAGAAACAAAAATGAAAATGACTTAAACGAAAAATAGTCGGTTGACGATGCAGTCGATTGCAACAGTAACGTCACAAACAGATGCCTTATATCTAAGACAGCGGAATAAACCTTTGCACATGCGCTTTTAACCCCCTTCGCCTCGTTTTGACGCTCGAATTGTCTGCCCTCAGTAACAATGACGGCATGTTTAATTATGGGATGCATTGCTCGCCACTACCGGCTTTTCTTCCGTCGTTTGCATTCGCTGCCAAATAATTTTTTTGTTTATTTATTATTTATTTATTTATTTTATTCTTGGTGACGATTCTTTATTGTTTTTTTCAATCCCCATTTGAATTTTATTTTCTTTTAATATTTTTTAATCAACCTTTAAGTGCACACGACAGCCATTTTCGCTTTTCATCATTCTTACCTCCTTTCTTTTTTTTTAATTCTAAATTTGTTATTTTTCTCTTATTTTATTCATTTTATTTTTATGCTTCTTTCCAGTTTTCGCGACTTATTTCTCTTTTCCATTTCATTTTCTTTCTTTAAGTTTAATTGCATTTTCGCCAAGGCTTTTTCCCATTTCATTACCCTTCTATTTATTCTTCTATGTTTATATTTTTAAACTTATATTATTATTATTATTATTATTATTATTATTATTATTACTTACTCCTTGAAAGTTTTCACACCAGTTTTAAGTGGGGCTTCTGAAGTATAAAAGGCAGCAAGTCTCCCAATTCTCCAGGACACTGCTAAGTATTCTAGCTGATTCTAAGGTGATGTGATCTCGCTGGTCTCGAAATCATTATTATATTATTATTATTATTATTTATTATTTGACTCCATGCAAGTTTTCCCACCAGCCTAAGCTGATGCTCTTTCATTAGAGTCTGCGTGACAACAAGTTTCCTCAGATCATGACTCTTTTAAGTATTCTAACGATCTTAACAATGGTTCTTTCTTTGATTTCTAATTCCTTTCTAATTAAGATTTTTCAAACTGTTGTCAATAAATAATACAAGTTAGCATGTTTGTTTAAATAATTGGATCCTTTTAATATTTAAACATTATCAGATCAAATTTTCGTCAATTGAACATCCATGTCGAATAAAAGATTGGCTGTATCTATTATTGTAGTGAGAGAGGAGACCTGCCTCGTGCAACACGGTGTGACGGAGAGGGTGGTGGGCGTGAAGACTTGCCGAATTCTCGAAGGAAGCGGGCTAGGCTTTGCCTGGCGTGTAGGACTGACCTAGAGTCGAACCCGCTTCCTTCAGAATGTGAGAGCTGTGGACGATCGGTGAAGTAGAAAAAATGGCATAGTGGCCCGGATGTGGTGGTCGCGCCGTGCTGGCGATTGTCACGTGCTGCCGGACAATTATGAGTGAGGAGCCCGGATGTGGTGAATGGGGTGTATTTAAAGGACTTATTCTCACCGACTAAGCAGAAGACTTGCAGTAGTATTTTGTTATCGAGACGAGCGGGACAAAGAAATAGTTTTGATATTAGATTTGGAGCGAGATAACAGGATTACATTTTGCATTTCATCTTGGTTGAGTTGGACTGTCGATTGGAGCCTTGAGTCAGACTTGACTATGACCCCCCCCCTGATTAGAATTATTTAGAGTGGAGAGCAGAATATGAAAAGTGAAAAGATCCGAAAGCAAACGTAATAGAGAGACTGGAATTCAAACTCGCTTACTACGATGTTTCAGTCTAACACGTTAGCATTTTAACCGCAGGATTCTCATTGTCTTTTTATTTCATTTCCCTAAAAAGGCGAGTTTTTTTCTTCTTTTAATGGATTCATACATTTCCCCAAGAAAATTAGTACGAAATAATTGTATTGTATATTGATAATCACCGTCGTTCTTTGGGGGGCGGTTAGCATAGAATTAGATTTTGAATTCAAAATTGCTGAGAATCAAAATCAGAGGTAATTAGATGATTAACTCTGCGTAACATCAAGTTAACCCCCAGCCACCGCTGCTGGAAGACTGGGAACGGAAGTTTAGTTAGCTTAGTTAGTTAAGCGGATGACTTCCTAAGTTAAAGATGGGTCCCGCTTCGCTCACGAATGCATTGAAGGATTCTAACTAAAGAAAAGCCTGGTTCTTAATAAAAAGTGACGACACAATAAATGTGCCTTGGTTGTTTCTCGAACTAAAGGGCAGCCTTTGCGAACCAGAATCTTAAAGACACAGTCCGACCAGCATCTAAAAGACAGACCAGACCAGTGAGAAGAAATGTCCCAGCTTCGCAAGAAACAGACTACAGAAGTAAGGTACCAGTCAGCTATTCAAATAAGTAGAAATATTTAGATGTGGGAGCATAACCAAGAATCCTCTCCCTATCTATATACCCAGAAAGTGGGTATACAACAATTGCAAACGGTTTCAGTCGCTTTGCTGATTCCATTATTCGAGCCAAGAACAGTTACGCCTGCTGCCTATTGTTATTATTATGAGGTGAAACATTGTCAGTCGTTGTTATTATTAATTCTGGTATTTTTTTCTGTTGATTTTTTTTCTTAGGTTTACACTGTATACAACATTTACTTCATTATGGATATCCGATGGAGTACATTTTTAAAAAAACTCTAACGTAATAAAACGTTATAGAAAAAACTGCCAATATTCAAAATGTCTCTACTCAGTGAACAGAATTCATGTCCGATATTAAAAGCGAAAGTTTCAATTGATTTTGAATTTAAAAAAGAGCCTCGGATTATTTTAATTCAAAATTGAACTAAACTTAAGAAAGCTTCTAAGGGAAGAAAAGGTATCAATAAAAACCGTTAAAAGAAGCATGTTTCGGAATTAACATAACATACTACTTTTATATATATATATATATATATTATATTATAATATTATATATATATATATATAAGATGAACGTAGAAGATAAGACAAATACGAATTTATTTTATTTTATTTATCTTTCATTGTTCTCAAGTATTAGAAGGAACTTAGGTTATCATCAGGAGAAGAATAATGTTTTTAGAAAGTTTTTGCTTTAAGTTTTCAAAGTAATCGATAAGACACAAAAAAGAGACGGAAAATATACTGATGAAGTGACATATACATTTTATGAGTAAAAATCATATATATATATATAATATATATATATATATATATATATGAAGAAAGGAAGTGAATCCGACGGTATGTAGTATATCAAGAAAAATGAAAAAACACCAGGTTTAAATGGGTTAAGTGGTGAGTTTATTGGCCGACGCTGCAGTGTTTCGATCTATTAATTAGATCATCTTCAGGGCATAAGATAAGAAATTATTTATCACAGAATAATGAGAAAAGCGAGTGGTAATCCTTGTCATTCAGTCTGTTTAAAAAATGTTTGAAGTTTGAAAAAGGAGACGGTTTTGAAATATGAAGTCAAATATTCTATTTTATGGCGTGAGTATGTGGCGCTGTAAGTGTGTGTATCGAAAGGAACATTGTGCATTTTTTAGGTATGTGGTTGAGTGTGTGTGTATATACATTTTTTTCTGTTGCGAATATATATATATATATATATATATATATATATATATATATATATATATATATATACCAGATTAAATAAATTTATTTCCTTTGCTGAGGTTTGTAAACAAAATGAAGTTTAGGAAAGTATTTCTTAGGAAATTATATCAAAACATATAAAAGCTGAGTATGATATATTATATAATAAATACAATTTTCAGACATCACTCTTTAATATTACTCTGATAATGGTTAATATGAATTTACGTTTGTTGTATATATCCAATATATTTAAAAACCACAACGCTCGATCTTGGCAGAACTATTTATTCATTCTTAAATAAATGCATTTTCTGAATATTTGTCCTTGCATATTTCTATATTAACACACACACACACACACACACACATATATATATATATATATATATATATATATATATATATAAATGAGGTAAGGTAAAAGGAAATGTGGACAAAATAATGACTCAAACAAGTAGAAGTAGGAGAGAAATATTTCGTTCTTTAGGCGAAGAACTTCATCAGTCTGACGAAGTTCTTCGCGTAAAGAAGAACGAAATATTTCTCTCTTCTACTTGTTTGAGTCATTATCTTTTGTCCATATTTCCTGTTATCTTATCTCACACTGTCTGATTTTACTCCAACCCTCCTATCTTCATATATATATATATATATATATATATATATATATATATATTGGGAGAATAAGGGCTTAATTGGAGTCGGACCTAATTTTGAAAATTAATTAATTAATAATGAATTAGGCGGGAATACCTATTAAATGTATGGCTAAACAAATCGAGAAAAATCAATCTCTGTATGTACATTTCGGCCTATTAGGCCTCATCAGCAGAGCTATAGATTGGAAGACCGCCCTGTGCGTGATTTGAAACCGGACTGCCAAGCTGACAGGCCGATCCCATAACCTCTACACTAAACGGACCTCTTAGATTTTATGATTTGTTTAGAGTAGGTATTCCCGCCTAATTCATTATTAATTAATTAGTTTTCAAAATTAGGTCGACTCCAATTAAGCACTTATTCTCCCAAAATTATCGGCAAAAAGCCATTCTAAACAAACCTTGTTTACACATATATATATATATATATATATATTATATATATATATATATATATATGAGGTTAAGTAAACAAACAAATGTGTTTATTTTCATATGGCTTGAAGCCGACAATTTTTGGAGGATATGTGCTTAATTGAAGTCGTACCTAATTTTGAAAATTAATTAGTAAATAATTAATGAATTTTAGGCGGGCCTATATGTTCAAATGTAAGGCTAAACGAATCGAGAAAATGTCAATCCCTGAATGTACATTTTCAAAATTAGGTACGACTTCAATTAAGCACATATCCTCCATATATATATAATATATACGTTTCCGTGTCTGTGCGCATGTGTATGTATGTGTGTTGCGAGTGTAAAATGTGTTCCGCACCCTTGAGTGTGGGTTATTGTTAGTGAGTTCAGTTCTCGTTGGGTTTTCTATATTTCTAGCCTCGTACCAAACTTAGGCTTTGTAAATTAATAGTAAAATCAGTGTAATGTCCTATTGTCGGTATCAACCGGACATCAAGGGACTTTATCCCCTTTTCAATAGTGTTAGAGTAGGGAAATTGTTTTTTGTTCCCCACCTACCATCAACTCTCCAATTTACCATACAGATGCAAGCTGTTTACTCATGCGCTGATATGCCAAGGATTAGTATCGAACAGAGAACCTCGTGGTTCCTAGACGAATTTTTAAATGGCTGTTACATCCTATGTGATTCTTACTTTAAAAATGTTTAGCTACCATTGTCATAGGGCGTGTGTAATCTTGTGAGAGAGAAGGATTTAAAAAGACAGAGAGAGATAGAGTGAATGAAAGAGAGAGAGAAAGAGAGAGAGAGAGAGTGACAAAGAGAGAAAGAGAGAGAGAGAGAGAGAGAGAGAGTCTGTATGTATTACTTTAAGAGCATGGACACATGCGCCTGTGTTAGTCTCCTTACGGGTTATATCTAAATCCTATCAGCGCAATTGTGATCACCAGACGATCAGTGAAAATCTAAAGAGAGACGAGCGACGAGCGTCAAAGAAAAATATTTGGTCTAGTTTCACTTTCGCTTTCAATTTTATCGGCCTGTCTGAGCCGGAAGATGCACTGACCGAGTCGAGTGGATTTTCTCGCTGGATATGGATCAGGAGAATTCTGAAAGGAATCAGTGTTGTTTGGAAACGTTTGAGAATTGTCCTCTGTCTTTTATCAACAGTGAACTGCTTGGGCCAAAAAATATAAATAAATAAAAATACAATGAGTCTGTTCGTCGTTGTCTTGTTCTCTTTTCTGCTCTTCTTTTACTCTAAATATTTTTTTATCATCGCTTTCGTCTTTACTTTATTTCCACTGTTCCTATTTCTTTTCTTCATTTAAGCTTTTTTTTCTCAGCTCCTTTGCAGTTTTTCTCCTACACTTTTGTTCTCGCTATTTGTTTTTTTTTCTTCTACTTCTTCTCTTTAGCCTTATTCATGTACACTTTCTTTCTTTCCTTCTTTTCTTCTTCTTCTTCTTCTTCTTCTTTCTTGGTCCTTTTTTCTTTCTTCCTGTTTTCTTGGATTTTTCTTTCCTTATTATTCAAATCCCTTCCATATATTTCTACTTATTATTTTTCTTTTTTTATTACATTTTCATTCTTCCTTTTATTTTTCCTTCATTTCTTCAAATTTCTATTTCCTTCCCACATTCTCTAAATCTCCTACTACTTCTTGCTTTCTATTATCATTATTATCATTATTAGTACAAAATAAAAAACACACTCCGGGTGATGTAAAAATAGATTTTTGAAACATATTGCCTGAGGGGTGGGAGTTAAAAATTCAATGTCAGCGAGTTTGTACCCTAAGTAAGTAAAATCATCAAATCCATTAAAGGATTAAAAATAAAATAATTTGAAATGTAAACATTAAATATGTATTAAAATAAAACAAATTATATATAGATATATAATACCAGTCATGTATTTATTAAAACTTGTTTTAAAAAAAACCAATGAGGACTGCCTAATGTTGCATGTTCTAATATTCAGTGTATTTATTCTATGTTATGACGATTTTAGATAGTGTGACGTAAGCAGTGACGTAGTTTTTGTTACAGACAAAAACCGGAAGCGAATCTCCATTATTAATAGATTATTATTATTATTATTATTATTATTATTATTATTATTATTTTCACTCCTTTTGAGTTTTTCACATCAGCGTTAGCTGATGGTATTTTACTGGAGGCTGAGTGAAAATAAGTCTCCTTAGATCTCCAGGACTGTTCTGAGTATTCTAGCCGATTGCAGCAGTGCTTCCAGATCCTCCAGTCTTTTTCCAAGTTTATTGGGACCGTTCCAAGTGCACCAACTACAATTTCTCCTTCTCCTTCTTCTTCTTTTTCATTTAACAATGTCTTCTTCTTCTTCTTCTTCTTCTTCTTCTTCTTCTTCTTCTTCTTCTTCTTCTTCTTCTTCCTTTAGCAGACTATATATTCTTCTTCTGAGTAAAAATATTAGGAGTCATGGTAGAGATCATTTTTCTTCTGTATAACTGAATTGCTGTGGACTTCTGTCTATCTATCTATCTATCTATCTATCTCATATTTTCTTTCATTCTATCTTCCTTTATTTCTTTTTCTTTTCTTTTTTTTCTTTATGGTATAGGAAGTCTTGTTCTGATCTTTTACGTTTATGAATTCTCGTATCACTCGCTTTCTTGTCTTTTTCTTTTGTTCTTTTTTGTTTCTTTCTATTTCTTCTTTATTCCCTTCAGCACGTCCTCTTTTTGTTTATTGTTTTCTTTGTTATTTTTTATTCCATTACTTTCCTTCTGTTACTTTATTTATCTCCTTCACTTTCCCTCCCCTCCCCCCCTCCGCCAATCCGTGACACACAAATCATTATTTTATGTAATACATTCAATTTCCTCAACTCTAGACATAACATGGCTTCCCGATTGACGCTCAACTATCGAGATACCGACTAAACGAGAATGTCACGGTTAACTGACTCAATGTATACAAACCTTTACTTAGGCGGTTAAGTTATCTATCTCAAACATTTAAGTCGTACAACTTCTATCTCCCAGTCCAATACTCAGACCTTGATCTGTCTTCTAGATTAGTAGCACTAAAAAAAAGGTGCATTCAAGTGTTTTATTCATGCGTAAAACCAGTATTACTTACATGTTATCAATATGTTATGACTAAATTCGGCGTCGTGTATTCTGGGCGCCCTAGGTGAACGCTGAGAAATCTGCAAAGATGGACAATTATGATGTACATTAAACCCACACATAATATAATGATCGACGATTTTGGTAAACCGTGACCAGTTAGGATATATATTGGAAATTGTTCTGGAATAGCATTGTACATGTCTACATACTGTTCCATGTAAGGATAATAGAGGAGCAACAAAATAAAGGGCGAAGCATAAGTGATATTTCTTTTGCACGTATCTGTTTTTGTTTTTTTGATGAGGAGTTACACATATATTTCCTTTTTTATACAGTACTTTGACTAAGAGCAGGATGTGACACAGGGTCAATTTTAAAACTAGTAAAGCTGTTTTTTTAATTGGACCGGTTGCCTAACAAAATTCTAATGATCCCAGTCTGTCCTATTATTTACCCATAGCTAGAGGGATAACAGATGGATTAATGTCATTCTAAAGGGAATTAGTGCGAAGAGAAACGCAAACAATCTTATCCAGGATTTGAACTCGGGTCATCGATTCCATTTTTTCAGACGATGAGCACGACAGAAGAATAATATGTATTAGTTTCCCATTATCTTATCGTTGTGTTGCATAGCCTTCTTTACCGGCACTAAATATCTATATGTTATATATCTTTCTTACGGCTTACTCTGGTTGTCTATTCTTCCGGCCGTCTTTGCTTTTGATCGTCTATCTTCTAACTGTTAAGTATCTGGCAGCCATCCTTCGTTCCAGATGTAATGAATAAGTAGGCAAGCCAATAAGAATCCAGTGTTAACGTATTCCTTGTAAGTCCTTCGTCCGAGAGAATCCAAATGTCAATGAAATAACTCATAATGGTATGTCTATTAATACAGCAGAAGCAGCAGCAGCAGTGCCAGTGATTGGACAATAGAAATCCACCCAGTCACGTGGTAGTCAACGAGTCATATTTAGGAGTGACCATTTACTTCATGCCTTATATCAAATAAATTCCAACACTAACTTGGTCTGGTATATCTTCTAAGGTCTCGTCTGGTCTTCTATTGCGGATTCCGTGTCTGGTTTCTGTTGGGATCATTCCTTATCAGAAGCCCTGTGTCATTGTTAGTCTTTAGTAATAAACACAAAGACTTCGATTTACGATGATGTTACTTTATTCGTAGACCCCCGACCAGACAATCTGCGCAGTGAGACTCACATCTTGCTAGCTTCGCTCTAAGCTAACTCTAACTCACTGAGTTGCTTACACCTTAAACGGAAGGAGGCCTTCTATTGCTTCCGTTTCTCACGATCATCCCAGAACGCAAGGTCAGAGTGAGGTCAAACGCTGTCACTCACTCTCAAGGCCATCAGCTGCACTAATATTATCTCTACACTATTGTCATAATCATTAGGTATCTAATGATTATGTAACAGTTGTGCACTTAATGTAACGGTAATATCGTCGAAGGAAATGAAATCGCCGACCCTTGTTTGAACGCTACGTATGATTTTGGTCATAGCGTACTTAAAAGTTCACTAAAGTTTTGTGCTGGTTTTGGCCACCGGTGTAAGTGAGGGGGAAAGGTGGAGGTGTTGTTATTATTATTAGTTAATAAGGTAGTAGTTGGAATGCAATAGATCTTATCTTTTTCTGACTTCCCCTTAACCTTTCGTTTTCTTTCTATCATTCAAGCATTTAGTAGAGGTAAAATGTACTCTTCATACACGTATTCATGACATAAAATTAATAAAATCTAAGAAATGGGTTATTAGTTTTATAACTTGGTTATAATACCAAAATGATCCCTCATTTTATATTCAGAAACACAAATAGGTATGGTTGATTTGTTTAATGGCATATCAACCCTTTTTGGCTCATATTGAATCGAGTCATTTTGATAAATAAAGGACTCAGATTATTTCCCGTACTTGCTGTTGCTTAAATGGTCACCCAATTAGGTATTGAACAGTCTAATCACTGCTTAACTTTGGAGATCTAATGGGAACCGGTTCGTTCAGCATGACTTGATGATAATCAGTTAAAATAGACTTAATTATAAAATTGAATTGAATCTAAGAAATTCTTTACGGTTATACAACAATTCAAAAACAAAAAAAAGAAGAAAAAAAAGAAGAAAAAGAAGAAGAAAGAAGAAATAAAAAAACAAAAAAATAATGATAACGGCCGAAAGATGAATTCCAATAACATGATAATGAAAAAGAAGAAATAAACAACTACAAAAAGAAAGAAAGCATATAATTCAGGATACCTATTTAGTAAAAGCTACTTCAGATATCCGATAACTGTTTTATACGCCATGTGTTAGTACATATGATACACATTGCACATTGGTAAAGCACATTATTGATTTTACTTAATGTATTACGTTTAAATGTGAACAAATTCACACACACACACACACACACACACACATATTTCGGCTAGAAACCACAAGGTTCCTAGTTCGATACCGGTCCCCGCCAACTCAGCGTATGAGTAGCACGGGGATCTGTGCGGTAAAGTAAGGAGCTGATGGTAGGCGTGGCGCTCCACTCAGATCTAAAAACAATCTCCTTGGTCTAGCGCTATTGAAAGGGGATAGTCCCTCGCTGACTGGCTGATACCGACTTTAGGCGCCCCGACGACTTTACTTTTACTTTATATGTATTATATATATATATATTATATTATATAAACAACGATCCATCAGTGCCTCACCCCTCACCCATTCACCTCTTTCACTATAAAAGCAAATTTAATATGTGCCTATGTTCAATAAAGCTGAGGAAGCTTCATTCAATATGAGGCAAAATATTCACTAAAGTTTATGCTGTTTTTTGTGCTGTTTTTATCCACACTTTCCTCTATTGTCAACTCACACACAACACACACACACATATATATATATATATATATATATATATATATATATATATAATATATATATAAGTAAAGTAAGTCGTCGGGGCGGCCTAATGTCGGTACCAGCCAGTCAGCGAGGGATCTATCCCCTTTTCAATAGCGCTATTCCAAGGAGATTGTTTTGGTGTCTGAGGTGGAGGTCACACTACCATCAGCTCCTTACTTTACCGCACAGATCCTGTGCTATCATACGCTGAGTTGGCGAGGACGGTATCGAACTAGGCCTTGTGGTTTTGCGAATGCTCTACGACTGAGCTAACCGGCCATAAAGTGTCTATGTCCGTATCAAGCGACAGCTACGGAGTTATACCCTTTTTACTAGCGCTAGACCGGGAGATTGTTTTTTGCATCAGAGTAGATTGACACCTCTCTCATGTATGGTGTGTTGTGTGTCTGTGTGTGTCTCTGTTTGTGTTGTGTGTGTGGTGTGTGTGTGTGTGTGATGCTTATTACTATGTATCAGTGCTATGTATCTATGTGTGACATTTTTGTATCTTTATATCTATGGCTGATTCACCTTGATGCGGGACATTAAGAGCCGGTTTAGCTAGTCAGCAGAGCATTCACCTGCGAACCACAAGGTTTTATTTCGATACCAGCCTCGCCAACTCAGCGTATGAATAACACAATATGATATGTGCGGTGAGTGAGGAACGATGGTATGTGTTGTGCTGCACCTCAGAAGCCAAAAAACAATCTCTTTGGTCTAGCGCTATTGAAAAGGGATAGACTCCCACGCTGTCTGGCTGATACCAACTTTAGGCTACCCGACGATTTTACTTATCTGATATCATGATTCGTCTTGTTTATAGTAACGGGGCAGTTGCTTACAGTAGAATAGGTTATATAGTATTTTTTCTTGCGATAATTGTTTTTGTTATTTTTAGAGGTCTGTCAAATTTTATTCCTAGAATGTTGTTGGGAATCCATTATTAATTAGGCTTCGTTTTGTCTTGCTTAGTTCTTTGTAGAATAGTGAAGAGGCGGTGGTTTGGGTTCGATTAATTATGTTTTTATGACCACTATCTTTTATCTTTGTGGAATTCACGATTGTAGCTGAGAGGAAAATGATTATTACTGGTAGATTTTTTATAAACAAAGGTGGGTGAATTTATGGCTATTGTCGTCAGGCAAAACATCAAGAAACAGTATTTCATTATAAACAAGACGAATAAGCTATTAAAAATATCATACTAGATACATAGCACCTACAGATAGTAAAAAGCGTCTAAGATTGTATATATATGTTATATATATATATATAATATATGATATATATGTATACATATATGTATACATATATAATTATGGATTTTCTCTCTCTCTCTCTTTCTTCTCTCTCTCTCTTCTCTTCTCTCTCTTCTCTCTCTCTCTCTTCTCTCTCTCTCTCTACTCTCTATCTATATATATATATATATATATATGAACAAAACATAAATATCAAAGTAAAAATGACGTTTTATTACTTGGAGCGCTTCCTAATAACACACACACACACACACACACACACACACACATATATATATATATAATATATATATATATATATACTAATAAAAATTATTGTTAGATGGTAAATACAGGGTCTACCATGGTTTCAATCAAAAAATGATCTCCACAGGACCCACTCTACATTAACCAAGTTAATGTAGAGTGGGCTCTGAGGAGATCACGTCTCTCAGTGTGGCTAGACATCTGTAAGCTACCTACACGCCATAAACCGATAGATTCAGCATCAGTCGGACAGCTTAACGCGATCAGATATCGTCACACAGAATGGGTAGGGGATCTCCTCAGAGCCCCATCTACATTAACTTGGTTATGTAGTGGGGTCCTGTGAGATCATTTTTTGATTGAAACGTTATTCAGCATGGTAGACCCGTTTTTCATCTAACATAATTTATTAGTATTTATATATATTATAATCTATATATATATGTGTGTGGTGTGTGTGTGTGTGTGTGTGTGTTATTAGGAAGCGCCCAAGTATTAAACGTCATTTTTTTACTTGATATTTATTTTGTTCATATATATATATTATATATTAATAGATAAGTAGAGAGAGAAGAGAGAGAGAGAGAGAGAGAGAGAGAGAGAGAGAGAAGGAGGAGGAGAAAGAAAAGCAGAGAGAGAGAGAAATCTAATATCATAATGTATACAATATGTTACATATATGCTATACATATATAATATATATATACTATATATACATTTTATATCAATCTTAGACGCTTTACTATCTGTAGGTGCATGTATCTAAGTAGATATTTTTTAATAGCTTATGTCTTGTTTATAATGAAATACTGTTCTTGATGTTTTGGCCTGACGACAATAGCCAATAAATTCACCACTTGGTTTATAAAAAATCTACCAGTAATAATCATTTCCTCTCACTACAATCGTGAATTCCCACAAAGATAAAAGAAGTGTCAATAAAAAAACATAATTAATCGA
The DNA here is from genome assembly GCA_023376005.1 of Doryteuthis pealeii. Classification (NCBI taxonomy): domain Eukaryota; kingdom Metazoa; phylum Mollusca; class Cephalopoda; order Myopsida; family Loliginidae; genus Doryteuthis; species Doryteuthis pealeii. The sequence goes on along the minus strand of CM042147.1, from coordinate 78,590,825 downwards.
GACGCCAAACCAACCGCCTCTTCACTATTCTACACAAAGAACTAAGCAAGACAAAACGAAGCCTAATTAATATGGATTTTCCCCAACAACTTCTAGAGGATAAATATTTTGACAGACCTCTAAAAATAACAAATAACATAACGCAAGAAAAATACTATTATCTATTCTACTTAAGCAACTGCCTGCCGTTTACTATAAACAAGACGAATCATGATATCAGATAAGTAAAATCGTCGGGTAGCCTAAACGTTGGTATCAGCCACGAACAGCGTGAGTCTATCCCTTTTCAATAGCGCTAAGACAAAAGATTGTTTTTGGCTTCTGAGGTGCAGCAAACACATACCAATTGTTCCTCACTCTACCGCACATATCATATTGTGTATTCATACGCTGAGTTGGCGAGGGCTGGTATCGAACATAAAACCTTGTGGTTCGCAGGTGAATGTCTGCTGACTAAGCTAAATCCGGCTCTTAATGTCCCGCATCAAGGTGATCAGCCATAGATATAAAGATACAAATGTCCACACATAGATATAGACTGATACATGTAATAAGCAGTCACACACACACATCACACACACACACACACACAAACAGTAGCACACACAGACCACAACACACACATCATGAGAGAGGTGTCAATCTACCTCTGATGCAAAAACAATCTCTCCGGTCTAGCGCTAGTAAAAGGGTATAGACTTCCGTGCTGTCCGCTTATAGGACAATAGACCTTTAATGGGCCGGTTACTCAGTGTAGAGCATTCGGCTAGAAACCACAAGGTTCTAGTTCGTACTGGTCCTCGCCAATCTCAGCGTATGAGTAGCACAGGATCTGTGCGTAAGTAAGAGCTGATGGTAGGTGTGAGCTCCACCTCAGACACCAAACAGTCTCCTTGGAATAGGCTAGTTGAAGGGGATAGACTCCCTCGCTGACTGGCTGGTACCGCATTAGGGCCGCCCCGACGACTTTACTTTAACTTATATACTATATATATATATATCTAAATATAATTATATATATATATATATATATATGTGTTTGTGTGTGTGTGTAGTTGACAATAGATGGAAAGTGGCTGGATAAAAACAGCACAAAACAGCATAATTTAGTGAATATTTTGCCTCATATTGAATGAAGCTTCTCAGTTTATTGACATAGGCACAATATTTAAATTTGCTTTTATAGTGAAGAGGTGAATGGTGAGGGGTGAGGCACTGATGGATCTGTTGTTTATATATATATCATATATATATATATATATCATATAAAGTAATAAGTAAAGTGTCGGCGGCATAAAGTCGGTATCTCCAGTCAGCGAGGGGAGTCTATCCCTTTTCAACTAGGCGCTAGACCATAGGAGATTGTTTTAGCATCTGAGGTGGAGCGCGCAGCTACATCAGCTCCTTACCTTTATACCTGCAAGATCGCCTCGTGCTACTCATGCACGCTGATTGCGGACCGGTATCGAACTAGACCTTGTGGTTTAGCGAATATGTGTGTGTGTGTGTTGTGGTGTGTGAATTTGTTCACATTTAAACGTAATACATTAAGTAAAATCTAATGTGCTTTACCAATTCAATGTGTATATATGTACTAACACATGGCGTTAAAACAAGTTATCGAATATCTGAAGTAGCTTTTACTAGAAATAGGTATCCTGAATTATATGCTTTCTTCTTTTTGTAGTTGTTTTATTTCTTCTTTTTCATTATCGATGTTATTGGATTCATTCTTTCGGCGTTACATTATTTTTGTTTTTTTATTTCTTCTTTTCTCTCTTTTTCTTGCTTTTTTTTTTCTTTTTTATGTTTTTGAATTGTTGTATAACCGTAAAGAATTTTAGAATTCAATTCATTTTACATAATTTAAGTCTATTTACTGATTATCATCAGTCATGCTTGAACGAAACGGGTCCGGTTCCCATTAGATCTCCAAAGTTAAGAGTGATTATGACTGTTCAATACCTAATTGGGTGACCTTTAAGCACAGCAATGTGGAAATAATCTGAGTCCTTATTTATCACCATGCATCGATTCAAATTATGATGCCCAAGGGTTGTATATCCCATTAAAGACAATCACCATCTATTGTTGTTTCTGAATATAATATGAGGGATCATTTTGTATTTATAACCAGTTATAACTAATACCCATTCTTATAGATTTTATTTAATTTTATGTTCATAATACGTGTATTACGAGTCTATTTTATCTCTAATCCTATCATGCTTGCTAACTGATAGCAGATAGGAAAACGAATATGGGTTACTTTAGTGAGCGGAAGTGTCAGAAAAAAAGGATATGATCTAATTGCATCCAAGCTACTACCTCCTTTATTACTATTAATATTAACAACAAACTCTCACCCCTTTCCCCCTCACTACACCGTGGCCAACGACCAGCCACAAACTTATGAACTTTTAAGTAGCTATGATCCAAACATCATACGCTAGCGTTCAACAAGGGCCGGCGATGGTCATTTCCTTCGCCGATATCCCGGTTACATTAGTGCCACTGTTACATATCATTACGCATACCTAATGATTATGCACAATAGTGTAGAGATATATTACGTGCGCTGAGCCTGAGAGTGGTGACAGCGTTTGACTCACTCTGACCTTGCTTCCTGGGATGATCGTGAGAAACGGAAGGCATAGAAGGCCTCCTTCCGGTTTAAGGTGTAACGCACTCAGTGAGTTAGAGTTAGAACTTGAAAGCGAAGCTCAAGATGTGAGTCTCACTGCGCAGATTGTCTGGTCGGGGGTCTACGATAAAGTGAACATCATCAGTACTCGAAGTCCTTGTGTTTATTACTAAATGACTAACAATGACAAGGGCCTCTGATAAGGAATGATCCCAACAGAAACAGACGACGGAATCCGAATAGAAACCAGACGAGACCTTAGAAGATATACCAGACCAAGTTAGTGTTGGATTTTATTTGATATAAGGCATGAAGTAAATGGTCACTCCTAGAATTATACGACTCGTTGACCTACCACGTGACCTGGGGTGGATTTCTGATTGTCCAATACTGCACTGCTGCTGCTGCTTCTGCTTATTAATAGACATACCATATGAGTTATTTCATTGACTTTGGATTCTCTCGGCACGAGGACTTACAAGGAATACGTTAAACACTGGATTCTGTTTGGCTTTGCCTACTATTCATTACATTCTGGAAAGCGAAGGAGGCTGCCAAGATACTTAACAGTTAGAAGATAGACCTTCAAAAGCAAAGACGGCCGGAAGAAATAGCAACCAGAGTAGTCGTAAGAAAGATATATACATTGTAGATATGTTAGTGCGGTAAAGACAGGCTATGCAACACAACGATACGCTAATGGTGAAACTAATACATATTATTCTTCTGTCGTGCTCATCGTTGAAAAAATTGGAATCGATGACCCGAGTTCAAATCCTGGGATTAAGATTGTTTTGCGTTCTCTTTCGCCTAATGTCCCTTAGAATGACAGTTAATTTGCCATCTGTTATCCTCAGCTATGGGTAAAATTACGGACGACTGGGATCATGTAGATTTTGTTTAGGCAACCGGTCAATTAAAAAACACAGCTTTACTAGTTTTAATAAAATTGACGCCTGTGTCCATCCTGCTCTTTATCCAAAGTAACTGTATAAATAAGGAAATTGTGAACTCTCATCAAACAACAAAACAGATACGTGCAACAAGAAATATCACTTATGCTCTCGCCCTTCTATTTTTGTTGCTACCTCTTATTATCTTACTGGAACACGTATGTAGACTGTCAATGCTATTCCAGAACAATCTCCAAATATATCTAACTGGGTTCCGGTTTCCAAATCGTCGATCATTATATTATTGTGATGGTTTAATGTACATCATTGAATTGTCCATCTTTGCAGATTTCTCAGCAGTTACCTTAGGGCGCCCAGAATACAGCGACGCCGAATTTAGTCATGAAAATATTGATAATGTG
>CM042147.1:78565573-78583073 GCA_023376005.1 Doryteuthis pealeii | reverse complement strand
ATGTGTGGTAAAGTAACGAGCTGATGGTATGTGTGGCGCTCCACCTCAGACGCAAAAAACAATCTCCTTAGTCTAGCGCTAGTGAAAAGGGGAGAGACTCCCTCGCTGATCGGCTGATACCAACTTCAGGCCACCCTGACGATTTTAATTGTTTTTGGAGCAATATTCAGTGAATTGTTATACCTTAAAAAATAAAATGTTAACTGATAGATGGGTTTTATAAATGGCGTGCACTGCAGAAGTCTTTAAAGGGAAGTTTTTGCGCTTGACAGTTTTTAAAGGAAAATTACTGCAATTGGTGGACCTTTTATGACTGTAGAGATTTTTCTTTTAAAATTAGTGAAATAGACCACTAATTAGGACTGAGCCTATTTTAGTAGTGACCACCCCAAGCGGATTTAACAGATTTGAATTCAGAGTTTTCCTTCTCCTAAGACTGCTAGCCTTACCAAGATTAAAAGCCCAGTCTGTCCTACTATTTACCCATAGCTGAAAGGAGAAGTAGATGGATTCATACATTGTGAACTGTAGCTTCGTTCATGTTTCGAACTCAGGTCGACGGGTCAATTTCCTACGACTCTAACCATTACACCACGCGCCTCCAACTATTTTGATTGTCGAAAGCCTTCCTGTAAGACGAAAGTATAATAGGGGTAGATTAGGCGAACAATAATGGGGTTTGGAGGGATATGCCGCAAGACAAAACAATATAATGCCATGTCGGTTGCGGCGTTAGAATGCCCGACTACATCTCTGCAGAGGGCTATGACTCCCCCAATGGGACCACCTGTTAGCCGTTCGTGGCGACCCGTGATGCTTAAGGATAGAACCCAGGTGGCTGAGCAGTCCATGACTTGCAATATTCCACTCTAGGCTTTTCTTGGGCTAGACGGGCGGTCGGAGAGGCCCCCTCCGATTAATCGGCTATTCACGTCAAGTCTTAGCACCTATATGATTGCCTCAACCCTATTGCCCTTATAGTAAGCCCGAACTCTTTTTATTATATGGGTGCTAGAAGGCGGTGGCTGAGGGTCTACATGTCCTGGGGATGACGTTAAACTGGTGAGGTTCCAGTTTTGGAGATTTGGGGAATGTGGAGCACCCCTTCATCATCATTGCTCCCTGGTCCACTCTGACCCGGAGTGGTAGTACCTGTTAGGGTCCCATCTATGGGTTGAATAGAAAAATGTATCTATAAAAAAATTGTATTATCCATTAAGAATTGATTTATTTCAAAACTTTGCCGGCATTAAATGACCCACTGAGGTTGATATGCCGTAAAACAAAACCAAAACAAACAAACAAAACAAAACAATATCAGAAGCAGTATGGCATTTAAGCAGATATTTTATTTAGGATTTTTTTTTTTGTGTGAAAAGATATCAACGTTGAAGCAGTATTTACCAACACAGATGTGAACAATGAATAAAACAGTGATTTTCTTTAAAATAGTCTCTAACAGATACTAACACCCCGGTTCAAACTTGGGGTAATGGCAATGAAGGGGCTCTCCATACTACCCAAAAATATTCAGAAATTGAGCCTCACTATCAGGTGCGGTTTAATGTCATACCCAAAACATGGTTTCATCATCTTGTGATATTTTTTGTATCATTTTGCTGTGTTTCAGCCGGTGCATCCTCCATCCTTCCTTCCTAATGCAGCCTGAAGTCTAAAATAATTGATTACTAGCAGGACCTGTAGACATACCCAGTATACCACAGTATGATAATTTAACTATTACAACGTTTTCTATGTTTACTTAAGAGCTATTGCAAAAGAATTCAATGAGTAAAACTATAATAATCCTCGTTTAACTCTCTCTCTCACACTTTTTTCTTTCCTTCTTTTCATATTTTTATGTGAATTCTTGTGGAGAGAGAACGATAAAGAAAGTAACAATTTGAATTAAATTCTTGATGATATACCGTATTTGACGGCATTTAGGACGCACTTTTTTCCAAAATTTTCGCTCAAAAAATTACCCTGCGTTTATACATCGTAGGTGAAGTTTGAGACCACCCGTAGGCCGAGGCTAATCTTCTCTATGATGCTCACTAACCCAGCTATGTCTTTTGTATGCTTATTGCTTGCCTATACTGTCAAATTGCTCTTATACAGCTATGTTTCTGCTTGTGTAATGCACAGCTAGACTGTTTTCAACAATATAGGCTTAAATACACCAAAAACTTGTTTTCCTGAATCTAACCTGCTGGAATGGGGGTGCGTCTTATATGCCCGTGCGTCTTATATGCCGTCATATACGGTAGTTGTCTCACAATAAAACATTTTTCAAACGCATCTATTGCTTAATGATCTTTTTTTTAAGGTATAACAATTTTTTGAACACAACTTAAAACAAAAACAAAGCGAAAGTGAAACGTTTTAGAAAGTTCAAACGATCCAAAATACTTCGATATTCGTGCACAATTTGAAAAATATATACCAACGTTTTTTTCTGGTCACCCTGTAAATGGTTGATCCAGAAAAAAAAGGACCCAAACCTTAAACCTAAACCTAAACCTAACCCAACCCTAACCCCAACCCCAACCTTTACCCTAACCCTAACCCCCTAGCTAAAATTAACAGTTTTATTACAAGAATTGTGGGTTCTGTTTTTTCTGGGACACTCTAATTTACTAAACAAAAGTTCATGATTACCGGAATGTATATATATATATATATATATATATATATATATATATATACTAGCAAATATATGCACTCTCCGGGTGCAAGTATTTAAGTTTTAATATAATAAAATATCATATTAAATTAGAAAGGCTAATGAAACTAAATAAGAATGCAAATAAAAAGATTTGGAACAGAGGGGGTATGATTGAAAAATAGAACAACTTTGAAACTAACTCTTCCATCATTTTCCGTTACTCCCGTCTTTCATTGGTAAATTTTCCTGGTGTAACTATTTAGTTAAAATAGGAAGTAAAAAATAATATTACAGTTATTTCTTTTGTTAATGAATTTCTTTTAATATTTATCCCCGAGATTTTTGCTCATATTCAATAAGATAAAACCAAACAATTAGAAATTAATAATACTAAGCATATATTTATTAAAATCAAATTTTTAAGATCAATATGCAAATTAGCCTTCCCGTACACACTATAAACAGCTATTTTGTTGTATATATAAATAGAAATGTATGTTCTTAGTATGTAGATATGGTCAGCAGTGGCTTCGGCCTCTGGACCATTGATATAATTAACGGCGTCGATCCCAGGGGGCCATCCCCCCAGGCAACACCTGCCCCCTCGATTTAAAGTGGCAGGGCTGGGTTTATTGCCCAGTGCCTGAGGCGCCCCCCTTGAGGGGGAATGCCGACGGGATCGACGCAATTTTTTCACCTGCCACTCCATGAGCTTCGGTTTGTGGGTGATCCCACGTTAATAGGGACTTTGTGCCTGACCCGTACAAGTGGGGTACGCGGTAAATATCATGTAGATATGGTCAGCAGTGGCTTCGGCCTCTGGACCATTGATATAATTAACGGCGTCGATCCCAGGGGGCCATCCCCCCAGGCAACACCTGCCCCTTGATTTAAAGGGGCATGGCTGGGTTTATTGCCCAGCGCCTGAGGCGCCCCCCTTCAGGGGGAATGCCGACGAGATCGACGCAATTTTTCACCTGCCACCCCATGAGTCTTGGCTTGTGGGTGGTCCTACATAAATAGGGCCTTTGTGCCTGACCCGTACAAGTGGGGTACGTGGAAAATATCATGTAGATATGGTCAGCAGTATTAATAATGCAAAACAATTTTATTAATAATTGAGGTTTAAATAAAAATAAAATCATGGAGGATGTAATGTAAATAATTAAGGGAATTGTGAATTGTATAATAATATAGTTTCGGTTACAGACAGAAAAACACACAATCTCCATTATAAATAATAATAATAATAATAATATAATATATATATATATATATATATATATATATATATATATATATATATATATATATTAAATTCATGCAAGCAAAAATGAATATTCAGTTTCCACTGATACTGCAGTTTATTTATTCGTGTACTCTTTGAGGAAATTCTTATCACCAGTCAACTGATGGCAATAATCTGATAGTTTTGTTTACTTGCATCGACGTACATTGGTCTCACTTTAAAACAGCTACCGCCATAAACGACCAACCTGTTTTTGCTTAACTTGTCGAAGGTCTTGTTAATTTATTCTAATGACTGGGCCACCCTATCTCGTATATGGCTTATGGATAATCGTTCGTGACAGATATCCTTTCTATTTATCTTCTTTAAGTAAGTCATAAATATCCAAGTCAGGAATTTCACACTGCTTTCTAAAATCGTCATATCATAAAGCTGTTACGTCCTATAAACGTTGGAAAATGAAAAAGTGGGCAATAAAATCGGGGAAAGTCGAGTCGACAATTTAATTGTTTAGAATAAGAATTTCAGACAGTGTAAAATGCGAGTGCTTTTACTAATTCTAGTATTACTAATACGAATAATATTAATATTATTGATACTAGCAAATTTATGCACCCTCCGGGTGCAAGTTTTAAGTTTTAATATAATAAAATATCATGTTAAATTAGAAAGGCTAATAAAACTAAATAAGAATGCAATAAAAAGATTTGGAACAGAGGGGGTATTATCGAAAAATAGAACAGCTTTGAAACTAACTCTTCCATCATTTTCCATTACTCCCGTCTTTCATTGGTAAATTTTCCTAATTTAACTCTTTACTTAAAATAGGAAGTAAAGGATAATATTACAGTTATTTCTTCTTCTTAATGAATTTCAGACAGCGTAAAATGCGAGTGCTTTTACTAATTCTAGTATTACTAATCTTCTTATTATAATGGAGATTGTGGGTTTGTCTGTCTGTAACCGGAACTATCACTACTACAAGTTATTACATATTTAAGTTTATTTATTTCAATTCTCTTATTAATAAATTTTACTGTTAACCATATCTACATACTAACAACATACAATTATTTATATATACAACAAAATAGCGGTTTACAGTGTGAAGGGGAAGGATAATTTGCATATTGATATAAAAAAATCGAATTTAATAAATATGTGCTTAGTATTATTGATTTCTAACTCTTTGGTTTTATTTTAATGAATATAAGCAAAAATCTCTTCAATAAATCTTAAATGAAATCCAGTAACAAGAAAAAATAATTGTCATTTTATTCTTTACTTCCTCTTTTAACTAAATACTTAAATTAGAAAAAATAACAATGAAAGACGAGAGTGATGGAAGAGGAAGTTTCAGTTGTTCTATTTTTCGATTATACCCCCCCCTCTGTTTCAAATATTTTTATCTGCATTCTTATTTAGTTTCATTAGCCTTTCTAATTTGATATGATATTTTATTACATTAAAACTTAAATACTTGCACCCGGAGGGTGCATGTATTTGCTAGTACGAATAATATTAATATTATTGATATTAATAATAATCATCATCAAGGAGTGTCGAGAGCAAATATCCTGTTGATTCTCTTTCACAACCCACCCCTATCAGCCATTTTCTTGGCAAGTCCTATTGTCTAGTGGTTCTCAACCGAGGTTCATATGGACCTCCGGTGACCATATAACATTTTTTGGCCCAGACAAGCAAAAGTATTTAATTATAAAAACTAGCAAAAAATAGTGTAAAAATTAGTTTTTGAAAGATATTTCCAGATGGGAGGGGGGTTAAAAATTGAATGTCTATAAACTAAATTTATTTAGTTAATTCTGTAGAAAAACATTGAAATTAAAAATTCTTTTTGATAAATAAAATTTATTTAAAAAATATTTGTATAATGAATGAATGAATGTAATATGTTGTTTTACGCTCTAGATTAATTTTCTTAAGAGATTTATTAAATTTCATATTTAATTTATCAAAGTTAGCATTTATTTATTAAAGTAAGCATTAAATTAATTGAATAATTGTAATAAGTAATTGAGAGTTGCCTCCACTATTCTATTATTACCTCCAATTCGTGGAACTCTTTGGCGTTTCTAAAAGTATATAAGCTCTCAGTAAACTGGAACATTATTCTAAGTAGAATAAAGATTTCTTAAGCTTATCCGTGTGTTCGTTTATTATCACAATAACTTTATCTGTTTAATTTTTAAAGAACAAAAAAATTTATACAAATTAAAATTAAAAAGCAATTTTTAAAATTTAATAACTATTAAAATTAAACTTATTGATGAATGTATATTATTTAAAAAAAACAATGAATAACATATACTACTATTAATTACTTCGCTACAATTAAAAAAGGTAAAGAAAAAAAAAAGTACACTTTAAAATAAATGTAATAAATGTTTGTTCATTTGTTTTGGGTTTTTCTACTCTTAAACCAAACGACTTAAGTCCCCCACACACCAATAGACAACATATTTCCTTTTATTCTAATAAATAAAACACTGAATAATAAAAAAAAATTCTTCCTTTTATAATGAATAATGAATAATGAAAAATATAGATTTTAAACTAAATTTCTCTTTCCAGCATAGAAAATATAAACAAATCATAAACCTTATGTGACATAAAACTTATGATGTTTATATTTTGTGCACTGGAAACAGTACATTTTTCTTCCTGTATAAGTAATGTAGGAAGAAAAATAAACTCACTTAGAACATTTTCAGTTTATACAAAGTTAAATATCTTAATATTCTAATATTACAATTTTTTTATACTTTAACGTTAGTGTAAAAAATATATATTTTTTTTTTAAACTGATCTTGATTTTAAATTACGTAAAAGTATTTTTCAGACATGCAGGAACTAAACCGGATATACAACTGGATACAAAAATATATTAGAATTTAAGGTATGTGAAGGTTAATGTGAAGATTTCTCGTTTGTAAATATTTTTCTCATAAAACTCTATACGTTTGATAACTTTAAATATATATTGAAATAAAACAAACTATATGGGCAATTCCATGTCAAATAATCAGGGCTATGTCACCCACCCCCTTCAATTTTGTACAGTTGTAGACTAGGTTGAAATTAGACAATCCCCCAAAATTGAGCTTCCAATTCGAAAGATTCGCCGAGTTATGTCGATTTTAAACTTGAAAAATTTGAGGAGGAGTGAGAAAATTGGCGCCATTTTGTAATCTATTTCTGTCTATAAAATGGGTTCTAGAGCTCCTCTACTTCTGTAAATTGGCTTCTAGAAGCTTTTTGGCCTGGGAAATCTAGAAATTTTATCAAAATAGGCATAAAGTTAACTCTTTTCACGTTATTAATGATTTCTGATTTTTTCAATGCAAGATCAATAAGTGAAAAAAATCACAATGTGGCACTGCATATAATTTTCTTTTTCCTTTAAATTATTATTCTACATGTATTGAACATTATTTGTACCAAAAATGGAGTTTGGTTTTTGCTCACAAGCGAAGTTACCACATCAGTTAAGATTTGGCACTTTTACGTACAGCCATTCAATAAGCACCATATTGAGCAAAATAACTGTCAGAGTTCGACGGAAATTATCAGGATTATGTTGGTGGTTGGATATATTTAAAATAACATAGAAACAATATATTTCCCATGTATTAATTATATTGCCTGCAAAATTCTGACAATATACAAACGACCCATACAAGTGGGGTACGCGGTAAATATCAGCACCACATTTCATTTTAGAATTGAAAATTGGAAGGTAACAAAAATGATAACAATATCCTTGGTACCACCAATTTTCCCTGTGAAATTTACCCCCCTATATTTAACACAATGAAACTTGCAAAAGAATTAATATTATCTTGAAAAATTTGTTTTCCATTCGAAAGAAGAAACCTTAAACAAACTGCTGATGATTTTAGAAAGTTTTTCAGCTTAAGAAAATAATGGAAATTATGATTGAAAAACAATGTTTTTATTTTTGCAACTGAATTTTAACGTAGCCAAAAACGAGTTACGAAAAGAGGATTTATAAAAAATATTTTCACAAATATTACCATAACTATTTACTTTTGGATGTAAATATGTCTGAAATAGTTTTTTTCCTAAAATGTATTAAGGGAAATATTTTTTACGAGTTCTACCACCCTACTTTATTTCATGAGATATTTTAAAAAAAAATAAAGCGTCAAAAATGTTTTTACTTTTTTCTATAAAGATAAGAGGCTGAATAACTATATCAAAAAATGTGTATGATATTCAAGGCAGTAGTTTTTGTAGAAAAAAATCATGTATTCTGAAATAAAAAGTGCAAGTCGTAACTTGTTTTTGGCAGTACTACTGGCCTGATAAGATACTTACCCTCCCCCCACACACACACCTTATTGGTCATAATTCAAATTGCACTATTGGAGGACACACAGATGATTGCCGGGATCTTTATCAATACTCACGAAGGACTTATACGATTACCAGTAACTGAGGACAATTTAGTAAGCAAAGGATTCACATTGTCGACCGACTCTTTATCAGGGATTCCACCAAATAAGCGCTTCTGCTATAAAGCCAAGGAATGGCCCTTAAAAACTTAACAACATCCATATCTAGTGAGTCCATTTATAGAAGTCCATACAAGAACTTTGAGTATTGGTGAGTATTGATATTACTGCAATTTCACAATGCTACGTTTCACCAAAAGCAATTCGTTTAAAACATATCAGAATTTGCTACATAATCTGTTACTTTTTTTCAAATTAGTTTATTTCAAAAGCTTTTCTAATCCCCTAGACCTGATAATTCCATGATCACCACAATCTCCACTCACGGTAACACACCAACTAGCTTTTTATCCGTTACACCGTTATATTACGCCATATGACGTCCAACACGAAATATTATACCTGTCTACATTGTACAATAATATCATACAAATATAATGTTCACATTGCATCACTAACACAATACATAATACGGTCATTATTATTAACAGCATAATAAAAATACATTATATTAATCGCACGTAACCAAGAATACCAAACACATATACGCATATTCATACGCACACACGCGCGTGGATACGATCATAACATCACAGTCTTCGCGCATTTTCATGCGCACGCCCATGACAACATATGCACACGCACAAACAAAAATACGCACACGTACAAACAAAAAGCGCATTCGACATCACGTAAACACGTAAACATGCAACACGAGAATACAGTTAAAAAACTCACACATTTAACAATTTACACCATTTCTATCATTTAAAAAAATAATATTTCGTTTACCTGACGAATGCTTTAGCAGTAAACCATTGGTTGTAAATATTTTTCCTATGTAAATAAATAAAAGCTAAACCTTTTATTTGTTCTTCATTCATATATATATATATATATATATATATATATATATATATATATATATATATATATATATATATATATAAAGTTTGTAAAAAAACAAGATGTTAATAGTTTTGCTGACAGAAATCTGTTTCGACCATCTGAAGCAGTCTTTATCAAAGCAACTATGTGTAAAAGGAAAAATGAAGTAAATATATCGTTAATCACGAGGCACAGAACGCTCTCGATCAGGGCCGGAATTTTCAAAAAAATTTTAAAATGCATATTCTATGTTAAAGATAAAGATGGTCGAAACAGATTTCTGTCAGCAAAACATCTTGTTTTTTCTACAAACTTTCTTTTGTAGCCGGAACTTTTTCTTGAACATTTTGATATTTATATACACTTTTACTTCAAACACTTTTGAGCTTTTTTAATGATAAAATGCTTCTAATTTTTTAAATAAAATTTATTTTATTTTAAAATTCGTTTTGAAAATTCCGGCCATAGTTGCTTTGATAAAGACCGCTTCAGATGGTTGAAACAGATTTCTGTCAGCAAAAACTATTAACATCTTGTTTTTTCTACAAACTTTCTACACATATTGTCTATATATATATATATATATATATATATATATATATATATATATATATATATATATATAAATTCTAGTTGTATGTTTGGGCGTGCATCTATGCGTCCATTTCACTTTTCCTAATGCCATAAATAAATCTGCACTTTTGCTCAGTACAGTTTGCCATTTATTTCCATTTCCAGTGGCACATTTCCTGTGTCATCTCCAGACTTTCCTCTTTCAAAGATGCTTTCTATCGACAGAAAAGCGACACCAGAGCCCTAATCTTAAGTGCATTGTTTTCCATTTTTCAATCAGAGAAGAAAAACAGACTGACCCGCGCCCTGCCTCGCTTTCTGCTGCGGGCGAAAAAGAAAACAAACAACAAAGAAACAACAAAGAAACAGAAACAAAAATGAAAATGACTTAAACGAAAAATAGTCGGTTGACGATGTCAGTCGATTGCAACAGTAACGTCACAAACAGATGCCTTATATCTAAGACAGGCGGAATAAAACCCCTTTGCACATGCGCTTTTAACCCCCTTCGCCTCGTTTTGACGCTCGAATTGTCTGCCTCAGTAACAATGACGGCATGTTTAATTATGGGATGCATTGCTCGCCACCTACCGGGCTTTTCTTCCGTCGTTTGCATTCGCTGCCAAATAAATGTTTTTTGTTTATTTATTTATTTATTTATTTTATTCTTGGTGACAGATTCTTTTATTGTTTATTTCAATCCCTCCATTTGAATTTTATTTTCTTTTAATATTTTTTTAATCAACCTTTAAGTGCACACGACAGCCATTTTCGCTTTTCATCATTTCTTACCTCCTTTCTTTTTTTTTAAATTCTAAATTTGTTATTTTTCTCTTATTTTATTTCATTTTATTTTTTATGCTTCTTTCCAGTTTTCGCCCGACTTATTTCTCTTTTCCATTTCATTTTCTTTCTTTAAGTTTAATTGCATTTTCGCCAAGGCTTTTCCCATTTCATTACCCTTCTATTTATTCGTCTATGTTTATATTCTTTAAACTTATTATTATTATTATTATTATTATTGTTATTATTATTATTATTACCTTACTCCTCGAAAGTTTTTCACACCAGTTTTAAGTGGTGGCTTCGAAGTATAAAAGGCAGCAAGTCTCCTCAATTCTCCAGGACACTGCTAAGTATTCTAGCTGATTCTAAAGGTGATGTGATCTCGCTGGTCTCGAAATCATTATTATTATTATTATTATTATTATTTATTATTTGACTCCATGCAAGTTTTTCCCACCAGCCTAAGCTGATGCTCTTTCATTAGAGTCTGCGTGACAACAAGTTTCCTCAGATCATGACTCTTCTAAGTATTCTAACCGATCTTAACAATGGTTCTTTCTTTGATTTCTAATTCCTTTCTAATTAAGATTTTTCAAACTGTAGTTAATTGGATCCTTTTAATATTTAAAACATTATCAGATCAAATTTTCGTCAATTGAACATCCATGTCGAATAAAAAAATGGCTGTATCTATTATTGTAGTGAGAGAGGAGACCTGCCTCGTGCAACACGGTGTGACGGAGAGGGTGGTGGGCGTGAAGACTTGCCGAATTCTCGAAGGAAGCGGGCTAGGCTTTGCCTGGCGTGTAGGACTGACCTAGAGTCGAACCCGCTTCCTTCAGAATGTGAGAGCTGTGGACGATCGGTGAAGTAGGAAATGGCATAGTGGCCCGGATGTGAGTGGTCGCGCCGTGCTGGCGATTGTCACACGTGCTGCACGGACAATTATGAGTGAGAAGCCCGGATGTGGTGAAATTGGGGTGTATTTAAAGGACTTATTCTCACCGACTAAGCAGAACGACTTGCAGTAGTATTTTGTTGTCGAGACGAGCGGGACAAAGAAATAGTTTTGGATATTAGATTTTGGAGCGAGATAAACAGGATTTACATTTTTGCATTTCATCTTGGTTGAGTTGGACTGTCGATTGGAGCCTTGAGTCAGACTTGACTATGACCCCCCCCCCACTGATTAGAATTATTTAGAGTGGAGAGCAGAATATGAAAAGTGAAAAGATCCGAAAGCAAACGTAATATAGAGACTGGAATTCAAACTCGCTTACTACGATGTCTCAGTCTAATACGTTACCCATTTAACCGCAGGATTCTCATTGTCTTTTTATTTCATTTGCCCTAAAAAGGCGAGGTTTTTTTTTCTTCTTTTAATGGATTCATACATTTCCCCAAGAAAATTAGTACGAAATAATTGTATTGTATATTGATAATCACCGTCGTTCTTGGGGGCGCGGTTAGCATAGAATTAGATTTTGAATTCAAAATTGCTGAGAATCAAAATCGGAGGTAATTAGATGATTAACTCTGCGTAACATCAAGTTAACCCCCAGCCACCGCTGCTGGAAGACTAGGAACGGAAGTTTAGTTAGCTTAGTTAGTTAAGCGGATGACTTCCTAAGTTAAAGATGGGTCCCGCTTCGCTCACGAATGCATTGAAGGATTCTAACTAAAGAAAAGCCTGGCTCTTAATAAAAAGTGACGACACAATAAATGTGCCTTGGTTGTTTCTCGAACTAAAGGGCAGCCTTTGCGAACCAGAATCTTAAAGACGCAGTCCGACCAGCATCTTAAAGACAGACCAGACCAGTGAGAAGAAATGTCACAGCTTCGCAAGAAACAGACTATAGAAGTAAGGTACCAGTCAGCTACTCAAATGAATAGAAGGATTTAGATGTGGGAGCATTATCAAGAATCCTCTCCCTATCTATATACCCAGAAAGTGGATATACAACAATTGCAAACGGTTTCAGTTGCTTTGCTGATTCCATTATTCGAGCCAAGAACAGTTACGCCTGCTGCCTATTGTTATTATTATGAGGTGAAACATTGTCAGTCGTTGTTATTATTAATTCTGGTATTTTTTTCTGTTGATTTTTTTTCTTAGGTTTACACTGTATACAACATTTACTTCATTATGGATATCCGATGATGTACATTTAAAAAAAACTCTAACGTAATAAAACGTTATAGAAAAAACTGCCAATATTCAAAATGTCTCTACTCAGTGAACAGAATTCATGTCCGATATTAAAAGCGAAAGTTTCAATTGATTTTGAATTTAAAAAAGAGCCTCGGATTATTTTAATTCAAAATTGAACTAAACTTAAGAAAGCTTCTAAGAGAAGAAAAGGTATCAATAAAAACCGTTAAAAAGAAGCATGTTTCGGAATTAACATAACATACTTTTATTGATATATATATATATATATATATATATATATTATATATATATAAGATGAACGTAGAAGATAAGACAAATACGAATTTATTTTATTTTATTTATCTTTCATTGTTCTCAAGTATTAGAAGGAACTTAGGTTATCATCAGGAGAAGAAATAAATGTTTTTAGAAAGTTTTTGCTTTAAGTTTTCAAAGTAATCGATAAGACACAAAAAAGAGACGGAAAATATACTGATGAAGTGACATATACATTTTATGAGTGAAAATCATATATATATATATATATATATATATATATATATTATTATCATTATTATTATTATACTAAAGCTGAGATTAACAACGTTCATTTCCTAAAGGCTTTTTTTTCTATTTATGTTAGGGACACAATATTTATACTCAGATATTCCTTGGTTTTAGGGCTACTCATTGTTTGAAAAAAATCAATTTAATTGGTTTTAATTAGTCGTAATTAGCAATTAAGTCAACAACTGACCCGTCCCTCTCTATCATTCTACATTACTCTCACCCTCTCTATGTACGAATAAGAATGAGAGAGAGTAAGTGACGGAGAGTTATTGTGTTAGACATTTAACTATGTTAAAATTAATTTTAATATAGGGGTGAACTGGTAAAGACATATATATATATATATTATATATATATATATATATTATATATATCAGATTGAATGAATTAATTTCCATTGCTGAGGTTTGTAAACCAAATGAAGTTTAGGAAAGTATTTCTTAGGAAATTATATCAAAACATATAAAAGCTGAATATATATTATATAATAAATACAATTTTCAGACATCACACTTTAATATTACTCTGATAATGGTTAATATGAATTTACGTTTGTAGTATATATCCAATATATTTAACAACCACAACGCTCGATCTTGGCAGAACTATTTATTCATTCTTAAATAAATGCATTTTCTGAACATTTGTCCTTGCATATTTCTATATTAACACACACACACACACACACACACATATATATATATATATATATATATATAAATGAGGTAAGGTAAAAGGAAATGTGGACAAAAATAATGACTCAAACAAGTAGAAGTAGGAGAGAAATATTTCGTTCTTTAGGCGAAGAACTTCATCAGTCTGACGAAGTTCTTCGCGTAAAGAAGAACGAAATATTTCTCTCCTACTTCTACTTGTTTGAGTCATTATCTTTTGTCCATATTTCCTGTTATCTTATCTCACACTGTCTGATTTTACTCCAACCCTCCTATCTTCATATATATATATATATATATATATAATATATATATATATATATATATATATTTGGGAGAATAAGGGCTTAATTGGAGTCGGACCTAATTTTGAAAATTAATTAATTAATAATGAATTAGGCGGGAATACCTATTAAATGTATGGCTAAACAAATCGAGAAAAATCAATCTCTGTATGTACATTTCGGCCTATTAGGCCTCATCAGCAGAGCTATAGATTGGAAGACCGCCCTGTGCGTGATTTGAAACCGGACTGCCAAGCTGACAGGCCGATCCCATAACCTCTACACTAAACGGACCTCTTAGATTTTATGATTTGTTTAGAGTAGGTATTCCCGCCTAATTCATTATTAATTAATTAATTTTCAAAATTAGGTCCGACTCCAATTAAGCACTTATTCTCCCAAAAATTATCGGCAAAAAGCCATTCTAAACAAACCTTGTTTACATATATATATATATATATATATATATATATATATATATATATGAGGTTAAGTAAACAAACAAATGTGTTTATTTTCATATGGCTTGAAGCCGACAATTTTTGGAGGATATGTGCTTAATTGAAGTCGTACCTAATTTTGAAAATTAATTAGTAAATAATTAATGAATTTTAGGGGCCTATATGTTCAAATGTAAGGCTAAACGAATCGAGAAAATGTCAATCCCTGAATGTACATTTTCAAAATTAGGTACGACTTCAATTAAGCACATATCCTCCATATATATATATATATACGTTTCCGTGTCTGTGCGCATGTGTATGTATGTGTGTTGCGAGTGTAAAATGTGTTCCGCACCCTTGAGTGTGGGTTATTGTTAGTGAGTTCAGTTCTCGTTGGGTTTTCTATATTTCTAGCCTCGTACCAAACTTAGGCTTTGTAAATTAATAGTAAAATCAGTGTAATGTCCTATTGTCGGTATCAACCGGACATCAAGGGACTTTATCCCCTTTTCAATAGTGTTAGAGTAGGGAAATTGTTTTTTGTTCCCCACCTACCATCAACTCTCCAATTTACCATACAGATGCAAGCTGTTTACTCATGCGCTGATATGCCAAGGATTAGTATCGAACAGAGAACCTTGTGGTTCCTAGATGAATTTTTAAATGGCTGTTACATCCTATGTGATTCTTACTTTAAAAATGTTTAGCTACCATTGTCATAGGGCGTGTGTAATCTTGTGAGAGAGAAGGATTTAAAAAGACAGAGAGAGATAGAGTGAATGAAATAGAGAGAGAAAGAGAGAGAGAGAGAGAGAGTGACAAAGAGAGAAAGAGAGAGAGAGAGAGAGAGAGAGAGAGAGAGTCTGTATTTATTACTTTAAGAGCATGGACACATGCGCCTGTGTTAGTCTCCTTACGGGTGTATCTAAATCCTATCAGCGCAATTGTGATCGCCAGACGATCAGTGAAAATCTAAAGAGAGACGAGCGACGAGCGTCAAAGAAAAATATTTGGTCTAGTTTCACTTTCGCTTTCAATTTTATCGGCCTGTCTGAGCCGGAAGATGCACTGACCGAGTCGAGTGGATTTTCTCGCTGGATATGGATCAGGAGAATTCTGAAAGGAATCAGTGTTGTTTGGAAACGTTTGAGAATTGTCCTCTGTCTTTTATCAACAGTGAACTGCTTGGGCCAAAAAATATAAATAAAAATACAATGAGTCTGTTCGTCGTTGTCTTGTTCTCTTTTCTGCTCTTCTTTTTCTCTAAATATTTTTTTCATCATCGCTTTCTTCTTTACTTTATTTCCACTGTTCCTATTTCTTTTCTTCATTTTAGCTTTTTTTCTCAGCTCCTTTGCAGTTTTTCTCCTACACTTTTGTTCTCGCTATTTGTTTTTTTTCTTCTACTTCTTCTCTTCAGCCTTATTCATGTACACTTTCTTTCCTTCCCTTCTTCTTCTTCTTCTTCTTCTTCTTCTTCTTCTTCTTCTTCTTCTTCTTCTTCTTGTTTGTCCCTTTTTTCTTTCTTCCTGTTTTCTTTGGATTTTTTCTTTCCTTATTATTCAAATCCTTTCCATATATTTCTACTTATTTATTTTTATTTTCATTTACATTTTCATTCTTTCCTTTTATACTTTATCCTTCATCTCTTCAAATTTCTATTTCCTTCCCACATTCTCTAAATCTCCTACTACTTCTTGCTTTTCTATTATCATTATTATCATTATTAGTACAAAATAAAAAACACCCTCCGGGCGATGTAAAAATAGATTTTTGAAACATATTGCCTGAGGGGTGGGAGTTAAAAATTCAATGTCAGCGAGTTTGTACCCTAAGTAAGTAAAATCATCAAATTCATTAAAGGATTAAAAAATAAAAACAATTTGAAATGTAAACTTTAAATATGTATTAAAATAAAACAAACTATATATAGATATATAATACCAGTCATGTATTTACTAAAACTTGTTTTAAAAAAACAATGAGGACTGTCTAATGTTGCATGTTCTAATATTCAGTGTATTTATTCTATGTTATGATGATTTTAGATAGTGTGACGTAAGCAGTGACGTAGTTTTTACTTCAGACAAAAACCGGAAGCGAATCTCCATTATTAATAGATTATTATTATTATTATTATTATTTTCACTCCTTTTGAGTTTTTCACATCAGCGTTAGCTGATGGTATTTTACTGGAGGCTGAGTGAAAATAAGTCTCCTTAGATCTCCAGGACTCTTCTGAGTATTCTAGTCGATTGCAGCAGTGCTTCCAGATCCTCCAGTCTTTTTCCAAGTTTATTGGGACCGTTCCAAGTGCACCAACTACAATTTCTCCTCCTCCTCCTCCTTCTTCTTCTTCTTCTTCTTCTTCTTCTTCTTCTTCTTCTTCTTCTTCTTCTTCTTCTTCTTCTTCTTCTTCCTTTAGCAGACTATATATTCTTTTTCTGAGTAAAAATATTAGGAGTCATGGTAGAGATCATTTTTCTTCTGTATAACTGAATTGCTGTGGTCTTGTGTCTATCTACCTATCCATTTATCTATCTATCTATCTATCTATCTATCTATCTCATATTTTCTTTCATTCTATCTTCCTTTATTTCTTTTTCTTTTCTTTTTTTTTCTTTATGGTATAGGAAGTCTTGTTCTGATCTTTTACGTTTATGAATTCTCGTATCACTCGCTTTTCTTATCTTTTTCTTTTGTTCTTTTTTGTT
>CM042147.1:78558073-78560573 GCA_023376005.1 Doryteuthis pealeii | reverse complement strand
GGAGGGGAAAATAATAGGGAGGCTATATTTATAAGTAACCAGTGCTCAATATCATGGATAGAGCATTTATATCTAAGCAACGGTAGCGTGGACATGGAGTCAATGGTGCCTGGTTATTGACAGTTTCTCACCTATGCAATCTCCAGACCAAGACTGAATATAACATAGACGAGAAACTCTCATTAACCAGGGGCCGTTGACTCCATGTCTACGTTGCGTGACTGGAGTTCACCTACTACGATGTCGCAGTCCAGCATGTTAGCTACTATTTCTCAGGGACTCCCCTCCTAAACTGTAAGTGAAGATGCGGGACCCGAATAGGTATCATCATCTTTCTATAGTATTGACATCATTAGAGTAACGCGTAATAATAATATCTGCCCGCCATGTGTGCTGGGGTGTTAGAATGCACCGACTGCACATCTGCAGAGGGGTAAGACTCCCCCAATGGGGCCACCTGTTGTCTGTGGGTGGTGACCTGTGATGCTTAAGGATAGAACCCAGGTGGTTGAGCAGTCCATCACTTGCATTACTCCACTTTATGCTTTTCTTAGGCTAGACGGGCGGTCGGATAGGCCCCTTCCGATCAATCGGCTGGTCATGTCAAGCCCTAGCACCTATATGATTGCCCCAACCCTATTGCCCTTATGGCAAGCCCCAACCCATTTTTTATCATATGGGTTCTAGAAGGCGGTGACTGAGGGTCTACATGTCCTGGGAATGACGTTAAACTCATCAACTGATGGTGAGTTTCCAGTTTTGGAGGTTTGGGGAATTTGGAGCACACCTTCATCACCATTGCTCCCTGGTTCACTCTGACCCGGAGTGGTAGAACCTGTTAGGGTCCCATCTATGGGTTAAATAGAAAAATGTATTTATAAAAAAATTGTATTATCTATTAAGAATTGATTTATTTCAAAACTTTATCGGCATTAAATGACCCCCTGAGGTTGATATGCCGTAAAAGAAAACAAATCAAACCTAATATCTACGGTGATGTTTTGAATGCACGGCATTATTTTAGGATGTGCTGTTATTAAAAGCACCGTATCGGGTTGGTCATGCAGAATGGCCCAAAAATAAAATCTGACCCTGGACTGCTGGAAGAATACTAGCACAACATTGATAAAGAAGCGAAATATATTACTGTAATAGTAATATATTTCGCTTCTTTATGGGTTGCCAAGGAATTATGCACTGTAATGTAGTCAAATTTAAATAATGGTATTCGTAAATAGAAAATTACTATTGGGTCATAGAATGACGGTTATAGAAGGGATTGACAGCATCATACCTTTCACTGACCTAGTAAGAGGTTTCTTATTGGCTAAAGGCACACAATGTGAAGGGAACTGAGTTAGAGCTGTCAAAATTTGGCGGTTCATCGATAGAAGCAGACGCAATAGTCGGCTGTCTCCAAGTAATCCATCTTCTCGATTGAAATCTTTTTGGATTTCGGGTTTAATAAAGACGTCTGAGAAAAAAGAAACTAAGTCTTGCGTTCATCATTAAAAACAAAGGGAATGAGCACAGGCAAACCACAATCGGAGCCAGCACAAAAGATGCCCCAGTCAACCAGAGGAAGAGACTAGGGAAACCAACCCAAAAGAATATGGCCAGCCAGAGGAACAAAAGAAGATGACCCTTAGAACCAGTTAAGGCGACAAGTTATAAACGGGTATATAACACTATTCTTATAGTTGTAGGACATGCAAGTGTATCGTAATTATTAGGGTCTACCAGAATTTGAGAATAAAAATAAAGCTCTGTTCGGATTGCTAGAGAAAGAGGGGGAAAAGAAATAAAAGCAAGCAGGGGTTGAAGTTTGGAGGAGTGGACACATAGCGGGGTGCCAGTAACTTGAGCGAGGAATGACACGGAAGGGGAATTTAAAGCTAAAAGCGGAAGTTCCGGGTGTTGACTGGAAGCGGAGGTGACGTAGGTGACGAGTAACGAGCAAGAAGAAAATCGTTCTCTTTCTCCTTTCGGCCGTATTAGGATTCAGACGGGCCCCTGGTCCCTGTGTGACAGCGATATAGAAGTTGATACCATGTTAGAAGGTAGAATAATTTAAAAGTATCCTCTCTCTCTTTCTTTCTGTCTTTCCTTCTCTCCAAAAATGAGCCCACGACACGAGCTTGAAAATAAATACTGAGCTCTTTGTGACTATACAACTTGCGTGTATGTTGTTATTTAAACCTAACGGCTACGAATGACGACTGCTGCTGGGGCTTCAGCTGGCACATGCTACATATATCGTTCTGGAGTTTGCCACAAATACACTTGGGTACTGTTACCACACCGTTATACTACACAAGGCTTTTTGTTCTTGGTATGACAAATGATCTTGGAGAGAGCACTCCCAAAAAACTGACCTTGCGTCACACCTTGTCTGTATGGAGGGGTTGGATAGATAGATGCACTTCCTATTGTGTTTTCTCCGAGCTTACAATGATAAATCTATGGCGACACAACTCGTCGTCGGGAATCGTCCTTTTCC
>CM042147.1:78548073-78555573 GCA_023376005.1 Doryteuthis pealeii | reverse complement strand
CAACGGAAGCAAATATCAAAATAATACAAATGGGTAAAAGTGTCATGAACAGAAGTTTCTCTTAATCATCTTTAACAAAACAATTCACGAGGGAGGCGCACTTATTTTATCAATTATCGTCGTTGATGTTACATAATATATCGGCGTTAGTATTATCTGCGTTAATTGGACTATTGTCCCCATCTTCATTGTTATTTGTACAACGTTTCGGCCGATATACCCTCCGGCCTTCTTCAGGTATTTCTTATCGGACCCGGGAACCTTCTCGGACTCGGGAACCTTCTTTTCGAACTCGGGAACTTTCTTGTCGTATTCGGGAGCCATCACGGAACTTTGAACCTAACCCTTTATTTATTCCACGGGGGTATCCTGTTCTCATTCCGCTAATGATTAGCGTTGTACAAATAACAATGAAGATGGGACGATAGTCCGAATAACGCACATAATGCTAATCTTCAAGCCTCATCTCAAACATTCAGAGAAATATCGGCGTTATATAATGAATGGGGTAGCCTATTCATTTTGTAATATAGTGTAGAAACATTTTATCTTGCAAGTTAATGTATAAAGTAATGTATGCAAAGTCGTCGGGGTGGCCTATAGTCGGTATCAGTCAATCAGCGAGGGAGTCTATCCCCTCTTCACTAGCGCTAGACCAAGGAGATTGTTTTAGCGTCTGGGGCGGAGCGTCACACCTACCATCCGCTCGTTACTTTACCGCGCAGATCCCTGTGCTACTCATACGCTGAGTTGACGAGGGCCGGTATGGGACTAGGAACCTAGTGGTTTCTAGCCGAACTTTCGAGTTAATGTGTAAAGTAAGTAAAATCGTTGGTATGGCCTATAATCGGTATCAGCCAATCAGCGAGGGAGTCTATCTCCTTTATCCTTGTATAAATTCCCTTCTAGCTTATCTAGTATTCCCACACACATTACTCAGACACCCATATACCAAAATGCAGATAAATAGACGCATGCGTAGGACGGACATGCGCAGTTGATACGTGCAATCGACATTCGCACAAACTACCGTATTTGACGGCATATAAGATTCATGAAAAAAAGATTTGAGTGTATTTAAGCATGTATTGTTGAAAACGGTCTAGCTGTTCATTACACAAACAGAAACATAGCTGTATAAAAGCAATTTGGCAGTTTAGGGTAGGTAAAAGTACTGAGCGTAAGGTGTATTAGTGAGCATCGTAGAGATGATTATCCTAGGCCTACGGAAGGTCTCAAACCTCACTTACGATGTATAAGACGCAGGACAATTTTTTAGCCAAAATTTTGGAAAAAAATTGCGTCCTATACGCTGTCAAATACGGTAAGTTTGACTTCATCATATTAAGTAGCAAAAAGTGTGAGGAATGGCCTATTGTTGATACAGCCAAACAGCGAAGGAGTCTATCCTCTTTTTGCTAGCACTAGACCAGAGAGATTGTTTTTGCTCAGGTGATGAGCCACACCTATCGTAAGCCCGTAGATGATTTACTGAACACTCTTATCGTCCTGTGAGTGATGTTCTAATTCTTTAATAATATCCTGTGAAAAAGGCTTAGCAGTTTATTGAATTGGCTTTAATCACAACACGCTAAAATATGGTTTTCTGGGTTTCTCCACGCATGGGAAATTTTTGGCCCGGGTAAAAAAGATTCAACGTAGAAATAAGTTTTCGCGCATGCGTGCTTATAGTCGGTACTGTTCTGATCACATGATCGTAGCTTGAGCCTGGTCGCGCCATTTTGCTTGCTGTCATTACAGTGTAAACATGGCCGCTCTACTCGTAGTATGCACCAAGAAGTGACCCAAATTCACTAGAGGGAAGAAGTGCCAGGAGCTGAAATTCATCGGAGGCTTTTAGCACATTACAGGTCAGTGCACTATCGCATAGAAGTGTATATGCGTGGATAGAGAAATTTAAAAGTGGCCGGACAAGGAAGACTCACGAAGAGGGGAGCAGGACTCCTGTCAACCCCATCCGCTGATAAGGAGATTCAGTAAGCTCGAGAGATTGTGAGGGTGAATGGACGAGTTATCACCGAAGAGTTAGCATATTCTCTTCAGGTTAGTCAGGGTTCTGCTTATCAAATGATATATGATTATTCCATAACACAAGAGCGCGGAAATTTTTAAACCTCCCTCGTCAATACCTAAGTAGAGCAAATAATAAAGTTAAACCTAATGAGTCAGATATACCTACTAAAGTTTCGCTTAGCTCTTCAAGGCAAAGATCTTAACTTATATATATATATATATATATATATATATATATATATAAGAAGGTCCTCAAAATGAATTATGTTTTTGAAAGATGTTTTTATTTTACTTTCGAAGCTTGAAGAAGATACTAGAAGATCCGAAACACGTATTGCTGAAGTAAAATAAAAAAATAACTTATAATACAATTTATTTTCGCGGACCTTGTTTTTTTATAAAATATTTCATTTTATCCTGTAGATCCATAACACCTCACACACATATATATATATATATATATATATATATATATATATATATATATAATGTTGTTCTGGTTCCAACGGGAGAAAATTCGCTATTTATAAAAAAAAAAAAAGAAAGTCCGCAAAATGTATTATGTTTTTAAAAAGATTTTTATTTTTTTTATCTTACATATACAACACGTGTTTCAGATCTTCTAGTATCTGCTTCAGGCTTTGATTAATAATATGAAAATAATTCTTACATGCGTATATATATATATATATATATACATGAGTATTTAACTTCCCTCTTCCAGTTTGGTGGGTGTGAGTATAAAGGAATTTCATTTTTAACATTAGCCTTTTAAACAGGTGTTTTTGTTTTCTGGGTGGCTTGGTAATAAATTTATAAACTTAGTTTTTATAACTCTGTATTAGAGTTGTTTTTGTTCATCAGATGTTCATTTAATATGTCAGGTGTGTGTGTTTGTAATTTGTTTTGTTCTAAAGAATTTCTGTGCTTTTCTACTTAAATTTCTACTTTTTGGGTGTGTGTATGTGTGTGTTTATGTATATGTGTCTATGTTTACTTTGTGTGTGTGTGTGTGTGTGTGTGTGTGTGTGTGTGTGTGTGTGTGTGCGTGTGTGTGTGTGTGTTCGTGTGGGGTCTATTTACATGGTTGTATTTGGTGTATATATATATATACAGTGTTCCTCGCGTCGCACATGGTATTCGCCGAATTTGCTTGTCATGATTAATAAAAACTATATATATATATATATATATTATATATATATATATATATATATATATAATCCAAAAGAAGAAATCTTCCTTACGACACAATAGTTTTATTTAAAACACTGTCGCAGTTTGAGAGCTCAATGTGTGCTCTTAATATTAGAGTCACAGAGCAAATATATAAGTAAAGAAATAACAAAAGACTTAGAGATTGAGCATTATAGTATATTTCAGGGAGCTCCCTGAAATAGACTATAATGCTCAATCTCTAAGTCTTTTGTTATTTCTTTACTTATATATATATATCTAAGAGTTGAATTTTAAAATAAGAATTAAATCTAACTTTATTTAAAATAAGGTTTGGTGTGTGTCTTTTACATTACTTAGTTTGTACACATATATACCTATAAATGCATATCTATATGTTGCATTATATAGTTTGCATATTTTGTATTGTGGCTTATATTTTTGCGTAGTAAAGTTTTTTTTTATATTGTTGTGTGTATGTATGAATATATGTGTGTGTTTGGTTAAGTTCAGTTTAGTTGTGTGTTCTGGTGTGTTTATGTGTGAGTTGGTGTTGTTATGGATCCATTTTTTAGTGTGATTTGAAACCGTTCCGTCGATTTCATTTTCTTATAGTCCGTTCATCGGTCACTTGAAGCAGTACTCTATTAAGAAAATGCCAGGACAAGTATTATAAATAGCACTTCAATAGCCAGAGGCTTATCGGCAGACCTTATTGAGGAACTAGCTTATTTTAAGACACATTGTTCAACTTCGAAGGTGGACGATCGAACTAATCAACCCCACAACTAAACCGATAAAAGTAAACAAAGTTAGTCGGAAGATGAGAGAAGTGAATGAGGATGATGAGGAGACGAGAGCGTGATAGAGAGAGAGGGTGGAGTGAGAGAGAGAGAATGACGGGATCCGGGAAATGTGAATAGACTGACAATTAAGATGAAAATCAACATGGCGCTTAAGTTACCAAACAGAGCATAATGGCCGACGACACAGGTCATCCATCATGACTCCGAAAGAATGTAAACATATCAGTACTGCAGACTAACAGACTTCTCTTTACAATTCTGCACTTTTCTCTGCAGAACCAATTCCGTCCATCAATTCTGGATTCTAATAACCATTTTTTTACTTCTTTTACGTTTCTTTGTTTGTTTGGGATTTTTTGTTGTTTTTTTTTTCTTTTCTTTCTTTTTTCGTAGTTTTCTTTCTTCTTATTCCATCTCTAGCATCCATCTATTCTTCTCCTGTTCATCAAGCCCTTTCTTTCTTCTTTTTTTTTTTTTTCTTTCTTTCTGTTTTTTTGTGGTTTACCTCTTTTTCTTTCTCTTAAAACTATCTTTTTTTCATTCTTTTTTTCTTTCTTTATGGTTCCTTCTTTTACCTCTTTTCTTGCTCTTAAAACTATCTTTTCTTTGTGGTTTCTTCTTTTATCTCTTTTTCTTGCTCTTAAAACTTCCTTTTTTCTTTCTTTCTGTCTTTCTTTACGTTTCTTTTTTTACCTCTTTGTCTTTCTCTTAAAACTTTCTTTGTTCTCTTTCTTTCTTTCTCACTCACTTTATGGTTCTTTCTATTAGCTCTTTTTCTTTCTCTTAAAGCTTTCTTTTTCTTTATTTATTTCTTTCTTTCATTCTTTCTTTCGGGTTCTTTCTTTTACCAATTTTTCTTACTCTTAAAACTTTCTCTTTTTTTCTTTCTTTCTTTCCTTCTTTACATTTTTTTTTAACCTCTTTTTCTTTCTCCTCAAACTTTTTTCTTTCTTTTCTGTTCGATTCTAAAATTCTTTTCATCACATATTTTTCTTTACCCCTTTCTTTCTTTTGGTGACTCTTTCCGGTTTTATACACCTTATTTTATAAAAGAAATGTAAAGAAGGAAAGAAAGAACTAAAACTATATATATATATATATATATATATATATATATATATATAGTCACCACTATCGGCAATACATTTTTTGCTGGGTAGCGACGTCAGTTATGTTATTAACTGGTTCATTGGGGTTTTCGGATCTTCCAACATAACACCCCCCTTGCCAGTTAGACCCCATAAGAGATGATAAAACCCTAATGCGCTACCCGTTTGTTCAACGCCAACAGACAAATGGCTTTAAATAGAGTATGCCAACGCACACCTCGGACTCTGTACATCTGGTTGGATAATTCTTCATTACTGCCTCGTTCTTTTTTCTTCTGTCTTTCGTTCTTTCTTTTTGTGACTTTTCCTTGTTTTTTTTTTGTTTTTTTTTACATTTGCATGATCTACTTTCTTTCTTTCTTTCTTTTTTCTTTCTTTCTTTTTCTTTCTTTGATTCCAAATTAATTTTTTCCATTATTTTGCCTTCTTTTTTTTTCTTTACTCTTTTCTGTTTTATTGCTTTGCCTTTTACGGCTTTCTTTATTTATCTAATTATTTATTTATTTATCTACTTGTTTTCTCATGCTTTCTTCTTCCTTTTCTCACTTTTAATTCTTCTAAACCCTCTCTCTCTCTCTCTCTCTCTCTCTCTCTCTCTCTCTCTCTCTCTCTCTCTCTCTCTCTCTCTCTCTCATTAGAGTTAATTCTCCCTTTTTAATTTTCCTTTTTCACTTTACTTACTCTTTTTATTCTTATTTTTTTCTTTTTTATTTATACAATTCATTCTCATTTTTCATTCTTTTATACTCGTTTGATTCTTGATCTTATTTCTTTTTTAATCGTTTCATTGTCATTTTCTTGTTTTTTTTTCTTATTCACTTGTCAATATACGTTTTCTTTCTTTACTCTTTCTCTCTCTCTCTTTCTCTCTCTCTCTCTCTCTCTCTCTCTCTCTCTCTCTCTCTCTCTCTTATATATATATATATATATATATATATTATATATATATAAGGCGTGTCATAAAAGTATCGAAATTGATGGTCTATTTACTAAGATAGAAATGAATGGAACGTTAACTTTTTTAGAATACAATGTGTGTCAAAAAGTACAAAAATCTCCATACTTTTTTGATACCCGTTATATATATATATATTATAATATATATATATATATATATATATATATTCACCACTATCGGCAATACATTTTTTGCTTGCCATGAAAAAGAGCCTGCTTGTATGCACTAGTGGAGGCGAATGCCATACGATATATGTCTACGATATACATATGCCTACGATATATATATATATATATATATATATATATATATATATAATCCAAAAATCCGGAGAATACATCTTCCTTACGACATCTTTTTTAAAACGTGTCGCAGTTTGCAGAATTCAATGTGTACTCTTATTGTTAGAGTCACAGAGAAAATTTATAAGTAAAAATATAACAAAAGACTTAGAATTTTGAGTTATAATCTATTTCAGGAAGCTTAGACAAGGTGTCTAACTCTCCCCAAATCATCAGATTCGAATGGATTTATAATGCAAAATTCTAAGTCTTTTGTTATATTTTACTATATATATATATATATATATATATATATATATATATATATATATTACTTATATATATATATATATATATTACTTATATATATATATATATATATATATATATATATATATATATATATATATATATCAGTCTATCTATCTATGTGTCTATCACCAATTCCTCTAACGTCTCTTTTTTCGTTTTCTTTCTACACGACTTTCTCTATTTCATTTGAGCCTTGCTTATTTGTTTATCCCTTGTATTTAATTTATTTCTGTTTCTTAAAACACACACACACACACACACACACACACACACACACATATATATATATATATGTGTGTGTGTGTGTGTTGTGTGTGTGATTCTATGTGTCTGTGTGTCTCTATGTGTGTATGTCTGTCTGTCTGTATTCGAACTTTTTGATTTTCTTTGATGTTTATCTCTTAAATCGTCTTTTCCTTTCTTCATTTCAACACTTTTATTTCTTCATTTACTTAATCTATTTTACTTTTAACTTATATCTGTCGTGTGTCTTATTCTCCGGTTGTGTGCTCTTTTGAAGAACTTTGTGAATCAGTAGATAGTTTTACAAGCAAATCACTTTAGATATATTTGTCTCAATTTTCTAACGTGTTTACCTTCGTGATAAATGAGGCAAACCATTTTTCTGTCGTCAGGAAATCATGATTATCTGATCTTTGTGTATGAACACTTCAGGAAATATTACTTTAAACACCCTATGGGCTCACCATTATAGGTTTGTGTGGTGGAGATCCGTATATATATATATATATATATATATATATATATATATATATATATATATCTTATTATATGGAGATTGTGGGTTTTTCTGTCTGTAACCG
>CM042147.1:78540573-78545573 GCA_023376005.1 Doryteuthis pealeii | reverse complement strand
AGGAATAACGGATAAACACAAGCAACTTCATTTAATTGATATTTCACCTCAGTATGTTAGAGAAGCTTCGTCAGAATTTATATGATTATATATATAATATATTATATATATATATATATTATATATGTTGGTGTGTGTGTGTGTGTGTGTGTGTGTGTACTTTTTTTTGGTGTGGTACCAAGTCATTTGTTATTAGAATGACTCAAAACTGGTCCTTTCCTCTAAGTGTACAGTCTTGCAAAGTTCGGATCCAATTTTGAGAGCTCAATGTTTACTTTCTATAAACAGAGCAAAGTAATTTGTAAAGAAAAATGCTTAAAGACCGGATATTAAGCGATTATGGTCCATTTACACCCGTGGGTATCTGAGACCCTCTGAGTTTTCTCAGATAGCTTTCTTTATTGAAACTGGTAAACAAATAAATTTAGCTTATATTTATACATTCTCTCTTTATCCCGTGACGGTATCGGATTTCAATTTATTTTATCTCTTTCTGGGTATATATATATATATATATATATATATATATTATATATATATATATTATATATATAGTTTGCTATATTTGTAAATAAAGAGAGCGTCCAATATCAGTGATAGAGCGTATATATAAGTTAGGATAGCGTTGACATAGAGCCAATAAAGCTTTTAACTGGAAAACCAGCCATACCATTACACCTACCATCAGCTCCCACGCTTTACCACGCAGATCCAAGTCTACTTGGCGAGGGCCGTTATCGATCCCTAGAACCTCGTGTTTCTTAGGCTGATATTCTACTGATTGAGCTAAACCAGCCCATGAAATAGACGATATAAAATATTGGGGAGAGTGATCTCAAAGGAGATGAGAGAGAAGAAAAATAATATGAAGATAGAGTGACAAATCATTCATCAACTCTATCTTATGGGTGAGTTATCTTTGCCTATACAGGGTCGGTCGCATCATATTAATCGTAACAGTTGAGTGGGGTTTTTCAAAGATATCAACCCACAGGGTTATAGACATGGACATGTAGAGACGAGTTTAAATTGTGGACGAGGCTGTTTGCATTTTACATGGTTCTAATTATCAGAATTATAAAAACATGAAACACTTTTATGAAAGAAGAAAAAAAAAACAGAAGGTTTGAATTTATGAGATGAGGTTTGATAATTTGTATTTTTTTTACTGTTGTCCTCATCTTTGTTATATACACAATGACAAAAAAATCCTGAAAAAGGCCAGAGTGCACATCAGCCTAAATAGTGTGTATATATATTTACCGACCCCTCCGCACGAGCAGGATGTGACACAAAGTCAATTTCCTTAAGCGGAGTTTAACAGGTTTGAATTCAGAGTTTTCCTTCTCCTAAACCGGTTGCCTAACCAAGGTTAAAGAGCCCAGTCTGACCTACTATTTACCCATAGCTGGAGGGAGGGTAGAATTCATGCCTTTCCCAAGGGTATTAGCGCTAAGTGAAATGTAATTACCACGTCCAGGATTTGAACTCGGGGCGACGAGTCCATTTCCTATGACTTTAACCATTACACCACGCGCTTTCTACCTTCTAAATAGTGTGTATATGACAATAAAGATGAAGACAATAGTCCCAAAAATGCAAATAATACAAACTAGGAAGTGTTATTCTAAATATCTGTACACAAAGAGGTCGCTGGTTGTCAGAAAGGACGAATATTTATGATTAAAAAATAAAAAAAAATTAAGAACTTCTTAACATCTAACAAGTGTCTAATGAGAATTCAGTCCTGCTGTGGTCTAAAGATAATTATTACAGATGATAAAGTTTAACATTTTGATTATTAATTTATTTGAATTCTCTTTCTTTTTTTTGGTTTAATATCATTTTAATATTTGCAGCTGCCTACAAACAGATTGAACACTGATATTATTAAACAATTGACAAAAATGTGTGTAGAGACATTGCTATTTTTATAATGTTATAGTAAGTAAATGAAAAATGATTTCGAATTTAAAATCGGAAGGTGAATGAGAGGGAGTTTGCATCAAAATTCTAATTTTAAAAAAAAAGGAAAAAAGGGGCAAATTAAAGTAAATTCATTAAATTTTTTTTAAAAAACGTTTAAATGCAAATTCAGTAAAAATAAAAAATAAAAATTGTTTAAAAAGAAAATTAAAAAAATGTAGAAAACAAATTGTTTAAAAAGAAAATTATAAAAAATTGTTTAAAAATAAAATTATAAAAATGTAAAAAACAAAAAAAACTGTTTAAAAAGAAAATTATAAAAATGTAAAAAACAAAAAAAAGTTGTTTAAAAATAAAATTATAAAAATGTAAAAACAAAAAAATTGTTTAAAAATAAAATTATAAAATGTAAAACAAAAAAAAATTTAAAAATAAATTATAAAAATGTAAAAAACAAAAAAAATTGTTTAAAAATAAAATTATAAAAATGTAAAAAACAAAAAAAAATTGTTTAAAAATAAAATTATAAAAATGAAAAAAAAAAAATTGTTTAAAAAGAAAATTATAAAAATGTAAAAAACAAAAAATTGTTTAAAAGAAAATTATAAAAATGTAAAAAACAAAAAAAATTGTTTAAAAAGAAAATTAATAAAAAGGTATGAATCCAATATTTCTCAATCCAGCCATGAGTAAATGGTAGACCAGACTGAGCTTTTTGATATAAGGAAAACTCTGAATTCAAACCAGTTAAACTCTTCTTAAGGAATTGGCCTTATGTCACATCCTAAACGAGTGGAGGGGTTGGTAAATATAAATATCAACTCATTGGGCTTATTCTATACCTAGAGTTTAGGGAAATACGTACATTGTACATTTATATTTTTGTGTAGTTACTTCAAAGATTTTTTGGTTATTTTTTAGTCGTAGAAAGAAAAGTGTTCGAAAAATTAAACTAAACCCAATATTGACGTTAACTTTGCTTCACTCCGGCCGCGGTTGAGAAGTCTGGTTGAAAGTAAGAAGATGTGATAACTCAAAATATAACTCTCATGTCGTCTTTGTGAATAATGACGAACCAATTTTCTACAGAACCAGAACTAAGAAGAAGAAATTACGTCAGCCCAGTATCTTTAGAAATGTCCCAGCTACGCTACTTAAATATTCAAGCAAGTAAGTTAAAGACAAAGGCTTTTAAAATGTGGGAGAGCTTATAGGAATGCCTCCCACCTTTTTGATCGTTCTCTTCTCTCTCTCTCTCTCTCTCTCTCTCTCTCTCTCTCTCTCTCTCTCTCTCTCTCTCTCTCTCTCTGGCTTTCTTTGGCTTTCTTTGGGTGCTCCTTGTCTAACCGCGCATAGCAATTACCCAACCTGGGAACTCATTTTTAATTGTTTTAATTTAATTGTATTCTATTAAATTTCTACGGTTCTAGCTAGTAAAATTATGAAAATAATAATTTAATTAGAAAAATATGTATATGATGATTGTGCTAGTCAAGACATGGCGATTTGAATGTTGTCAGTATCCTTATGGTTGGGGTGTCGTCTTAAACTACTTATATTCTGAAGAGGAAGCTCTTTCATTATTCCATTGTCATAAGTTTTTTTTAAAATCTTTTAATCAGAATCTTCTGAGAGAAACACCAACTAATGGCGCCAAGTGGGCTTTTATTTTCATTTAACCTTAAAAAGTCACTATTAGGGGATCTTTGAAACCTCATATCTCCGTCAATTCTCAACAGTTTGTTTAAATGATAACAAACAACACTGGACTGTGAGTTGCCGAGTTCATTTGATAATCTACGATTGGTACTCACCGGATTTGAGTGATTGGCTCGAAGACTGGCTTCGTAATACACGGCTTTTTGACTAACCTCATCTCGCTTGAGGTTCGAGGGCCTGGCAACCCTAGAGAAATTTATTGAACCATCGCCTTAATGTACTTTGATCAACTACGCCTTCACCTTTTGCACAACAAATGTGTTTTTTCGTTCGCTTTCGTGGAGTTTAGATGATTTTTATGGGTGATGTAATGAATATGCATACACCTGGGTCCCCGCTCACAGTTATATGATTGGCTGGTGTCAGTCATAAATACATAGCAATGTAGAGGTACAATTTCTACGACTACGACGTTTCACCAGTACTATTACTTACCTGCTCGATTGTACGACTCTGTTAACGTGGCCCCACCACTCTGCTACTTCTACTAAATATATCCCTTCCCAGGACATATCAAAGGGGAAAAATCCGTTTCATTGGTGTCATATTTGGAAATCTTCATTATAATTCATGAAGATACATTTGAAGGATTTTTATCTGATGTGTCAGCATCTTCTTAAATTGTAATTTTCTAAGTTTTTGTATGTGCGTGTCATTCATTTGATTTTTTTCTTTCTATTTTTTTTCTTTTGCATCTTTCCAAGAAAATAATATTGTTGAGTATAAGTAAGTTATTTTGTATATAAGTTAATAGATAAATTGGTTATATTCGCGGAGTTCCGTCCCGGCCTCCTGTCTCAAAAACCGCTAACCGGTGGCCGCTGAAAAACAAAACACCAGCTACGATTGAAGTCCGTAGCCGAAATGGTGTCACTTGAAAAAAACAACAACAACCAAAAGCCTCATATCTCCGTCAATTTTCAACAGAATGCAATTTCTTTGATACCATCTTAGTCTACGCATCGAAATCTATTAGAAAAGCCAATAAAATCGACACCTTAAATTTTCACGAAAATGGGTAGACTAATATTAAACGTCGTAGTCGTAGAAATTGTACCTCTACATTGCTCTGTATTTATGACTGACACCAGCCAATCATATAACTGTGAGCGGGGATCCAGGTGTATGCATATTCATTACATCACCCATAAAAATCATCTAAACTCCACGAAAGCGAACGAAAAAACACATTTGTTGTGCAAAAGGTGAAGGCGTAGTTGATCAAAGTACATTAAGGCGATGGTTCAATAAATTTCTCTAGGGTTGCCAGAACCTCGAACCTCAAGCGAGATGAGGTTAGTCAAAAAGCCGTGTATTACGAAGCCAGTCTTCGAGCCAATCACTCAAATCCGGTG
>CM042147.1:78523073-78535573 GCA_023376005.1 Doryteuthis pealeii | reverse complement strand
CGGAATCTCGCAGTTTTTCATTGAAAAAATTAAGTTTGACTTCAATTAAGCACATATTCTCCCAAATATTGTCGGCTGAAAATAGCCATATTTGTTAACGTTCACGTAAGTTCGTGCGAAGTCTCTTAAGAAGAATATGAGTACTACTACTACCTAAATAAAGCGAAGAAAAACTGCGAGGTCCGTTTGGTGTAGGGGTAAGAGGCTTGCTTTGTCGATCTGACATACAGGTTTCGAATCACACACGAGGCGATCTTCGTATCTATAGCTCTGCTGATGAGGCCTAATAGGCCGAAACGTACATACAGAGATTGATTTTTCTCGATTTGTTTAGCCTTACATTTAAGTAGTTAAAACCCGCCTAATTAATCATTAATTTCTTTCTTTTACTTTTTTATATAAATACATGACGAGTGTGTGTGTGTGTGTGTGTGTGTGTGTGTGTGTGTAAAATTTATTAGTTAATATTGTAATTATCATTGTAATATTTATTGAATTTAATTTGTAATTCTAGATTTATATAAAAGGGGAGAAAATATGTGTGTGTGTGTATGTGTGCAAGCGTATGTGTATATCATTAATGGATATGTGAATGAGTGTGTTAGTGTGTGGGTGTGTGCGTGTTAGTATGAAAGCTATTAATATAGTCATTAGTGACATTAAAATATTAGAATAAATAAAAAATATTGTTGAAAATTTGTTTGTTACTATGTAATTTGGGTGTTAATATATATTATTTACTTGTTATATTTATTTACTCATTTATTAATTTTTACTTTCGTGTCTTTGTTTAATTATTTATTTATATTATACACATATACATAACCATACATACATACATATATGTATACATATACATACATATATATATATATGCACATACATTAGAAAAATAAAAATTAAAAAAATATTTTTAAAAATGGACTCTCTTGTCGATTTTCGACGCATGGAGTGTTTATTCAGTGAATAACCAACACAGTGATTTGTTTATAGTGGTGAAGGCTTGTGTTGGACCATTCAACACTTTTTGGCACAGTCGATAGGAAAGAATTGGTGCACAAGGAATGACACGAACCCAATCAACGACTGACCGAAGGAATTTTGAATTCAGATTTTTCCGTCTCCTAGACTGGTTACCTACCCAAGGTTAAAGAGCCCAGTCTGCCCTACTATTTTACCCACATACATATATATACATATACATAAGTGGTGAGATTTTATAGAAACTACATCTC
Source organism: Doryteuthis pealeii (assembly GCA_023376005.1). Lineage (NCBI taxonomy): Eukaryota > Metazoa > Mollusca > Cephalopoda > Myopsida > Loliginidae > Doryteuthis > Doryteuthis pealeii. The sequence continues at coordinate 78,534,338 of CM042147.1, read as the reverse complement.
GTGAAAAAGTGAGTATAGATTTTCAACTGCCACTCCAGCGTTTTTACTCTAGTTAATCCAACAGTGCTCAATATATTTCATAAACCATAGAGCATTAATAGTTATACAAAGTCTATGCATCTACAACACAGAAACCGTGGTAGAGAGAAAAAAATTTCTACAACTATATTTATAAACACACACACACACACACACACATTCTGCCGATGAGGCCTAATAGGCCGAAATCTACATACAGAGATTGATTTTTCTCGATTTGCTTAGCCTTAAATTTGAATATGTATTTCCGCCTAATTAATTAATTATTAATTAATTATCTTTCAAAATTAGGTACGACTTCAATTAAGCACATATTCTCCCAAAAATTGTCGGGTAAAAAAAGTCATATCAAAATACATGGTTTGTGTATTTACTTCTCATACTGTCGTGTAGAAAAAGTCACTATAAGAGGAATTTAACCTACTTCTAAACAAAACGAAAAATATAAGAAAGTCCAGTTGGTGTAGGGGTTACAGTCCTCGCCTGTCAGTTTGACAGTCAGAGTTCGAATCACGCACAAGGCGGTCTTCCTATCTATAGCTCTGCTGATGAGGCCTAATAGGCCGAAATGTACATACAGAGATTGATTTTTCTCGATTTGTTTAGCCTTACATTTGAATAGGAAGACCACCTTGAATATGTATTCCCGCCTAATTAATTAATTATTAATTAATTAACTTTCATATATATATATATATATATATATTGCGTGTGTGTGTGTGTGTGTGTCTGTATGTGTGTGTGTGTGTGTGTGTGTGTGCGCGCGCGCGTGCGTGTATATATATATATATATATATATATATATATATGAATAAATGCGAAATTTTAAGCCTGTTTATGCATCCTTGGTAACATCAAAACGGTCTACGTTATGTTAAATCGGTAATAAGCATGATCAATGTGCAATATGTATCGTATGTTCTAACAAATGGTGTTCATCAGTCAAGACATATTGATTTCGAAAAGCACATTTTAACCACTCTGTATTAGCCATTTTCAAATCTATTATTTTACACAGACACAGAGACACAGACACATATAGGCACCCACACACAGACAGATATTCAAATTCAAAAACAACAACAACAACAACAACAACATTGATAAAAGACCTAAAAAACTAATTAAACCCAACTCATATACCCCATGATGATGACTGAAGAAACTGTCGAAAGCGCACGGGCTAACAGTAAAGGAAATATCCTATTTCAATTGGATCCAAACACCAGAAAGATCACCAGACAACTGGAAAAGACACAGATCCAAATAATAAAGAAGTACTCCGTGTTATTCAATAACACATGCCTGAAAAATAACTTGCTGCCAAAATACACAACACACACACACACACACACACACACACACACATACACACACACACACACACACACACATATATATATATATATATATATATATATATATATATAAAAGTATTAGTTCTGTTTATGACTTTTACAAGAAAGCCATTAAAAAACATCCCAAAGAAATTAAGAAGTTCTTTTATGACGATTATAATGAAAACCAGAAAAAAAACGCCCACGCATTCACAAACAAATATGATCTTCGTTTTTAAAGAGCATCATTTGGGTTCTATTAAGGTGCAAATTTGTACATACTAATGTCTCAAACTGAAATCAGTCAGGGACCTTTTTATTTTGGGGGTTAAAATACAGATTTAAACCCTATATTAGAAAGAATCCCACAAACAAAGGCGGATAGTATGGATAATATATCACCATCATCATCATTATCATCATGTCGCAATGAAGGCACGGATTCACATGATTCACATGATTCTCATGATTGCCACGTCCTCCTCACGACATCTAGTTTACGCATAGAGCTGATCAATATAAGTGTTTATTGGTCGGCCCACTCTTTTGTGTCCATGGGAAGGGTTGGTGTAACACATCACTCAATAAGTCCTGTACCTAAGTAATAAAACAACTTTTAGGTAAAATCTGACTTTATCAATCAACATAATCTCCTTCTAGGGCGATACACTGATTCCAACGCTTCTCTAACAATTCGATGCATTTTTTGTAGTTATTTGTCTTTGGCCTCAAAATACGCCTCAGTTTCTGATATCACTTCTTCAGTGGAGCCAAATCTCTTTCCCTGGAGCATTCTTTTGAGGTCTGCATACAGCCAGTAGTCGTTGGGGGGGTGGATCTGGAGAACAGAGTGGGTTTCGAAGCAATTCATGTAGTTTTGCCATCGTATCGATCGACTTGTGACTCGGTGCATTGTCTTGGTGAAAGAGCACTTTTTTCTTCAGTTCTGACCAATTTTTTCGGCGATTTCTTCCTTCAAATTCACAAATAATGCTATATAATATTCCCTATTGATGTTTCTTCCTTCCTCAAGGTAATCGATGAACCTTACGCATCCCAAAATACAAAAGCCAAAACTTTTCCTGGTGACGTTTGCGTCTTTAGTCGCTTTGGACGGCTTTCACCTGCTGCTATCCACTCAGCCGACTGTCAATTTGATTTCCGGGTGAAGTGGTGGATCCATGTTTGATCCATTGTCACATATTTACGCAAAAACTCCTTTTTGTTGCGTTGAAACAGTTGCAAACAACGCTCTGAATCGTCAACGCGTTGTTGTTTTTGATCGACTGTGAGTAAAGGCGGCACCTACTTTGAACACAGCTTTCTCATTGATAAATGTTCATGCAAAATGGTGAACTACACTGCCTTCTGATATCTTCACCCTCTGCTATCTCACGCAACTTCAATTTACGATCAGACAAAACGTGTTTTGGTTTTTTCCGGGACAACTGCTGAATTTGGGCGACCTGAGCATTCAGCATCATGTGTCTGTACAACCGCGTTTAAAATCAGCACACCACCTCTTAACCATTGTTTCCGATGGAACAGAGTCAGAATAACACTTATTAAGCCATTGCTTTGCTTGAACAGTATTTTTCCATCAGAAAGCAATGCTTTATCAACACAAGAAATTCAGATGATTTTTCCATTGTTTTGAAAATTTGCAACAGTAAGTAAGTAAAGTAAAGTCGTCGGGGTGACCGAAACTCGGTATCAGCCAATCAGCGAAGGAGTCTATCCCCTTTTTACTAGCGCTAGTCCAAGGAGATTAGTTTTGCGTCTGAGATGGAGCGCCACACCTACCATCAGCTCGTTACTTTGCCGCACAGATTCCCTGTGCTACTCATATGCTGAGTGAGCGATGACCGATATCGTATTAGGAACCTTGTGTTTCTAGCCAAACGCTCTACCGACTGAGTGTAATTTGTAAACTAATAATCCGATTGGGCTCAAATGTTGACATGTACCATTTGAAGGTTAGTACATCATAAAAATCATTTGGATTTTTAATTAGTGGCGACATCTATATGTCATGCGCGGGACTTATTGAGTGATGTGTTACAGAAGAAAAGGTCACTTATGAGTTCTTTCTTAGTTCCCCCGCAGTGTCTGTATGCCTTGTTCGTCTTACCTGGATGGTTTGTTTGATAGCAGGTAAGTATATATATATATATATATACCAAACTTTTTGGTAAACCCTTGCGGTAAGAAAAAAACCGGCAAATAGTTTTATTGTAAAAATATACTACCAAACATTACCTGGGGAGAAAAAAAAATTGAAAAAAAGAAAAGACCAAGATAGTCGTACCAACCGAAAATAATCGGTTGATACTATAATACTTGGCCAAAAGAAAAAACAATTTATATGTATATATATATATATATGAAAAATATATATTCATTCAAAAACCGCTAGGATATACTAAAGCTAATAAGTAAAGAGTGCTCAATATCCAAGTGGAGCAAATAATAAAGATAAACCTAATGAGTCAGATATTCCTACTAAAAGTTTCGCTTAGTGCTCTTCAGGGTGTCAGATCTTAGCCCTGAAGAGCACTAAGTGAAACCTTTAGTAGGTATATCTGACCCATTCGGTTTAACTTATATATATATATATATATATATATATATATATATATATGTGTGTGTGTGTGTGTTTGTGTGTGTGTGTGTGTGTGTGTGACTTTCACGACACGCTATGAGAAAAACTAATTGGAAACTACACAAGAATTCCGTGTGCTTGAACACATCCAGGAAGCAGTAACCCACAAAATGCAGTCGTACGGCCACTTATCGCCTATCACACAAACCTTCAAAACCGGACGAACAAGATAAGATACTGCTGGAGAAGCAAGGACGGACTCCCAAGTGACATTCTTTAAGTGAACACCTACACATCGACACAAGTGTTGGCCAACCAAAAAACTTATATTTATCAGCACTGTGCGGATCCTGGATGCCGAAGTGACGACCCCTAAGGACAAGTGGTGAGTGGGGTCATGAGAATCCGTGCTGTCAGCATAACACGATGAGGAGGACGAGTGTGTGTATGTGGTATATTATATATATATATATTATATATATATATATATATATATGTGTGTGTGTGTGTATGTGTGTGTGTGTGTGTGTGTATTCTTTGTCAACGTGGAAAAAGGAGAGTGCAAAAAATGTTCAGTGTAGAAAAGACAGAGCTACTCAACTATTAAAACCGGTACTTTTTTTTTTTTTAATTACAAACATTCGTAATCCTAACTAATAATTTCACGCTTTAGTTGGTGATCAGCAGACAATAGTAAATTAATTAAGGCGCAGTGACACAATAGTGCATTGCCCACTAAATGACCAAATACATCATAGTAGCGAATTGTTATGCAAAACAAACCTAATATAGAAGAACGTTAGTTGATTGGAGATCTTTTCTCTTTTTTTCGGTCGGAAAAAAATGTAGGAAGCAATTTACAGCGAAGTAATAACAAGAATAGTTTATTATCTGAGCAAACTTAACTGAAGAGAGTACAAGTATGACAAGAGATACAACAAAGAGCTTACACAAAGTTGTGCTAGCGAAATTCACTAAGATGAAAAGGGGTTATTTCCTAGTTGAGTAACATGATATTACAGACTGCCCAGAAAAAACAGAACCCACATTATTTATTTTCCCATTAAACTAACCCTAAACCCCAACCCTAAACCCTAACTCTAACCCTTACCTTAAACCTTAACCCTAACCCTAACGACCCCCTAGTTGAGTAACATAATATTACAGGGTGCCCCAGAAAAAACAGAACGCACGAATTTTGTAATAAAACTGTTAATTTTAATTTTAATTTTTTTTTAAGTTTAAGTCCAACAAGGGTTAGGGTTGAATAGATATGAACAGACAGATAGATAGATAGATAGATATGAGCACTCTGAAATAGATATGAGTAGATTATGATAGATAGATAGATAGATCGTAAGAAAGTGGACAATCTATTCAAGGTTACCCCCCCTAGTTGAGTAACATAATATTACAGGGGGACCCAGAAAAAACAGAACCCACACATTTTGTAATAAAACTGTTAATTTTTTTTAAAGTTTAAGTCCAACAAGGGTCAGGGTTTAGGGTTTTGGGTTAGAGTTAGGGTTAGGGTTGGGGTTTAGTTTTAGTTTAATGAGAAAATAAATAAATAATTTGGGTTCTGTTTTTTCTGGGTCATTCATGTTACTCAACTAGGAAATAACCTGAAAAGATTATTAAAAAAATAGAGAAGGCGTTGAGTCTTTGATATGTAGTTGGTCGAAAAGAAAGGTGCAAAGACTTACATGTTAAGCATGGCATCATGTTCATGCAACTCTATGTTGCTGGGGATCAAATACCCTTGCCCATGGACAGGAACGCAACTGGTGCATTGTTACTTCTCTCGAGACAAACATATAGATATATATGAACAGACAAACAGATAGATAGATAGATAGATAGATAGATATGAACAGACAGACAGACAGACAAGCATATATATATATGAACAGACAAATAGACAAACAGAGAGATAGACAGATAGATATAAATAGACAGACAGACAGACAGACAGATAGATAGATAGATAGATAGATAGATATGAACAGACAGAGACGCAGGCAGATAGACACACACACACACACACACACAACACATATATATATATATATATATATATATATATATATATATATATATATTAAACAGACAGATAGACAGTCAGATAGATACGAACGAACAAACAGACATACAGATAGATAGATATATAGATAGATATGAGCAGACAGACAGATAGACAAACAGATAGATAGATATATAGATAGATAGATATGATAGATAGATAGATAGATAGATAGATAGATAGATATGAACACTCTGAAATAGATATAAGTAGATTATGATATATATATATATATATATATATATATATATATATATATATATATATAGAGAGAGAGAGAGAGAGAGAGAGAGAGAGAGAGAGAGTGATAGATATAGATCGTAAGAAAGTGAACAATCCATTCAAGACTTGAATTCGTACCTAGTCGTACATATTTATGAATTCATTTCAACTTTTGAGAGGAGAAAAAGACAAACAAACTGGTCTGCATTTGTAATTGACGCCGTTGCACATGTTCATCAACCATGTTCAGTTTTAAGTCAATACAAATAAAAATAACATTTAGAGCAACAAATTGAAGACTCCAGAAGTTTGTTTGTTTTTTCTTTCGTCTGTCCCCGTTCTCAATTCCATGTTGGACTCTTTATCTGTTAAACACATGTTCTAAATCCCGACTTCAAGCTAAACACGGGTTGAACCGGGCACATGTACACGTTTGCAATATAAGGGTTCCCCTATCATTATGTGTTGTCAATTCTGATTTATTTCTTGAATTATGGGTTGATTTTAACGGCATATCAACCCTTTAGGTTTATTTTATGTCTACAGGTTAGGGAATCGTGTTCATTATATGTTCATATTTACATTTTTTACGCAGTTATTTCTAAGATTTTTTTTAATAAAAAAGATTGAATAAATGATTGTTTATTCCTTCCAATGAAATATTTACGACAACATTCAGTAAAAATGTAGATTTAATATGAAAAAAATGAAAAGAAAAAATTTATCGAGCTTCCGCTATTCACGTTTACTTTTTAGCAAGAAACGCCGAAAAATGGCAGAGTGTAATTTTAACGTATAATGCCATTTAATATTTAATTTTTAGATGTATTCGAAAATAATTCAATCGTCAATTATTTATGCTCAAAAACCAAGCCCTAGTGATATTTAATGTGTATATATATTTACTTTGTGGTTAATTGTTTTATTTTCGAAATTCAAACTACTGCCCTTTATATATGTATAGATGGTGGTTTGATTTCAACGGCACATCAACCCTTCTAGGTTTATTTTATGTCTACAGGTTAGGGAATAGTTTTCATTATATGTTCATATTTACATTTTTTATGCAATTGTTTCTTAGTTTCTTTTTTTTTTGGGGGGGGGTCATACGAACCTTTCGAATACGAATGATTTTGAAACTAATCATATAGATGAGACCCTAACTGGTACTACCACGACCTTTTCTTTTAAAGCTATCGACAGTACATTGTTATAGGTCATCAGTATTTCACAGCTCATTGGATAGCCGGAGTTGATCAGATCTTCAGCAAAAAATGTATATTTACTCTGCTATTTAGTGAAGATAGATAAAGTTATAGGACAATTGCATCGTATAAAAACAATCAGTTCTTATAGAAAATTTTATATACCACATAAATGATAAGTATAGAAAGGGTGGCAATGGGATCCTCTTCCCATTTAATTAGTTTTGATGCTTGGCTGTTTCATTTCCTGCATGGTCTATGGCCGTCTGCATCTGCCTACCCGGCTCTGACTGTCTGCTATCTATATTATTTATTTGACAAAATTTTTTCGTATAAATTCTTGGCATCATTATTCGACCATTGGAGTGATTCTCAAGATTTCGGCTAGATCTCTAATTTTATCAAAGAAGACTGATTCTGGTTTTGAATTCTTGGGGGAATTCTTCTAGACATTCTTCGGGGAATTCTTCGATATCGCAAAAATGCTGGAGTTAATAACCGAGAGAGAAAGAGTGTTAAATGGAACGAAACAAATGATACACGACAGGTATCAAGTCTGAAAAATATTCTGTAAGTGAAAGAATTTGTCAATCGAGACCCATTATCGTTACTTGTGCCCGACTTACCTAAGATTAGTAAATATCAATTCATATCTCGATATATATATATATATATATATATATATATATATATATATATATATATAATGGAGAGGGAGATAAACATTATATATATCATATATATAATATATAATATATATATATATATATATATATATATATATCATATATATATTTGATATATTGAAAAAAAAACAAATGATGTTTACAAATGCTTGGGATCATCAGGAGAGAATGTGCACCGTTTTGGGGCCTGCACATCAAGCGACAGTGTGAATTTGATATATTGCAAAAAACAAATGATGTTTACAAATGCTTGATCATCAGGAGAGAATGTGAACCGTTTGGGCCTTCCTCTCAACGGTTTTAACTGCACATCGTTGAGAGGAAGGCCCCGAAACGGTGCACATTCTCTCCTGATGATCCCAAGCATTTGTAAACATCATTTGTTTTTTTGTTGTTTTTTTTTCAATATATCAAATTCACACTGTCGGATTAATTTCCTTTTATTTCACACACACACACACACACACACACACACACACATATATATATATATATATATATATATATATATATATATATATAATGGTACCTTGAACTGTGAGTACCCAAATTACCGTGCTAATTTTGTCATTCGATCGATGTTTTGCTTTGTTTTGAGAGCTAAAATTTGAGGTATGTGTGAGCTTCGGATACGCTTATGTTAATAAGCTCATTAAGATATTTAAGTTTCCAAATTTAATTCGCCAAAGAAAAGTATTAATTATAAAATAAATAAACGTTAAAACATATTACAGCAAATAATTCATTTCATTCTATTTTATTACGTTTAATTTACAGTGCTATTTGTCTTAAACCCAGCGTAACACAAAATCAGGAGGTTCAGGAGAAGGACTGGAATGGATTCATAGCACTTCAATACAATTCCAATAGGGAAAGTTGATTTGATGTACGAGGAAATTAAGTTACGAGCGGAACGATATATATATATATATATATATATATATATATATATATATATATAAAGAGATAAGAAGATATATACGTATGTATGTCTGTGCGTGCGCGTGTGTAATTATCCCATGACCTACTAACTCGTCAGGTTTCTGGGTACTTCATGCCATGTCTGAGGGTAATGGAATTGACATGTCCGTCCGCCGAACATGACACTAAGCAGCAGGAAGTATTCCCTGACCAAACCTACTGGTCAAAAACATTAGTGCCTCAGCAGGAATTTGAACTCGCTTCGCCAATTCCTTTTTTTCGGCTGTTAGACAAATGAAGAATCTCCACTTTTCTTTGACATGGAATTGTTCCCAGAAGATATATGCTCGATACAGTTCTTAATATCATTATCCACCCAATTTACCAAAATGAAATTATTTATTTTGTTTTTGTGGCCCAAGAGAACTCTTATCTTACGAAGGTAGGCCCTCAGAAGTGAATTACAAGTAATGTTAGTGGGTTGATAATTTTGTTTTATGGTATATCAACTCCTGTGGGCTATTTAATGCTAAATCATGTTTGGTTTATTGTTTTTTGCATATATATAATTTTAAGCAAATAGTTTATTGGCAAATATTGGTTTAGTTGTTGAAACTTAGTAGAAATAATTTTCATTAAGTTTATGTGCATTAACCAATTGAAAAACTGGTGATTGTATCTCGACCACCTTGTGTGTTTTAACAGAAAGACTTGTATAAAATGAGAGAAAATATATTTGCAAAACTTGAAAGCTGGTCAAAGAAATCAGATTCTCAACCAGAATTCTTCTCTCTAGAAAATTATAAATTTTACAATCAGAATCATAAGAAAATTATTTTGACTAAACTGCTTAGAATCTTGGAAAAAGATTATGCCTTCTACTCCATCAATCAAATTAAAAAGAAGAGCAAAGTAGTTCTGGGAAAAAAATGAAGGTACTGATTATACAATTTGGTCTTAGAAAGAAAGTTTTTAAAAATTGCTTTTTAAAATCCTCAATTGATTGAATAAAAATGTAACCAATCCTCAGAAAATATCCATATCCCAGATACAAGGACTGATTGAAATGGATTTGATTTTGCTTATTCACCTCAATATAGAATTGCAAATCTCTCAAGCGCTGCTATTTTGAATTGATTCACCAAGAATTGGTCACATGCTATTGTATGTTGTTTCATCAAAATACCTATTCCAACAAAATAATTACTACTAAAAAGCAGACTCTCTACTGCTTCAATGCCACATCCCGGTCCTAATACACTTCAATAGATGGCTTCTTGCAGTTTTTACTTTATACACCACATTGGTTTGTTTTTATAAACAGACAGAAATAATTTTCATTAAGTCCCTGCGTATTAATAAATTGGTAGAATTAATAAACTACTGACTGAACCTCAGCGACCGGCTTCGAGCACCCATATGATAAAAATATCATACGAAAGGTGGACCTCAGAAATATATATATATATATATTGTAAAAGTTTATATAAAAATGTAAAGTGGGTATCAAAATAGTATAGTATATATTTTTCAGCTGTTAAAAAATATACAAGTCCACATGGTAATTTGAAAAAAGATGTTAGAGTTCCAAAATTTACTTGTGGCGTTGATAAGTCCGTATAACTACGGACTTATCAACGCCACAAGTAAATTTTGGAACTCTAACATCTTTTTTCAAATTACCATGTGGACTTGTATATTTTTTAACAGCTGAAAAATATATACTATACTATTTTGATACCCACTTTACATTTTTATATAAACTTTTACAACAAACTCTTTTGAGTTTTTCTATACACTATAATGCTTCTGATTTTTTTAAAATTAAAAATAAAATTTATTTTATTTTTAAAACAGAATATGCATTTTTCAAAATTTCAGCGTTTGAACTCAGCGTTCGTTTCTGTAAACAGTCTTTTTAACGGATATCTTCTCTTCCCATCTATGTCGCTCTTTGATGAAGACCAACTTATCGATTTGGTCGAAACAGTACTGTCAGCAATTTAACAAACATCATATGTTTTTTCATAATGTTAAATTTCATACTGTCGGATTAATTTCCATCTATTTTTCATATTTGTCAAATGAAAAAACATTATATCTGGGACTTTTACACCTTGAAGACTTTCATCTATAACTACGGACTTATCAACGCCACAAGTAAATTTTG
>CM042147.1:78508073-78518073 GCA_023376005.1 Doryteuthis pealeii | reverse complement strand
GTCTCTTTCTCATCTTTCTTCTTTACTCTAACCCCTTCTTTTTTCTTTCTTTCTCACTCTTCATCTTCTTCATTTACCTTTTTTCGTCTTCACTCCTTCTTGAATTCTTCTTCCCTACTTTTCGCTCTTTCTCTTTCATTACCCACTGCACATCTACTCTCTTGTTTTCTCCTCTTCTTCATCTTTTTCTTTCAACCTCATTTGTTTCTTTTCTTTTCTCCTTCCTTTCTTTTCTTTCTTTTCATTTTCCACCCCCTTTATTTTTCTTCTTTTTTTCTCTCTTCCTCTTTTTCTTCCCTTTTCTTTCCCATCCCCTTTTCTCCTCTCTGCTTACGGTCAAGTCACGCTGAAAGCACCGGTTCCCACTAGATCACCGAAGTTAAGCCTGTTCAATATTTAAATGAGTGACCATTTAACCCAAAGCAGGTACTGGGATTAAACCAAATATCAAAATGACTTGATTCGGCATTAAATGACCTGAAAAGGGTTGATATGCCGTAAAATAAAATAAAAAATACATTTTTTCCCTCTGTGTTATCTTTTCAGCCTGTATTCTTTTTTCTTTTCCTTCCCGTTTCTTTTTTCTTTTTCACCCCATTTTTATTTTTTTCTTATCCTTTTTTTATTTCCTAGTCCCATTTATCTTTTCAACCTGCTTTCGTTGCTTCTTTTTTTCTTCTTTTCCACTCTCCCTTTTTTTTATTTTTCCCACATCTTTCTTCTTTTCTTTTCCACCCTCTTTCTTTTCTTCTTTTTTTTCCTTTCCATCTTCATCTTTTTTTTATTTCCCGAATCTTTTTTCCTCAATTTTATAGTTTCAACTCAATTTCTTTTCTTTTTTCTTCTTTTATATTCCTTTTTTTCTTCTTTTTATTTTTGTTATGTTATCATGTTTTAGTTTTTTATGTTCTTCTGTTCCGTTTCTTTTTGTTCATTTTTCCTTTTTTCCATTTACTTTTTTTCATTCATTTTTAGTTCTTGTTCTTGTTCTTGTTCTTCTTCTACTTCTTCTTCTCGCTTGTTGTTTGTCTTTCATCCATTCATATTAATTCATTTTCCTTAATTCTTTCTCTTCTTCTAGTGAGTGTCCTTCTTTCATTTATTCTCCTTCTTTTTGTTCTTCTTCTACTTGTTCTTCTTCTATCTATCTATCTATCTATCTATATATCTATCTATCTATTTTCTTATCATTCATTTATTCATTCTTACTCCTCTCCTCGCTATCCCGTCCTTTTCTTCCTTCTTTTCTTCCGTTTATTTTCTTCTACATCCTTTCCCTTCCTTCTTCTTCTTCTTCTTCTTCTTCTTCTTCTTCTTCTTCTTCTTCTTCTTCTTCACTCTGAATTGTGGTTGTGTATTCTCTCCTTTTCAAATCATGACTAAAAACCCGATCTTCATTACCATTCCATGATTTATCAGAATCTTTCTCGTCATATCCGGGATTTTAAATCGCTAATCGTCACTATTTAATTATTTATAATGATTAAATAATAAAATAAATAAAGAGAGCCTTCAGCATTTATGACTTATTACCGACCGCCATAAAGTACACAATACAGTGTGATCCACAAATAAAAGGACAACCAATCACTGACCGCCGCGTCACTAAATCTTCATTTTCCAAACTGAACTGACTTATTATTGTGTAAGGTTCATTCATAATTATTCATTAATGTCCAGAAATTCGAAATCTTAACTGCAGACAATTATGAAAAGAAGTTCTTATCTTCGGGGCATCGTTCAATAGTGAAGAGTGTCGAGACCTTAAATGTATGTTACGAGGGTACCGTGAATGTTGGATCGAATTAAGCGTAACGAGTACGAAACAACTGACAACTGCATATAGATGTTGCGCTCTACCATTCATCGTCGAAGATGCTATATCATGAAGACCCGTGCAACGCCATCTCAACAAATTGGCGCAACTAGTATGGTCCATGTTTGATCATATGCAACAAATGTCGTAGAAGCATCAACAAAAATAATAGGGTCAAAAAACTAAGGGCTGCAATATGCAAACGTACTGTGGAAGGCTCCGAAATGCAGGACTTTGGAACCTGTTGGGGCTTGTACTTGGCGTTTAGGTGGATGAAGAAAATCCGAGTGTTGTATCCCACAATTTAAACACATGAGACTACGGAAATATAGTTTCCGTAGAAAACAAAAGAAGAAAACAAAATTGATACAAGAAACAACTTTATCTATTAATAATGGAGATTCGCTTCCGGTTTCTTTCTGTAACAAAAACTACGTCACTGCTTACGTCACTATACACGTCATAAATCGTCATAACATAGAATAAACACATTCAAAATTTGAGCATGCAACATTGGACAGTCCTCATTGTTTTTTTCAAAACAAGTTTTAATAATACATCCCAGTATATATTTATATATAAGTTTATTTTGAAGATATTCAAGTTAATTTATTTCAAATTTTTTTTTTTTTTACTCCTTTAATAAATTTGATTTTCATATTTATGGTTCAAACTCTCCGACATTTAATTTTTAACTTCCACCTCTTCAAGCAATATTTCAAAAATTTACTTTTACATCGCCCGGGGGCGTTTTTTTATTTTGCTAGTATACATAATATACAATTGTATAGTCAGTTGTTCTTTCAGCAGTGTTGCAGACCGTATGTGTCCGAAGGTAGTTGTGTGTGCAAAAAGCATATGTATTGTTTATGTTTTTGTCATAGCTAATGTTATGTGGATGCGTCAGCAGTTTTGTTAAAATATAGTCTGTGATTGAACTTGTGTCGCGGTGAAAGGAAGAGAAAAGAAACGAAAAAGAGACGGACCTGATTAGTCGTTTTTTGTGTCTCCGGGCAGGGTCTCTCTTCTCTCCAACTCTGTCGAGTTAGGAAAGCATCCGATCCAACTGAAGTTTTCAACTCATGGGCCCTTTTATAATTTTCTTTTTGTAATGCGTACGTGATCATTAAGTCAAAATTAATATCGGATGATTTTGTTACCCATGGAATTCCAATGACAATGCAGTTTTCTATTGACGTAGATATTGTCATCGGAATTTAAACAATTGTCTCTATTGTCGCTAAAATATTTCCAAACTAATTTTCTTTCTATTTCTTTTGTTTACATGATTCAAAAATTTAAATCATAACATACAATTGTAAAACTAACTGCTTAAGAAAACTTAATTATTTTAATTTTCTTCTATTCCACATGCACGTAAAAATATAGGTGGTAATCCTATAAACCCTAAGATCTATCAACCGATTGAGGGAGCTAAGGATTCGCATAAATATTATATATATATATTATATATATATATATATATATATATAATATATATATATAGTCGCTATATTTATGAATAAACAGTGTTCAATATTAGTAATAAAGCATATGTAGATCTATAGGCATTCATATATAAATATACTATATACATAGATATGTAATACCATCCTGTGACTATTACAATATATATATATATATATATATATATGTGCGTGTGTGTGTGTGTACGTGCGTGTGTGTGGTGTGTGTGTGTGTGTAAGGGATTATCGGATGATCTAACAACTTATGCTAGTTAGTATGATTGTTGGGTTGGTTGGTTGATTTTATGGCACGTCAACTCTTGCAGGGTTATTTTAGGCCGAAGTCAATTTAACAATTATGGTTTCCACTTATATAGGTAGAATTAAATACCAATACTTTTAGATATACATACACTTGGTTGTCTCAACTAGATATATTTTACTCATATATAGTACCCTAACAGGTGAAAGTGCACCTGGAATTATTTGCAAGGAAAAGGTAACTCACCATTTCATAAAGCTTCGGAAACAGAAACTCAGCACCGGGTTGAATTAGGTACCTGACTCAGAATACTCTATTTTTGGAGGAGGTGGCATTTAATCTCTTTCTGAAGGATAAGGTTGACGTAATCTAGACCCCCGACGATCTCAAACAGATCTATTTGACCCAAAATGGGACCCTAACAGACATTGTGACTTTGGGTCAGAGTGGACCTGGAAGTAATGCAATGAAAAGGTAACTCACCACTTGCTATATCTATTGAAGTTGGCCTCGCTCATGGATAATGTTTAGTGTCATACCCAGGTCACACCTTTTAGGGGAAGGGGACATCTTACACCCCCTGCAAGGGAGGTAGGCAGCGTTCTCTACGCCCCACTAATAGAGTGCAAACTAGCTGAAGATTGATATACGGAGAGAAAGAAAGAGAGAGGGTGAGAGAGAGAAAGAGAAAGAGAAAGGGAAGAGAGAGATACGAACAGAGACAGAGAGAGAGAAAAAGGATACAGATGTATACATATATATATATATATATAGAGAGAGAGAGAGAGAGAGAGAGGGGAGAGAGAGGGGGGAGAGAGAGGGGGGCAGAGACAGAAACAGAGAGGGGACAGACAGACAGAGAGAAGGGAGAGAAGACTGACAGAGAGAGAGAGAGAGAGAGAGAGAGAGACTGACAGAGAGAGTGTGTGGGTGGGGAGAGAGGTACCAGTAGTGGTAGGATGTAGGAGCGTTTCAGATATGTCTTCAAATAAATCATTAGAAGTTATTTAATACCGTGCTTTTCGACAGGAAGTTTTATGACAGCTTCCGGTAATTAGCTTTCTTGATCCGTGCTGAGTCTTCAGAGTAGAGTATTAGCTCGACTAATGCATCAACGTTTCGATTTAAGAAACGAGATAAATATTCCAATTGTCTCTAATCATATCTTGAGCCTCGCGGTCATGTTTGGATCAAAAGTTTCGGAAGAAAGAGAGAGAGAGAGGTAGGAAGGGAGAGAGAAGGGGGAGAGAGAGCGAGAGAGAGAGAGAGAGAGAGAGAGAGAGAGAGAGAGAATTCCCCGCCTCTACTTTCGTCACAAACAGTGTCGACATCTTCACCTGTGTCTTAAAAACACGTGGGTAAAAGAGATGCCATTACGATAATCCTTTTAATTGGCTATCACCCGGGGCATGATAGGAAGTTCGTCTCACTGTCCGGTTCACTAGTACATTGAGAGTTCAAGCCTCACCGAGTACCTCATTACTACGACCTTTACATTAGACTAATCTAATCTTACTAAACTAGCACCGCCCTGTCGACTGGGGCGTTAGAATGCACCGACTGCACCTCTGCAGAGGGGTAAGACTCCCCCAGTGGAGCCACCTGTTGGCCGTGGATGGCGACCCGTGATGCTTAAGGATAGAGCCCAGGTGGATGAGCAGTTCATGACATGCAATACTCCACTTTGGCCCTATCTTGGGCTAGACGGGCGTCGGAGAGGCCCCCTCCGATCAATCGGCTGGTCACGTCAAGCCCTAACACCTATATGATTTTCCCAACCCTATTGCCCTTATGGCAAGCCCCAACCCTTTTTATCACATGGATTCTAGAAGGCGGTGGCTGCGGGTCTACATGTCCTGGGAATGACGTTAAACTCTATCTGATGGTGAGGTTCCAGTTCTGGAGGTTTGGGGAATGTGGAGCACCCCTTCATCACCATTGCTCCCTGGTCCAGTCTGACCCGGAGTGGTAGTACCTGTTAGGGTCCCATCTATGGGTTAAATATAAAAACATGAGTTTATAAACAAAATTGTATTATCCATTAAGAATTGATTTATTTCAAAACTTTATCGGCATTAAATGACCCACTGAGGTTGATATGCCGTAAAACAAAACAAACAAACAAACAAACTAAACTAGCAGGACCTGTGGATATACCACAGTATGATAATTTAATCATTACAACATTCGATAACTTTATTTAAGAGCTATTGCGAAATACTTTAATAAGGGCCGGTGTAGCTCAGTCGGTAGAGCGTTCGGCTAGGAATCACAAGGTTCCTTGTTCGATACTGACCCTCGCCAACTCAGCGTATGAGTAGCACAGTATGATCTGTGCGGTAAAGTGAGAAGCTGAAGGTAGGTGAGGCGCTCCCCCTCAGATGCTAAAATAATCTCCTTGGTCTAGCGCTATTGAAAAGGGGATAGATTCCCTCGCTGTCCGACACAAGGCCGCCCCGAAGACTTTATTATAATCTAGATTTAACTCTAGCTTACTCGTTCTTAAAGAGTGGTGTAAAATATATACATTGATTTGCCGATAAAAATCTGCGGGGGGGGGGAACAGGCGTTTAAAATATCTACATTAATTTGCCGACAAAAAAAGTGACAAAAACACGACTCAGAAAATATCTATCTTGGGCCGTAAACTCGATTGACGCTGGTTCGCTAAATCATAAACATAAATTAAAGCTTGTGATAAATTAAAGCTGAAGCTCGGGACGACATAAGATCAAAATTACAAAAAATATCTTCCGTATTATCACAATTTCAATATTACAAATAATTCAAACGTAACTTTTTATTATAATTTTATGTTGGGCATCTAAAGACCATTTGGAATGTTTAAAGATTTTCAAGAAATCTGCGATTAAGCGACACTAGATAATCTGGATTTACATTGTTGCATTGCACCTTGAACAATTTGGACGGTCTCATTTTTAACCAGATATCAGATGGGAGATTTTGGAACTCGCGGATCAATATCTAGATACTTTAACCAGAGCTTCTCAAAGTGATCCAAATCGACCCCTAGAGGTCAAAAATGTTGGCAGGGTGAATAAAAGCAGGCGGTGAATTTACTAGTTTGCATTTATTCATACTTTTATAACAAGAGAATAAAAATCAGTTTTTATATCCCACTATAGACCTTTACAAGATCTACGAAATATCTCAGCAATTTTATTTAAGGAATGGATATTCTGAATACATTAAACAATCTTTTAAATAAGTAATGTATATCTGTACGTAAATATATTTTAAAAGGAGATCTAGGGTATGTTAAGTGATTCAATGAACTACAAAATAAACAAATGAATAATAAACACTACTTAAACCAGGGCTTCTCAAAGTGGTTCATATAGACTCAGAGAGGTCAATAAATTGTTGGCAGTGTGAATAAAAGCATAGCGGTTCACAAGGGGTGAATTTACTAGGTTGCATATGGAAAAGCGATGAGGAAATTAATCAGACAATATGTGAAGAAAATATTTTCAAAAAATATAACAAAGGATGTAATGATCAGAGGAACAATTTTATGTGTCAATACTTAAATATTTCGGTATTTAACCATCATCAGGACACTGTTACAGAAATTTTTTGTGAGGGAGAAAAATGAAAAATGTTAAGTGTATAGTGAATGTGTGAATGTAATGTTATTAACATAGTTTATATAATTTGCGTATATAAATCTCTTTTAACAGGAGAGCAAAAATCGCTGGATCATGCAGACATGCCAGATATCGGACATATAACCGAATGCAAAAGGTAAAAGGGATTCACGCAATTTTTAAACACTGTCCCAGCATGATCTTCGGTTTGTGCGTGGTTCTCCACTATAATGATCCTTGTGTTCGACTGACATGATGGAGAGTCAGTAAATAAACTCACCCGGATTTTTTCGGAACCCTTTGTCCAGTGGATTCAGCCTCTGGACTGGTAAGATATCTAATATTAGCGTAACCCCATGGTGCCAACTCCCCATGCAACACCTGCCGCTTCGATTTAAGGGGAGCGGGGCTGGGTTTATTGCCCTTATCACAGCTTAACACTTGTACCCGGTCATAGTTGTTAACAAAATGAGAAAAATCTATCCCAATGGATTAAATAAAGGGTTCGGTACGAAGTTCCCTGAAGGCTCCCGATTACGACATGAAGACTTCCGAGTTCGACAAGAAACACCTGAAGAAAGCCGAAGGGCACATCGGCCGAAACTTTGTGTATACAGGATATTCATGAAGTCTTGCTGCAGCGTTAGAATTAAAAATTTAATAACCCACGTTGTACAAATGAGAGAATCATCTAGTAAAAAAATAATGAAAATTTAAAATTTATAGCTTTATTTCTTATGTATGCTTTTGTTGGTTGGATTTTACGGCATTACAACTCTACGTGGATTATTTTATGCCGAAAACATATTTTCTCTATTCATTCTTGTTAGGTATACGGATTTAAAAAAAAACTTTTAAAAAAATCCTTTTCACCTATTTAACCCATAGATGGGATCCTAACATGTACGACCACTCCGGGTCTAAGTAGACCATGAAGTAATGGAAATGAAGAGGTAATACACACTCCCCAGAGGTCAGGAATTAAAACCTCACTACTATATACAGTTTAACATCATACCCAGGATACTAAGACACTCGGTCACTGCCTTCTAGATTATATATTAAAAAGTTTGTCATATAGCAATAGGGTCGGGACATTCATATAAGTGCTAGGGCTTGACGTAACCAGCCGATTGATCGAAGGGCAGCAATCCGACCACCTATCTAGCCTAAGTAAGGGTCAAAGTGGAGTGTTGCATGTCATGGACTGCTCAGCCACCAGAAGTTCATCCTTAAGCATCACGGGTCGCCACCAACGAACAACAGGAAGCCCTATTTTTACCCCTCTGCAGAGGTGCAGTCGGTATATTCTAAAGCCCCTGCCGATAGGGCAGCCTGATTGGGTGCGATGACCGCCCTGTCGGCTGCGGCGTTAGAATGCACCGATTGTACCTCTGCAGAGGGGTAAGACTCCCCCAATAGGGCCACCTGTTGGCCGTGGGTGGCGACCCGTGATGCTTAAGGATAGAACCCAGGCGGATGAGCAGTTCATGACATGCAATACTCCACTTTGGCCCTAACTTGGGCTAGACGGGCGGTCGGAGAAGTTGAAGTAGTAAGTTCAAATTTAAACACCTTTCTTACTACAGTGGCAATAAGACGCAAATAAAATAAGATGAAAGAAATACAGGTAAAATATGGACTGCTATAGACAGATTATTGATCATATGAAAATCTAATCTCTCTGAAATCCTTCCAAGCTGTAGCTGTGTTAGTGCTACTGTATAGCTGCACCACTTGGACCTTAACGAAACGCTTAGTAAGTAAAGATAGACTGGAACTATACAAGGATGCTGCGTGCTGTCTTCAGCTAAGTAAGTCTTTGAGGTGGCCTAAAGTTGGCATCAGCCCGATAGCAAGGGAGTCTATCCCCTTTTCACTAGCGCTAGACCAAGAAGATTGTTTTTGCATCTGGGGTGGGGCGATATACCTACCATCAGCTCCTTACTTTACCGCACATATCCCTGTGCTATTAATACGCTAAGTTGGCGAGGACCGGTATCGAACCCGGAACCTTGCGGTTCCTAGTCGGACGCTCTATCGACTGAGCTAAACCACACACCATAATAAAAGCTGCTGTACGGTCATTTCCCTCACGCAAACAGTCCATATGAGAGGAACAAGAAATGCTTCGATGGAGAAGTAAAGTGGAACCCAAAAGTCACTTCCGACAGCGTATGCCTAAACATGGACATACCAGAATGAGTCGACCAGCAAAAAATTACATTGATAAGCTTTGTGCGGATACTGGATGTCGTGAAGAAAACTTACCAGAAGCGATGACCGATATGGACGGGTGGCAAGAGAAAGTCATGGAAATCTGTGTTGTTGTTGTTGTTGATGATGATGATGATGATGATGATGGGAATTTATTGGTGTTAGACATCAATTCTTATTTTATGCACCATCACGAAAAGTTGCGAGAAATGACACAAGTACGAAAAACAAAACTACAAATATCTAAAAAAAAAAAAAAATCTTGATTTTATCCTTGAAAATTACCAGTGATGATAGAAAGGACTTGGAGAGAAGTTTTTGGACAATTTCTATACTTTTAATGCAAATGATTCGTACACAGTTATATGCTTTCGAGTCTTCTAATATTATAATAATGATAATGAATTTATATTGTTTTAAGTACTCCTATAATAATAATAATAATAATAATAATAATAATAATAATAATAATAATAATAAGTGGTTGCCATTGGTGCCCTTGGAAGTGTCTGGAAAAGAGTATGAATGAACTGAAAATCAACGGAAGAATCGAGACCATCGAGACTAAAGCATTGTTGGGATCGGCTGGAATACTAAGAAGAGTCCTGGAGACCTAAGGAGACTAGCTGAC
>CM042147.1:78485573-78503073 GCA_023376005.1 Doryteuthis pealeii | reverse complement strand
GCGTAATGTGAGAGAATTATATGGTCAGCATATATATATATATATATATATATATATATATATATATATATATATATACTAACCCTGTCAAAAATATGGAATTAACACACATTTAGCAGTAGACTAGTAACAGATAAAACGCAAAACATTTTTCTTCAAGAGCTGAACATTTTGGCTTAAAAATATTCTTTAAACAAATTAGATGTAGTTATTTAAATTAATTTGATAATTTTCTATTTCTAACGCCTTTATAGACCTGGAAAATTGTTTATGGTTTGGTGTAGTGCCACACCTACCGTGAGCCCCCAACTTACCGCGCGGATTAGATTACCAAAAACTGTGCTACTCATAGGCTTCCTAGATCGATGCATAACTGACTGACCGCCCTGTCGACTGGGGCGTTAGAATGCACCGACTGCACCTCTGCAGAGGGGTAAGATTCCCCCAAATGGGGCATCCTGTTGGCCGTGGGTGGCGACTCGTGATGCTTAAGGACGGAGTCTTGGTGGATGAGCAGTCCATGACCTGCAACACTCCTCTTAGACCCTTACTTAGGCTAGACGGTCAGTCGGAGAGGCCCCCTCCGATCAATCGGCTGGTCACGTCAAGCCCTAGCACCAATATGATTGCCCCAACCCTATTGCTCTTATAGCAAGCCCCAACACTTTTTATCATATGTGTGCCAGAAGGCCGTGATTGAGGGTCTACATGTCATGGGAATGGCATGTATCTATCTGATGGTGAGGTTCCAGTTTTGGAGGTTTGGGGAATGTGGAGTACCCCTTCATCACCATTGCTCCCTGGTCCACTCTGACCCGGAGTGGTAGTACCTGTTAGGGTCCCATCTATGGGTTAAAGAGAAAAATCTATTTATAAAATAATTGTATTATCAATTAAGATTTGATTTATTTCAAAACTTTATCGGCATTAAAGGACCCACTGAGTTTGATATGCCGTAAACCAAACCAAACCAAACCAAACCAAATTACTGACTGATCTAAACCGGACTAGACAGAGAGTAAATGGCCCTTAGTGACTGTTGGTTACTCACGTATGCGATCATCAGGCTAAGCTACATATTCTCTATCATCTATATTGTGCACCCTTTATTCATGAATATGACAAAGTAAATTAGAGACAACCAGCCGCCTCTATAGCAACAGCCTGCCCCAGCACCATTAGGTCAGAGGTCATCCAGACATCAATCCCTAGCCGGCAAAGGGACACCGCAATCCCAGCCAACCGAGCCCATGTATGACCGGAATTTCAACATCCCCAACTATAAAAGCGCTAAGAACAACATAAAACAGTCAGTCTAGACTTTCTTGATAAAGGAAGCTCTCACTTACGAAATATTGAATGAAATAAAATGAAACTTAACACTTAACATCCAACGGAGTTTCTCTTTTATTTCACACCCATGCTTCACAGAAAATACCCCGAAAATAAATATTATAGACATATTTCTATGTAAAACATATATACAAATAAAATATATACACACTGAGAACTAAACTCACCAGATATACCAACAAAGAAGCATATGTAGACTTCACTAAGACAACAAATATATATATATATATATATATATATATATATATATTGCAATTAATCAATATCTTCATTAATCCTGTGGATTTAACCCTGAAGATCCTTATGGTGAAACTTGAGTAGGTTGTTACTTGTACCTGTATTACAATAAATATGCTCCACTAACGTATTGAGCACTTTTTATTTGTTATATCGCTGTCTTACCTTTCTGAATTTTACATCAACTAACTACTTCACCGGTAAGTAACCTTTTTCCATATATATATATATATATATATATATATATATTCTAAGAAACGTAATATCAAAAGTAAAATACACTACAATAACTAATTCGATAGATAGATAGGTAGATACATAGATCTGTACCCATGAAAAGCGGAGTTTAACAGGTTTAAATTAAGTTTTCCTTCTCCAAGACCGGTTGCCATATCAAGGTTAAAGAGATGTGTCTACCCTTCTATTTATCTAGAGCTGAAGGGAGATGCATACCTTTTTCAGAGGCATGTGAAATACAAACAGCCTCGTCCAACTGATTCTACATATTTTTACCTAGAAATAAATCCTCTCTCTCTCTCTCTCTCTCTCTCTCTCTCTCTCTCTCTCTCTCTCTCTCTTTTTTATTGATATAACAAGTAAAATACACTATTATAACTATTCAAATAAATAAATTCCTGTCCATGTTCCTCTGGAAACTTTTTAATAAATGTTTGAGAATAAAGGGCCGGGTTAGCTCAGTCGGTAGAGCGTTCGGCAAGAAACCACAAGGCTCCTATTTCGGTACCAGCCCCCACTAACTCAGCGTATGAGTAGCACGGGGATCTGTGCGGTAAAGTAAGTAGCTGATGGTAGGTGTGGCGCTCCACCTCAGACACCAAAACAATCTCCTTTGTCTAGCGCTAGTGAAAAGAGGATCGACTCCCTTATTGATTGGCTGATACCGACTTTAGACCATGACGACGACTTTACTTACTTATATTCTTGTGGACAGAAACTATTTAATTCGTGACATTGTGCCAGACTACGTTAACCCAAGTAAATATAATCTGTGGTTCAGTTCTATCACCTAAGTTGTTAGATCACCCCCAAACCTTCCTCTGTGCGCAGAGGTACGTCTTCTCGTTAAGTATTCGGGCCTCCAGCGAAAAGGGGAACCAGGGATGTCTGAGTGCCTGGGTGGTTCGTCAGATCTGTTGATCCGAGATTTTGAGAGGTCATGCCAGTGCTTGGTAATTTGACGAAGTAATGGGCGCGAGCAGGAGTGGCCCAACTTTATAATTTATTCGAGTGGCTAAACTGCTAAGAGAATCCGTGACGGCTAAAGTGGTCTGACAGGTAGGATAGTTGGTGATGGGATCGGCCACCATATCCTGTTAGCGCCTGTCACTTGTAATATGTGTCTGTTCGCTCGTCTTCAGGGGACTGTATCCCAAGGGAAATACAATTTCCACACTGTACAGTGCGCATGCGTACTGAGGACTCCGGAAATAGGTATAAATATTGTTTATATTTGCAGGCCATCGTAATGTCTCGTTACAGGTCTTCTTCTATTTTTTTTCGAAAGAAACAGTTCCCTACGAAACCATTTGTATATATTTAACATCTCCTCCACAGGAGCAGGATGCGACAAAAGGTCAATTTCTTAAGTGGAGTTTAACAGGTTTGAATTCTGAATTTTCCTTCTCCTAGACTGGTTACCTAGCTATGGTTAAAGAGCCCAATCTTCCCTGCTATTTACCCATAGCTGGAGGGAGAATTGGATTTATACCTTTCCTAAAGGTATTAGCGCTATGTGAAATGCAACCAGATTCGTCCAGGAATTGAACTCGGGTCGACGAGTCCATTTCCTATGATTCTAACCATTAGACCTCGTGAAACCATTTATAACCTGAAATACCAAAAAGCGACTTCTTTTTAATCAGAGTGTCTTGGGGTGTAATGATTACCGTCGTAGTAAATCGACACACCGAGACGAGTTCGAATCCTGGACGCGGATGCTTGCATTACACATAGTGCTAATACCCTGGAGAAATATATGAATCCAACTATTCTCCATACAGGTAAACAGTAGGTTCAGACTGAGCTTTTAAACCTTGGTATGGCGACCTGTCTAGGAAAATGAAAAACCTGAATTCAAACCAAGAGGGCTCTCTTTTTAGTTAGTCAAAAATTACTTTAAGAGTCCCTCCTCCAAGACATGTTTCTCGGGTGTTCCCAAAAGTAGTTTGGACGTGACACAAGAACAAAATTATGGGTCACCAAGTGATAATTTTGGGTATTACGAAAATCCTTTGTAAGCAATAGTATCTAAAAGTAACTTTTCTTAATACAAATAATTTGCGTACAATTATATGATTTTAACAATTTTGATTTCTCTCTCTCTCTCTCTCTCTCTCTCTCTCTCTCTCTCTCTCTCTCTCTCGCTCTCTCTCACACACACACACACACACACAGCTTCTCTCTCTCCTTCTCTCTCCCTCTTTCTCTTTCTCCTTCTCTCTCTCTCTCTCTATCTCTCTCTCTTTCTCTCTCTCTCTTTCTCTCTCACCACCCGTCCCTATTGGTCATCGCTCCTAGAAAATCATCCCCACGACATTGCTGGTCGGCCCAGTATTGTGGCCATGTGTTGGCGTCCAAAGGAGAACGTCACTTACGAGTTCGTACTTACTCCTCCAGTATTACCCCGCGTGTGTCCTAAGAAAGCAATTTATAAATACCGTTCTTCTATGAACTCTTGTACAGGAAAACCAGCAAAACTTATATTAATCAGATTTGTGCAGACACTGGATGTGTTGGAATATTTTGATATAAGGTGTGCTGTAGGCCACAATCTAAATTTATAAACTCTTCGTGGACACGGGGATTCAATCAGTTAATCAACACGCTCGAATGTGTGGTTAGCTATCTATTCAATCGCCGATCTTGAAAGGCGTTCAGTTGCTCGGATTTGACACGGACGAACGGAACAACAACACAAGGTGTCTGCTTAACACAAGGAACACAAGGGATCTCCACTGTAAAGTGCTCTCACCTGGAGCCTAAAAATGGCCGCAAAAATCGTAAGAGAATGCCGTCAAGATAACTTGCCAATGGCGGTGGCCAGTAGGGACGGAGGACGAGAGAGTGCTAATGGAATCCGTATAATCGACATGCCTTGGTAACATATCACTCAATCAGTCCCGTACCTAACTAATAAAACAATAAGTTTTCGGCAAAATCCGACTTTATTCATCAACATAGTCTCCTTCTAGGGTGAGAAACTGATTCATACGCTTATATAACAATTCAATAGGAAGTGCGTGGTGCAATGTTTAAAGTCATGGGAAATGGACTCGTCGCTCCGAGTTCAAATCCTCTACGTGTTAATTACATTTCACTTAGCGCTAATACCCTTGGGAAAGGTATGAATCCTACTCTCCCTCCAGCTATGAGTAAATAGCAGGGCAGACTGGACTCTGTAACCATGGCTAGGTAACCAGTCTAGGAGAAGGAAATCTCTGAATTCAAACCTGTTAAACTCCGCTTAAGAAATTGACCTTTTGTCGCATCCTGCTCGTGCGGAGGGGTTGGTAAATATATATAAATTCAATGCCATTTTTTAGAACGATTTGTCTTTAGCCTCAAAATACGCCTCCGTTTAAGATATTCCTTCTTCATTAGAGCCCTTTCTTTCGTTGGATAATTCTTTAGAGTTCTGCAAATAGCTAGTAGTCGCTGGGGGCAGATAAGAAGAATAGGGCGTGTGCGGAAGCTATTCAAAGTGCAATTCATGTATTTTTGCCATCTTTTCGAAATACTTGTGACACGGTGCATTTTTCTTCTTCATTTGTGGCCGTGTTTTGGCGATTTCTTCCTTCAAACGCACCACTAATGCTATATAATATTCGCTATTGATGGTTCTTCCTTTCTCCTAGTAATCGATGAACAAAATACCCAGTGCCTCCCAAAATACGGAGACCAAAATTTTGCCTGTTGATGTTTGCGTCTTCGGACGCTTTGGACAGTTTTCACCTGCTGCTGTCCACTCAACTGTCGATTTGATTCCGGAGTGAAGTGGTGGATCCATGTTTTATCCATTGTCACATATTTACGCAAAAACTCCTTTTTGTTGCGTTGAAACAGTTGCAAACAACGCTCTGAATCGTCAACGCGTTGTTGTTTTTGATCGACTGCGAGCAAACGCGGCATCCACTGAACACAGCTTTCTCATTGATAAATGTTCATGCAAAATGGCGCATACACCGCCTTCTGATATCTTCAACCCCTCTGCTATCTCACGCAACAATTTACGATCGGTCAAAACGAATTTGTGGAGGTTGTGCCGAATTTGGACGACCTGAGCGTTCAGAGTCATATGTGTCTGTACGATCGCGTTTAAAATCAGCATACCACCACTTAACCGTTGTTCCCGAATGAGCAGAGTCCAAATAACACTTATTAAGCCATTGCTTTGCTTGAACAGTATTTTCCCCATCAGAAAACAATGCTTTGTCAACACACGAAATTCAGATTTTTCCATTGTTTTGAAAATTTGCAACAGTAGCTTCACTTAAATAAGTGCAATTTTGACACGTGCGATTTTTCTGTTTCCACTCCTACCAATAAACTGATAGAAGTAAATAGTTCGGAAGATTGGGCTTTTTAACCTTGGTTAGGCCACCAGAGGGAGAAGGAAAACTCTGAATTGGTGAAGGTAGGGTTAAAAAATAACCTGTTTAGACAGCGTTTAATATCTTTTCAAATGTGCTCAACTTTCTTTACGGAAGGAGCAATACAAATAAAAATGAAACCAAGCTATACATATACAGCGGTACCTTGACTTACGAGTTTAATTTGTTCCGCTCACAACTCAATTTACTCGTATATCAAATCAATTTTCCCCATTGAAATGCCATCGACCACACCAAACAAAAACTACCTATTTTAACGTTCTTTTTAACTATGAAAAATAGCAGTGTATTTTATAAAATCACTATAATAGAATCTAATGAATTATGTAGTGTAATATATTTTAATGTTTATTCTTTTATAAACGACATTTTTCTTTGGCGTAATAAATTTGGAAACTAAAGAAGGCCGGTATAGCTCAGTCGGTAGAGCGGCCAATTAGGAACAACGAGGTTTCTGGTTCAATGCCGACTCGCGCCAACTCAGCGTATGAATAGCACAGGGATCTGTGCGGTAAAGTGAGGAGCTGATGGCATGTGTGGCGCACCGTCTCAGACACCTAAAACAATCTAACGCTAGTGAAAAGGGGATAGACTCCCTCGCTGTCTGGCTGATACCGACTTTAGGTCCTCCCGATGACTTATTAACATAAGCGTATCTGAAGCTAGCTCGTATCTCAAATGTTAGTTCACAACACAAAGCAAAAAATCGACCGAACGACAGCTCGTAACTCGGAAAACTTCTAATTTGGGGCAATTGTAAGTCAAATTACTTCTGTATATAATGATCTTTTTGGTATGTTACCATAACAAAGGTGGCACCGGGTAGCGCGTTAGAGTGCTTTAGCGTAGAGATTAAGCCATTTTCAATTCAATTTGTGGCTTAATGATCATCCTTCACAGTCTCTCCCATCATTATAATTTCTCAAGGCATATAACTTAAATGCTAATTACGGACGACTTCCTCTTATTTATTCAATTACATGCAATTAATTGCAATGTACATTCTATAACTAGGGTGTGACTCGACTTGAAACTTAAGGGCTACATACATTGCCTTCAGCTGGTTCGTCACGACCTCTTGCGTGTTCTTAACAGTTTTTAAATGCCGGCCTTTAAGGTATAGAATGGGAAGGGAAAACGAAAGGGAGGCGTCTGTGTGTATTCACCCAACCTCCCTGCCACTAGCAGGATGTGACACAAGTCAATTTCTAAGAAGAGTAAAGCTGGTTTGAATTTAGAATTTTCCTTCTCTTAGACTGGTTGCCTATCCCAGGCTAAATAAACTCGTCTTTTCAACTATTTACCAGTAGCAGGATGTGACAAAAAACACATTTTTAAACAGAATAAAGCCGGTTTGAATTCAGAGTTTTTCTCCTAGAGTGGGAGCCTATCCAGGCTAAAGTGTCTTCGATGATATTGACCCTATAGTAGGATTTGACACAATGCCCTTTTAAGAAGAGAACTTCTAGTTTGTATTTAGAGTTTTCTTTCGCTTACCTCTGACTGATTATCTATACAAGGCTTAACATCCCAGTCAGCCCTATTGTTTACCTATATGGAACACAAGATCAATTTCTAAGTAAATCTGGTTTGAATTCAGAGTTTTCCTTCTTTTAATTGGTTGCCTATCCAGGGTCAAAGAACCCTACTATTTACCCATTACTGGATGTGGCACAATTTTTAACAGAATAAAGTTGGTTTGAATCCAGAGTTCTCCTCTTAGACTGGTTGCTTAACCAAGGCTGAATAATTCAGTCTTCCTAACTGTTTACCCATAACAGAATGTGACACAAGATCAATGTCTTGGCTGAGTAAAGATGTTTTGAATTCAGTTCTCTTCTCTTAAACTTATTGCCTAACCTAAACTAAAAACAACCAGTCTGACCATAACTGGAATGAGAACAGATGGATTCATACCTTTGCGTGTTCTTAACAGATTTTAAATGCCGGACTTTAAGGTATAGAATGGGAAGGGAAAATGAAAGGGAGGCTTGACATTGTGAAAAGTGAAACACAAACAGCTTCGACCAGGATTCGAACTCGAATGGTCGAGGCATCTGTAGCTCAATATTAAATGACATTTAAAGAGTGAGTTCGAGTCACACTTTGTACAATGTTCTGCTGGCGTTATGCTAGTCCAAGTTAAGTAAGTATTTGGTTTATTGATTTGGTTGGTCGGTTAGTCTTATGGCATTTCAATTCTTGTGTTATTTAATGACATTCTTAGTTTTTTACAAGCAATTATATGGTTACGAGTAACTAATTCCTATTTAATTATCATTGCATACATAGCTTCAAGTAGCAATTCTTAATGCAATTTTGTTCCTATATAATAATTATAATTTCACACAAAACATGTGGTTTCAAGTATTCTTATCAAATATCAGTGATTTACAAGTTGTTTAAACAGGTCACGGTATTTATGTTTTAAGCACATATATACGTCAAAAGGTAATAAGGACAGGTATAATTACCAACACATGAACATGAATTATACATTAAAATGAAGCTAGTCCTCCGTGTATCACATCCTTACTTCTCCATATAGTCACTGTTTCTCTCAATAGCAATGTTTCACCTTCGAATGAGTGCATGTATCACCACCCCATAAAATTATCTTGACTGTTCTTTGAGTCACTTCTTCACTACAGATTTCACTTCCTCGTCACTGAAATAATGTTTGCCTCTAAAACCCTTTTTCATGGGGCCGAAAGATGATGGTCTGTGTCAAACATTATGTGTTCAATTTTCCACTGTGTTTTTACAATTGCACTTTTTTGTTTATAATCATCTGTTGGTACATAGTTATATCATTTTAAGTATTCCTATCTAAAACTAATAATCCAAGTAATTATATGGTTTTAAGTAACTATCCTTATTAAATAATCATTTTTGTACACCATTATATAGTTTCACGTATTCCTATCCAATGCAAATAATCTAAGTAATTATATGGTTTTAAGTAGCAATTTCTATTCAATAATCATTTTTCTACACCATTATGGGTTTCAAGTATTACCATCGAATACAAATAATCCCAGTAATTATATGGTTTTAAGTAACTATTCCTATTCAATAATCATTTCAGAACACCATTATATGGTTTTAAGTATTCCTATCTAAAATTAATAATCCCAGTAATTATATAGTTTTAAGTAACTATTCCTATTCAATAATCACTTTTGGATATCATAATATTGGTTTCAAGTATTCCTATCCGATACTAATGATTTAAGTAATGACTTGGTATTAAATAACTATTCTGATTCAATAATCCTTTGTCTGTACGCAGATATATAGGTTTTACTATTTGTTAAGCAAGCTAAGTGCAACTCACTTTATTCAGAACTGGCTTTGTCTCATCTTACAATGAATTAAATGTGTTCTGTATTGTTGAGAAAGAGCTAAGGCAAAATAGGTACCCAACAAATGGATGAGTCCAAAACGAAAATATCCGACTGGAAAATCAACGGAAAGATGATATCTGGAAAATCTCTTTACAAGCCTCATGAAAAACGATCAATCAGGGTTTAGGTACAGGAGCCCCTAAAAACATTTTTCAACTCAATGAATATATAATTTATACAAACACAATGTATAACCCAAGAAGCAAAATAATAACAATGATAATAATACACTTAATTGTAGTCAGGACGATCTATCCATCATATTAATTTGATGCAAAATTTTCCAGCATTTTTGTTTGTTTTTATTTTGAATCGTTTTTTTATGTTGTGTTGTGGGTATGGGTGTTGAGTGTTGGGGAGTTTAAGTGTTGGGGTGTGTAGGTATAGGTTTTGGGTGTTGGAGGTAACCTCCTTCTGATGATCAGTGATCACCTTCTAGCATGAAAGACATACTGGTAAAAAGTCTTCTAAACAATTGTAGAAAGGTCATGGTTAGGGGTACAAATCCGGGGTTTCCAGGAAAGTTGTCTAGACGAGAAGAAAAATTGGTTAACTGTTCCTAGTCTTGTAATAATTTGGTATCAAGTATTCCTATATAATACATATAATTTATACACGGTTATATGGTATCAAGTATTCCATTCTAATACAAATATTTATAGTTATCTTGTATCAAGCATCCTTATATAATACAACTACTTTATACACAGTTACATGGTATCAAGTATTCCATTCCAATACATTTAATTTGTACAGAGTTATAAGGTATCAAGCATTCCATTTTAATACAAATGATTTACACACAGTTGTATATTATCAAGCATTCCAATATAATTCAAATAATTTATACACATTTATATTGTTAAAATATTCCATTCTAATACAATTTATACAGAGTTATACGGTATCAAGTAGTCTACTCTAATACAAATAATTTATACATAGTTATATGGTATCAAGTATTTCTATATAATACTAATAATTTATTAACAGTTATATGGTAACAAGTATTCATATCTAATACAAATAATTTATACATAGTTATATGGTATCAAGTATTTTATATAATACTAATAATTTATTAGTTATATGGTATCAAGTGTTCATATCTAATACAAATAATTTATACACAATTATATGATAGCAAGTATTTTATATAATGCAAATAATTTAAGAATTCTTCCGTGCTGAAGCGATATCAGCACTAATGTATGGAACCTAGTCTCTAACGAAGTGCTAAGACAGAAAAAAACTAGATGGCAGCTACACGAAGATGTTGCATGCTGTCTTAAACAACTCTTGGAAGCATCATCCCACAAAAAACCCAGCTGTATGGCCACCTGCCTCCTATCACACAAACCACTCAAATTAGACGGAAAAGACATGCTGACATTGTTAAAGAAGTAAGAACGAATACATAAGTGACGTTCTCCTGCAGATACCTACACATGGACACACCAATATAGACCGACCAACAAAAACTACATGCATAGGCTCTGTGCAGGTTCTAGATGCCGCGCAGAAGACCCGTCAGAGGCAATACCCGAAAGATAGTGTCATGGAGATGTGTGCTGACAGCGCGACATAAGGAATGATGAAAATATGGCATTAAGTATTCCTATCTAAAAAGTAAAGTAAAAATAAAAAGTAAGCAAAAGTAAAGTTGGCAGAGTATCAGCCGGATTGCGAGGGAGTCTATCCTTTTTTCGCTAGCGCTAGACCAGAGGGAGTATTTTTGCCGAGGTGGAGGGCCACACCTACCGTCAGCTCCTCACTTTACCGCACAGATCAGATTATACAATCTGTGCTACTCATACGTAGAGATGGCGGGGGCCGGAATCGAACTCAGGACTTTGCGATTCCGAGGCGAGTACTCTACCGACTGAGCGAAACCGGACCCTAAAATATATAATTCCTATCTAATACGAATAAT
The DNA here is from genome assembly GCA_023376005.1 of Doryteuthis pealeii. Classification (NCBI taxonomy): domain Eukaryota; kingdom Metazoa; phylum Mollusca; class Cephalopoda; order Myopsida; family Loliginidae; genus Doryteuthis; species Doryteuthis pealeii. The sequence continues at coordinate 78,491,512 of CM042147.1, read as the reverse complement.
TTATACACTTATATAGTATCAAGTCTTCCTGTATAATACGAATATACACAGTTATAGGCTATCAAGTGGGAAGCGCGTGGTGTAATGGTTCAAGTCTTGGGAAATGGACTCGTCGTACCGAGTTCAAATCCTGGATGTGGTAATTGCATTTACGCTAATACCCTTGGGAAATGTATGAATCCTACTCTCCCTCCAGCAATGGATAAATAGTAGGGCAGACTGATCTCTTTAACCTTGATAGGCAACGGTCTAGGAGAAGGAAAAGTCTGAATTCAAACCTGTTGAACTCCGCTTAAGAAATTGACCTGTGTAACATCCTGTTCTGCAGAGGTTGGTAAATATATATATGCTATCAAGTATTCCTATCTATATAAATAACATTCATACACATCTATTTCATCTATAGATGGGACTGAAATGGTTACTGGCGCTCCGAATCGAACTGAGCTTTGGAGAAAGGACAATGTAAGGATGACTCCAAACATCCACAGTTCCAGAACTGGAGCCTAAACACAGCTTAGAGTTTAGGGGAAAATATGAAAGTAAATAATAACAATGATTAAACTCCAGTTATATTTTTTAGATATTTCAGATGATATATTGCATGATTTAAAGATGTCTGCAGGAGAGCTATGAGATATGCCATATTACACGTGGAGGTACATGCAAAAAATAGAGCAGTCTGGCGCCTCAACGTTAAGCAAGGCACGGAGAGGGGTGAGGCAGAGAGGAGAGTAGATTCGACAGAAAAGAGAGCCAGAAAGAGAGAGAAAAACCAGCAGCCCCAGAAAACATCACAGTTGGTATGCATTCAGTGCACCAAAGACTGTCACTCAAGAATTGGCCTGCAGAGTCACTTGCGCAGATGCAGATAATTTTTTTTGTGGACACTACGCTATCGTCCATAGTGGAAGGAAAGGAATCAATAATCCTCTTTTCTTTATCTTTTGAGGGAATACTAAGGACAATTTCAATTACTTGCGTTTTAAGGAGACGTTTGGCGAATCTTCATACCAAAAACTATTTCAATAAGTCTAATTGTGTTAATATTTATTAGCCACAAACACGCAAACAGAACTGTCATTTATCAATATATATATATATATATATATATATATATATGTGTGTGTGTGTGTGTGTGTGTGTGTGTGTATAGAGAGAGAGAGAGAGAGAGAGAGAGAGAGACGGATGGGATCCACCATGCTATCCCTGCTCAAGGCACGCTACATGAACAGAATACCTACCAGCAAATCAAATTATGGTACTAGTGAATATATATATATATATATATATATATATATATATATATATATATATATATATATATACGAGGCATGCTTAGTATAAGATGTGTATTATCTAATTACCTATTTCATACTGGCGCCAGAAGTCGATGCATGATCCTAAATATTATGTCTTCTCCTCTAATGGTCTAATAATTCCACTACGTTATGTGTGTGGTTTTGTATCTCCCTCTGTGTATAGATAGGCGTATACTTAAAATACGCAGGTATATATATATATATATATATATATATATATATATATATATATATCAAATCTGGCATAGAGTTTTTGGTATGCGACTATTAGATCTAAAATCAGTTGGGAGCCAGGATTTGTCTCCTTGTCCCAGACAAAGTGAAGCCCAGTTTATATATATATATATATATATATATATATATATATATATATATATGTGTGTGTGTGTGTGTGTGTGTGTGTGTGTCTATGTGTGTGTGTGTGTATATGCTTGCATACGTGCATGCATGCATGTGCGCGAACGTGTGTGGTGGGTACTTACTCCCACTGTAAAACACATACATAAATATATAAACACGTACAAATATACAAATATATATATACATATATATATATATATATATATTATATATATATATATATATATATGTATACACACACACATATATATGTATATATGTATATATTAAATAACAGAATAAATATTTTCAGATTTTATGGTTAAATGAATAACAGCAGGATAGTTGTGAAACAAAAATATCAGAAAAGATGAAAACATACCTGAGTGTCCACAGATAGATAGATATGTGTGTGTGTGAGTGTGTATATATATATATATATATATATATATGTATGTGTGTGTGTGTGTGTGTGTGTGTACACGTTTGTCTGAGAGAGAGAGAGAGGAGGGAAAGAGAGAGCATGCAATATGTGTGTTTCATTGAAGCGTATAAATTAAATGAAGGAAAGCGGGTGCTTCTATTCCTTTGTTCCTGCTTAACTATGTAAAATTCTTCGTCTCATGACTGCGCAGTGTCTGTTTTTCTCATCTCTCCCCCCCTCTCTCTCTCTCTCTCTCTCCTCTCTCTCTCTCTCTCTCTCACACACACACACACACACACACACACACACACACACACTTTTTCGTCCTTCTCATTGCTCTCTTTCTTTGTCCTTCTCTGTATGTTACTGTGCCCATAAACCATCTAGCCATTCATTATTGGACAGTGGTGCCTCAATCCAAAAAAATGTACTCTCCCCGGGACCTGATACACTTATCACCGCGTCTATTCTTTTAAGTCAATTGAAAAATTCCTCTTTTAGCAACATTATCATCTACCTCGTCGCACATTCAATCCGATCCATAGTCTCTTATCTAGGTACTGGCAAAATGAGCCTAAAATGCGTTTTTGACAAAATGACTTTAACCCTCACCCTCATACAGAAAATAATTTACCAAAAATCAGGAAATCATCGGATTTTAATGAAATTTTCAGTGTTTATTTATCAATGAATGATCTTTATAATGCATTATTTATTTTATTTCAAAACTTTCTCATTTTTTTCAGGTCACTTAATTTTGACCCCCCTCCCCCTTATGTTGGGAGCGTAACATTTTTCGAGTTGGTCTTATACTGTACTAATTACAGTATAAATAAAAAGATAAAAGACCGAAGTTATGAACAAATACAAAAACAAAATTTTTACGCTGGCTTTTCTATGAGAAATTAAGTACCGAAAATTGAAAAATAAAATGTAAAAAATAATAAATAATTAATTTTTGGGATATTTCTTTTTTACTCATTTCGATAATTATTTAATTGACTATTATCTTATAAAAGAAAAAATTATACATCGATATTTTTTCTGCTTAAAAGGGGGGGGGGCATTTTCAATAGAGTTTTTCTTCAAAACTTATTACTTTTTGCACCTAAAATAAGGTTTGCATTAAATAGATATTTATTTCTAGCATCTAAAAATATAACATTTTAAACTTAACATCAGGCTTTTCATATTTTAAATGAATTTTATATATTAATTTTTCATAGCAAAAATACTAAATCAAAGTTTTGAAATAAAATAACTGATGCATTATAAAATTCATTAATTGATAAATCAATACTGAAAATTTCATTAAAATCGGATAATTACCTGATTTTGGTAATTTTTTTTTTGCAATCGCGAATGTTACATTAAAATTGTAAACAAGCGCGTAAAACCATTGAAAAATAGACAAAATGGCGGATCGTCGCGTCGAAATTGACCAAAACAAATCGTTTTAAATCTATTAAAATAAACTGCATATGTAATGATATTTTTCTTCTTTAATGATGGTCACTATGCTACTATTTATTGATTTAGACAAAGTTTGAACTTAAATAATGGATTTAATTATTTTTAATTCGCTTTTAAAACGCGTAGCAGACGATTTTATTGCCAGTACCTACTCTTATCTCACTATGGCAGTGATTTTTAGCTCTGTGTGTATACAAGACTAACACACTCCTATATACTCAAACAAGAACAACAACCACAATGTGAAACATGTCAAAAACCTTTGACAGTTAAACACTTTTTCATGGAATGCAGGTTTTTTGCTCACATCAGAAACCGTTATTTTAAAGCAAACAATATGAAAGATCTACTTGAAAATATCAACATAGAGGATATTCTCTCTTTTTTGAAGAAAATAAAATTATACCATAGAATATAGACATGAAACAAATCAATACCATACAACATAATCCCCAATAATGCTAACACATTGTTAAAACCAATTACTAAAAAGTATAAATATAAATACACGATATGTATAACTTTCTAACCCTTAGGCATGGCATAACCCCAGACGGGTTGATATGCCGTTAAAATCAATAAACAAACAAACATTTATGTCTTCGTTACCCTAACTAACATATACACATTCTAACAATGATATTGAGCACACTTTACTTAGAAATATACCAAACTATATTATCAATATCGATGTATTTTTATATCTATATGTGGTGGAGGCGTGTGTTCTAATGGTTAGAGCCGTCGGAAATGGACTCGTCAACCCGGGTTCAATTCCTGGACGAAGTTGTTTGCATTTCACATGGTGCTAATACTCTCGGGAAAGGTATGAATCAAATTCTCCCTTCAGCTATAGGTAAATAGCAAGGAAGACTTGGCTCTTCAACTATGGCTAGGCAAGTAGTCTAGGAGAAGGAAAACTCTGAATTCAATCCTGTTGAACTTCGCTTAAGAAATTGACCTTGTGTCGCATCCTGCTCGTGCAGAGGGTTTGATATATATATATATATATATATATATATATATATATATATATGGTATTTGTGGAAAAGGTGACTTACCGGTGAAAATGATCACAATGGTTAGTTGATGCAAGTTTCACAATGATAAGACATATAACAAACATAAAGTTCTCAATACGTGAGTAGAGCAAATTTATTATAATTTTTATATATAATTTAATTTATACATATAATATATAATATATATATATATATATATATATATATATATATATATATATATATATATATGGGTTTGGGTGTAATGCACTTTGCTGTATGTAAAAGAATGCTTGATATTGGAGATAGAGGTCTAGCAAGTGAATTATTGTTTTTCTTTTTTGCTAATGAATTCATTTGTATTCTGTAGATATTATATCTCTAGCGAGACATGTGGGTTTGATTTTCCACATTTTTCTATCTCATAAAAATATGCTTAGGCAGACGGTGAATCTCGATGATGATGTTGGATAAAAAACGAACTTAGATAACATGTACACATATATTTGTTATATATATATGCATATATATATCTTTGAAAGGAAGAAAAACTCAACACCGTTATTCCATAATAAATGTATTTCGACCAAAATTGGTGAATTTCACTGTATTTATACATACTGGATCATACAATAATAATACAGTGTGTCTTAGATATCACATATAGAATCATCCCTTACTACCAAGTATATATATAATATATATATATATATTATATTATTATTATTATTTATATTTCGCTGAAGGCAATTATAAATGCATGTATCGCATAAAATTCGATAATTATAGAAAATATCTTGACAAGTAAATCCCGCAAAGGATGCTCGCTATGCAGAACACCGTACAGACTGTTTCGACTTTATTAAGTCTCTTCAGCGATGTATACTAACGACTCCCCTCCGACAGAATCGAAACCGGGACTTCACAGGCATAGTCAGAGACCATATCCGTTCGGCCGCCGGTACATAGCGAACAATCCCTGCGAAATTAACCTTGTCAATGATACTATTACACGCCCCTGCCATAGTAGGTAAGTGGACGTTTATTTAGTAAACAAACCCGCCGTAAGCTCTTTGGCGAAGTGAATAAGATTTTGGATGTTTGTTTTTATAGAAGCATTGTGAACAAATTATATTTATATTTTCGCTTGAAGGCAATTATAAATGCATGTATCGCATAAAATTCGATAATTATAGAAAATAATCTTGACAAGTAAATCCGCAAAGGATGGCTCGCTATGCAGAACACCGTACAGACTTTTCGACTTTATAAGTCTCTTCAGCGATGTATACTAACGACTCCCCTCCGACAGGAATCGAAACCGGACTTCACAGGCATAGTCAGAGACCATATCGTTCGGCCGCCGGTACATATATATAT
>CM042147.1:78448073-78480573 GCA_023376005.1 Doryteuthis pealeii | reverse complement strand
GAGAGAGAGAGAGAGAGAATTTTAAAATGAATCATTCTGTAAAACAAAAAGAAAGGTCGTTCTATCATATTTTAGAAACATTTATTCTTTATAGAATTCAATCTAGCAAAATTCTAACACAATGCTGGCAACTTGAGGAAGAGACGAAGAAAAATTGTCAAACTTAGAGAAATTTAAAATGAACCCAAGTGAAAACTTAAACATTTATATAAATAAAGACAAAGTGGAAGTTTTGTTTTTAATTAAAGAAAAAACTGAAATTCCTCATTTGATTTTGCCAGTGACAAAATACATAGAGTAACTCGTTAGAAAAAAAATCACAAAAATAAAGGTCCTTCTATCATATTTTAGAAACATTTATTCTTTATAGAATTCAATCTAGCAAAAGTCTAACACAATGTTGGCAACTTGAGGAGTTGAAGAGATAAAGAAAACTTGTCAAACGGAGAGAAATTTAAAATGAACCCAAGAGAAAACTTAAATACTTAAATAAATAGCAGAGCTAAATTCCGAAAATTCATGAAAGATTCTAAATGAAATGGAAAGATTACATTGTCAAAATAAATTATAACAAAACCAAAAAAATTATGGCAAATGATTCGGAAAATAACTGGCTAAAATAGCAACACCCCCACCAAACATCTTATTCACAATAATTTGAAGATTACTGATGAGAAAGATATAGTAAATCATGTAACCGAAACTTTGCCATAATGTTACATAATCTATGCGGTTGCATAAGATTATTGTCAATCTACTGTAATTCTGAGGGGATGACCCTTTTCATACCTTGGCCGGGTCCTTCCATGGAAAATTACAGAAGCCCGCCAAAATACGTGAAGTCACGTGAGACCTGTTCGGTCGCCAGTTTGGCAGTTAGACGTCAGGCAGAGCAGTCGGCCATTTTAGGTCCGGCCTAAAACTGGAACTCACGCGCGCTATGTTAGTTAGAGGATTATGTATAGTTAAGGAAATAAAAGTTTGGATAATTAATATGTTCTTGTGGTTAATGAATGTCTTGGTAACAAACTAAGAAATGACGACCAGCCAGCAAGAACATAGCAATAAAAGACCTTAGAAGATTCCAGACCAAGTCAAGATGATAGAAGAAATACCAAAGACGATCAGAATACCAAAGACGGCCAAGAAATAGAATTAAAGAAAGAGCAACATTATAATTATTTAGTGCCAGTGAAGAAGGCGCTATGCAACAATTAAGTTTTATGGAGAGGTATGGATGTTTTTCTTTTGTTGTTGTTTTTTTTTGGGGGGTAGTTAAGTTAGCTTGTTACTTTTTGCTTAAAAAAATAAAATAAAATAAAATAAATAAATAAACTGGCATTTGAAAGACAAAGTGGAAGTTTTGTTTTTAATTCCAGAAAAAACTGAAATTCCTCAATTGATTTTGCCAGTGACAAAATACATAGAGTAACTCGTTAGAAAAAAATCACTCACTTTAATTCTGGATGCTACACGTTCTTTTTTTGACCGTTCTAATAAAAGGAAAAAATTTAAAGAAGTTTTCATACAGTTGATAGAGGAAATATTCATTTTTTCACAAATCAGTTTGTTGTATTTTGCTTGGGTTTGGTATGCGTAGAAACAGTTCCTGTTTGGAGAACTACCGTGAGCGGCTTAAAGTAGACAAAGAGTTAAAAACTCCGTATATACTGTTCTTTGAGAAAATAATAACATCCTGGAATCTTTAGTTTAGAAAAAAGGTATCTTTTTTTTGGGGGGGGGAGTATTTATTTATAAACGATTCCGACTTGTTTTGTTTCTCTTGTTTTTCTTTTTACCTTTTCACATCCCAAATACTGATCACAAGTAAACGAATCATTCTCTTAGAGTTGGCTGAAAATAATAATACTTTACGAGCGGGACCAGTGGATATACCACAGTATGATAATTTGATTATTACAACATTTGATATGTTTACTTAAGCTCTATTATAAAATGGTTCAATATATAAAAAGTGTTATAATCTTCATTTAACTCTCTCTCTCTCTCTCATTTCTCTCTCTCTCTCTCTCTCTCTCTCTCTCTCTCTCTCTCTCTCTCTCTCTATCTCTATCTCTCTCACACACACACACACACACACATACACACACACACACACACACATTTTTCCTTCTTTCTCTTTGTTTATCTTTTCATTACATTGGATAGAAAGAGATTAGCATTATCGCTTTTGCGCGCTCATCCCCTCTCTCTATCTTTCTTTCTTTCTTATTTTTTCTGTGTCGTATGTTTTGTCCTCTTTCTTTCTTTCTAATATAAACGGAATGGTCCATTACTTAGCTAAGGTGACGACAGAAATAAGAAATTGCTGGATAAGCAACACCAGATAATCAGTATTTACATTTTTGCATTACATTTTGGACCATTTGGATGGTCTCATTTTTAACCAGTGGGTGTTGCAAGATGATAAAAGTCGGAATATTAAGGAACAAGCGTATTGATATTGATAATACTTTACATAATGATCTTTCAAACAAAAAGGGATGAAAGAGTTGATTTGGCACTCGGTGACCTCCAATATCCTTAATGACCTTGGAGAACCAATCTGACATTTTCCCGTCCAAAAATTTATAATGTCAAAATATATTTCTGAATCTCATATCAACGTGTCCATTTCAGTCGGTTTAGCTAGAAATGTCATATTTTGACATCCGATGATCTGCGGTGACCTCATTTGACCTTGCAGTCATTTTGGGGGTGTTTTGGGTTGGTTTTTTCTTCAATTTCTCTGACAAGGTCTAGATATATTTGTAGTTTTTCACTTTCATTCGAATTTGCTCCGCTCTCTACCAGTCCCATTGGCGTATCCTCGAATATGCCATCTGCATCCCATGAAGAGGGATTGGATCCACACCCATGTAAAAAGTTACTTGGGTATTTCACTAAATTGAATCAGGTGGTGAGGCTCCAGTCCTGATGTATTTTCATTGAAGTCTGGGTGACAGCAAATCCACAGAACTGTTCAAAGTATTTGAGCTGATCTTGAAGTTTCTTTGGTCTGTATGGTCTTGATTCTTACATTGATCACCAGTTTTCCCAGTCTCTTTTCCAGACTTTTTGGAATCGTTTCAAGAGCACTAACTACAGTTAGTAGCATCGTCATCTTGTTCCACTGCTTTTTCATTCCTCTGGCAAGATCCATGTATTTGATCAGCTTTTCGCTTTATTCTACATTTACTCGATAGTAAACCGAAACGACAATATTCACTCAATGGCAAGTTCATTTTTCTTGTTGATTAACACGAGGTTTGGTCTTCGGGTTGGTTGGTTGGTTGGTTGGTTGGATTTGTATATATATATATATATTATATATGGGCGGTTTAGCTCAGTCGATAGAGCGTTCACTTTGAAACCACAAGTTCCCGGGTTCGATACTGGTGTTTGAATAGCTCAGATTCTGTGCTGTAAAGAGGGGAGTTCACGGTAGGTGTGACGCTACACCTCAGAGGCATATAATAATCTCCCTGATCTAGTGCTATCGAAAAGGGTATATACTCCCTCGCTGTCCAGCTCATGCTGACAATAGGCCACTACCCCTACTTTACTTGATATATATATATATATATATATATATATATATATATATATATATATATTAATGAAAATCTACAGTTTATCAGATAAAAAATTATTGGTTGATTGTAATTAGCATTTATACGTATCTTGCTGACGTCAATATTCGTTTCAAAACTCGTTCAGTGCAAGAAAAATCCTCTGCAAATTGTACTGGAAAGGGATTTATTCACCAAGAGCATTTAAAATATATTGCCACAATAAAATGTATCGTTCACACAATGTGATGTGTCGTTCTTGTTGAGTTAAATACAAACATAACGATTTGTTTTATTATTACAGACACACACATTATATATGTATATATCTCTATATATATATATATATATATATATATATATATATATATTAGAGAGAGAGAGGAGAGAGAGAGAAAGAGAGAGAGGGGGTGAGAGAGAACTACTGGAGCAGTTTTAATTATATAACCAATCCTTTTTTCTCCGCTAAATCAGATTCATTTGTTATAGTTGCTGTTGTTTTCTTCTTATCTTCGATGTACTTTCATCAATTACTATTCATTCATTCATTCATTTCTTCTTCTTCTTCTTCTTCTTCTTCTTCTTCTTCTTCTTCTTCTTCTTCTTCTTCACATTCATTCATTCATTTATTCTTATTCTTCTGTTCATATTCATTAATCAATTCTTATAATTCCTATTTTTATTCTTATTCTTTTTCTTCTTCTTCTGTTTACATTCATTCATTCTCCTTCTTATGTTCACATCCATTGGTTCGTTATTATTTTTCTATTCATTCATTCATTCCTTCTTCTTCTTCTTCTTCTTCTTCTTCTTCTTCTTCTTCTTCTTCTTCTTCTTCTTCTTCTTCTGTTCGCATTCAATCATACATCTCCGTTCATTCATTCCTACCGCTTTTTCTGTTCATATTCATTCGTTCATTCGTTCATTTTTCTTCTTCTTCTTCTTCTTCTTCTTCTTCTTCTTCTTCTTCTTCTTCTTCTTCTTCTCCCCATTATTATTATTATTATTATTATTATTATTATTATTACCCTTTAGCTCTCAACCGTAACCATTTACCACCAGACCAGAAATATCCGACTTAGTTGCGTTTTATTAACATTTCATGAAGACAAATGACATTTTAATGACAGTATTTATCGCTGCAATAGGCGAAATCTCAGCCATATTGTTAGTGGTAGTAGTAATAGTTTTATCAACAGTCTCGTTTCCACCATTGAAAATCCCCTGCATTAATATTGCATAACACCCGACAAATGTTTAGTGCATATTGATGGACAATCGATCAACTTTCGTTTTTTTTCTTCCAGGTTCAAGTTTTACTTAATAATTTTTTGCTTCGTTTGATTTTCTTATTATATGTTTCAGTAATGCAGTTTCACATCAGTGGATTTGGTCATCATCAGTGGCCATCGGGGTGGGTAAGTCTTCTAAATCTCAAAGTTAATAGTAGAAAGAAAGAAAGATGAATGAAAGACAGAAAGATAGAAAGAAAAGAAAAGAAAAGAAAAGAAGAGAAGAAAAGAAGAGAATGTTTAAAAGAAGGGATAAAGAGATTACTGAGAGAGAAAAAATATAGAAAAAAAAAGAAAGAAAGAAAGAAAGAAAAGAAAAGTAAAGAAGGGAAAGAAAATGTTTGAAAGAAAGGTTTACAGAGAGAAAGAAATATAAAAAGAAAGAGAAAGAAAGAAATAAAGAAAGAAAAGAAAGAAAAGAAAAGAAAAGAATGTTTAAAAGAATGTTTAAAAGAAAGGATAAAGAGATTACTGAGAGAAAGAAATATAGAAAGAAAGAAAGAAAAAAAGAAAAAAAGAAAGAAAATAAAAGAAAAGGAAAGAAGAGAAGAGAAAGAGAATGTTTGAAAGAAAGGATAGAGAGATTACAGAAAGAAAAAAAGAAAAAAGAAAGAAAGAAAGAAAAGAAAAGAAAAGAAAAGAAAAGAAGGGAAAGAGAATGTTTGAAAGAAAGGATAAGGATATTACTGAGTGAAATAAATATAGAAAGAAAGAAAGAAATACAGAAAGAAAGAAAGAAAGAAAGAAGAAAAGAAAAGAAGACAAAAATGATTTTTAAAAGAAAGGATGAAGAGATTACTGAGAGAAAGAAAGAAAGAAAGAAAGAAAGAAAGAAAAAGAAAGAAAGAAAGAAAGAAAAAAAGAAAGAAGGAAAAGGAATGTTTGAAAGAAAGGTTTACAGAGAGAAAGAAAAAAAAGAAAGAAAGAAAGAAAGAAAGAAAAGAAAGAAAGAAAGAAAGAAAGAAAGAAAGAAAGAAAGAAAAGAAAGAAGAGAATAGAATATTTCAAAGAAAGAATAAAGAGATTACCGAGAAAAAATAGAAAGAAAGAAAGAAAGAAAGAAAGAAAAGAAGGACAAGACAAAGACAAAAGAAAGACAAAAAGAAGTAGAGGCAAAGAAAGAAAGAAATAAGAATCGGAATAAAAAAGGGCAAAAAAGAAAGAATAAAAGAAAGCAATTAAAGGTTAAACAGAAAGAAAGAAAAATGATCCAAAGGAAACATCAAGAGGTTAAAGAAAGAACGGATGAAAGAAAGAAAGAAAGAAGTGAAAGTAGAAAAAGGAAAAAGAAGGAGGGGCTCATAAATAAATAAGGTAAGAAAGAAAGAAAGAAAGACAGAAGCGAAAGTAGAGAAAGGCAAAAAGAAGCAGGTGCTCATAAATAAATAAGGTAAGAAAGAAAGAAAGAAAGAAAGAAAGAAAGAAAGAAAGAAAGAGGGAAAGAAAGAAAGAAGCGAAAGTAGAGAAAGGCAAAAAGAAGCAGGGGCTCATAAATAAATAAGGTAAGAAAGAAAGAAAGAAAGAAAGAAAGAAAGACAGGAAGAAAGAAAAGGGCATAAAGAGTTTAAAGGAAAAAGAAAGAAAGCATTTGAGAGGTAAACAGAAAGAAAGAGAACTGAAAAAAACAAACAATGAAAGACAACTGAGAAAAAAATAAAACAAAAGTTTTTAAAAAGCTAAATATATATATATATATATATATATATATATATATATATATATATATATATATATGAAAGAAAAACAATAACAGTTATTGTTATGATGAATGGGGGAAAACGTCAAGTACACCATTTTATGTAAATGGGTTCGTATGCGTCATATCTGTCTCAGCACAATATGTGGATATAATCCAAATCCGAATCCTAAACTAATCCTAATCCTAAACAAACCCTTACATAATAAAAAAAACCGTTCTAGCAATTAAAGAATCGCCACTTATAGCATAGATAATATATATTATATAAACTAGCAAAATAAAAAACACCCTCCGGGCGATGTAAAAATGAATTTTTGAAAGATATTGCCTAAGAGGGTGGGAGTTAAAAATTCAATGTCAGAGGGTTCGTATCATAAGTAAGCAAAATCCTCATATTTATTAAAGGAGTGAAAAAAAATCAACTTGATATGAAAACTGAGCCCCGTCCCTCTCAAATAAAATGTTGCGTGCATGTAATAATCAAACAATTATTTTGAATATTTTCCACATCAATTTTCCACAAAATCGTAAGTATTTATTTATTTGTAAACTTTTTAGTTAACTTCTTGTTTCTGTAAAAAAAAAGGACGAGACTAAAAAAACAATTTTTTAAATTGCTTACTCAAATTTTGGGTGTAAGCCCTGAATAAGTCGTGGAAACAGCACCCAACCAAGAAGCAGCTGTATGGCCACCTGCCTCCCATATCACAAACCATACGAGTAAGGAGGGCTAGGCATGCGGGGCACTGCTGAAGAAGTAGGGATGAGCTCGTAAGCGACGTATTACTGTGGAGGCCAACACATGGACATGCTAACGTAGGCCGCCCAGCCAGGACCTACATTGACCAACTATGTAAAGATGCCGGATGCTGCGCGGAGGAGCTCCCAGAGTCGATGAGTGATAGGGAGGGTTGGCGAGAGACCGTCATGGATATCCGTGCAAATTGCGCGACATGATGATAATGATAGCATAATAATATTGTGACGTAAGCTGTGACGTAGAGCTATGACGTTGTTTTTGTTACAGACAGAAATACAGACAGTCTCCATTATTAATAGAAAATATATATTATATAAATATATAAGCTTTAATCTCAATATAAAAGAAAGTCCAGTTGTTTCAATAATAGACATATATTAAAATAATGACTTTTTTCAAGTGAAATTAGAATTAAATAGATTTAAACAAAAATAAAAATTTTAAAATGTTTCCTGAATTAAGTTATGTTGGCACGTCACGGGTAGGATGTGACACAAGGTAACAAGTATGGATGATCCAGATGAATTAGGTGATGATGTGCCTCAGAATCGAATGTTAAAACTGAGAGTATCTGAAATCAGAATGTAATATTTAATTTGAAAAAAAAATGTATACGCACTAATTGATTGATAATAAAATCATACCCTCCCCCCACACACACACAAATATATATATATATATATATATATATATATATATATATATATAGTTAGACAGCATTTCTTCTTTAAGACATATTTTGTTGAACTGTGCAGCCATTTTCTGTCTGCAAATTTTGTTCCAGGTCCTTTTAAGTTGCCAGATTGATGTAATTATATCAGGCGAAAATTGGCTGATTTATTTGCCATAACTTATTTCCCAAGTACTTTTCGCCCTGTCGGGGCAACCTTCAGGGGTAGTGCAAGAACAATACAGCAATGGATTGTTCCATTATGTTCCATTGATTGATTAATTGATTGATTTTACCGACATACCACCTAGGTTTATTTTATGTCTAGAAGCTAGGGAATCCTATTCATATTTATATTTTTTGAGTAGTTTATTCTTGATATTGTTGACACGATCCTATTGAATACGAATACATTTTAAACAGATATATTTGATCCATAAATAGGATCGTAACAGGACTACCAGAGCCAACAGTGCGAAAAGTAAAAGAGATAGAGAGGAAGTTGGAAGTCTGGACTTGATGTTTGGAGAAGACAGACGCAAGATGACGGTCTGTCCATTGATGACACTTATTTGGCTTAAAAATAAATATGAGCTTTGAGAAAACCAGCATCGAGTCTTGTGTTCTTTACTAAAAGCTAAGAACGGGCGCAAAGACAGAGAGGGCCCAAGAAGACCCAAGTATTTCCAGACCATAAAAGAATACAGTGAAGCCATCTACAAGAACACATCAGATCCAAGATAACTGAATAGAAAAGACAACGTACCCAGTTAGATGTTAGACGATCAAACCAGATCCGCAGAAGAGGAAAATAGAAAAAGCCTATACGAGGTAAGTATGACTATAAGTCTATCCAAAATACTTTCGAAATTGGTTCCGTAGAGTTACATTCCGATATTAACAAATATACCCCAAAGGTCTACTTGACCACATCGTCCGTGATGTTATCCGAGGATTATTAGGGGTTTCGGGTCTTAAAACATCATACACCTTCACTAAGGGGATCCAACTGGTGTCGATCAAGCTTGTGGTCAGGCAACGAGATCTCAGCGACAAATAAAATATCATGGCGGACCTTGAGACGTTTTATACTTTGAAGTGCCAATGAAACCTTTAAGCAAGGGCGTTTCCGTGGTTTCTCCCACCTAGCAGAAACGGGGAATATAAGCATATGGTTTCGTCCACCTCTTTTGATAAAACTGATTAGCCAAGAGACGTACTTTGACGCTCAGAATGTATTAACTCACAGCTAAGTTTAATGTGTCTTTTAAAACCGTCCAAGAACACGACATCAACTTTTGCGTCCCAAATGATTTTTTTAAATCCCAAATACAGCCATCTAAGGAAGATGAGAGAGAGAGAGAGAGAGAGAGAGAGAGAGAAAGAGCGAGAAGGGGGAGAGAGAAAGAGAGAGAGGGGGAGAGAGAGAGTTAATTTTAATGTGTGAAAACCACTGGAACATATACAGTTAATTTTAATGTGTGAAAACGACTGAAATCTCCCCATCCCCCTAGGGACTCTGGGGGGATTTTCGCCCAGGGCTGCCAACTCAAGCGTAAACGCAACGCTCTCGTATATAAGGGATGGAGCACTCTATGACGGACTTTACATACAAAGCGATGTGTGTTAAAAAACATTTAAAATCCCCTTCGCATTCTGTAAGTGAGGACAGCCTAATGGTTAAGTTGTTGGACTGACACCCAACCAATCGGATTTCAATTCCGGCTGTAGGTAGCTTACAAATGTCTAGCCACACTGAAGAGACTTGATAAGTCGAAACACGTGTCTGTGGATGACTCTTATTTAGTGCATTGATGATCTGCTCTGATTGCAAGATTAAAGTTGAAATCAAGAAAATCACTAACATTTTTGCCGACAATGGGTATCCTGAGGATTTGACTACGAAGGTGATCAACCAAACCATATCAAATTTTAACAGCAATAAAGAGTTTGGTCCATCTAATTGTCCTGTATATTTGCGATTGCCATGGATAGGACTTGTTGGTCAGACGTTGGCAAACAAGATCAAATTAGCCATAACACGTTGTTTTAATGCAGTTAAAGTCCGGACAATTTTCACCACCATACCTGCATTTCGTTCCGCTCAAAAAGACGTCCTGCCAATACTTGAACAAAGTTTTCTAATTTATAAATATCAAGTTATGCTTAAATCCATCCCTTTGAAAAACAAAAAATCTATTTAGTATTGTCTGTTATGCTATAGAAAACAGTTTCCTCAGTCGGTAGAGCGTTCGGCTAGAAACCACAAGGTTCCTAGTTCGATACCCGCCCTCGCCAACTCAGCGTATGAGTAGCACAGGGATCTGTGCGGTAAAGTAAGGAGCTGATGGTAGGTGTGGCGCTCCACCTCAGACGCTAAAATAATCTCCTTGGTCTAGCGCTATTGAAAAGGGGATAGACTCCCTCGCTGCATGGCTGATACCGACATTAGGCCGCCCCGACGACTTACTTTATATATATATATATATATATATATTTGTATGTGTGTGTGTGCGTGTGTGTGTGTGTATGCGTGCTTGTATGAAGGAAAAGTGGAAGTAAATCCGACAATATGTAATGTTGTAAAAATTGAAAAAACACAAATTTCATTAATGAATGATGTTTATTAAGCCCTACACTGCAGTGTTTCCATCTGTTTCGATAAAGCCCTGATGAAGGTCTATCGAAACAGACCGAAACACTGCAGCGTAGGCTTAATAAACATCATTCGTTAATGAAACTTGTGTTTTTCAATTTTTACAACATTACATATATATATACATATATATATATTTATATATATACATGTAATGTTGTAAAAATTGAAAAAACATAAATTTCATTACGAATGTATAATATATATATATATATATATATATATATATATATATATATAGTAAGTAAAGTCGTCGGGGCGGCTTAAAGTCGGTATCAGCCAATCGGCGAGAGAGTCTATCTCCTTTTCACTAGTGCTAGACCAAGGAGATTGTTTTTGCGTCTGAGGTGGAGCGCCACGCCTACCATCAGCTCCTTACTTTACCGCACAGAACCCTGTGCTACTCATACGCTGAGTTGGCGAGGGCGGGTATCGAACTAAGAACCTTGTGGTTTCTAGCCGAACGCTCTACCGACTGAGCTAACACGAATTGAACTGTCGTTGATCAAGATACTGAAATATCAAATATTGATATTTTTAGGATCTATCTGTCGTATACATTGAATCCTAACAGTTAGTACTAGTCCGGGTCTGAATGGATTTGGGCATAATTGGAAGGAAGTGTAGCCTCACCACCGGATATGTTTTAGTGTCATACCCAGGACACCATTTTGGGGGTCTTAGTCGATGACAGGGAATATAGTCGGCGTATACTAAGCCCTTCTGACAGGGCTGTTTGAACCCTGGGGAGTTATTCGGAGAGAAAAAAATAAGACGCGTGAATATGGTGTTTAGTCACGTGATCTGTTGAATTGTTTTAGATATCAGTCCCATGTGATCTCAACTCTAAATCAGCTTTCCTCTTGGGAATTTCCTGGTAATACTATCGGTTTTTGACTGTAAACAGTTTTTTTCTAGTTCCACCTTTTTATTCTGCGTAAGCTAAATACAAGGCGTGTTCAAAAAGTGTTGAGATTAAAAGCTGCACTCGCCAAAACAGAAATGGACAATGAATGAAATGCTTTCTTCAAGATAATCAAATTGCTATTCAACACATTTACTCCAACGGGTTTTTTTTATTAGTCATTGCATCTCTGAAATACTCCTTTTGTTGCAGAATGAACTGTGAAACTGTGTCGTCTTATAACTTTCGGGGTCCTCAACTGTTGCTGCAAAAGTGGTCTTAATGTTTCGACCAATTAATACACACGCACACACACACACACACACACACACACACACATATATATATATATATATATATATATATATATATGTGGAGAAAAGTAGACAAACACGGGGTGTTATGGAAACTGGATGTTTATTGTCGACGATGCAACGTTTCGGTCATTTAGACCATCATCAGGACCAAAATGACCGAAAAGCTGCATCGTCGACAATAAACATCAAGTTTCCATAACATCCCGTATTTGTCTACTTTCTCCTCACATTTCTCCCATATATATATATATATATATATATATATATATATATATATATAAAGATAAATCTAATGAGTCAGATAAACCTACTTAAAGTTTCGCTTAGTGCTCTTCAGGGCTAAGATCTGACTAAAACGGTTTTTATATGAATGTATATTTCTTATATATATATATATATATATATATATATATATATACATATAAATTTTTTCTTTTGGCCAAGTATTATAGTATCAACGGGTTTATTTTTGGTTGATACGACTATCTCGGTCTTTTCTTTTTCCAAAAATTTTTTTCTCCCAGGTGATGTTTGGTAGTATATTTTTACAATCTAACTATTTGCCGGGTTTTTTTCTCACCGCGAGGGTTTAACAACAAGTTTGGTATATATATATATATATGAAGGCGAAATAATGCACATTTATGTTAAAACATATTTTTTTTTTTTTTTTTTTTCTTTTTTTTTTTTTGTCCCTTTATATTTTCAGGCTATGCCTATCTCAGAGGGTTGAACCATTTTTTTTTAAATTTTCATCTGTATTGATAAACTCAACTGTGATGTTAATCCGTTGAATGTTTTAATGTAAATGCAAACTTTCGGCAAAGGTGTAGAGTTATACTCGGCAAAGATGGTGAAACTCCGTTAGATTCCGTGCGGCGTTCTTGTTTCGCGGGATGTTTTGAAAATCATTTCATATATAATTTTTTTTTTTTAATACTATTTTTATAGTATTAAAAAAAAAATGAGGCCCTGCTCGGGATATTGAAATAAAGATTTTTTTTTAAATCATTTTTTATAGTGAGTTAGAAGCATTAATTAAAATAATAATATTTTTGAAGGCGAAATAATGCACATTTATGTTTAAAAACATATTTAATTTTTTCTTTTTTTTTTTTCTTTTTTTTTGTGTCCCTTAATATTTTCAGGCTATGCTATCTTCAGAGGGTTGAAACATTTTTTTTTAATTTTCATCTGAAGATAGCATAGCCTGAAAATATTAACTCACTATAAAAAATGATTTAAAAAAAAAATCTTATATATATATATATATATATATATATATATATATATATATAGTACTAACGATTAAAATCCAGAAAAAATAAATAGATATGAAAATTTAAATACTTCGCAATTCGCAATTCAAAAGATGTTTAAACTGCTCATTGAAAGAGCTAAATATTCGATTAAAAACCGAATAGAAAACCTGACTGACTCGAGTTTCACGCACATAACGAATCTTCAGAGTAATTTTTGTTCCTCTCTCTCCCTCTCTCTCTCTCTCTTCTCTCTCTCTCTATAATATATATATATATATATATATATATATATATATATATATATTATATATTATATATTAAAAACGAATGTCTTAAAATTACCGACTGCAGTTTCTCGCCATTGGGCGAATCTTCAGGGCATGCCTGAAGATTCGCTCTACGGCGAGAAACTGCAGTCGGTAATTTTAAGCTATTTGTTTTTAAACGTATATTTGGCTCTTTATATTGAGCAATTTTAAATCGGTTTTCTAAAAAAATCCAGAAGTAGTATATTTGTTTGCTTGGTGGATTTGAAGCTAACTGTGATATATATATATATATATATATATATATATATATATATATATATATATATATATATATATTCCGTGTGTGTGTGTGTGTGTGTGTTTGAGAATAGAGGAAAGTGTGGAAAACAACACAAAACAGCATTAATGTAGTGGATATTTCGTCTCATATTGAATGAAGCTTCGTAAGTTTTATCAAATGTAGGTACTCCTACATTTGCTTTTATAGTGCAAAGGCGAATGGGTGAGGAGTGAGGCATTCAATATGAGGCGAATTTATGCTGTGTTGTGCTGTTTTATCCACACTTTCCTCTATTCTCAACTACATTTCGTCGGATTTATTCAAATCCTCCACTCCTCATATATATATATATATATATATATATATATATATATATATATATATATAATACTGATAATATTATTGTTAGATGAAAAAGGTCTACCATGGTTTCAATCACAAAATGATTTCCTCAGGACCCTACTCTACATTAACTAAGTCGATGTAATTCCTTAGTTAAATTATATATATATATATATATATATATATATATATATATATATATATATAATTATATATGTATATATATTATATAATTTATAATTTATATATGTATATTATATATATATATATAATTGATAATTTATATATGTATATATATATATATATATATATATAATTTATTATTTATATATATATATATATATATATATATATATATATATATATATATATATATATATAAATTATATATATTTACACTGCAAAACGATACATAATTTCAGGTGAGAAATCATCAAATTAAATTAAAGTCGAATAAAATAAACTCAAGGAACATTTTGATCGACGCTTCTTCATAATGTAATCATCAGTAAATATAAGTAAATAAAATACTTTAAAGTGGAAAGAGGAGACAGATGGAGGGAAAATTAATTAACTAATTAATTAGTCTAGTGCGTGATAACTAAATGTGTCTCCAAATGATTTTAATTTATGTTTGAATTCGCGCAGCCTACACAAGCTCGGACGTTGTGTGTTGATAACTACTGCTTCAAGGATTTTATGGATCTGTTTTGTTCAAGCTCAATGCTGAACATCAAAAATCCCATCTGAGTAACCTTATATATATATATATATATATATATATATATATATATATATATGAGTATATATAAAAAAGATATGAAAACACCACAAAATGCTGTTAAAGTGAAAACATTTTATAACTTCGCTGATATTGAACAATATTTCGATTTTATGAAAATCGTCATCAGAGCTTGTTTGTACTCCGTTTGTTAAGAACGGAGACAAGAGTCATATGAGTTCAAAACAAAAACCTTGGTTTTTGTTTTGAACTCATATGACTCTTGTCTCCGTTCTTAACAACACGGAGTACAAACAAGCTCTGATGATGATTTTCATAAAATCGAAATAATGTTCAATATCAGCGAAGTTATAAAATGTTTTCACTTTAACAGCATTTTGTGGGTTTTCATATCTTTTTTATATATACTTATACTGTCTGATTCATTTCCTTTCCTTTAACTATATATATATATATATATATATATATATATATATATATATATAAGGTTACTCAGATGAGTTTATCGAGTTCAGCATTGAGCTTGAATTAAACGGAACCATAAAATTCTTGAAGCAGTAGTTATCAACACACAACTCCGAGCTTGTGTAGGCTGGGCGAACTCAAACCTGAATTGAAATCATTATATATATATATATATATATATATATATATATATATATATATTGCTCCCCAAAACTCGGTAGAGCTCTCTAGGGGTGACTTAAATTAACTTTTACTGCCAGCATATATAAAGCAATGATCGTCTGTTCACAGACTGGATCTCTCTGGTGATCGTAAAATATATAAACAAGTATCTATTTAATAGTTTAAACACCACCCCTTTACGGCAGCTGTCAAATGGGTAAAAAGTTAACAAATCGGGCTGGCGAAAAGTTAGTCGGATTTCGCTCCTGAGCAGAGGTAGTTGTTGTGTCTAGCTACATAAAGAGGCGTGAAACGCCGAAACACGTGTCTCTGGGTGATTTTTTTTTTTTTTTTTTACATATAGCTATCGGATATCAAGAATATATATATATATATATATTCTTGATATCCGATAGCTATATGTTAAAGAAAAATCTACACAAAAATGTAAACATGAATGTACCATGAATGCGATTGCCGAACTTAAATAAGCCTAGACGGTTTGACATGCCGTTAAAAGCAATAAATCAACCACCAAATTCCTCGGAAGAACGTTGAAAGTTTCAGTCTATGCCTGACCTATTAAGTCTCCATGTGGCAGACACACGGAGGACCTACAGCATATTTTATGGGTGGCCATGATACTTTGCTTCATGTATATATATATGTATAGTACACACACACACACACACACACACACACACACACACATATATATATATATATATATATATATATATATATATATATATATATATTGTATTTTGCTTAGTGCCACTGGTGAAAGAGAGTGGAACAAGTGTCTTTCACATATTTCAAACATATTTCAAACACGCTTCGAACTGCTCTTCGTCCCTTCTCTCTTTCTGTCTTTCTTTCGTGAAGTTCATTTGGTTCCTCAAACTGCACTCAACCTTTAGAGGAGAGGTTTAGAATACGCTTATTGCATTCCTTGAAAATGGGTGAAATATTCATCACCATCAAAGAGCGGTGTCCCTTGTATGACATTAAACTACAAGCTGGGGCTCCAGATCGCTATATATATATATATATATATATATATATATATATATATATATATATATATATATCAAATGATCCTGTTAATAAACAAAAAAAAATTACTTAGAGGCAAATCAAATCTGGAATATAATTAAAATAAAAGAAAAAGAAATGATCAGACACACAGACATAAGCACGCACGCACACACACACACACTTACACACACAAACACACACATAAACAAGCACCCCCAACCACACACACACACACACAATTTGGAAGACCCGAGAGAGAACAAATTGAGCAACTGCTAGGATCACTTCAGTTCTAGTGATCTTCTGATGATGGGATTTTTCATCCCGAAATATTAAGAATAAAGTGACAGGTTAACAAACAACATCATAGTTACCTTCTTTTTTCCTTTACACTTGCATTGTTATAGCCTTTCAAAACCAACCAACAACCAATATAAACACAATGCTCCAAGCAAATTACAAAACCCTATATATATATATATATATATATATATATATATATATATATATGTATGTATGTGTGTGTGTGTGTGTGTGTGTGTGTGTGTGTGTGTGTGTGTGTGAATAAAAAGGCATTAAATACCAGGGGTATCGTGATTATGGACCATTTCCACTCGTGGGTATTTGAGGCCCACCGGGGCGGGGGAAAATATAAATGTAAGCTGAATTTGGCTATTTGCCAGTCTGAATAAAATAAAAAAGTGGTCTGACGAAACTCGGTGGGACTCAGATACCCACGAGTGGAAATGGTCCATAATCTCGATACACCTGTTATTTAAAGCCTTTTTATTCACAAATAAATTTGCTCTGTTTATAAAAACTAAGCATTGAGATCTCATACGGAACCTGAACTCTACAACAAACTACTGGTAGAGAATAGGATCAGCCTAGAACCACCCTTGTACCAAGAAACTTGGTACCCCAATAAAGAATATATAAATATATATATATATATATATATATATGTGTGTGTGTGTGTGTGTGTGTGTGTGTGTGTGCGTGAGGGATGCGTGTGTGTGTGTGTGTTTGTGTGTCAGTCATTAATCCGTTCTAGACCACCAAAAAGCAACCTAATTTTGTTTTTTTTTTTAATAACAAAAAGTAGCTCTGTACTGTATAAAAAAACGTAATGTTTATTTTTTTATGTATGATATTTTTCTTTGGCGTAATGAATTTGGAAACTTAAATGTTTTTAGGGAACTTACTAACATAAGCGTGCCTGAAGTTCGCTCGTACCTCAAATATGAGCTCCCGACTCAAAGCACAAAATCAAACAAATCATAGCTCGTAAATCAGAAAACTCGGGGTAACTCGTAAGTCAAGTTACCATTGTATTCACCTCTCCCTATTCCTTTGTTCAACTAACTTTTTCTCCCTACAATCATCTTATTTTTTCCTCTTTTTTGCTTTGTTTTTTGGTTTGTTTTTTTGGTTTTTGGTGTTTTTTGTGTTTGTTTAGTTGTTGTTGTTGTTGTTTTAACTTTGTCGCTTTCTTTGTCCTCTTTTTTATTGCTTATCGGTTTGCAACAGACAAACATATTTTTTCTTGCGCTTCGACGAATCTCAAGTCTTCTCCTCTGATACACTCAGAATCACACTCACAAAATACTTATCGCCCACCAGTTCACCTAAATCTGAAAAAACATTTCCGTCTGACTTAAATATCATTCTCCCTTTTGCAAGATCTGTGCCCACCGTTTTTTTTTTTTCGGTTTTTTTTTTTTTTTTTTTTTTTTTTTTTTGCTCTCGTCTTTTTTACTAAACTCTGTGAAGTCATGTCCACCGATCTAAATAACTGACAGTCACGAGCTGAACGATTAAAAGTAGCGAAGTTCGACTGAGAGAAGGAGCCCAATATTTTAGGCGTTTCTGTGTAATATATTTGAATACATACGTATTTAGAGAGGAAATACATAGAGAGAGGTGAGCGCACGGAAGAGATAACGCTAATCAGGAGCCCAATATTTTAGGCGTTTCTGTGTAATATATTTGAATACGTACGTATTTAGAGAGGAAATACATAGAGAGAGGTGAGCGCACGGAAGGGATAACGCTAATCAGGAGCCAATATTTTAGGCGTTTCTGTGTAATATATTTGAATACGTACGTATTTAGAGAGGAAATACATAGAGAGAGGTGAGCGCACGGAAGGGATAACGCTAATCAGTTTCAATCAAACATAATGAAAAGATGAAAGGAAAAAAATGAGGGTTAAATCAAGATTATCAAACTTTTTACATATTAAACGATTTTGCAATAACTCTTAAGTAAACATATCAAAACTAGTAATAATTAAATTATCATATTGTGGTATATCCACAGGTCCTGCTAGTATTTATCATTATTCTTGTTTGTATTTTTTCTTTAATTTTTCATTTATTTGCTTTTTATTATGCTTAATCCTTTATTGATTAATCAGTTTTAAATTCATTTTTAATGTATCATTGATTTATATCCTTACTAGAAGCGACTACCCGGCATTGGCTGTTAGTCTCGCAGATCCATTGATTGTTTTGGTCTTCCATAATTGATTTGTTTATGTTCATTAAAACATAAACAAATCGCGAACACCACCAATGATTTTCCCTTCTCTAACTATTCAAATTTACTTTTTAAGAAACTTCAGGAATATAGATAAAAATCTTCATTATTTCTGCACAAAAAGCAAGCTCTCGTGATAGTTAATGTGTATATCTATTTATTTTGTCGTTAATTGTTTTATTTTTGTAGTTTCTTCCGAACATACACGCATACACACAATTGCCCTTTATGCATGTATAGAATATATTTTTATCTAGATTTCTATAGAAATGGAGGGGTTAAACATTTTAACCCTAAAAATTTTAACCTTTACAAAAGTAAAGTGTAGACTTAATTGGAATTTAATCTTTGGTCTCCACCAACTTTCCTTAAAAAAATGCCCTCCGTAATTGTCCAAACAAACATACAGACATACAGAAGCTTATATATATATATATATATATATATATATATATATATATATATATATATATATGTATGTATGTGTGTGTGTCTGTGTGGTGTGTGTGTGTGTGTGTCTC
Source organism: Doryteuthis pealeii (assembly GCA_023376005.1). Taxonomy (NCBI): domain Eukaryota; kingdom Metazoa; phylum Mollusca; class Cephalopoda; order Myopsida; family Loliginidae; genus Doryteuthis; species Doryteuthis pealeii. The sequence continues at coordinate 78,461,081 of CM042147.1, read as the reverse complement.
TGTGTGTGTGTGTGTGTGTTCTCCCTATCCCGGTGTGTTGAGCACTTTGGAGGCAATTTTCGCTGACGAGCACCGACAAAGCTTGAAAGGCAACACTCTCCTATAAAACGGATGGAGCACTCTCTGACAGTCTTTACATATATACAGATGTATGTATTTATCAGTTAAAATCCTAGTCCCAGTCCGTAGGTGCTGATGGCCGAGTGGTTAAAAAGCCTGCCTGATAATAAATGGATTGTGTTTCCATACTGGCTGGTTATAGCTTGCGAATGTTTAGCCACACTGAAGAGACATAATACGTTCAAACACTGCATCTGTGGATGACTATGTATATATATATATAAATAAATAAGTCATTGGGGTGGCCTAAAGTCGGTATCAGTCATTCAGCGAGGGAGTCTATCCCCTTTTCACAAGAGCTAGACCAAGGAGATTGTTTTTGCGTCTGAGGTGGAGCGCCACACCTACCAGCAGCTCCTTACTGTACCACACAGATCCCTGTGCTACTCATACGCTGAGTTGGCGAGGGCTGTTATCAAAACTAGGAACCTTGTGGTTTCTAGCCGAACGCTCTACCGACTGAGCTATATATATATATATATATATATATATATATATATATAATATGAATACATTTTTGATACAGGAAAACTTATAAAGTACTAAAATTGGAGGAATCATATGTATGTAGGGAGATCATACAAGTTACGAGATGGTAAGATTTTATTACGAAAATAAAATATAAAATGTGGGGAATACGAAGGCCTTTTCGACCGGTTCTTTTTCAAGTATAAACATCGGCGACGAATAAAAGTCAGATTGTATAAGAACGAATGGAGGTGAGCCAGAGGGGGACTAAAAAAGTGGGAGATATACATATATTATATATATATATATATATATATATATATATAGCCATATTTATTCCTTTTGGTGTGACTTTTTAATTTAATTCAATTTAATTTAATGAAGTTTTCTTTTTTGTTGCGGTTGAGCGCGAAAAAGACACCATTAACCAATAATTGAAATAAAACGGCTTTAAAAAATATTTTAATACTTAATTTTTATGCCCTACAGATTTTCATTTGTAAACAATCTAATTAAAAAGAGATGCAATGCATTAAAAAATGCTTGCTTTACATGACACATGTAATATATATCGGGTACGAAGGGGCTGGTATTGCACATGCTTGCTTGGTAAGCTGCGGGCGGACCACCAAAATGCAGCATTGGAGCTCTAAAATCTGGCAAGTAATTGAGGGAGTTAAGGACCATCTCAAAAGAAAGGGGTATAGTGGCTTCAAATAATAAAAGACTAGGTGCTCCTGATGAAGGTTTCAAACTACTATACCGACAGAATTTCATCATGTCATATGTATTTTAGGACCATATGACCATTAGACGCCTCTTTTTGATCTCGATTACGAAAGGATATGTTTTTCATTTACACCGTCAATATCCGGTTGTTTTAACAGACGATTTTTAGATATTTTTTAAATTATAAAACTAACCCCTAACCCTAACCCCTAAACTTAACCCCTAACAAACAACCGGATATTGACGGTGTAAATGAAAAACACATCTTTTCTTAATCGAGATCAAAAAGGGGTGCCTAAAGGCCGGGTTAGCTCAGTCGGTAGAGCGTTCGGCTAGAAACCACAAGGTTCCTAGTTCGATACCGGTCCTCGCCCACTCAGCGTATGAGTAGCACAGGGATCTGTGCGGTAAAGTAAGGAGCTGATGGTAGGTGTGGCGCTCCACCTCAGATGCTAAAACAATCTCCTTGGTCTAGCACTATTGAAAGGGGATAGACTCCCTCGCTGACTGGCTGTTAACGACTTTAGGCCGCCCCGTTGTACTTTACTTTTTTTTATATGTATTTTATATATTTTATCATAGATTATTCGCTTTTTTGCTGATAATCTATAAATATATAAAGGGCAGTTGTGTATATGGAGGCGCGTGGGCTAGTGGTTAGAGTCGTGGAAAATGGACTCGTCGGTTCGAGTTCAATTCCTAGACGAAGCTGTTTGCGTTTCACATAGCGCTAATACCTTTGGGAAAGGTATGAATCCATATTCTCCCTCCAGCTATGGGTTAAATAGTAGGGCAAACTGGGCTCTTTAACCTTCGGTAGGTAACCAGTCTAGGAGAGGGATAACTCTGAATTCAAAATTCCTGATTCGTTGATTGGGTTCGTGGCATTTCTTGATGCACCAATTCTTTCTTAACGACTGTGCCAAAAAGTGTGGAATGGTCCTACACAAGCCTTCACCACTATAAACAAATCACTGTGTTGGTTGTTCACTAGATGAACGTTGATAATCGTCGAGAGAGTCCATTTTTTTGTGTATATGTGTATGTCCGGAGGAAACTTCGAAAATAAAACAATTAACGACAAAGTAAATATATATATACATTCACTATCACCAGGGCTTGGTTTTTGAGCAAAAATAATTAAAATTCTATTTATATTTGAGAAAATATTTAAAAATTAAAACTTGTATAGTACAGAAGGTAATTGAAATATGATGTTGATTGATTGAATTAATCGCCTCATTTATATTGTTTGTTTGTTTTAATTGTAAATTATTGAATTAAAATGTCTTACTATATTGTTATATATTTACGTGGGGATTTTATGGGGCATCCAGTGAGGATCTAACTTGTGATAAGTAATAATGGATCTGCAAGACTAACTTTTTAAAAATCCCCCGTCCACCCAGGTGACGCCGGGTAGCCACTTCTAGTTGAATATATAAGTATAGCTATTTGTCTGAATTTTTTAGATGAGGCTTTATGTGTACAATTTTGGGTACTAATGCGCAAGAGATAAAAGCATTGAATTATGTATTTAAAAAAAAGCATTGGCTTTCAGTACATTCACGGAAATTCCTGAAAGCTTTGAGACGTTTAAACAAAATTTTAAAAAGAGAACGCCAAAATGATTTATAAATTTTCACAGCAAAAAAAAAAAAAAAAGAAAAATTTACCTTTATTTATTTATTTATTTATTTAATCAGTTTTTTATTTGAGTAGGGATTTACATGAAACGGAGACTTAAATGGAGGGCGAATTGGAAGCTGTGTTGGCTCAGTCAGCAGAGCGTTCGGCTAAAAACCATAACAAGGTTCCTAGTTCGATACCGGCTCTCGCCAACTTAGCGTATGAATGGCACAGGGATCTGTACGGTAAAGTAAGGAGCTGGTGGTAGGTGTGGCTCTCCACCTCAGACGGTAAAATAACCTCCTTGGTCTAGCGCTAATGAAAAGGGGATAGACTCCCTCGCTGATTGGCTGATACCGACTTTAGGCCACCCCGACGACAAGTTAAAAAGCTGTTGACAATGGTGGTGATAGTAGTAGTAGTAGTAGTAGTAGTAGTAGTTGAAAATTAAAGCAAAGAATGAGTCCGTCTTTATCGCAAACTATTTCTTACGGGTCGGTGAGTGTGTTTAGTATCCTGGGCATGACGTTAAACTGTATCCAGTGGGGAAGTTCCAATTCTGGAGCTCTTGGGAGTGTTAAGTACCCCTTCATCCCATTAATCTCAGGTCTAACCTGACCCAGGGGATAGGGTCCCATCTATCAGTTTAGATAGAAAAAAATGAGTTAACAAAATATGTTTTTTTTTAATTGTGTTTTTAACAAATTCAGTGGACACCAAGAATGAACGAAACAATATTTTCGGCATGAAATAACCCAACAAGGGTTAACATGCCGTAAAATCAAACCAACTAAATAACTTAAAAATAATTCACACACAGTTATATGGTTTCAAGTATTCCTATCTAATAATAATAATTCGTAGATATTATATGGTTTCAAGTATTTAAAGTAATTATATAGTTTTAAGTAACTGATAATAATCATTTGAATGTTTATAACTTCAAGTATCTATTCTTAATACAAATAATTGGCACGCAGTTATGTGGTTTCGAGCATTCCTATCAAATATTAATAATTGGAGCATAGTTATATGGTTTGAAGTATTGCAATCTAATAGTAAAAAGCGATAGATTGTTAGGTTTAGATGGGACCTTAGCAGGTACTAACACTCCTGGTCAGAGAGATCCTGAGAATAATGGCATTGAAAAGGTAACTTCAGAATGCAGAACAGGAGTGTTAGCATAGAATGCAGTTTAGTGTCATACAGGGCACAAACCTTTGTTAGTAGTGAGTTTTCATATTGTAAGACTCAATTACAGAGCGATCAAATAGGAAATGATTCCACACTACCCAGAAATCCAGAATTATATCATCAGCATCGGGTGCCTTTTAAGGTCATACCCAGGACAACTTTAGTGGTAATTATGAACTTTTGTTTAGTAAGTTAGGGTGTCCCAAAAAAAACAGGACAAATTTTGTAATAAAACTGTTAATTTTGAATATCCTGGTCACGGCACCAAATGTGAAACTATAAAGTCACACACCCCATGTGATCACTATTAGGTCCAGGCACGGCACCCAGTGTGAACGTATGAGGAATGTGACCCCATATGCTTCGCATACGTACCCCACTGATACTATGTTGTCCATAGTACCAAATGTGATACGTGTCACATACACACTGGTGAGAGTGAGTATTCTTTGGTAAGAACTTTCTTTAGGGAGAGAGAGACTTATTATGAAAGATATTAGAGAGAGATTAGACTTACTTGCAGAGCTTCTATCATGTCCTCCGGCTTGTACTTCTAGCTACGGTTGATAAAAGGAATTAGAAAAGACAAGACATCCATTTTGTGACTTGATCATGTAATTATTTATTTTAACTTCATCCATGATCACTGCACGGGGAATATCAGGGCCTTAGCCCGTCTTCACCCGTCGCCGATAGGCTCAAGCTTCCGTCTTCACTCGTCGACGACCAGACTCAAACTCCTTACTTACTTCTAACTATCACCTCTCACTGTTCTTTTCTCCCCTTCGCCACGTCAACATTCCAATCATCCAATCAAATCTATCCACGCGTATTCGTTGAATCAGCATTTAAACTTTTCCACTGGTCATAAATTTTTCCCAACAAATCATTAATCCAAAACAATGGTTATACGTCATAACCATAGTGTTACAGGGGTTTAGGGTTAGGGTTTAGGATTGGGGTTAGGGTTGGGGTTGGGGTTAGGTTTCGGGTTCTGTTTTTTCGGGGTCAACCTGTACAGGGTGACCCAGAAAAAAACAGACCCAAATTATTTATTTATTTTCCCATTAAACTAACCCTAAACCCTAAACCCCAATCCTATCCCTAAACCCCAACCCTAACCCTAACCCTAACCTAACCCTAATCCCCCTAGTTACAATTAACAGGTTTATTACAAAATTTATGGGTTCTGTTTTTTCTGGGATACCCTAATTTACTAAATAAAAGTTCATAATTACCACTTTAGTTTGGTCCGGGTCTTAGCCCTCAGCAGAGAATATAGTTGGTGTATTCTTTGGCCCCGTTGACGGCGTGGTATTTTTCTGAATAGCAGGCTTTTGACGTCTAGTGTTATTAAGCCTATCCGAATCAGTTGTTGGATGAAGCAAGATTATTCATTGTGTTATCGCATTTTGCTGAAGCCTTATTTTGTTTATAGATATGCGTGCGTCCTTGAAAAATAGAACTGGATAATTAAAAGTATGTTTCCTTTAAATAGGTATGACATATATATATATATATATATATATATATACTAGCAAATATATGCACCCTCTGGGTGCAAGTATTTAAGTTTTAATGTAATAAAATATGATATTGAACTAGAAACGCTAATAAAACTAAATAAGAATACAGATAAAAAGATTTGAAACAGAGGGGGTATAATCGAAAAATAGAACAACTGAAACTTACTCTTTTATCACTCTCGTCTTTCATTGTTAAATTTTCCTTGTTTAACTCTTTAGTTAAATTAAAGAATAAAATGACAGTTATTTTTTCTTGTTAATCGATTTCTTTTAAGATTTATCCCCAAGATTTGATGCTCATATTCATTAAGATAAAACCAAACAATTAGAAATCAAAGATAGGAAGTACATATTTATTAAAATCAATTTTTTAATATCAATATGCAAATTAGCCTTCCCATTCACAATGTAAACTGCTATTTTCTTGTATATATGAATACAGTTGCATGTTAATAGTATGTAGATAAGGATAACAGTATTAAGAATGTAAAACAATTTTATTAATAATTGAGATTTGAATAAAGATAAATTCATGGAGAATATGACGTAAAAACTAAAGGGAATTGTGACTTGAGTAGTGATATAGTTTCCGTTACAGACAGACAAACACACAATCTCCTTATAATAAGAAGATATATATATTATATATATATATATATATATATATATATAAGTTAGGGTAGCATTGATATGGAGTCAACGGCGATTGGTTATTGACAATTTCTCGCATATGTTGGTTTGAAAATCGCATCGCTCAGAAACGAGCAGTAACCAATAACAGTTTACTTCATGTACTCGCTACCTTCAGTTGAATATACATGTTCTATCCACGATATTGAGCACTATTCACTTATAAAAATTCCACTATATAGGATCAATATATATATATATATATATATATATATATATATATAAACAACTTATATATATATATAATATATATTATATATATATAAACAAACAAATATGTATATATAAGTAAAAGTAAAGTCGTCGCGGCGGCCTAATGTCGGTATCAGCCAATCAGCGAGGGAGTCTATCCCCTTTTCACTAGCGCTAGACCAAGGAGATTGTTTTTGCGTCTGAGGTGGGGCGCCACACCTACCATCAGCTCCTTACTGTACCACACAGATCCTTGTGCTACTCATACGCTGAGTTGGCGAGGGCCGATATCGAAACTAGGAACCTTGTGGTTTCTAGCCGAACGCTCTACCGACTGAGCTATATATATATATATATATATATATATCGCTCTACCGACTGAGCTAACCCGGCCCTTATATATAACTTAAATATATATTTAAACAATCATATATATATATATATATATATATATATATATATATATATATATATATCATCATGTCGCGCTATTAGCACGGATATCCATGACAATCTCTCGCCAACCTTTCCTATCATTCATTTTCCCAGGGAGGTCCTCTGCGCAGCAACCTGCATCTTGGCTTAGTTGGTCAATGTAGGTCCTTGATGGGCGGCCCACACTAGCATGTCCGTGTGTTGGCTTCCACAGGAGAACGTCACTTATGAGCTCATCCTTGCTTCTCCAGCAGTGCCCGGCATGTCTTGTCCGTCTCACTTGTATGGCTTGTGAGATGGGGGGGGCAGGTGGCCATATAGCTGTTTCCTCGTGGGGTGCTGCTTCCACGATTTATTCAGGACTGCACGCAGCATTCTTGTGCAGCTCCCGTCCAGCTTATTCTCAAGGCGCCTCGTTAGGGTCCAAGTGGTGCATCCGTACAGCAACACTGATACAACCACCGCCTGGAAGAAATGTCGCTTTAGCTTGTCAGTGAGATCGGATTTCCATATTACTGATAATTTGTTTGTGGCCGACCACGCTTTTCCTATTCGTGTATTTACATCGCTTTCTGTGGATAAGATATTACTACCTAGGTATGTGAATTGTTCTACTGGCTTAAGGGGCTTACCGTTGAGTGTGGTTATGTCTCCTTTCCTTTTGAAACATATGTACTCTGTTTTATCGGAGTTTACATGAAGGCCAATATTATTTGCTGCCTTCTCTAGACTATGCAGTAGTGACTCGGCCTGTGGTGGTGTATCTGCAAGGAGTGCAAGGTCATCAGCGTAGTCTGCATCTGTGACTTTCTGTGCGGGATATCGCCTGCTTCTTGCCTTTTTTTAGTGTGAAGCCTTCTTCTTTTATGGTATCTAATGATGTTCGGAGTACATAGTCTAAGCATATGATAAATATATATGGTGCTAGTGTATCTCCTTGTAGGACTCCAGTTCCGATGTCGAAGAAATCTGTGTCGCCATCGGGTGAGCGTACCATTACTTGTGTGTCTTTGTAGAGCATCATTATAGCAGCAACAGTTTCTTCTGGGAGCCCGTATGCTAGTAGTATTTGTTCCATTAACTGAAAAAGATTTAAATCGTTTTAAGTTTGTTAAATATATTATATATATATATATATATATATATATATATATATATATATATATATATATATATATATATATAAACAAACTTAAAAACGATTTAAATCTTTTTCAGTTTTGTTACAAAACTAATAGGTTCATTCGACAACTTATACTTTTTATTTTCGGGTGTTTTCCAAATATGTTGTATTTTCAATTTAAATGAAACTATCACTTTTAAGTTTTATAGCGCTTTGCTGGTCAGCATTTTAATACTTTTACATTATCAATCGCATTTTAAAGGATTGTTTTTCTCATCTGTTATCATGTTTAATATGTGTTTAATATGTGTTTAGTATGGTTTTTAAAGTCTAATTTGCATTTCTGCAAACATGTTTCTTGGGTTAAAATTAATCGTAATTTTTCTTTCTTTTTTTTTCTTTTTTTAGCTCTGCTCACTATAGAATTTATAAGAAATAAAATAATCAGTCGTTGTTATATATATTGTTTGTTTAGTTATTGCTTATGACTTGAGACTGTAACATTTTTTTATAATTTTCATGGGTGACAATTTAGTTTCTTTGCAATTCAATATTATTTTGACTACAGAAATCATTTGCATTTATTTTTATATTGAGAATTTTGGGGATATTTTTTCTCAGTGTTTTTCTTCTACTTTTGTTTTCTTTTGTTTTGTTTTACTTTTTATGGTATTTTAAAACACGTATGTTACATAATTGATAGGTGCCTATAAATTGTGTACGGTAGTGTAGAAATTAAAGATAACGGTAACCCTGAATCATGGAAAAACCGTAAAGGGACATTTTTCAAAGCTTGGCCTTTTTCTGCTCTTGTATCTGGTCTCTGATTGGTGAAAGCCATTCGGAAAAATAGGAATTTGATTTGAAAAGAGAGTTTAGTTGTGGTTTTCGGGGGAAGGAGACGTGTCTCCAAAATGGCTATTTCTCTCACGCGAAATGGCTAATTTGGGATTAATGAAGACGTCTGAAAAATATCTAAATCTTTTTATTTCTCTGAATGTTTGAGATGAGGCTTGAAGATTAGTATTATCTGCGTTATTCGGACTATTGTTCCAATCTTCATTGTTATTTGTACAACGTTTCGGCCGATATACTCTCCGACCTTCTTCAAGCATTTCTTGTCGGACTCGGGAACCTTCTCGGACTCGGGAACCTTCTTTTCGAACTCAGGAACTTTCTTGTCGTAATCGGGAACCATCGCGGAATTTTGAACCTAACCCTTTATTTAGTCCACATGGGTATCCTGTTCTCATTCCGCTACCCATAGCTGGGGTAGGAGTTGTGTTAATTATATTTCTAACTGCCTCTACTAATATAATTAACACAACTCCTACCCCAGCTATGGGTAGCGGAATGAAAACAGGATACCCCCGTGGACTAAATAAAGGGTTAGGTTCAAAGTTCCGTGATTGCTCCCGATTACGACAAGAAAGTTCCCGAGTTCGAAAAGAAGGTTCGCGAGTCCGAGAAGATTCCCGAGTCCGACAAGAAATACCTGAAGAAGGCCGGAGGGCATATCGGCTGAAACGTTGTACAAATAACAATAAAGATGGGGACAATAGTCCGAATAATGCAGATAATGCTAAATATTTTTGTTCGTAAATAAGAATAACAACGAACAGAGAGATGAAGAAGCCCCAAGAGGTCCCACGGGAGCAAACCAGAAGAACACAGAAAGAATCAACCCAACATAGAATAGATAGCAGAGAGGTCTGGCTAATAGAGAAGAGACACCAGAAGATAGAAGGTAAGTATTATAAGATGGTAGGAAGGGAAGAGAAGGTTATGCAACACCAACACAGAAAGAGTTGCCGTTTTAAAAATACACCACATTCCTTGAAAAATAAATGATGATATAGCGTCTAAAACACTGAGAAAAAAATTCAATAAAAATTAGGATATTAGTCCGAACTATCCAAAATACAATCGTTTAAAATCTCTATTCGGAATGTCCGTAAAATCTTAATTTGAATAAAATATTCTTAACTTGTCACATGGTTGAATAAGATCATTTTTTTTTCATTTTTAAAAGAGGTAACTCAACTTTTGACATATACCGTATATGCACACGTATTCTCCCAAGCTTTCCCATGTCCCTCTCTCTCACCACACACACACAACACACACACACAGAGACATATATATATATATATATATATATATATATATATATATATATAATATATATATATACAATATATGTGTGTGTGTGTGTGTGTGTGTATAAATATATTATGTATGTGTAGGTGTATACATATGTGTGTATATATTTATATGCGTGTATATATATATATATGTGTGTGTTGTGTGTGTGTGTGTGTGTGTGTGTGTATAAATATATATGTATTGTAGGTGTATACATATGTGTGTATATATTTATATGTATAATATATATATGTGTGTATAAATATATATGTATGTGTAGGTGTATACATATGGGTATATTTTTATGTGTGTATATATATATATATATATATATATATATGTGTGTGTGTGTGTGTGTGTTTTGTGTGTGTGTGTCCACATATTTATGTATAGGTGAGGGTTGGATGTCATCTCTACAGAAAATGCCGCCAAATTTCTCATCCGATTTTTTTCAACAAAAGATAAAATTTCAATCCTTTTTTTCACGTTCTTTTTTTTTTAATTTCCATCTTCATTTTCTCCCACTTACTCGATCCCTCTAACACCAACCCTTAACCTAACCAGGCTTTAAAGAAACCCAATGATATTATAAATGACATGTCAGATGTTTCGACCAAGATGGAAGCCTGACAAGAAGTTTCTTCGTAATAAAAAAAACAACAACAACAAATGAACAAAAAATAATAACGAAAAGTAGAAAAGAAAGTAATACAAATATTACCTCAGTGCATGTCTGTAAGAACTTAGGTTAGGAAATAGATGGAGGTCTTTAACAAAATAAAGAATAATCCCACCTAAGTAAAAATACAAATATGTGTATCTCTCTCTCTCTCTCTCTCTCTCTCTCTCTCTCTCTCTCTCTCTCTCTCTCTCTCTCTGCTCTCTTTGTGTGTATATATATATATATAAAATATTTTATATTTTTTACTTGAAGGCAATTACAATGCGAATTCGCATAAATTCGATAATTATAGAAGATAACAATGACAAGTGAATTTCGCAAAGAATTACTCGGTGTGTAGAATATCGTACAGACTGTTTCAACTTTATTCTAGTATATATCGCTGATGAGACTTAATAAAGTTGAAACAGTCTGTACGCTATTCTACACACCGTGTAAATTCTTTCACTTGTCATTGTTATCTTTATTTATTACGAATTTATGCGATACTCGCATTGTAAATTGCCTTCAAGCAAAAAATATAAAATATTTAAATATATATACTTTATTCAGCAATGCTTCTAAAAAAAATAAACAAACATCAAAAAAAAAAATCTTATTATAATATAATATATATATATATATATATATAATATATTATAATAATACAAAAAATCCAGAGAAGAAATCTTCCTTACGACACAATAGTTTTATTTTAAAAACTGTCGCAGTTTTGAGAGCTCAATGTGTGCTCTTAATGTTAGAGTCACAGAGCAATATATAATAAAAAATGAACAAAAGACTTAGAGATTGAGGCATATAGGTCTCCCTGAAATAGACTATATGTTCAATCTCTAAGTCTTTTGTTATTTCTTTATTATATATATATAATAATATATATATATATATATAATTATATATATATATTATATAATCATGTTTGTATTATTCACTTCCGCAGTTGCCTTGTAATTAATTCAATATCTTAAACTTCATTCCAATTAACTTGATGATCCTTCATGGTGAAACTTGAGTAGGTTATTTCTAATAACAACTTAATGCTAAATTTCGCTCTACTAACGCATTGAGCACTTTATATCTTTATAAGACACTGGCGTGTTTCGGTTAATATTTGTGTCAACCCTCGATATGCGAATTAACTCAATATTTTGTTGCCCCCGGTAAGCTCTCTTTTTAATCAAACTAGGTGGTAGGATAAAACGCAAGTAGTAAACAAAGTAAGTGCGGGAGGAACCACGGAATGTAATGAATGAAATGTTGTGGGGAACGGAAGGGGTGAATTGGCGGCAAATTATAGGCATTTGAGGAATGTAATTAGTGTATTCAAAGTTAATCTGTTAAGTGTTTGTTTTTTTCGCTCCTAAATATATAGGGCTTCGAGTATGTTATCCCAACTCTCTGTGAATGGCGCCTTCGTTGGCTTGGACATGTCAGGAGAATGGAAAATGGACGCATCTCAAAGATCTTTTGTACGGCGAATTAGCAAAAGGCTCCGATCGGTTGTAGACCCACGCCTACGATTTAAAAGATGTCTGCAAGCGATGCTATGAGGATAAATGCGTAATTGCACAAACACGTGGAGGTAGATGCAAAAAATGCCTGGCGCCTCACGTTTAAGCAAGGCAGCGGAGAGGGGTGAGGCAGAGAGGAAGAGTAGCCTCGACAGAAAGAGAGGCCAGAAGGAGAGAGAAAAAAGCCAGCAGTCGCCAGAAAGCATCACAAGTTGTATGGCATTCAAGTGCAGCAAAAGACTGTCACTCAAGAATTGGCCTGCAGAGTCACTTGCGCAGATGCAGATAATTTTTTTTTTTTTTTTTTTTGAACACTATACATCCGTCCTTAGTGGACGGAAAAGGATCTAATACGAGTATTTAAAATTTGTGTTTGTTTCTTTACTTTGTGCAGTAGTATGTGTTTTGGTTAGAATCTTCCGATAAAAAATAGGGAGGTTAATTTGAGTTAACTCAACCGTATAATGCCCACGAAATTCTTTTCAACAAATGTTCGTAAGAGAAACTATCGACATCATAAGGAAACATTTTACCAACCCCGCATATATACCACTTAAAATTAAC
>CM042147.1:78440367-78447973 GCA_023376005.1 Doryteuthis pealeii | reverse complement strand
CCTAACATTCTTTTAAAAACTTATCTGCTGCTGCACAACAGAAGTTACATTTTATGACTATCAGGGCAATTCATATATCCAGTATGACGGGATTTCGATGGGTTCGGTTCAGTGTCCGACCTCAGTATTCTTTACATGGCTCACCTCGAAAACAAAGTATTTAACATCACAAAAAACTACCATCTACGCTATCTTATCTTATATACGAATGCTTTAGCAATTATATTGCGCCCATTTTACTTATTAAATATTGCACCCATATATCTATATGATATGTATACAAATATATGTATATACACCCCCCCCACACACACACACATATACATACATATATATATATATATATATATGTGTGTGTGTGTGTGTGTGTGTAAGTTGAAAATGAAAATGAATTCGACGGTGTGTTGAAAGGGAAAATAAATAAAGGAAAACAGATTTGAATGGATAAAATATATTTTAAAACTCATTTAAAAAGGGGCCCTAGGTATGACATTAAATTGCATCTGATGGTGTGACAACTATTTTGGTTACCTGGGTGTGTGGAGTACCTCTTCGTTACAGAATGATAATACCTGATAGGGTCCCATCTACAGGAAAGTCTCTGTGGCCCAGTGTCTGGATTGGAACTTTGTAGTAAGCGAGTTCGAACTTCATTACGTTTCTACGCTTATTTTTCCATATTTCATTTTTTGTTTTCTTTACTTTTTTATTTGCTATTTTTAAAATATTTTCCCATCTTTCATGTGTAATTTGACATTTTCATTTTTTTTCATCCTTTTTGTTTCTCTTTTTTAACTTTTTCTTTGCTTTAATCATTTTTCATTTTTGGGGTTTGTGTTTTTTTTTTCTTTAGCATTTAGACTTGAATTATTTTTTAAATTTCCTTCTTTTATTTTTCTATGCTTTTTTTCTTTCACTGTTTTTCACATTTTCTTTCTTTTCTTTTCTTTTTTTTTCTTCTTTTAGTTTTAGTCTTTTGTTTCCTTTTTTTCACTTTTCTTCTTTTACTTCTCTGCTTTTCTTTTTATTCTTTCATGTATCTTCTTTTCTTCTTCTTTCATGTATTCTTCTTCTTCTTCTTCTTCTTCTTCTTCTTCTTCTTCTTCTTCTTCTTCTTCTTCTTCGTACTTCTGATGACAACTGATACTATTTTTCTTTCTTTTATTTTCAATCTTTCATATTCCTTTTTCCCTTTTATTCTACTTTTTCAGCTTTATTTTTTTCCATTCACTTTTTTTACTTTTTCTTTCTTTATTTCACTTTCTTTCACTTTTTCTTCTGCTTTTAAATTATTTTTTCACTTATTTTTTCACTTATTTTCATTATTCCTTTTTATTTCTTTCCTTTTACCTTCTTTCACGTTAGTCTTTCATTTTTATTAAAATTTCCTTCGTTTATTTTTGTTTTTATTTTTACTTTCACATGTTTTTACATTTCTTTTGTTTCTTATCTTTTTCGTTTCAATTTTAGTCATTCATTTTTCTTTTTTCACTTTTCTTCTTTTACTTCTTCTCGGCTTTCGTTTTCATTCTTTCATATATCTACTTTTTTATTTTCTTTCTTTCACTTTTAGTCATTCATTTTCTTTTTTTCATTTTTCTTCTTTTCTTCTTTTACTTCTTCTCTGCTTTTCTTTTTTATTCTTTCATATATCTACTTTTTATTTTCTTTCTTTCACTTTTAGTCATTCATTTTCTTTTTTCATTTTTCTTCTTTTCTTCTTTTACTTCTTCTCTGCTTTTTCTTTTTTATTCTTTCATATATCTACTTTTTATTTTCTTTCTTTCACTTTTAGTCATTCATTTTCTTTTTTTCACTTTTCTTCTTTTTCTTCTTTTACTTCTTCTCTACTTTCATTTTTATTCTTTCATATATCTACATTTTTATTTCTTTCTTTCACTTTAAGTCATTCATTTTGTTTTTTCATTTTTTTCTTTTTCTTCTTTTACTTCTCTGCTTTCCTTTTTTATTTTTCATATATCTATTTTTATTTTCTTTCTTTCACTTTAGTCATTCATTTTCTTTTTTTCACTTTTCTTCTTTTTCTCTTTTTACTTCTCTACTTTTCTTTTTTTTCTTTCATATATCTACTTTTTTATTTTCTTTCTTCACTTTTATTCATTCATTTTTTTTTTCACTTTTCTCTTTTTCTTTTACTTCTTCTCTGCTTTTCTTTTTATTCTTTCATATATCTACATTTTATTTTCTTTCTTTCACTTTTAGTCATTCATTTTCCTTTTTTCACTTTTCTTCTTTTACTTCTTCGCTGCTTTCTTTTTTATTCTTTCATATATCTACTTTTTCTTTACTTTCTTTCACTTTTAGTCTTTCATTTTTTATTTTTTCACTTTTTTCTTTTACTTCTTCGCTGCTTTTCTTTTTCATTCATTCATTCATATATCTACCTTTTAACTTTCTTTCTTTCACTTCTAGTCTTTCATTTTTCTTATTTCACTTTTCTTCTTTTACTTCTTCTCTACTTTTTTATTCTTTCATATATCTACTTTTTATTTTCTTTCTTTCACTTTTAGTCATTCATTTTCTTTTTTTTCACTTTTCTCTTTTTCTTCTTTACTTCTTGCTTTTCTTTTTTATTCTTTCATATATCTACTTTTTTTTCTTTCACTTTTAGTCATTCATTTTCCTTTTTTCACTTTTCTTCTTTTACTTCTTCGCTGCTTTTCTTTTTATTCTTTCATATATCTACTTTTTTATATTTCTTTCTTTTACTTCTAGTCTTTCATTTTTCCTTTTTTCACTTTTCTTCTTTTTCTTCTTTTACTTCTTCGCTGTTTTCTTTTTTTATTCTTTCATATATCTACTTTTTTATTTTCTTTCTTTCACTTTCAGTCATTCATTTTCTTTTTTTTTTCACTTTTCTTCTTTTCTTCTTTTACTTTTCTCTCGTGTAATATCCTTCAATTTTGTTTTACTATTTCTTCTTTTTCCTTCATCTGTATTTTACTCGTATTCCTGACGAAAGCGGATATCAAAACCACACAAAATAGCAAAAATCAAAATGTTTTAGTAAATCAAATTTGAAGCAACGAAAGAAAAAAAACTGTTAATGGGACGACGCCAAACGTGGAATAGAAAAAAGAGGAGGATTCGACATTGAAAGTGAAATATTAAGTCGTGCGAACATTACACCGGGATTAAATAATTTTCCGATTGCCAAATCATTACAAGTTGCTAACTTCTTCAGACATCCAGCAGACATGTGAATACGGTGATTTTATTGCAGCAAAATGTTCGCTAATTGCACAGATTTTTATGGCATCACTTTAAAGAGGATTAATTAATTAAGTTTTTGGCATGTAAATTGGCACTCATGCCACATCCCACGAACATGCACAGATTCGAAACACACTCACACATGCATATAGATTACCAGAATTCTCATATATAACTTTTTGAAGCTTTTTTTCCCAAAACCCCTTTTCTCCTAACAAATGACCTAAGGTTGGAATTAGTTGAGAACAATAAAAAATAATAAAAGGAATATTCCTATAGGTTTTACCTTTTTGTTCATGTATATATATAAATAAATAAAATCTATATATGCATATATATATATATCTTATTATAATGGAAGATTGTGTTTTTTCTGTCTGTAACCGAAACTATATTACTAATCGAGTCACAATTAACATTAGTTATTTTCATCACATTCCCCATGATTTTATTATATTTAAACCTCAATTATTAATAAAATTGTTTCATCTTTTTATTAGTGTTGTCCATATCTACATAATAATAACATGCTATTGTATTTATACATACAAAAAATAGCGGTTTTGCAGTGTGAACGGGAAGGCTAATTTGCATATTGATATTAAAAATGTGATTTTATTAAATATGTGCTTAGTATTATTGATTTCTAACTGTTTGGTTTTATTTTAATGAATATGAGCAAAAATCTCTTCAATGAATCTTAAATGAAATCCATTAACAAGAAAAATAAGTGTAATTTTATTCTTTATTTCCTAATTTAACTAAATAGCTAAATAAGTAAAATTCAGCAATGAAAGACGGCAGTGATGGAAGAGTAATTTCATTTCTATTTTTCTATTATAACCCCACTCTGTTTCAAATCTTTTTATCTGCATTCTTATTAGACTTTCTAATTTAATACGATATTTCATTACATTAAAACATAAAATACTTGCACCGAGGGTGCATATATTGCTAGTATATATAAAGATAATCTAATGAGTCAGACGAACCTACTATTAGTTTCGCATAAAGCTCTTCAGGGCTAAAATCTGACTCTGAGTCAGATTTTTAGCCCTGAAGAGCTTTATGCGAAACTAATAGTAGGTTCGTCTGACTCATTGGATTATCTTTATTATTGGCTCTACTTAGGTATCGAGCACTTTTACTTATTAGCTTTCTCCTAGCGCGTTATATGAATATATATATATATCTTATATACTATATATACATATAAATTGTTTTTTTTCTTTTGGCCAAATACTGTACCAATAGATTATTTTTTGTTGGTACGAATATCTTGGTCCTTTCTTTTTTCAAAATTTTTTTTCTTCCTGGTTGATGTTTGGTAGTATATTTTTACAATCAAAACTTTCTGCTGGTTTTTTTCTCTCCGCAAGGATCTACCAACACGCTTGGTATATTATATTATATATATATATATATATATAATATATATTATATGTGTGGTGGGGGGGTGTATCTCTGTGTGTGTGTGTGTGTGTGTGTGTGTGGATCGCGACTTGTCTTTCAAAAATATAACGCTGAACAAATACAGTTACACAACAAAAAAGATTTTATAAAGATTTTCATCTCTTGTCATCTATAAAACGTCCATCAATTTCTTTACCCCAAGATACATCCTGATGAAGGTTTAAAGAAACCGAAATGTTTAAACATCGATAAATAAATTCATCCTTATTTCGGAACACTTGCTCTATCAAATTTCTTATATATATATATATATATATATATATATATATATATATATATATATATAATATATATATCTTCAATTCTCCAAGACTATCAAAGGTATATGGTATTTGTTATATGGTATTTGCTAATACTTTTCACGTTCATTCTCTATTCATTGTATATATAATATATATATATATATATACGGTATTTGTGGAAAAGTGACTTACCGGTGAAAATGGTCACAGTGGTTAGTTGATTCAAGTTTTACAATAAGGCAGCGATATAACAAATATAAAGTGCTCAATACGTGAGTAGAGCAAATCTTTTATTTTATTTTGTTATTTTGTTATTTTTATTTTTTTATAAAAATAAGACCATTGAAATGGTAAAACTACACCCCCATGTGTGTATATATATATACACATTCCACTGGCTTTAATCAAAATAAATAACTTTATACATACATTATTAAAACCACGTTTAATCACTACAGACTCTATAATAATATAGACAATCCTCATCATTGTCATAAACCTTTAAAACAATAGCACAAAGCGGATTTCTAACAATGTTATATTTTTGATCCTTTGAAAAAAATGCAACTTCCGCCTCTTTGAATTTTTTGAATTTTTAAACCAGCGTTCTTCTACCGCGGACCTACAATCAACCGTTTATCGCAAAAAAACACACACGTGAAATCGACTGCAATTAATCAATATCTTGATTAATCCAGTGGATTTAACCCTGAAGATCCTTATGGTTAAACTCGAGTAAGGTTATAACCTTGTACAATTATATATATTATATATATATATATATATATAAATATATGCAAAGTAAGAGAATGTCACAATTATGTTGTTCATTTACCTTAATTTTTTCATGTTTCTTTAATATTTCGAGATTGATATTCAATCTTCAGAACATCTCGGGAACCCATAAAAGATTCTCGCGGATGTCTGTGTTAATCCATGTTGGTTTTGAAGGTTTACTATAAAACACTCTATATATATATATATATATATATATATATATATATATATATATATTAATATAATTTAATATATATTAATATATATATATAGATAGATAGATAGATAGATAGATGGTTTGTAATTTGATTTTGATGATTTATCACTATGCGAAGGAAAAATGTAACGAGTATTTTGTTCATTACCTGAATTCTTTTCATGTTTCTTTTTAATATATATATAATATATATATATAATTATATATATATATATATATATATATATGGATTGTAGTTACATATATATATATTATATATATATATATATATATATATATATGGATGTAGTTACATATATATATATATATATATATATATATATATGGATTGTAGTTACATATATATATATATATATATATATAATTCATATATATATAATATATATATATATATATTCATATATATATATATATATATGGTATTTGTGGAAAAGGTGACTTACCGGTGAAATACCATTGTGTATCATTATTATAATATATATATATTATATATATATTATATATATATATATATGTGTGTGTGTGTGTGTGTGTGTGTGTGTGTATTAGTTATATGTATATATATGAGTGGTATAAAGCCCTCACAGGCGAGAAACTATCAGTAACGAGGCGCTGTTGACTCCATGTCCACGCTATCATAACTTATATTATATACATATGCATTTGGCAGCGAATCATTATTTAAGCGGATTTGATAAGCATCAGGGAATATTTCTTCTGTATGATTTTCAGGTGTAGACGTTCAAGTTTTCTTGTTGTTTTCGTACATCGAGATCTAACTCGTAGAAAAAATTCCAGTATTTCTTACCCAAGTGCTTCCAATCATTTCCCTGGTTGTCATCAAGGTGTTTATTGATTGTAGTGATTATCTGTTTGGTGCAAGTTTTATTTGTTTGAAACTTGTTTTTGTGGTTTATTCAGTTAGAATAGTGTGCTTAAACAGACAGACACACACACACAGACAACATACACATACACGCACGCACGCATGCACGCACGCATATATATATCATATATATATATATATATGTAAATATCTATATATATCTATAGATAGATAGATAGATATAAAACAAGATCACAATATATATATATATAATGTTGTTCTGGTTTCCAACGGGAGAAAAATTAATATTTATAAAAAGAAAAAGGTCCGCAAAATGTATTATGTTCTCAAAAAAAATGTTTTTTCTTTTTATCTTACATACGCGACACGTGTTTCTGATCTGTTGCCTTCTTCAGGCATTGAGTTATTATTTTGGCAGAATATGTCCGATATTTGATAGATTGTGTGTGTTTCTGCAACTTTTCTATTATAATAGCTGTTTTGTGTATATATATATATATATATATATATAATATATATATATATATAATATATATATATATATTGTGATAAAAAAGTTTCGCGTAAAGTAATTTAGATTTCTTTTCTTTGATTTCTTTTAGTGGGTGTTAAACCTTTGAAAATCGTTTTCACTACGATTTGTATGTTGTTTCTTATATATATATAACTTGTTTCGTACTTAGACATTCCTCGAAAGAAAAAAAAGTTGTTGATTCCTTATCAGAAAAACCGCGGAAAATGCTCGAGTGATGTAGCATATCCTTTTTTTGAATATATTATATATATATATATATATATATATATATATATATATAT
>CM042147.1:78432867-78437867 GCA_023376005.1 Doryteuthis pealeii | reverse complement strand
CATATGATACTGATGATTATTTTCAGAAAGTACGGATGTGCAGGTCTTTGTTTTTAGGGTTTTTTTCCACAGAAGTTATGTTGAAAAAAAGAATTTATTTTGAAAAAATTAGTTATCTGGGTTTTTTTCACATCGGCAGAGTTTAGAAGTATATATATATATATATATATATATATATATATATTATATATATATCACAATGCAGGTGTAAAGAAAAAAAATAATACGGTAACAATGGTGTTGTGTGTTAACCTGTATTTAATTCTTGAATTTTCCAGATAATATCTCTTTTTCAAAAGATCACTGGAACTGAAAAAACGAAATACCATAACTAGCAGTTTAGTCATAGCCAACACACACCACTCTAGAGAATGGCAAGGAAGTCTAGGTACTCTATCTTCTCCAGATATCAAGAACTTGAACCTCACCATCGGATACAGTTTAGTGTCATACCCAAGACACACCCTTTTTGGCAGGGAAGGGTACTCTTCTGTAGGGATACATTCGGCTAATTCTAAGCCTCACCGATAGAGCGGAGGGATGCCTATTGTTTTGGAAATTGTCAAGTATGAAAAGGGTAACAAAAACAGGAGTAAAACCACCTGTTCTTTGAAAATATCATAGATACAGGAATAGATCACATTTTCAGTTCGAAAATCAGACTTGTTTTGTTTTCTATCACATTGTAGTAATGATAGATCAAAGATTCAGCTTCCTTATTTTTTATTTTTTATTGTCTGTATTAACGATCTTCCAGAAATTAATCATTAATTCAATTATATAAATTTGAATTAACTTAGTAGATGATACGTCAGAACACTGAACGAGAATAAAATTTCCCTGAAATTAATCAGGTCACAACTTTTTAATAAATGTATATCTAAGTTAGGATAGCGTGGACATGAAGTCAAAAGCGCTTGGTTACTGATAGTGTCTCGCCTATGCAATTTTCAAACCAAATTCGCTTGAAAATTTTATAGGCGAGAAACTGTCACTAACCAAGCGCCGTTGACTTCATGTCCATCATATATATATATATATATATATATATATATATATATATATATATATGAACCATATATATATATATATATATATATATATATATATATATATATATATAGAAACCAGGTTGCCAATTCAGCGTATAAGTAGCACATGAAGCCGGGCGGTAAATTGAGGTGCTGATGGTAGGTGTGGCTCTCAACCTCAGTCACCAAAATAATTTTTTTCGTCTAGCGCGAGTGAAAAGAGGATGGACTCCCTCGCTGTCAGACTGGTACCGATTTTAGGCCACCCGACCACTTTTTATATATATATATATATATATATATATATATATATATATACTAAAAAAGACGTGACCAGTTGGGTCACCCATTGAGCTCGGGTTAGATTGTTAAAAAGATTACAGGCTAATATTATTTCGTCAATTTAAAAACTAAAAGATTAAATGGTTGTTGACGAGCAATCTGGGATTATCTAAAAGGTACTTGCTTAAAAAGTAATTGTTGTGCAATTCTGTGATACAAACTTTAAAACAATCTATCTAAAATCTAATTTTTTAAATGGTATCTTGTTAGGGTTAGGGTTAGGGTTATACTTTTATGTTTTAACAATTGATATTGGAAAATGCCATTTTTCCACGTTGGAAAAAATTGATGATAGTCAAATTTATTTTTATCATTTCCTTTGATTTTTTTTTTAATTTTGTAGAAAGTCACATGTTTGATCTCAAAGCCATTAACGACATCTATATTCTTTAGACAGTGTCAAAATGTTGACTTGTTTTCATTTTTAAAATCAATTAAAATCAATTAAATCGATTATTTAAGGTCAAATTTGTGTCTAAGTCGAAAAGTAGTAACATAATGAGCATCAGTAAAAAAAAAATTTTTTTCATATAAAAAGCAAAATAATATCACATATTTAATTTATTTTTAATACATTCTAAACTACTTTTTGGTCAATTTTGCTCAAATATATCGTAAACAAGGCAGTTAACGGTGTCTAAGATGACGTAAAATCCGTATTTTACAAAATAAATCCACACCGATTGAAAAAATTACCAGAAAATCAGGAAATTATCCGATTTTAATGAAATTTTCAGTGTTTATTTATCAATAAATGGGTTTTGTAATGCATTAGTTGTTTAATTACATAACCATCAGATTGAATTAGGTATTTCTGCTATGGTAAATTAATATATAAATTCATTTAAAATATGAAACGCCTAATTTTAAGTTTTAAATTTCATATTATTAGATTCTAAAAACAAACAAATATTTGTTTAATAACTACTTTAGTTTATTATTGTTATCTAATAGTTTTTGAAGAAAAACTATTGAAAATTTAGCCACCCCTCTTTTGAACAGAACAAATATCGATGTATATCTTTTTCTTTTTTAAGATAATAGCCAATTAAATAATCATGGAAAAGAGTAAAAGAAAGGATCTCCAAATATTATTTTTTAGTTTTTATTTTCCATTTTATTTTCCGATTTTTTGTATTTATTTTCTACCAGGATAGATCCCTTAATTTTTTTTCTTCTATTCACACCTTCGGTCTTTTATCTTTTTGTTCATACTGTAATTAGTTTCAACTTTACCTAAATTTCACCGATATTTTGCGCCCCAAATATAAGGGGGTTCAAAGTTAAGTGACCTGAATAAAATCAGAACGTTTGAAATAGAATAACTCATGCATTATACAATTCATTCATTGACAAATCAACACTGAAGATTTCATTAAAATCGGGTGATTCGCTGATTTTTGGTAATTTTTTAATTGGGTTATCTTGTAAAATATGCATTTTACGGCAACTTTGGCAGTGCCTAATATTTTTCATTTCGGAGAATTTTTTGTATCTTTAGCCTTCACAAAATATAAATATAAATGTCTATAAATAAACTTCTGTGTGAAATCTGTGTTGCTATTTTTAACATTACTCGCATTCATAATAAAACAATATTTACAGGGCCGGTAAAATAAGAATAAAAGTAGGTTTGTCTATTTTACCTAAATAGCCTCTCCCTAAATGTTTACTAACAATAAATTAATGTCCCCCCCCCTTTGACTCTATAAATCTTTTTTTTTAAATAATTAAATAATTATAATTACTTGTTTTTAAATCTATTCTAAAACATGACATCACTTTTATTTATTTATATTTTTTACAAAGAAGAAAACAATTTTATGTCACATTGTGTATGAATCTTATTTACATTTCCTTAGAAATCAAACACTTATTTTATGTTTCCCAACTTCGATAAACTTTAAGGGAATTTTTGAGCTTTGTAAATTGAAATTTTAGTAAAAAGAACTTTCGAAATTTAAATATTAAAAACAAATCACGTAAATTTCTAGTTCTATTCATTGTCATCAAGAGGGATCACACGAAATTCTTGAAAACTTGTCAACTAATAATCCAATTGTAATAAAAGTTTTGGTATATGGAGTTATAGATAAAAAGCTTAGATAATTTTAGATAATTGTGATCCGGAAGAAATTTAGTTTGAAAAGAGAATTATTTTTTTTTTAATAATACGAACGGATAATTAAAAAAACAAACAGTGCCAACATTAGTCTTCTCTCTGGCTTCTCCCTTTATTTGTATGTTATAACATCAGCATTCAATATCTGCTGGAAAGGGAAGTTACATTTCTCTTTCTCTCATAATTGATCTTCATAGAGAACGTAAGACATATAACGAATAGGTATTCAAAAAATAGAGAGAGGGGGAAAGAAACAGATAGGAAGCAAAGTGAGAGAATAGTGGGTTTTGACTTAATTGCAAATTACGACTAATTAGAACCAAATGAAATTGAATGTTTTCAAACATAATTTAATCCTAAATGTAAGACATATTTTGGGATGTGTTTTGCGTAATTAAACTAAATAGGAAAAAAGCCTTAGGGAACCAAAAGTTGATTTGATCAGCTTTAGGGGCCGGGTTAGCTCAGTCGGTAGAGCGTTCGGCTAGAAACCACAAGGTTCCTAGTTCGATACCGGTCCCCGCCAACTCAGCGTATGAGTAGCACAGGGATCTGTGCGGTAAAGTAAGGAGCTGATGGTAGGTGTGACGCTCCACCTCAGATGCTAAAAACAATCTCCTTGGTCTAGCGCTATTTAAAAGGGGATAGACTCCCTCGCTGACTGGCTGATACCGACTTTAGGCCGCCCCGTTGACTTTACTTTACTTATATATATATATATATATATATATATATATATTATATATATATGCGTGTGTATATGTGTGCGCGTGCGTGTGTGTGTGTATGTGTGTGTCTAACAGAATAAAAAGTAATTATCATATGACAATTAAAAACTTGTGGAGAATTTACAATTAAAAACTTACTTATATTTTACTAGCAAATATATGCACCCTCCGGGTGCAAGCATTTAAGTTTTAATATAATAAAATATCATATTAAATTAGAAAGGCTAATGAAACTGAATAAAATGCAGATAAAAAGATTTGGAACAGAGGGAGTATGATTGAAAAATAGAACAACTTTGAGACTAACTCTTCCATCATTCTCCATTACTCCCGTCTTTCATTGGTAAATTTTCCTAATTTAACTATTGAGTTAAAATAGGAAGTAAAGAATAATATTAGTTATTTCTTCTTGTTAATGGATTTCTTTTAAGATTTTTCCCCAAGATTTTTGCTCATATTCAATAAGATAAAACCAAACAATTAGAAATCAATAATAATAAGCACATATTTATTAAAATCAATTTTTTAAGATCAATATGCAAATTAACCTTCCTGTTCACACTGTAAACCGCTATTTTGTTGTATATATAAATACAATTGCATGTTATTAGTATGTAGATAGGGTCAACAGTCTTAATGATGTAAAACAATTTTATTAATAATTGAGGTTTAAATAAAAATAAAATCATGGAGAATGTGATGTAAATAACAAAGGGAATTGTGACTTGAATAGTAATATAGTTTCGGTTACAGACAGACAAACCCACAATCTCCATT
>CM042147.1:78410367-78427867 GCA_023376005.1 Doryteuthis pealeii | reverse complement strand
AAACCTGCTACACGGATCAATTCGCTTGTCTAATATATTTATAACATTTTCTTGACTGATGGTAATTTTTATTTGATATGTTGCAATTCACCGAAAAGAATTACATTATCGTTTTATAAAAAAGCAGTCGCGTCTATTTTGGTATGTACGTGTCGACTTATAATTCAGAAAAGAGATGTCCTTGAGCATAAAAATCGCGCATACAATTTAATATGTTTTATAGTAATAAAAATTACAAAATTTTTTTTTGATTAAATGATATAAATAAATAATTAAAAATCGATCGATTTAAGGAACTCAACACCTTTCTTTTTTTTCTCTGGTTAGCTCAGTCGGTAGAGCGTTCGACTAGAAACCACAAGGTTTCTAGTTCGATACCGGCCCTTGCCGACTCAGCGTATGAGTAGCACAGGCGACCCGTGATGCTTAAGGATAGAACCCAGGTGGATGAGCAGTCCATGACTTGCAATACTCCACTTTGGTCCTATCTTGGGCTTTACGGCGGGGCGAGTGGGCCCCCTCCGATCAATCGGCTGGTCACGTCAAGCCCTAGCACCTATATGATTGCCCCAACCCTATTGCCCTTATAGCAAGCCCCAACCCCTTATTATCATATGGGTACTAGAAGGTGGTGGCTGATCTACATGTCCTGGGAATGACGTTAAACTCTATCTGATGGTGAGGTTCCAGTTCTGGGGGTTTGGGGAATGTGGAGCAACCCTTCATCACCATTGCTCCCTGTTACACTCTGGTAGTACCTGTTAGGGTCCCATCTATGGGTTGAATAGAAAAACATGAGTTGATAAACAAAATTGTGTTATGCATTAAGAATGAATTTATTTCACAACTTTGTCGGCATTAAATGACCCACTGAGGTTGATATGCCGTAAAACAAAACAAACCAAACCTATAGTGTACTCTGAACAATTCTTTACTCTAATATAAATTTATTTTGACGTTTACATTCGCTTCTCTTATCAAGTGTCTTCGTGGTTTTTAGTAGATAATTACTCATTTTTCTTTAAAGAAATCCAGTTTTTCGGCATGTTATCTCGATATCAAAGATAGTCCATTGTACATACATGTTTTTTCTGGTGACCAATGGATGATTGGTCACCAGAAAAAACATTTATGTACAATGGACCCACAAATTCCGGGCTATATATATATATATATATATATATATATATATATATATATATATATATATATATATGAAGTAAATGGAAGTGAATCCGACAGTATGAATTGAACATTTTTTAGAAAAAACAAATGATGTTATTAGTTTGCTGATAGATCTGTTTCGACCTTTTAATAAAGCGGTCTTCATCAAGAGCAACATATGAAGGAAAGGCCGAATAAATAACCGTTAAATAGGACGGGTACAAACGAACGCTGGTGTTCCATGTTAGAATTTTTGTTTAAATGCATATTCTGTGTTAAAAATAAAATAAATTTTATCTTAAAAAATCAGAAGCATTATTATCCATAAGAAAAAACTCAAAAGAGTTTGAAGTAAAACACCAGCGACACCGCCGTTGCCAAACTATATTGGTTTTTTACCTTTCCTTTGGACTGCAGCAGCAGTGGGGAGAGAGGGTTCTGCTGCTTGGGCAAAAGCACATACTCCATATCAACCCGAAAATGCTACGTTGTTCAAAAAATATTTAAAAATTGGACACTACACCATCGTCCTTCGCAGATGGAACGATGCCAGCAACAACAACAATGGTTTCATGAATTCCTATCCAATCATAATAATTTTGCGGAGTGAGATTTTTCGGTGAGGAGTTAGGTACACATATATAAGAATTAAATATGGAATGGCGTGGAGTAATGGTTAAAGTCATGGGAAATGGACTCGTCACCCTGAGTTCAAATACTGGATATGGTAATTGCATTTCACTTAGGAAAGGTATGAATCATACTCTCCTTCCAGTTATGGATAAAGAGTAGGGTAGACTGGGTTCTTTAACCTTGGTTAGGCAACCGGTCTAGGAGAAGGAAAACTCTGAATTCAAACCTGTTAAACTCTGTTTAAGAAATTGACCTTGTGTCACATCCTGCTCGTATGGAGGGGTTGGTATATATATATATATATATATATATATATATATATATATATATATAAGAATTAAATGTGTGGTTTGGGCTTTAGTGGCCATAACTGGTTCTTATAATACGGTGGAAAGGTTTCATAGAAACCTTTCAATCTAGGTGAATACATACAGAAATACAAGATATAACAACAATACAGACTTTACTGTCTGAACACATGGAACATGACATACACTGAGATAAATACAGTTGGACGAAAGTCTTTGGGATGTAACAAAGAGTTCTTAATGAATATAAGAGTCATTAACTGGTAGTTGGGGGAGGAAGACCCCCTCAAATTTAATGAACAGATACATCACGCGTCTAGTCCATCTTTTGTGGATGCCAGACCAAGATAAACAGAGAGGGTGAGGGTGGTAGAGACATTACCGAGCTGTGTTTAAGCACTCTGCTGGTAGTGTCACTTGGTGGTGAAACCCTCACAGTAAGGGAAGATAATACTTTTGGACCCTAGTCCATCTCAGCAAGATCAGGCAATCGCTATACATATATACAAAAAATTGATGAGATGAAAAATCATGGTTACGTCTTAGAGATTTTCCGCCGGAATGTCTATCGATGCTGCTTTGTTTGACGGCAGTGTAGTTGGCTACTACGATCTATTGATCTCACCTTTATTTATGGGCTGCTGAGGGATCACATGAAAGGTTTTACGTGAGATATTTCTTTTGATTCCTTATTGATAAAACAAAAACAAAAGAGTTTTATTTTACGTTGGTTGGTTTTGGTTGGCAGCCTTCCGTCTACGAGAGACGATGGAGTAGTGTCAATTTTTTTAATATTTTGTTTTTCTTTGTACTGCATAGCCTGGGCGGGTTCGCATGGAGAATAAGCTGTTGCCCATGTCGCAAATCCCCCTCTTCACACTGCCGCTGTGATCCAAATGAAAAGGTAAGGTACTGTTGGATTGTCATCCCTTTTGCCTGGAAGAGTTACCTTCCCTCTGGGTTCCCGTTTTTGACCACCAGGGTTTTTTTTGGTATTTAAGCGCCTGTTTTGAAACTCTCTGCTCTTCTTCTTCTTCTTCTTCTTCTTCTTCTTCTTCTTCTTCTTCTTCTTCTTCTGCAGCACCTCACACACATGGGTTAGACTTTTATGTCTACACCTTTCTCGCGTGTGGGGATTCTGCCCCAACGCAACGCTAGTATGTGATATTGACCTATGGACTCTCCATAACTATCCATTACTTCTATATATACATTTAGGTATCTCTTGTATACCTCCTTATTGTATCTCTATTTATGAATGTGTCCTTTTTTATATCTTCTTTGAATTTCTGTTATTGTATAATTTCCATGTGCTTATAGTAAAGTCCTTGTGTATGTTTAACTCTCGTGTCGGAGTTGGGTTTTTTTCCAATATTCATAACTTTGAACCATACAGTACCAATGCGGTTTGGCAACGGTAGAGTCGCAGGAGTTGATTGGTAGCATTGAATTTCAGCATCACACCTCCTTTATTTCACGTGATATGAACCTTACCACATGGGCATATTTCCACGAAAACGTTTCTGGTTTCTGAAATCCCTCCAAAAAGATAAATTCACTTTTGAGTGCGAGAGAAGTTTTTACGTCATGCTTAAGGTAATCGCGATGTGATCATAAGCGCGGCATTGAATTTAAATGTATTCGTAACAATCTGGAAGAGTTTCGGGATAGAGTTAACAAAGTAGAAGCCATTTCAGTTCGGCTGGAATGCAGTACACTCAAAATGATTCAGTTGTAAATATGACTGGAAATTGTTTTTATACTCGAAGTTAGAAAGTTATAGGAAGCGTGTGTGTTATTGTTAAAGTCGTGGGAAATGGACTCGTCGTCCCGAGTTCAAATCCTGGACTTGGTAATTGCATTTCACTTAACGCTAATACCCCTTGGGAAAGGTATGAATCCTACTCTCCCTCCAGCTATGGGTAAATAGTAGGGCAGACTGGACTCTTTAACCTTGGTTAGGCAACCAGTCTAGAGAAGAAAAAAACTCTGAATTCAAACCTGTTAAACTCCGCTTAATAAATTGACCTTGTGTCACATTCTTCTCGTGCGGAGGGGTTGGTAAATATATATACTCGAAGTTAGAGAATTTTAAGTGTATTGCTCTTTATAAGAATTTGAGATTATACGCCATTTTTCTTGGGTTGCAGTTTGATATAATTATATAGATTATGAAGCAAATTTTAGTAACACACACACACACACACACACACACACACATATATATATATATATATATATATATATAATATAGAGAGAGAGAGAGAGAAGAGAGAGAGAGATGTGAGGTATCCAAAATTGGTAGCAAGGGATGATTCTATATGTGATTTCTAAGATACATTGTATTATTATTGTAAGATCCAGTATGTACAAATACAGTGAATCTTTAAATCACTACAGAGAGTTCAATGTATAATAATCTTTTTAGATTATATACAGAGCAATATTTATCTTTGAAAGGAAGGAAAAACTCAACACCGTTATTCCATGTTATGCAATTCAAATTATTGATGATTATCCATCTGATGAGTCTTGATTTGGGGAGCTTTGTTAAATCAAGTTAGATTTATAAAGGCCCCAATTTTTGGTCGAAATAAATTTATTATGGAATAACGGTGTTCAGTTGTTCCTTCCTTTTAAAGATATATATATATATATATAATATATATATATATAATATATATATATATATATATAATTATTGCATGGAAGTATTTAAGTGACAATGGGTTTCATATATTTCGGTATTCATCTTCCATGCAATATATATATATATATATATATATATATATATAGAGAGAGAGAGAGAGAGAGAGAGAGAGAGAGAGAGAGAGAGAGAGAGAGAGAGGGGGGAGAGAAATAGAAATAGATAGATAGATATAATAGCTCTATCATTGATATTGAGCACTCCACTAATACCGCAAAAACTTGGTTCACTACTACTACTATCTCACTAAGTAAACTAGTGATACTGCAATACTATTGATACATATATATATACTCATTAGATTATCTTTATATATATATATATATATATATATATATATATATATATATTTATATATATTATTTTATATCTGATGACTTCAGTGAAAGAGGCAGTAGTGGATTGGAATGGTGTAATACTAATTTTCCAAATTTGGTTTAAGAGCAAAAACTTTTCTTGCATATGATCATTTTTTTTTTTTTTTTTTTTTGCTTACGCTTCAATCTTCGTGAGAGTTTTCTTATGTTGGGGTCTAAGTGGTAGACATGTCCCATATTTTTTCAAACGTTTTCGACCACATCCATGATTTTTTCGGAGGGATATATAACACAGACGCATACATACACACACCCACACACATACATATATATATATGTGAAAAAAATAAAATGGAAATTAATCCGACAGTATGAATAAGATATAATGAAAAAAACAAACGATGTTTACAACTGAAATAGGCTCATCAGAAGAGAAAGTGTGCAAACCGTTTCGGGGCAACGTTTAACTAGCAGCGTTCTTTTTTTACTAACGGTCTTTTTCCCGTCTTGTTTTTGTTGATGACCGACCGACCCACGTGCGGTTGATACATTATAACGCAATAGGGTCCTCATATTAGTTGAGGATGGGCCGAGTGTTGCTTTTAAAAACCGTCAGAGAATTGGCCCCGAAACGGTTTGCACACTTTCTCTTCTGATGAGGCCTATTTCAGTTGTAAACATCGTTTGTTTTTTCATTATATCTTATTCATATATATATTATATATATATATATATGTGTGTGTGTGTGTGTGTTTTTGTGTGTGTGGTTGTCTGTTTTTTTTTTAATTATACATCTATGGTTCTATTCAAGTGAGGCTTACCTCTGTCTTTTTCTCTATCAAATAATCATAGGTACATGAATAAATGCAGACACAAATAGTTAGATATAAATAGACTGATGTAGATTGATAGATATGAACTGAGTGAGATAGATATTAACAGTGATATATTTTGGTTGGATATTGACTTAACCTTATAGGCTCTGTGAAATTGACCTCCGATGTCATTCGAGGTCACTGTGGCCATTAAATGGTAAAATATTACATTTCCTGTCAAACGATGTCAAATAGAGACAATGAAGAAGTATATTTCTCCTTTTTTTACCTCATGAATATTAAGACGGGCTAAATTTGCTTTTTTTCCATTGCCAGTTTTTTATTGGCTATTGATGTCAAAGTAAAAATAAAGAACTCTACAGAAGAGTGAAGAACAAGTCACATTGAGCTGAAATAGATCTCTAAATTATTGGTAAATATTCAACCAATCCATTCGACATAGGTAGGATGTAACACAAGGTCTTAAGTAAGGGAATCCTGCGAGGATCAACTCGCTATTCAATAGTAATGGCACTGAGAGAATAACTTGCTAACTATTACACCATGATAGGACGCCCATTTTTGCTCAACCCATTCGACAGAGGTAGGATGTGACACAAGGTCCTAAGTATGGGAAATCCTGCGAGGATCAAACTCCCATTTTACTCAACCCATTCGACAGAGGTAGGATGTGACACAAGGTCCTAAATACGGGGAATCCTGCGAGGATCAAACTCGCTATTCAATAGTAATGACACTAAAAGAATAACTTGCAAACCATTACATCATGATAGGACGCCCATTTTACCCCCACCCATTGACAGGGGTGGGATGTGACACAAGGTCGTAAGTATGAGGCATCCAATTCGCTCTCCAGAAGTAGTGTATGTTCAAGACTAGCTTACTAACCATTACACCACGATAGGACGTCGTTTTTACCCAAACCATTCAACACACGTAGGATCTGACACAAGTCGTAAGTACGGGCATCCAGCGGAGACCGAACTCGATATTCAGTAGTAATGTATGTGCAAGACTAGCTTGCTAACCATTAAACCACGATAAGAAGCCATCATCTGAAAGTTTTATGAACAAAAAGAGATGCTTATTTATCGACAGAAATTGTTAGAGTTGACATTACTCCCATGTCCACTCTGATCCGAAGTGGTAGCACCTGTTAAATGTCCGTCTCAGTCTAAAATCAATCTCTTTGGAAAAGATTCTAGAAAGAAATGATTGATATTCCCAGACACGGATTAAATAGTACCACTGCAAGTACCACTACTGTTCTTCTACAAGGATGTATTTGGCATTAAATAACGTGGGTATATTCGCAGAGTTCCGTCCCGGCCACCTGCCTCAAAAACCGCTAGCCGGTGGCTGCTGAAAAAAACACCCGCTACGATTGAAGTTCGTAGCCGAAGCGGTGTCACTTGAAAAAAAAAAACTGGTTTAGGGTTAGGGTTAGGTTAGGGTTAGGGTTCGGGTTAGGGTTGGGTTAGTTTAATGGGAAAATAAATAAATAAATTTGGGCTCTGTTTTTTGGGGTCACCCAGTATACAGGGTGACCCAGAAAAAACAGAACCCACACATTTGTAATAAAACTCTTAATTTTAACTAGAGGGGTTTAGAGGTTAGGGTTTAGGGTTAAAGTTGGGGTTGGGGTTGGATTTTCGGGGAAAAACGCCCTAAGTTGGTTGTTTTTTTTTTTTCAAGTAACACCGCTTCGGCTTCGGACTTCAATCGTAGCTGGTGTTTTTTTTTCAGCAGCCACCGGCTAGTAGTTTTTGAGGCAGGAGGCCGGGACGGAACTCTGCGATATTACCAATAACGTACTATGGTCGGCTTGCTATCAAACAAAGAAACCAAACCAAATACTTGATATCATATGACAGAGTCAATTTTTTTTAGATTACACAAAAAGGCAAATTTAGACGTACAATGAAGACAATTCTCTAACCTCTTGGCAGAAAAACAATTGCAGACGGGTAGACGTGACGTTACACATGCCGGAATATATTGGAAAACCCAGTATATGCTGTCTCTAATTTACAGAAGTATGGAGATCAAAAGAGTAGTAATATTTCTTGTCTTTTTTCGTTTTGTTTGAAGTTTGTTTTCTAAACAATATATTCCTGATTCAAGCTCAAAAAGAAATTAAAATAAAAATATTTTTTAGCGAAAAAGATTAAAAGAAGTTAAATAAATACACAAAGAAATGCACACAGACAAGTTTGTTTGTTTTTGTTGTTTTGTTTTTTGTTGTTTTTTTCTTTTTTGTTTTTTAGGGGTGGGGTCGTAGCAGACGATAAAATACGTCCAACAGTCAGTTGGTTAAAGATGATTATTGATCCGATAGTGGAATTATAACACAAACAGACTTCCATACCAAAATATCGTTCAATGAATAAATACATACAAAAAGAAATGTATCTCAAAAAATAGTTGACCAAAATATTTTTTACTATTTTAGTCATATTTAATCATTCAATGTTGCTACATTTGAATAACAAAAAAATATCAGTTTCTTGCGTACATAAAATAAAAGAATTTTTAAAAAAGACAATTTGGAAACATCTCGAAAATTGTATTTTCTTTTTTGGATACTCACTGAATTACAATACCTATGTAACTACACACACACACACACACACACACACACACACACACACACATATATATATATTATATATATAATATTATTACATTTGAAAAAATATCAGATTAAGAAAAATTCGACACATTTTACGAATATACGGGAAAGGTGAATCGATTGATTGCGTTTGTTATTTACCTTTCCCGTATATTCTTAAATATACATATACATACATATATATAATATATATATAATATATATATATATATATATATATATATGTATGTATGTATGTATGACATGTACATATGAATACGTACGTATATAAATATTTGCATACATGCATACAAATGTAATAAAATACATTTACATACATAAGTATATATATTATATATATATATATATATATCTTACATACATACATATATATTATATATATATATATATATATAAGTACAATTTTGACTGACAGAAAAAAAAGAAACCAAAAATGAATATAGAGAAGTACCATTACATACGCAGAACCGGTTTAGAGAAGAATAGTAACAGAAGTTAACTAACATATTTCACCCAGAACATTTGTATAAAATTCTGACGAGATGATTGGAATAAGAGGATATATATATATATATATATATATATATATATATATATGGTGGTGATTGCCGCTTCTTGACAGAATAAGGCCATTTCTACAAGTAGTTCAGTGTGAGCACGCAGATGGCCCACGGATCCAGACTGCCTTATGTACCCTGTCACACATATGAAACCCTCGACATACAGCCCTGCCACACAGGTCAGACTTCAATGTAGGAAATGCCTCCATGGCGTCCGTCATGTGTCGCTTCAGGGTGGAGGGCTTACCTTACCCCAAACTTCTTACAGCTACCATCGGCCTGTCCTTCCACGAGGATGTGTATCAAGCCCACCCCCTTCTGTCAATTGGTTCTTATAGCTGAAACTGACTTCCGGAAGGGCATTGATGTCGGCCTCATATCGAGATGCTCCCTATCGCAATACCAGTACGTAGTTTAGGGTTTTCCCAATCTCAAGAAGTGTCGAGACATTCCAGGTGCTATTCTTAGCCTTGTTTGTGTTGTGTTTTCGCCCAGCTAATATGGACATCCGTCGAAGCGCTGGTCTCTGGCAAGCTTGATAGGTGAATCGGCATTTGTTTAGGTCACCTTTCTAGATAATTCCCAAATGGCTAGGTGAACAGTGTTAACCAAGGGGCAGCTCCTTCATCCAAACCCTCGCGAGGCACGTTGCTCTTCAATCAGCAAGGCGGGTGACGTTAAGTAGGTCATGAATCATGCCGTATGTAGACTCACATCTGCGTGCTTACAGCCAGTCAGGCCTGCACATCTCACTGGACTTGTAGAAATATCTGCACAGGTTTTTTGTTTTACATGTTGCGCGCTTGTGCGACACGCACCGCATGCTCTCTTCCCCAAAGTCAAGGATCAGTGACAAGCCGAGGCAAGATGACTGGCAGACTTTAGGGAGCGCAGGTGGATGATCTTACGAGATCACGGGTCACCACACCGAGAAAAAAAAAAAACAAAAAAAACTAAGTTTTAACTTAGTATAAGTCCACAGGTAACATTTGAGATTATGGGAAATTAAAAATCCGTAACCAAATTCAACAATGGGTAAAAAGATAAAAACATGAGTTGATTCAGTGTCATTAAAGTGATATTAAGCTGTGAACAAATTTTGTTATTCAAAGATAAAATAATGCAAAAGTGGTAGGCATTTAAGTTCCATAATTTTAGCATTTTCTATAAAGAAAGAAATATAAAAAAACACTTATCTGAGAGTACGTTAAAACGTGTTGGGCAAATCTTGCTTGCTGACTTAATGACTTAAGATATATATATATATATATATATCCATTCTGTACTTTCTTTTCTTTATTCATTCCTCTTCATATTGTCGGATTCAATTCCAATTCCATTTATATAATATATATATATATATATATATATATATATATATATATATATACAAGGTGTGTCAAAAAGTACCAATGTTAAAGCTGTATTTACCAAGATAGAAATGAAGAATGAATGGAACATTACTTTTTTTTTCAGAATACAAGATGTCAAAAGTACAAAAAATCTCAATACTTTTTTGACACACCTTATATATATATATATATATATATATATATTATATATGTGTGTGTGTGTGTGTGTGTGTGTGTGTGTGTCATGTGTTCTGTGTGTGTGTGTGTGTGTGTGTGTGTACTGGATTGCTTGAAAGTAGATAACGCATTTATTTGAGTCCCCACACATCAAGGACCAGTATTAGCATTATTATATCCGAGTTAAACAAACATTGAATGAATGGAACAAAGACATTTACACCATATCGAACCATTAATATAAACGATGACATACATTTTTTTAAAAATGTATTAAAAAGAATGCACAAACGTATCCTAACAGATATTGTTAAATGAACAAGCAGCATGTGAAAGGAGTGCAAAAACGGGAAAAGACCTACATGAGATTGGTGGCAAATAGAATGGTTACAGCCATCTTGGCTTAACGTTTCAATGGGAGACAAGATTCAAAATCTTCACTGTTCAAAGGACAGAGACAAAAGATGACGAGAATGTAGTTCTCCTTTTCCTTCTTTTTTTTTTTTTTTTTTTTTTTCGTTTTCGAGTTTACTGATTAAAAATTGATATATTTTGTTATAAGAAATAAGTAAATAGATGACAAAAAAATGAATCAGTTCTTAATTGCCAGTTGAGTTATTGTGAAAAATGTGAATTGTGAAAACAATTGCTAATCTATATATTAATACTAGTGTTCCTTAAAACCACGACCGTTATCAAGTTTGCACACTCTCTGGTTAAAAATTAGACCGTCCAAATCATCCAAGATGAAATCCAAAAATGTAAATCCTGATTATCTGGTGTTGCTTATCCGCCGAATTCTTATTTCTTAGTGAAAAATG
This sequence comes from Doryteuthis pealeii, assembly GCA_023376005.1. Taxonomy (NCBI): domain Eukaryota; kingdom Metazoa; phylum Mollusca; class Cephalopoda; order Myopsida; family Loliginidae; genus Doryteuthis; species Doryteuthis pealeii. The sequence goes on along the minus strand of CM042147.1, from coordinate 78,416,360 downwards.
GACCATTTCGTTTTTATTATAAAGAAAGGGAAGAAAAGGGAAAATGTGAAAAATGTATTTGTTTTTTACATGATTTGTGTAATTACTCATGAAGAAGATGAGAGTTCCATAAATCGATCGATCTTTAATTATTTATTATATCATTTAATCAGTAAACATTCAAAAACTAAATTTTGTACTCTTTATTACTATAAACATACTAAATTGCATGCGCGATTTTTATGCTCAATGACATTTCTTTTCTGAGTTATAAGTCGACACGTACGTACCAAAACAGACGCGACTGCTTTATATATATATATAATATATATAATATATGTGTGTGTGGTGTGTGTGTGTGTGTGTGTGTATGTAAATAAAAGGAAGTGAATCCGACGGTATGTAGTATAATAAAAAAAATTGAAAAACACAGGCTTAAATGAGTTAAGTGGTGAGTTTATTGGCCGACGCTGCAGTAAAGCCCTGAAGATGATCTAATTAATAGATCGAAACACTGCAGCGTCGGCCAATAAACTCACCACTTAACTCATTTAAACTGTGTTTTTTCAAAAAAATTTTATTATACTACACACACACACACACACACATATATATATATATATCTTATTATAATGAAGATTGTGTGTTTTTCTGTCTGTAACCGAAACTATATTACTACTCAAGTCCAATCCCTTAGTTATTAATGTCCTTTCTCAATGATTTTATTTTAATTTAAACCTCAATTATTAAATAAAATTGTATTACATTATTAATACTGTTAACCATATCTACATACGAATAACATGCAATTATATTTATATATACAACAAAATAGCGGTTTACAATGTGAACGGAAGGCTAATTGCATATTGATATTAAAAATTTGATTTTAATAAATATGTGCTTAGTATTATTGATTTCTAACTGTTTTTTTATTTCTATGAATATAAGCAAAAGTCTCTTCAATGAATCTTAAAATTTCATTTAAGATTCATTGAAGAGATTTTTGCTTATATTAACAAGAATTTGTCATTAACAAGAAAAAATAACTGTCATTTTATTCTTCACTTCCTCTTTTAACTAAATACTTAAATTAGAAAAAATAACAATGAAAGACGAGAGTGATGGAAGAGTAAGTTCAATTGTTCTATTCATCGATTATACCTGCCTCTGTTTCAAATCTTTTTATCTGCATTCTTATTTAGTTTCATTAGCCTTTCTAATTTAATACAATATTTTATTACATTAAAACTTAAATACTTGCACCCGGAGGGTGCATATATTTGCTAGTATAATATATATATATAACGATAATGTAATTCTTTTCGGTGAATTGCAACTTAGCAAATAAAAATTACCATGAGTCGGAAAATGTTATAACTCTATTAGACAAGCGAATTGACCCATTATTTGTAACAACCGTCTACGATGATATTAGCGCGTTCTATTTAGAAAGGAGTTAATAATTCTAATTAATATGTGGTCGTTATATCATAAAAATGAATTATTAAAACATGCGATTACGAATATAAAATCTTAAAATAAAAGATAAATAGACATTTTTTTGTTTGTTTGGTTTGTTTTGTTTTACGGCATATCAACCACAGTGGGTCATTTAATGCCGATAAAGTTTTGAAATAAATCAATTCTTAATGATATTCAATTTTGTTATTAACACATTTTTCTATTTAACCCATAGATGGGACCCTAACAGGACTACCACTCCGGGTCAGAGTGGACCAGGGGCAATGGTGATGAAGGGGTGCTCCACATTCCCCAACCTCCAAAACTGGAACCTCACCATCAGATAGAGTTTAACGTCATTTCCAGGACATGTAGACCGCAAGCCACCGCTTCTAGCACCCATATGATAAAAAGTGGTTGGGGCTGCCATAAGGGCAATAGGGTTGGGAAGAACTTTTTTTAAATCTATATTAATACTTGTGTTCCTTAAAAGTAAGACCGTTATCATCTTGCAACCTCTCTGCTTAAAAATGATACCGTCCAAAATCGTCTTAGATAAAATTCGAAAATAAAAATCCTAATTATCTGGTGTTGCTTATCCACTGAATTCTCATTTCTTACGAGTGTCGTCACCTCAGCTAAATAATGGGCATTCCGTTTTATCATAAAAAAAGAAGGAAGAAAAATAACATGCTACACAGAAATATAATAAGAACAAAGAAAGAAATAAGGAAAGAAAGTAGTGTGAAATGATATATATATATATATATAATATATATATATATATATAGAGAGAGAGAGAGAGAGAGAGAGAGAGAGAGAGAGAGAGAGCAGAGATAGATGGGGTGAACGGCGGAAGCGTTAACGCTAATCTTTTTTAATCGAACATAATGAAAGATGAAAAGAAAGAAATAAGTTTTTAAAAATAGTGAGAAGAGATAGTTAAATTAAGATTATTATACTTTTTACATATTGAACTAACTCTTAAGTAAACATATCAAACGTTGTAATAATTAAATTATCATACTGTGGTATATCCATAGGTCCTGCTAGTTGAATTATTAAAACATGCGATTACGAAAAATCATTTGGACTATATGACCTTTAGGCACCCCTTCCGATATCTCGATTCGGGGGGGGAGACTTTTCTCATTTTACACCGTCAAAATCCGGTTAATTGTTAACAGGCGATTTTTAGAGTTTTTTTAATATAAAACTAACCCCTAACCCTAAACCCCTAACCTAATCCCTTAACCCTACCCCTAACGCCTAATCCCCTAATCCTAATCCCTAACCCTAAACCCCAACAAACAACCGGATTTTGACGGTGTAAATGAGAAAAGTGTCCCCACGATTCGAGATCTCGGAAGGGTGCCTAAAGGTCATATGGTCAATTATTTTATTAAATAAGTAGATAAAACGTAATTTTTCAGTTAATTATCACTTGAATAATATTAAAACAATATCCCCGTACATATTAATTAAAAAACATTTAAGTTAATTAAGTGGTGAGATTGGCACATTAAAGAAAAACATGTTGGCTCAAAAGTTCAAGTGGAAACTTATTAAAAATTAAACTTCGTCTTTAAATACTTAAGTAGCAAAATGTTATAAAAAATCCGATAATTAAGCCGATTTTGGGGGACCCTTTCTGGTAATTTAACAGGCACTCCTCGAGAGGTTTTATTAGCGCTGCCTTTACACCATCCTCAATCCCAATGGAGTGACTTCCTCACTAATACTGAAGTCCTTAAATAGGTGAAAGATCAACAGCAATGAGGCTATGCTACAAAATCCTAAATAATCAAATGTCGACTGTGGCTTTAGAATACACACGACTGGCACCTCTGCAGAGGGATGAGACGTTCAATGGCCATGGGTGGCGATCGTGATGGAATCCTGGTGGCTGAGCAGTCCATGACATACAACGCTACACTTTAGCCCTTACTTAGGCTGGTCACGTCAAGCCCTAGCACCTATATGATTATCCAACCTATTGCCCTTGTTGGCAATCCCAACTTCGTTTTATCAATATGTGCTAGAAAAGCGATTACTTAAGGTTTTAGATCCCTGGGTGCGATTTAAACTCAATCTGATGGTGAAATTCCAAATTTGCAGCTGTAGTAATGTGGTGCCTTATCCCCATTACTCTCACGTCTATCTCTCTCTCTCTCTCTCTTCTCTCCTCTCTCTTCTCCCTCTCTCTCTCTCTCTCTCTCTCCACACACACACACACACATATATTATTATATATATTATATTATATATATATATATTTAATATTACCAAAATTGTAGGTAAACCCTTGCGGCAAGAGAAACCCCGGCAAATAGTTTGATTGCAAAAATATACTACCAAACATCACCTGGGAAAAAAAATTGAAAACAAGAAAAGACCACGATAGTCGTACCAACCAAAAATAATTGGTTGATACTGGCGAAACAGATTTCTATCAGCGAACTATAACATCATTTGTTTGTTTTTTCTAAAAATGTTTAATTCATATATATATATATATATATATATATATTATATATATGTGTGTGTGTGTGTGTGTGTGTGTGTGTGTTTGTGAAATAAAATGGAAATTAATCCGACAGTATGAATATGATATAATGAAAAACAAAAGTATGTTTACAAACGCATGGGCCTCATCAGGAGAGAATTGTGCAAACCGTTCGGGGCCTATCTCTCGACGATGTTGCTTTTTAAACCGTCGAGAGATAGGCCCCGAAAACGGTTTGCACATTTCTCTCCTGATGAGCCCATGCGTTTGTAAACATCTTTTGTTTTTTATTATATCATATTCATTATATATATATATAATATATATATATTATATATATATATATATAATTAAAACCGCCAGGATATTCTAAAGCTAAAGGTAAAGTGTGCTCAATACCTAAGTTGAGGCAAAATATAAAGTTATTACCTAAGTTAGTACTAAGGAGTCAGATATACCTACTAAAAGTTTCGCTTAGTGCTCTTCAGGGCAAATATCTGACTCTTTGCCCTGAAGAGCATTAAGCAAAACTTTAGTAGGTATATCTGACTCATTAGGTTTAACTTTATATGAAAAAAAATTAGTTTTAAAAAAATGTGTTTAAAAAATTGAGTTTAAAAAGATTGAGTACCATCAATTATTAAAACAAAATACTTTTGGCATAGAAATTACCCATCAAGGGTTGAAATGCCGTAAAATCAACCAAACCAACCAATCAACCCAAATAGTCAGAACACGTCTCTTGAATAAAGAAATTATCGCTTGTCCAAGATCGCCATGTATGGCGAACTCTCCACTGGCCATCGCCTCCAGAGGAGTACCAAAGAAGCTATACAAGGACTGTTTGAAAAAAACCTCTGCAACCTGTCCCACCAAACTGAACTGTGACGCCTGGTGTCTCACGACAACATGTTATCTCCTCATTAAAATCCCCCCGCATGGTCATCATCAAGGAGAAAAAGCTCAGGAAGAAGAACCACAACACAATGTCATCAAATTCTGACCAGACCTTTAACTGCTGTCTCTGGGATTGTGCCTACCTGTTCCGCATTAACTTATTAGCCGCAAACATGCCTGCAGTCAACGTGCACCACTCCCTTAATCTTCGTTCACGAAGAAGCCACTGGCCTAATGAAACTGGCCTATGAACAGGCACACAATTTATTCATGACACATCAGAAAGAAATCAGAATCGTGGACTTTACATAAAAGTTTTTAGGTTCAAAGTCCGTGATGGCTCCCGATTACGACAAGCAAAGGTTGCCCGATTACGACAAGAGGTTCCGAGTCAGAAGGTAACCGAGTCGACAGGAAAACCTGAAGAAGGCCGAAGAGCACATCGGGCCGAAACGTGTACAATGTCCGAATAACGCAGATAATACAAATCAGAATATCTTAATGTTTGACACTTTGAAAAAAGAAATTATATATAATATATATATATATATCATATAATATTATATATATAGAGAGAAGAAAGAGAGAGAGAGAGAGAGAGAGTGAAATAAAGATACGGTGATAAATAAATAGACAGATAAGAAATAAAGACACTGAGATAGAATAAAATAGATAGAAATGAAGAGAGAGAGAGAAGAGAGAGAGAGAGAGAGATAGAAAGAGGAGAGAGAGAATAAAGAGACTGAGATAGATAGAAAGATAGATATGAAAAAGTTTATGTACAATAGTCCACTTTGATTCCCTACTACGAAGAGAGGAAATATAATCAGAAAGTTGAGCGGCGCCGAGACGTTGTACAGATAACAATGAAGATGAGGACAATAGTCCGAATAACGAAGATGATACAAAGCAGAATATTTTTTACTGTTTGACACTTTTTTTAAAAGATAGATGTATAGATAGATATAGAGATTGATGGATAGAGAACACGACAGAGACAGAGAGATTTTTTTTAAATAAAGACACAGAGATAAATAAGATAGATAGATAGATAGATAGATAGAAAAGATAGCATAAGAAATAAAGACACTGAGATAAATAAAATTAAAGGATAGAGAAGAAAAGAAGAGAATCCTCTCCTGAGTTT
>CM042147.1:78385900-78410267 GCA_023376005.1 Doryteuthis pealeii | reverse complement strand
CACGAGCAAGGGAAGATAAGGAAGAAGAAAGAGGTATACCGCGCGTCGGGTCGTTGATTGGGTTCGTGGCATTCCTTGATGCACCAATTCTTTCCTATCCGACTGTGCCAAAAGTGTTGAATGGTTCCTACACAAGCCTTCACACTATAAACAAACAGTGTCTTGGTTTCACTAGATGAACGTCGATAATCGTCGAGAGAGTCCATTTTTTGTGTATGTCCGGAGGAAACTTCGAAAATAAAACAATTAACGACAAAGTAAATATATATATCCACTATCACCAGGGCTTGGTTTTTGAGCAAAAATGATTAAGATTTTATTTATATTTGGGAAGATATTTAAAAATTAAAATTTGTATAGTAACAGAAAGTAATTGAAATATGATGTTGATTGATTGAATTAATCGCCTCATTTATATGTTTGTTTTTTTTTAATTGTAAATTATTGAATTAAATGTCTTACTATATTATTATATATTTACGTGGGGATTTTATGAGGCATCCAGTGAGGATCTAACTTGTGATAAGTAATAATGGATCTGCAAGACTAACTTTTTAAAAATCCCCCGTCCACCCAGGTGACGCCGGGTAGCCACTTCTAGTTGAATATATAAGTATAGCTATTTGTCTGAATTTTTTAGATGAGGCTTTATGTGTACAATTTTGGGTACTAATGCGCAAGAGATAAAAGTATTAGATTATGTATTTTAAAAAAAGCATTGGCTTTCAGTACATTCACGGAAATTCCTGAAAGCTTTGAGACGTCTAAACAAAATTTTAAAAAGAGAACGCCAAAATGATTTATAAATTTTCACAGCAAAAAAACAAAAAAAGAACATTTACCTTTATTTATTTATTTATTTATTTAATCAGTTTTTTATTTGAGTAGGGATTTACATGAAACGGAGACTTAAATGGAGGGCGAATTGGAAGCTGTGTTGGCTCAGTCAGCAGAGCGTTCGGCTAAAAACCATAACAAGGTTCCTAGTTCGATACCGGCTCTCGCCAACTTAGCGTATGAATGGCACAGGGATCTGTACGGTAAAGTAAGGAGCTGATGGTAGGTGTGGCTCTCCACCTCAGACGGTAAAATAACCTCCTTGGTCTAGCGCTAATGAAAAGGGGATAGACTCCCTCGCTGATTGGCTGATACCGACTTTAGGCCACCCCGACGACAAGTTAAAAAGCTGTTGACAATGGTGGTGATAGTAGTAGTAGTAGTAGTAGTAGTTGAAAATTAAAGCAAAGAATGAGTCCGTCTTTATCGAAAACTATTTCTTACGGGTCGGTGAGTGTGTTTAGTATCCTGGGCATGACGTTAAACTGTATCCAGTGGGGAAGTTCCAATTCTGGAGCTCTTGGGAGTGTTGAGTACCCCTTCATCCCATTAATCTCAGGTCTAACCTGACCCAGAGGGATAGGGTCCCATCTATCAGTTTAGATAGAAAAAAATGAGTTAACAAAATGTTTTTTTTTTTAATTGTGTTTTTAATAAATTCAGTGGGCACTAAGAATGAACAAAACAATATTTTCGGCATGAAATAACCCAACAAGGGTTAACATGCCGTAAAATCAAACCAACTAAATAACTTGTTAAAAATAATTCACACACAGTTATATGGTTTCAAGTGTTCCTATCTAATAATAATAATTTGTACATATTATAAGGTTTCAAGTATTTAAAGTAATTATATAGTTTTAAGTAACTAATAGTAATCATTTGTACATGATTATAACTTCAAGTATATATTCTTGATACAAATAATTGGCATGCAGTTATGTGGTTTCGAGCATTCCTATCAAATATTAATAATTGGAGCATAGTTATATGGTTTCAAGTATTGCAATCTAATTGTAAAAAGGTATATATTGTTAGATTTAGATGTGACCAGAGCAGGTACTTACACTCTGGGTCAGAGAGATCCTGAGAATAATGCCATTGAAAAGGTAACTCCCCACTTTTCAGAATGCAGAACAGGAGCGTTAGCATAGAATAACCATTTGTTAGTAGTGGGTTATCATATTGTAAGACTCAATTACAGGGCGATCAAATAGGAAAGGATTCCACACTCCCCAGAGATCCACAATTAGATCATCAGCATCGGGTGCCGTTTAAGGTCATACCCAGGACAAACTCTAGTGGTAATTATGAACTTTTTTTTTAGTAAATTAGGGTGTCCAAAAAAAAACAGAACCCACCAATTTTGTTATAAAACTGTTAATTCTGAATATCCTGGTCACGGCACCAAATGTGAAACTATAAGGTCACACACCCCATGTGATCACTATTAGGTCTAGGCACGGCACCCAGTGGGAACGTATGAGGAATGTGACCCCATATGCTTCGCATACGTACCCCACTGATACTATGTTGTCCATAGTACCAAATGTGATACGTGTCACATACACACTGGTGAGAGTGAGTATTCTTTGGTAAGAACTTTCTTTAGGGAGAGAGAGACTTATTATGAAAGATATTAGAGAGAGATTAGACTTACTTGCAGAGCTTCTATCATGTCCTCCGGCTTGTACTTCTAGCTACGGTTGATAAAAGGAATTAGAAAAGACAAGACATCCATTTTGTGACTTGATCATGTAATTATTTATTTTAACTTCATCCATGATCACTGCACGGGGAATATCAGGGCCTTAGCCCGTCTTCACCCGTTGCCGATAGGCTCAAGCTTCCGTCTTCACTCGTCGACGACCAGACTCAAACTCCTTACTTACTTCTAACTATCACCTCTCACTGTTCTTTTCTCCCCTTCGCCACGTCAACATTCCAATCATCCAACAAATCTATCCAGGCGTATTCGTTGAATCAGCATTTAAACTTTTCCACTGGTCATAAATTTTTCCCAACAAATCATTAATTCAAAACAATGGTTATACGTCATAACCATAGTGTTACAGGGGTTTAGGGTTAGGGTTAGGGTTTAGGGTTGGGGTTAGGGTTGGGGTTGGGGTTAGGGTTCGGGTTCTGTTTTTTCGGGGTCAACCTGTACAGGGTGACCCAGAAAAAAACAGAACCCAAATTATTTATTTATTTTCCCATTAAACTAACCCTAAACCCTAAATCCCAATCCTATCCCTAAACACAACCCTAACCCTAATCCTAACCCTAAACCCCTTGGTTACAATTAACAGGTTTATTACAAAATTTGCGGGTTCTGTTTTTTCCGTGATACCCTAATTTACTAAACAAAAGTTCATTATTACAACTTTAGTTTGGTCCGCGTCTTAGCCCTCAGCAGAAAATATAGTTGGTGCATTCTTGGCCCCGTTGACGGCGTAGTATTTTTCTGAATAGCAGGATTTTGACGTCTAGTGTTATTAAGCCTATCCGAATCAGATGTTGGATGAAGCAAGATTATTCATTGTGTTATCGAATTTTGCTGAAGCCTTATTTTGTTTATAGATAGGCGTGCGTCCTTGAAAAATAGAACTGGATAATTAAAAGTATGTTTTCTTAAATAGATATGACATATATATATATATATATATATATATATTATATATATATATATATATATATATATATAGGTGTCCCAGAAGTTACACACCATCCTGGTTTTCAAAAATATACTTTGTTGATTTCAAATCACTGTTATTGAAAATAATTATAATAAATGCTCAAATTGAGAGATAGAAAATTAATTGTGTCAATTACTATCTATAAATATGTTTTTGAAATAACTAAAGATGTTGTTTTTCAAAACCTGGATAATACATGACTTCTGGGACACCCTGTATATATATATATATATATTATATATATATATATATATATATATATATATAAGTTAGGGTAGCATTGATATGGAGTCAACGGCGATTGGTTATTGACAATTTCTCGCATTTGTTGGTTTGAAAATCGCATCGCTCAGAAACGGCAGTAACCAATAACAGTTTACTTCATGTACTCGCTACCTTCAGTTGAATATACATGTTCTATCCACGATATTGAGCACTATTCACTTATAAAAATTCCACTATATAGGATCAATATATATATATATATATATATATATATATATATATATATATATATATATATAAACAAACAAAATATGTATATATAAGTAAAAGGAAAGTCGTCGGGGCGGCTTAATGTCAGTATCAACCAATCAGCGAGGGAGTATATCCCCTTTTCACTAGCGTTAGACCAAGGAGATTGTTTTTGCGTCTGAGGTGGAGCGCCACACCTACCATCAGCGCCTTACTTTACCGCACAGATAACTGTGCTACTCATACGCTGAGTTGGCGAGTGCCGGTATCGAACTAGGAACCTTGTGGTGGTTTATAGCCGAACGCTCTACCGACTGAGCTAACCCGGCCCTTATATATAACTTAAATATATATATAAACAACTATATATATATATATATATATATATATTATATATATATATATATATATATAACAAACTTAAAATGATTTAAATATTTTTCACGTTTTTTTTCAAATCTAATAGGTTCATTCGACTTTTGGGGACAAAATGTTTCACCTGACAACTTATACTTTTTATTTTCGGGTGTTTTCCGAATATGTTGTATTTTCAATTTAAATGAAACTATTACTTTTAAGTTTTATAGCACTTTGCTGGTCAGCATTTTAACACTTTTACTTTATCAAACGCATTTTAAAGGATTGTTTTTTCTCATCTGTTATCATGTTTAATATGTGTTTTAATATGTGTTTAGTATGGTTTTTAAAGTCTTTTGCATTTGTGCAAAACATGTTTCTTGGGTTAAAATTAATGGTAATTTTTCTTCCGTTTTTTTTTTGTTTTTTTTTTTTGTTTTTTTAGCTCTGGTCACTATAGAATTTATAAGAAATAAAATAATCAGTCGTTGTTTTTATATATTTTTGTTTAGTTATTGCTTATGACTTGAGACTGTAACATTTTTTTATAATTTTCATGGGTGACAATTTAGTTTCTTTGCAATTCAATATTATTTTGACTACAGAAATCATTTGCATTTATTTTTATCTTGAGAATTTTGGGGATATTTTTTCTTGGTGTTTTTCTTCTACTCTTTGTTTCTTTTGTTTTGTTTTGCTTTGTTTTACTTTTTATGGTATTTTAAAACACTTACGTTACATAATTGATAGGCGCCTATAAATTGTGTACGGTAGTGTAGAAATTAAAGATAACGGTAACCCTGAATCATGGAAAAACCGTAAAGGGAAATTTTCCAAAGCTTGGCCTTTTTCTGCACTTGTATCTGGTCTCTGATTGGTGAAAGCCATTCGGAAAAATAGGAATTTGAGTAGTTGTGGTTTTCAGGGGAAGGAGACGTGTCTCCAAAATGGCTATTTCTCTCACGCAAAATGACCAATTTGGGATAAATGAAGACGTCTGAAAAATATCTAAATCTTTTTATTTCTCTGAATGTTTGAGATGAGGCTTGAAGATTAGTATTATCTGCGTTATTCGGACTATTGTCCACATCTTCATTGTTATTTGCACAACGTTTCGGCCGATATGCTCTCCGGCCTTCTTCAGGTATTTCTTGTCGGACTCGGGAACCTTCTCGGACTCGGGAACCTTCTTTTCGAACTCGGGAACTTTCTTGTCGTAATCGGGAGCCATCACGGAACTTTGAACCTAACCCTTTATTTAGTCCACATGGGTATCCTGTTCTCATTCCGCTACCCATAGCTGGGTAGGAGTTGTGTTAATTATATTTCTAACTGCCTCTACTAATATAATTAACACAACTCCTACCCCAGCTATGGGTAGCGGAATGAGAACAGGATACCCATGTGGACTAAATAAAGGGTTAGGTTCAAAGTTCCGTGATTGCTCCCGATTACGACAAGAAAGTTCCCGAGTTCGAAAAGAAGGTTCCCGAGTCCGAGAAGATTCCAGAGTCCGACAAGAAATACCTGAAGAAGGCCGGAGGGCATATCGGCCGAAACGTTGTACAAATAACAATGAAGATGGGGACAATAGTCCGAATAACGCAGATAATACTAAATCTTTTTGTTCGTAAATAAGAATAACAACGAACACAGAGATGAAGAAGCCCCAAGAAGTCCCACGGGAGCAAACCAGAAGAACACAGAGAGAATCAGCCCAACATAGAATAGATAGCAGAGAGGTCTGGCCAATAGAGAAGAGACACCAGAAGATAGAAGGTAAGTATTATAAGATGGTAGGACGGGAAGAGAAGGCTATGCAATACCAACACAGAAAGAGTTGTCGTTTTAAAAATACACCACATTCCCTGAAAAATAAATGATGATATAGCGTCTAAAATACTGTGAAAAAAATTCAATAAAAATTAGGATATTAGTCTGACCTATCCAAAATACAATCGTTTAAAATCTCTATTCGGAATGTCCGTAAAATCTTAATTTGAATAAAATATTCTTAACTTGTCACATGGTTGAATAAGATCATTTTTTTTTAATTTTTAAAAGAGGTAACTCAACTTTTGACATATACCGTATATGCACACGTATTCCTCCCAAACTTTCCCATGTCCCCCTCTCTCACCACAACTCACACACACATATATGTGTATATATATATATATACATATATATATATGTGTGTGTGTGTATGTGTATGTGTGTGTGTATAATATATATGTATGTGTAGTGTATACATATGTGTATATATATTTATATGTTGTATATATATATGTGTGTGTGTGTATAAATATATATGTATGTGTAGGTGTATACATATGTGTATATATTTATATGCGTGTATATGTATATATAATATGTGTGTGTGTGTGTGTATGTGTGTATAAGTATATATGTATGTGTAGGCGTATACATATGTGGTATATATATTTATATGTGCATATATATATATATATGTGTGTGTATATATATATATCTGTGTGTGTGTGTGTGTGTCCACATATTTATGTATAGGTGAGGGTTGGATGTCATCTCTACAGAAAATGCCGCCAAATTTCTCATCCGATTTTTTTCAACAAAAGATAAAATTTCAATCCTTTTTCACGTTCTTTTTTTTTTTAATTTCCATCTTCATTTTCTCCCACTTACTCGATCCCTCTAACACCAACCCTTAACCTAACCAGGCTTTAAAGAAACCCAATGATATTATAAATGACATGTCAGATGTTTCGACCAAGATGGAAGCCTGACAAGAAGTTATCTCGTAATAAAAAAAAACAACAACAACAAATGAACAAAAATAAATAACGAAAAGTAGAAAAAGAAAGTAATACAAATATTACCTCAGTGCATGTCTGTAAGAACTTTGGTTAGGAAATAGATGGAGGTCTTTAACAAAATAAGAATAATCCCACCTAAGTAAAATGCAATATGTGTGTATCTCTCTCTCTCTCTCTCTCTCTCTCTCTCTCTCTCTCTCTCTCTCTCTCTCTCTCTCTCTCTCTCTCTCTCTATATATATATATATATATATATATATATATATATATATATAAAATATTTTATATTTTTTGCTTGAAGGCAATTACAATGCGAATATCGCATGAATTCGATAATTATAGAAGATAACAATGACAAGTGAATTTCGCAAAGAATTACTCGGTGTGTAGAATATCGTACAGACTGTTTCAACTTTATTCTAGTATACATCACTGATGAGACTTAATAAAGTTGAAACAGTCTGTACGCTATTCTACACACCGAGTAATTCTTTGCGAAATTCCCTTGTCATTGTTATCTTCTATAATTATCGAATTTATGCGATATTCGCATTGTAATTGCCTTCAAGCAAAAATATAAAAGATTTAATATATATACTTTATCCAGCAATGCTTCTAAAAAAATAAACAAACATAAAAAAAAATCTTATATATATATATAATCCAAAAGTCCAGAGAAGAAATCTTCCTTACAACACAATAGTTTTATTTAAAAAACTGTCGCAGTTTGAGAGCTCAAGGTGTGCTCTTAATGTTAGAGTCACAGAGCAAATATATAAATAAAGAAATAACAAAAGACTTAGAGATTGAGCATTATAGTCTCTCTGAAATAGACTATAATGCTCAATCTCTAAGTCCTTTGTTATTTCTTTATTATATATATATATATATATATATATATATATATATATATATATATTATGTTGTATTATTCACTTCCGCAGTTGCCTGTAATTAATCAATATCTTAATTCATTCCAATTAAACTTGATGATCCTTCATGGTGAAACTTGAGTAGGTTATTTCTATAAACAACTTAATACTAAATTCGCTCTACTAACGTATTGAGCACTTTATATTCTTTATAACACTGGCGTGTTCGGTTAATATTTGTGTCAACCCTCGATATTGCGATTAACTCAATATGTTGTTCCCCGGTAAGTCATCTTCTTAATCACACAAGGTGGTAGGATAAACCAAGTAGATAACGTAAGTCGGGGGAGGAACTCACGGAATTATATGAAATGTTGTGGGGAACGGGAAGGAGTGAAATGGTGGCAATTTATAGGCATTTGAGAATGTAATTGTTGTATTCAAAGTTAATCTTGTTTAAAGTGTTTGTTTTTTCCTCCTAAATATATAGGGCTTCGAGTATGTTCTCCATTCTCTGTGAATGGCGCCTTCGTTGGCTTGGACATGTCAGGAGAATGGAAAATGGACGCATCTCAAAAGATCTTTTGTACGGCGAATTAGCAAAAGGCTCCCGATCGGTTGGTAGACCACGCCTACGATTTAAAGATGTCTGCAGGAGAGCTATGAGGATATGCCGTATTGACACAAACACGTGGGAGGTAGATGCAAAAAATAGAGCGGCCTGGCGCCTCAACGTTAAGCAAGGCACGGAGAGGGGTGAGGCAGAGAGGAGAGTAGCCTCGACAGAAAAGAGATCCAGAAGGAGAGAGAAAAGCCAGCAGTCCCAGACAGCATCACAGTTTGTATGCATTCAGTGCAGCAAAGACTGTCACTCAAGAATTGGCCTGCAGAGTCACTTGCGCAGATGCAGATAATTTTTTTTTTTTTTGAACACTATACCATCGTCCTTAGTGGACGGAAAGGATCCAATACGAGTATTTAAATTTGTGTTTGTTTCTTTCTTTGTGCAGTATGTATGTGTTTTTGGTTAGAATCTTCCGATAAAAATAGTGGGGGGTTAATTTGAGTTTAAACTCACCGTATATGCCCACGAAATTCTTTTCACAAATGTTCCGTTAAGAGAAACTATCGACATCATAGGAAACATTTACAACAACCCCGCATATATACCACTTAAAATTAACCCTAACATTCTTTTAAAAAAACTTATCTGCTGCTGCACAACAGAAGTTACATTTTATGACTATCAGGGCAATTCATATATCCAGTATGACGGGATTTCGATGGGTTCGGTTCAGTGTCCGACCTTCAGTATTCTTTACATGGCTCACCTCGAAAACAAAGTATTTAACATCACAAAAAACTACCATCTACGCTATCTTATCTTATATACGAATGCTTTAGCAATTATATTGCGCCCATTTTACTTATAAATATTGCACCCATATCATCTATATGATATGTATACAAATATATGTATATACACCCCCCCCACACACACACACATATACATACATATATATATATATATATATATGTGTGTGTGTGTGTGTGTGTGTAAGTTGAAAATGAAAATGAATTCGACGGTGTGTTGAAAGGGAAAATAAATAAAGGAAAACAGATTTGAATGGATAAAATATATTTTAAAACTCATTTAAAAAGGGGCCCTAGGTATGACATTAAATTGCATCTGATGGTGTGACAACTATTTTGGTTACCTGGGTGTGTGGAGTACCTCTTCGTTACAGAATGATAATACCTGATAGGGTCCCATCTACAGGAAAGTCTCTGTGGCCCAGTGTCTGGATTGGAACTTTGTAGTAAGCGAGTTCGAACTTCATTTACGTTTCTACGCTTATTTTTCCATATTTCATTTTTTGTTTTCTTTACTTTTTTATTTGCTATTTTTAAAATATTTTCCCATCTTTCATGTGTAATTTGACATTTTCATTTTTTTTCATCCTTTTTGTTTCTCTTTTTTAACTTTTTCTTTGCTTTAATCATTTTCATTTTTGGGGTTTGTTTTCTTTTTTTCTTTAGCATTTAGACTTGAATTATTTTTTAAATTTCCTTCTTTTATTTTTCTATGCTTTTTTTCTTTCACTGTTTTTCACATTTTCTTTCTTTTCTTTTCTTTTTTTTTCTTCTTTTAGTTTTAGTCTTTTGTTTCCTTTTTTTCACTTTTCTTCTTTTACTTCTCTGCTTTTCTTTTTATTCTTTCATGTATCTTCTTTTCTTCTTCTTTCATGTATTCTTCTTCTTCTTCTTCTTCTTCTTCTTCTTCTTCTTCTTCTTCTTCTTCTTCTTCTTCGTACTTCTGATGACAACTGATACTATTTTTCTTTCTTTTATTTTCAATCTTTCATATTCCTTTTTCCCTTTTATTCTACTTTTTCAGCTTTATTTTTTTCCATTCACTTTTTTTACTTTTTCTTTCTTTTATTTCACTTTCTTTCACTTTTTCTTCTGCTTTAAATTATTTTTTCACTTATTTTTTCACTTATTTTCATTATTCCTTTTTATTTCTTTCCTTTTACCTTCTTTCACGTTAGTCTTTCATTTTTATTAAAATTTCCTTCGTTTATTTTTCTGTGTTTTTATTTTTACTTTCACATGTTTTTACATTTTCTTTTGTTTCTTATCTTTTTCGTTTCAATTTTAGTCATTCATTTTTCTTTTTTCACTTTTCTTCTTTTACTTCTTCTCGGCTTTTCGTTTTCATTCTTTCATATATCTACTTTTTTATTTTCTTTCTTTCACTTTTAGTCATTCATTTTCTTTTTTTCATTTTTCTTCTTTTCTTCTTTTACTTCTTCTCTGCTTTTCTTTTTTATTCTTTCATATATCTACTTTTTATTTTCTTTCTTTCACTTTTAGTCATTCATTTTCTTTTTTCATTTTTCTTCTTTTCTTCTTTTACTTCTTCTCTGCTTTTTCTTTTTTATTCTTTCATATATCTACTTTTTATTTTCTTTCTTTCACTTTTAGTCATTCATTTTCTTTTTTTCACTTTTCTTCTTTTTCTTCTTTTACTTCTTCTCTACTTTCATTTTTATTCTTTCATATATCTACATTTTTATTTCTTTCTTTCACTTTAAGTCATTCATTTTGTTTTTTCATTTTTTTCTTTTTCTTCTTTTACTTCTCTGCTTTCCTTTTTTATTTTTCATATATCTATTTTTATTTTCTTTCTTTCACTTTAGTCATTCATTTTCTTTTTTTCACTTTTCTTCTTTTTCTCTTTTTACTTCTCTACTTTTCTTTTTTTTCTTTCATATATCTACTTTTTTATTTTCTTTCTTCACTTTTATTCATTCATTTTTTTTTTCACTTTTCTCTTTTTCTTTTACTTCTTCTCTGCTTTTCTTTTTATTCTTTCATATATCTACATTTTATTTTCTTTCTTTCACTTTTAGTCATTCATTTTCCTTTTTTCACTTTTCTTCTTTTACTTCTTCGCTGCTTTCTTTTTTATTCTTTCATATATCTACTTTTTCTTTACTTTCTTTCACTTTTAGTCTTTCATTTTTTATTTTTTCACTTTTTTCTTTTACTTCTTCGCTGCTTTTCTTTTTCATTCATTCATTCATATATCTACCTTTTAACTTTCTTTCTTTCACTTCTAGTCTTTCATTTTTCTTATTTCACTTTTCTTCTTTTACTTCTTCTCTACTTTTTTATTCTTTCATATATCTACTTTTTATTTTCTTTCTTTCACTTTTAGTCATTCATTTTCTTTTTTTTCACTTTTCTCTTTTTCTTCTTTACTTCTTGCTTTTCTTTTTTATTCTTTCATATATCTACTTTTTTTTCTTTCACTTTTAGTCATTCATTTTCCCTTTTTTCACTTTTCTTCTTTTACTTCTTCGCTGCTTTTCTTTTTATTCTTTCATATATCTACTTTTTTATTTTCTTTCTTTTACTTCTAGTCTTTCATTTTCCTTTTTTCACTTTTCTTCTTTTTCTTCTTTTACTTCTTCGCTGTTTTTCTTTTTTATTCTTTCATATATCTACTTTTTTATTTTCTTTCTTTCACTTTCAGTCATTCATTTTCTTTTTTTTTTCACTTTTCTTCTTTTTCTTCTTTTACTTTTCTCTCGTGTAATATCCTTCAATTTTTGTTTTTACTATTTCTTCTTTTTCCTTCATCTGTATTTTACTCGTATTCCTGACGAAAGCGGATATCAAAACCACACAAAATAGCAAAAATCAAAATGTTTTAGTAATCAAATTTGAAGCAACGAAAGAAAAAAAACTGTTAATGGGACGACGCCAAACGTGGAATAGAAAAAAGAGGAGGATTCGACATTGAAAGTGAAATATTAAGTCGTGCGAACATTACACCGGGATTAAATAATTTTCCGATTGCCAAATCATTACAAGTTGCTAACTTCTTCAGACATCCAGCAGACATGTGAATACGGTGATTTTATTGCAGCAAAATGTTCGCTAATTGCACAGATTTTTATGGCATCACTTTAAAGAGGATTAATTAATTAAGTTTTTGGCATGTAAATTGGCACTCATGCCACATCCCACGAACATGCACAGATTCGAAACACACTCACACATGCATATAGATTACCAGAATTCTCATATATAACTTTTTGAAGCTTTTTTTCCCAAAACCCCTTTTCTCCTAACAAATGACCTAAGGTTGGAATTAGTTGAGAACAATAAAAAATAATAAAAGGAATATTCCTATAGGTTTTACCTTTTTGTTCATGTATATATATAAATAAATAAAATCTATATATGCATATATATATATATCTTATTATAATGGAAGATTGTGTTTTTTCTGTCTGTAACCGAAACTATATTACTAATCGAGTCACAATTAACATTAGTTATTTTCATCACATTCCCCATGATTTTATTATATTTAAACCTCAATTATTAATAAAATTGTTTCATCTTTTTATTAGTGTTGTCCATATCTACATAATAATAACATGCTATTGTATTTATACATACAAAAAATAGCGGTTTTGCAGTGTGAACGGGAAGGCTAATTTGCATATTGATATTAAAAATGTGATTTTATTAAATATGTGCTTAGTATTATTGATTTCTAACTGTTTGGTTTTATTTTAATGAATATGAGCAAAAATCTCTTCAATGAATCTTAAATGAAATCCATTAACAAGAAAAATAAGTGTAATTTTATTCTTTATTTCCTAATTTAACTAAATAGCTAAATAAGTAAAATTCAGCAATGAAAGACGGCAGTGATGGAAGAGTAATTTCATTTCTATTTTTCTATTATAACCCCACTCTGTTTCAAATCTTTTTATCTGCATTCTTATTAGACTTTCTAATTTAATACGATATTTCATTACATTAAAACATAAAATACTTGCACCGAGGGTGCATATATTGCTAGTATATATAAAGATAATCTAATGAGTCAGACGAACCTACTATTAGTTTCGCATAAAGCTCTTCAGGGCTAAAATCTGACTCTGAGTCAGATTTTTAGCCCTGAAGAGCTTTATGCGAAACTAATAGTAGGTTCGTCTGACTCATTGGATTATCTTTATTATTGGCTCTACTTAGGTATCGAGCACTTTTACTTATTAGCTTTCTCCTAGCGCGTTATATGAATATATATATATATCTTATATACTATATATACATATAAATTGTTTTTTTTCTTTTGGCCAAATACTGTACCAATAGATTATTTTTTGTTGGTACGAATATCTTGGTCCTTTCTTTTTTCAAAATTTTTTTTCTTCCTGGTTGATGTTTGGTAGTATATTTTTACAATCAAAACTTTCTGCTGGTTTTTTTCTCTCCGCAAGGATCTACCAACACGCTTGGTATATTATATTATATATATATATATATATATAATATATATTATATGTGTGGTGGGGGGGTGTATCTCTGTGTGTGTGTGTGTGTGTGTGTGTGTGGATCGCGACTTGTCTTTCAAAAATATAACGCTGAACAAATACAGTTACACAACAAAAAAGATTTTATAAAGATTTTCATCTCTTGTCATCTATAAAACGTCCATCAATTTCTTTACCCCAAGATACATCCTGATGAAGGTTTAAAGAAACCGAAATGTTTAAACATCGATAAATAAATTCATCCTTATTTCGGAACACTTGCTCTATCAAATTTCTTATATATATATATATATATATATATATATATATATATATATATATATATAATATATATATCTTCAATTCTCCAAGACTATCAAAGGTATATGGTATTTGTTATATGGTATTTGCTAATACTTTTCACGTTCATTCTCTATTCATTGTATATATAATATATATATATATATATACGGTATTTGTGGAAAAGTGACTTACCGGTGAAAATGGTCACAGTGGTTAGTTGATTCAAGTTTTACAATAAGGCAGCGATATAACAAA
This sequence comes from Doryteuthis pealeii, assembly GCA_023376005.1. Lineage (NCBI taxonomy): Eukaryota > Metazoa > Mollusca > Cephalopoda > Myopsida > Loliginidae > Doryteuthis > Doryteuthis pealeii. Next base: position 78,395,839 of record CM042147.1, on the reverse strand, counting down.
TATAAAGTGCTCAATACGTGAGTAGAGCAAATCTTTTATTTTATTTTGTTATTTTGTTATTTTTATTTTTTTATAAAAATAAGACCATTGAAATGGTAAAACTACACCCCCATGTGTGTATATATATATACACATTCCACTGGCTTTAATCAAAATAAATAACTTTATACATACATTATTAAAACCACGTTTAATCACTACAGACTCTATAATAATATAGACAATCCTCATCATTGTCATAAACCTTTAAAACAATAGCACAAAGCGGATTTCTAACAATGTTATATTTTTGATCCTTTGAAAAAAATGCAACTTCCGCCTCTTTGAATTTTTTGAATTTTTAAACCAGCGTTCTTCTACCGCGGACCTACAATCAACCGTTTATCGCAAAAAAACACACACGTGAAATCGACTGCAATTAATCAATATCTTGATTAATCCAGTGGATTTAACCCTGAAGATCCTTATGGTTAAACTCGAGTAAGGTTATAACCTTGTACAATTATATATATTATATATATATATATATATATAAATATATGCAAAGTAAGAGAATGTCACAATTATGTTGTTCATTTACCTTAATTTTTTCATGTTTCTTTAATATTTCGAGATTGATATTCAATCTTCAGAACATCTCGGGAACCCATAAAAGATTCTCGCGGATGTCTGTGTTAATCCATGTTGGTTTTGAAGGTTTACTATAAAACACTCTATATATATATATATATATATATATATATATATATATATATATATTATATATAATATATATTAATATATATATATAGATAGATAGATAGATAGATAGATGGTTTGTAATTTGATTTTGATGATTTATCACTATGCGAAGGAAAAATGTAACGAGTATTTTGTTCATTACCTGAATTCTTTTCATGTTTCTTTTTAATATATATATAATATATATATATAATATATATATATATATATATATATATATGGATTGTAGTTACATATATATATATATATATATATATATATATATATATATATATGGATGTAGTTACATATATATATATATATATATATATATATATATGGATTGTAGTTACATATATATATATATATATATATATATATTCATATATATATAATATATATATATATATATTCATATATATATATATATATATGGTATTTGTGGAAAAGGTGACTTACCGGTGAAATACCATTGTGTATCATTATTATAATATATATATATTATATATATATTATATATATATATATATGTGTGTGTGTGTGTGTGTGTGTGTGTGTGTATTAGTTATATGTATATATATGAGTGGTATAAAGCCCTCACAGGCGAGAAACTATCAGTAACGAGGCGCTGTTGACTCCATGTCCACGCTATCATAACTTATATTATATACATATGCATTTGGCAGCGAATCATTATTTAAGCGGATTTGATAAGCATCAGGGAATATTTCTTCTGTATGATTTTCAGGTGTAGACGTTCAAGTTTTCTTGTTGTTTTCGTACATCGAGATCTAACTCGTAGAAAAAATTCCAGTATTTCTTACCCAAGTGCTTCCAATCATTTCCCTGGTTGTCATCAAGGTGTTTATTGATTGTAGTGATTATCTGTTTGGTGCAAGTTTTATTTGTTTGAAACTTGTTTTTGTGGTTTATTCAGTTAGAATAGTGTGCTTAAACAGACAGACACACACACACAGACAACATACACATACACGCACGCACGCATGCACGCACGCATATATATATCATATATATATATATATATGTAAATATCTATATATATCTATAGATAGATAGATAGATATAAAACAAGATCACAATATATATATATATAATGTTGTTCTGGTTTCCAACGGGAGAAAAATTAATATTTATAAAAAGAAAAAGGTCCGCAAAATGTATTATGTTCTCAAAAAAAATGTTTTTTCTTTTTATCTTACATACGCGACACGTGTTTCTGATCTGTTGCCTTCTTCAGGCATTGAGTTATTATTTTGGCAGAATATGTCCGATATTTGATAGATTGTGTGTGTTTCTGCAACTTTTCTATTATAATAGCTGTTTTGTGTATATATATATATATATATATATATATATATATATATATATATAATATATATATATATATTGTGATAAAAAAGTTTCGCGTAAAGTAATTTAGATTTCTTTTCTTTGATTTCTTTTAGTGGGTGTTAAACCTTTGAAAATCGTTTTCACTACGATTTGTATGTTGTTTCTTATATATATATAACTTGTTTCGTACTTAGACATTCCTCGAAAGAAAAAAAAGTTGTTGATTCCTTATCAGAAAAACCGCGGAAAATGCTCGAGTGATGTAGCATATCCTTTTTTTGAATATATTATATATATATATATATATATATATATATATATATATATATATATATATATATTTATTACTTTATATTTATTTACATTGGAACAATTTGGCTACCTTTTTTTTCTTTTTTTTTTTTTTTGCTGTGGTGCAGTCATCAGGCAACGAAAAGCAAGAAATCAATGGTAGCAAAATTGTTCCAATGTAAATAAGTATAAACTAAAATATATATTTATTTATGTATCTATTAACGCTATCTCACAGATATTAAGCACTCTTCTAATAACACTGTACTTTGGATTACTACTGCTTCTTCAAGAATAATAGTGCCAACCATACACATTGACACACACACATTAACCACCAGGCTGTCATCACCTGCAGAATGCGAAGGGGATTTTAACCGTTTTAATACTCACATCGCTTTGTATGTAAAGGCCACCATAGAGTGCTCCATCCCTTTTATAGGAGAGCGTTGCGTTTACGCTTTAGTTGACGGTCGTCAGCGAAATCCCCCACACAAATTGCTCAACCCCAGGGGGATGAGGAGCATATATATATATATATATATATATATATATATATATATATATTTAAATAAATAACAAAAGACTTATAGATCTTGCATTATAGACTATTTCAGGGAGCTTAGACAAAAATGTCTAATTCTCCCGACTCATCAGATGCAAAATGCATCATTTTGCATCTGATGAGTCGGGAGAATTAGACATTTTTGTCTAAGCTCCCTGAAATAGTCTATAATGCAAGATCTATAAGTCTTTTGTTATTTATTTAAATATAAATTTGCTCTGTGACTCTAACACAAGAGCACACATTGAGCTCTCTAACTGCGACAAGTTGTTTTTTTAAAAAATACCTTTGTCGTAAGGAAGATTTCTTCTCTGGACTTTTGGATTATATATATATATATATATAGTCATCCACAGACACGTGTTTCGACTTATCAAGTCTCTTCTGTGTGGCTAGATATTTGTAAGCTACCTACAACCGGGAGTGAAATCCGATCGGTTCAGTGTCAGTCAGACACCTTAACCGATAGACTATCGTCACCTACAGAATGCGAAGGGGATTTTAACCGTTTTAATACACTCATCCCTATGTATGTAAAGTCCGCCATAGAGTGCTCCATTCCTTATATAGGAGAGCGAACGCGTGTGTGTATTTGCGGGTGCGTGTGGTCGAACAGTGGAACAAAATGATTCAGTCTAATATGAACCTAAAATCATTTTTTACAACGATCCCTCACAGCTGTTAAGCGTCGTGTCTGTCAAGAATTTCTTCACATAAACTCTGGAATTTGCATTGGACGCAAAACTTTCTTGTTGGCACCTAAAAAGTATATCTTTTATTTTTTTTTAATTGTTGTTTTGTATTTCAGTACTTAAAAAATGGACTGTCTTAACTTTCTTCGACATCATTTTTTTTTTCTTAACTTTGCCAACAGAATATTTTCAAGTATTTACTTACCACGCTATAATTTGAAAATCTGTCAATGCTGAAATAAAAAGAAATAAGAAAACAAATAAATCCGAGGGAAAGACATATTTGGGATAACAACAAAATTCTAATCAGTTGTATGTTGGCAACTTGTTCTTATATATATATATATATATATATATATATATATATGAACTCTAACCACTAGACTACGGGCCTATATATATATATATATATATATATATATATATATTATATATATATAAATATATATATGTATATATATATGCATGTATATGTATATATATATATATATATATATATGTATATATATATTATATATATATATAATACTATTGGCATTTCACATGACACTAATACCCTTGGGAAAGGTATAAATCCAATCTCCCTCCAGCTATGTCTAAATAGCAGGGCAGACTGGACCCTTTAACCATGGCTATGTAACCAGTCTAGGAGAAGGAAAACTCTGAATTCAAACCTGTTAAACTCCGCTTAAGAAATTGACCTTGTGTAGTATCCTGCCCGTGTAGAGGGACTGGTAAATATATATATATATATATATATATATATATATATATATATGATGATGATGATGATGATTTTTTATAAATGATGATATTTTATAAATCGAAATTTTGTTCAATATTAGCTATGAAAATGATATAAAATTATATTCATTTTAACAATATTGTGTGTTTTCGTACCCTTTTATCCATCCATCTATCTATCTATCTATCTATCTATATATATATATATATATATATATATATATATATATATATATATATATATATTACATAGGGTTTTGTGACGTCGGGTTTCAGGCTTTAACGCATTTGTCCAATACTAATATGCATATATATAAATATATATACATATGTGTGTGTGTGTGTGTGTGTGTGTGTGTGTGTGTGTGTGTGTGTGTTGGCATTTCATTAAACCATTTTTATCCATTCAAAATTTTCTTTTCTTTATTTATCCTTTATGCTTATGCTCTACTTAGCGTATTGAACACTTTTTACATATATATCTTAGAAATCTCCTCCATTGTTTTTTGTTTTTTTTTTTCATTTTTCTTTTGGCCACTACATATGATACTGATGATTATTTTCAGAAAGTACGGATGTGCAGGTCTTTGTTTTTAGGGTTTTTTCCACAGAAGTTATGTTGAAAAAAAGAATTTATTTTGAAAAAATTAGTTATCTGGGTTTTTTTCACATCGGCAGAGTTTAGAAGTATATATATATATATATATATATATATATATATATTATATATATATCACAATGCAGGTGTAAAGAAAAAAAATAATACGGTAACAATGGTGTTGTGTGTTAACCTGTATTTAATTCTTGAATTTTCCAGATAATATCTCTTTTTCAAAAGATCACTGGAACTGAAAAAACGAAATACCATAACTAGCAGTTTAGTCATAGCCAACACACACCACTCTAGAGAATGGCAAGGAAGTCTAGGTACTCTATCTTCTCCAGATATCAAGAACTTGAACCTCACCATCGGATACAGTTTAGTGTCATACCCAAGACACACCCTTTTTGGCAGGGAAGGGTACTCTTCTGTAGGGATACATTCGGCTAATTCTAAGCCTCACCGATAGAGCGGAGGGATGCCTATTGTTTTGGAAATTGTCAAGTATGAAAAGGGTAACAAAAACAGGAGTAAAACCACCTGTTCTTTGAAAATATCATAGATACAGGAATAGATCACATTTTCAGTTCGAAAATCAGACTTGTTTTGTTTTCTATCACATTGTAGTAATGATAGATCAAAGATTCAGCTTCCTTATTTTTTATTTTTTATTGTCTGTATTAACGATCTTCCAGAAATTAATCATTAATTCAATTATATAAATTTGAATTAACTTAGTAGATGATACGTCAGAACACTGAACGAGAATAAAATTTCCCTGAAATTAATCAGGTCACAACTTTTTAATAAATGTATATCTAAGTTAGGATAGCGTGGACATGAAGTCAAAAGCGCTTGGTTACTGATAGTGTCTCGCCTATGCAATTTTCAAACCAAATTCGCTTGAAAATTTTATAGGCGAGAAACTGTCACTAACCAAGCGCCGTTGACTTCATGTCCATCATATATATATATATATATATATATATATATATATATATATATATATGAACCATATATATATATATATATATATATATATATATATATATATATATATAGAAACCAGGTTGCCAATTCAGCGTATAAGTAGCACATGAAGCCGGGCGGTAAATTGAGGTGCTGATGGTAGGTGTGGCTCTCAACCTCAGTCACCAAAATAATTTTTTTCGTCTAGCGCGAGTGAAAAGAGGATGGACTCCCTCGCTGTCAGACTGGTACCGATTTTAGGCCACCCGACCACTTTTTATATATATATATATATATATATATATATATATATATATACTAAAAAAGACGTGACCAGTTGGGTCACCCATTGAGCTCGGGTTAGATTGTTAAAAAGATTACAGGCTAATATTATTTCGTCAATTTAAAAACTAAAAGATTAAATGGTTGTTGACGAGCAATCTGGGATTATCTAAAAGGTACTTGCTTAAAAAGTAATTGTTGTGCAATTCTGTGATACAAACTTTAAAACAATCTATCTAAAATCTAATTTTTTAAATGGTATCTTGTTAGGGTTAGGGTTAGGGTTATACTTTTATGTTTTAACAATTGATATTGGAAAATGCCATTTTTCCACGTTGGAAAAAATTGATGATAGTCAAATTTATTTTTATCATTTCCTTTGATTTTTTTTTTAATTTTGTAGAAAGTCACATGTTTGATCTCAAAGCCATTAACGACATCTATATTCTTTAGACAGTGTCAAAATGTTGACTTGTTTTCATTTTTAAAATCAATTAAAATCAATTAAATCGATTATTTAAGGTCAAATTTGTGTCTAAGTCGAAAAGTAGTAACATAATGAGCATCAGTAAAAAAAAAATTTTTTTCATATAAAAAGCAAAATAATATCACATATTTAATTTATTTTTAATACATTCTAAACTACTTTTTGGTCAATTTTGCTCAAATATATCGTAAACAAGGCAGTTAACGGTGTCTAAGATGACGTAAAATCCGTATTTTACAAAATAAATCCACACCGATTGAAAAAATTACCAGAAAATCAGGAAATTATCCGATTTTAATGAAATTTTCAGTGTTTATTTATCAATAAATGGGTTTTGTAATGCATTAGTTGTTTAATTACATAACCATCAGATTGAATTAGGTATTTCTGCTATGGTAAATTAATATATAAATTCATTTAAAATATGAAACGCCTAATTTTAAGTTTTAAATTTCATATTATTAGATTCTAAAAACAAACAAATATTTGTTTAATAACTACTTTAGTTTATTATTGTTATCTAATAGTTTTTGAAGAAAAACTATTGAAAATTTAGCCACCCCTCTTTTGAACAGAACAAATATCGATGTATATCTTTTTCTTTTTTAAGATAATAGCCAATTAAATAATCATGGAAAAGAGTAAAAGAAAGGATCTCCAAATATTATTTTTTAGTTTTTATTTTCCATTTTATTTTCCGATTTTTTGTATTTATTTTCTACCAGGATAGATCCCTTAATTTTTTTTCTTCTATTCACACCTTCGGTCTTTTATCTTTTTGTTCATACTGTAATTAGTTTCAACTTTACCTAAATTTCACCGATATTTTGCGCCCCAAATATAAGGGGGTTCAAAGTTAAGTGACCTGAATAAAATCAGAACGTTTGAAATAGAATAACTCATGCATTATACAATTCATTCATTGACAAATCAACACTGAAGATTTCATTAAAATCGGGTGATTCGCTGATTTTTGGTAATTTTTTAATTGGGTTATCTTGTAAAATATGCATTTTACGGCAACTTTGGCAGTGCCTAATATTTTTCATTTCGGAGAATTTTTTGTATCTTTAGCCTTCACAAAATATAAATATAAATGTCTATAAATAAACTTCTGTGTGAAATCTGTGTTGCTATTTTTAACATTACTCGCATTCATAATAAAACAATATTTACAGGGCCGGTAAAATAAGAATAAAAGTAGGTTTGTCTATTTTACCTAAATAGCCTCTCCCTAAATGTTTACTAACAATAAATTAATGTCCCCCCCCCTTTGACTCTATAAATCTTTTTTTTTAAATAATTAAATAATTATAATTACTTGTTTTTAAATCTATTCTAAAACATGACATCACTTTTATTTATTTATATTTTTTACAAAGAAGAAAACAATTTTATGTCACATTGTGTATGAATCTTATTTACATTTCCTTAGAAATCAAACACTTATTTTATGTTTCCCAACTTCGATAAACTTTAAGGGAATTTTTGAGCTTTGTAAATTGAAATTTTAGTAAAAAGAACTTTCGAAATTTAAATATTAAAACAAATCACGTAAATTTCTAGTTCTATTCATTGTCATCAAGAGGGATCACACGAAATTCTTGAAAACTTGTCAACTAATAATCCAATTGTAATAAAAGTTTTGGTATATGGAGTTATAGATAAAAAGCTTAGATAATTTTAGATAATTGTGATCCGGAAGAAATTTAGTTTGAAAAGAGAATTATTTTTTTTTTAATAATACGAACGGATAATTAAAAAAACAAACAGTGCCAACATTAGTCTTCTCTCTGGCTTCTCCCTTTATTTGTATGTTATAACATCAGCATTCAATATCTGCTGGAAAGGGAAGTTACATTTCTCTTTCTCTCATAATTGATCTTCATAGAGAACGTAAGACATATAACGAATAGGTATTCAAAAAATAGAGAGAGGGGGAAAGAAACAGATAGGAAGCAAAGTGAGAGAATAGTGGGTTTTGACTTAATTGCAAATTACGACTAATTAGAACCAAATGAAATTGAATGTTTTCAAACATAATTTAATCCTAAATGTAAGACATATTTTGGGATGTGTTTTGCGTAATTAAACTAAATAGGAAAAAAGCCTTAGGGAACCAAAAGTTGATTTGATCAGCTTTAGGGGCCGGGTTAGCTCAGTCGGTAGAGCGTTCGGCTAGAAACCACAAGGTTCCTAGTTCGATACCGGTCCCCGCCAACTCAGCGTATGAGTAGCACAGGGATCTGTGCGGTAAAGTAAGGAGCTGATGGTAGGTGTGACGCTCCACCTCAGATGCTAAAAACAATCTCCTTGGTCTAGCGCTATTTAAAAGGGGATAGACTCCCTCGCTGACTGGCTGATACCGACTTTAGGCCGCCCCGTTGACTTTACTTTACTTATATATATATATATATATATATATATATATATTATATATATATGCGTGTGTATATGTGTGCGCGTGCGTGTGTGTGTGTATGTGTGTGTCTAACAGAATAAAAAGTAATTATCATATGACAATTAAAAACTTGTGGAGAATTTACAATTAAAAACTTACTTATATTTTACTAGCAAATATATGCACCCTCCGGGTGCAAGCATTTAAGTTTTAATATAATAAAATATCATATTAAATTAGAAAGGCTAATGAAACTGAATAAAATGCAGATAAAAAGATTTGGAACAGAGGGAGTATGATTGAAAAATAGAACAACTTTGAGACTAACTCTTCCATCATTCTCCATTACTCCCGTCTTTCATTGGTAAATTTTCCTAATTTAACTATTGAGTTAAAATAGGAAGTAAAGAATAATATTAGTTATTTCTTCTTGTTAATGGATTTCTTTTAAGATTTTTCCCCAAGATTTTTGCTCATATTCAATAAGATAAAACCAAACAATTAGAAATCAATAATAATAAGCACATATTTATTAAAATCAATTTTTTAAGATCAATATGCAAATTAACCTTCCTGTTCACACTGTAAACCGCTATTTTGTTGTATATATAAATACAATTGCATGTTATTAGTATGTAGATAGGGTCAACAGTCTTAATGATGTAAAACAATTTTATTAATAATTGAGGTTTAAATAAAAATAAAATCATGGAGAATGTGATGTAAATAACAAAGGGAATTGTGACTTGAATAGTAATATAGTTTCGGTTACAGACAGACAAACCCACAATCTCCATTATAATAAGACTTATAGCGTGTTTTGTTGTACTTATG
>CM042147.1:78363400-78380900 GCA_023376005.1 Doryteuthis pealeii | reverse complement strand
ATTCGCTTGTCTAATATATTTATAACATTTTCTTGACTGATGGTAATTTTTATTTGATATGTTGCAATTCACCGAAAAGAATTACATTATCGTTTTATAAAAAAGCAGTCGCGTCTATTTTGGTATGTACGTGTCGACTTATAATTCAGAAAAGAGATGTCCTTGAGCATAAAAATCGCGCATACAATTTAATATGTTTTATAGTAATAAAAATTACAAAATTTTTTTTTGATTAAATGATATAAATAAATAATTAAAAATCGATCGATTTAAGGAACTCAACACCTTTCTTTTTTTTCTCTGGTTAGCTCAGTCGGTAGAGCGTTCGACTAGAAACCACAAGGTTTCTAGTTCGATACCGGCCCTTGCCGACTCAGCGTATGAGTAGCACAGGCGACCCGTGATGCTTAAGGATAGAACCCAGGTGGATGAGCAGTCCATGACTTGCAATACTCCACTTTGGTCCTATCTTGGGCTTTACGGCGGGGCGAGTGGGCCCCCTCCGATCAATCGGCTGGTCACGTCAAGCCCTAGCACCTATATGATTGCCCCAACCCTATTGCCCTTATAGCAAGCCCCAACCCCTTATTATCATATGGGTACTAGAAGGTGGTGGCTGATCTACATGTCCTGGGAATGACGTTAAACTCTATCTGATGGTGAGGTTCCAGTTCTGGGGGTTTGGGGAATGTGGAGCAACCCTTCATCACCATTGCTCCCTGTTACACTCTGGTAGTACCTGTTAGGGTCCCATCTATGGGTTGAATAGAAAAACATGAGTTGATAAACAAAATTGTGTTATGCATTAAGAATGAATTTATTTCACAACTTTGTCGGCATTAAATGACCCACTGAGGTTGATATGCCGTAAAACAAAACAAACCAAACCTATAGTGTACTCTGAACAATTCTTTACTCTAATATAAATTTATTTTGACGTTTACATTCGCTTCTCTTATCAAGTGTCTTCGTGGTTTTTAGTAGATAATTACTCATTTTTCTTTAAAGAAATCCAGTTTTTCGGCATGTTATCTCGATATCAAAGATAGTCCATTGTACATACATGTTTTTTCTGGTGACCAATGGATGATTGGTCACCAGAAAAAACATTTATGTACAATGGACCCACAAATTCCGGGCTATATATATATATATATATATATATATATATATATATATATATATATATATATATATGAAGTAAATGGAAGTGAATCCGACAGTATGAATTGAACATTTTTTAGAAAAAACAAATGATGTTATTAGTTTGCTGATAGATCTGTTTCGACCTTTTAATAAAGCGGTCTTCATCAAGAGCAACATATGAAGGAAAGGCCGAATAAATAACCGTTAAATAGGACGGGTACAAACGAACGCTGGTGTTCCATGTTAGAATTTTTGTTTAAATGCATATTCTGTGTTAAAAATAAAATAAATTTTATCTTAAAAAATCAGAAGCATTATTATCCATAAGAAAAAACTCAAAAGAGTTTGAAGTAAAACACCAGCGACACCGCCGTTGCCAAACTATATTGGTTTTTTACCTTTCCTTTGGACTGCAGCAGCAGTGGGGAGAGAGGGTTCTGCTGCTTGGGCAAAAGCACATACTCCATATCAACCCGAAAATGCTACGTTGTTCAAAAAATATTTAAAAATTGGACACTACACCATCGTCCTTCGCAGATGGAACGATGCCAGCAACAACAACAATGGTTTCATGAATTCCTATCCAATCATAATAATTTTGCGGAGTGAGATTTTTCGGTGAGGAGTTAGGTACACATATATAAGAATTAAATATGGAATGGCGTGGAGTAATGGTTAAAGTCATGGGAAATGGACTCGTCACCCTGAGTTCAAATACTGGATATGGTAATTGCATTTCACTTAGGAAAGGTATGAATCATACTCTCCTTCCAGTTATGGATAAAGAGTAGGGTAGACTGGGTTCTTTAACCTTGGTTAGGCAACCGGTCTAGGAGAAGGAAAACTCTGAATTCAAACCTGTTAAACTCTGTTTAAGAAATTGACCTTGTGTCACATCCTGCTCGTATGGAGGGGTTGGTATATATATATATATATATATATATATATATATATATATATATATAAGAATTAAATGTGTGGTTTGGGCTTTAGTGGCCATAACTGGTTCTTATAATACGGTGGAAAGGTTTCATAGAAACCTTTCAATCTAGGTGAATACATACAGAAATACAAGATATAACAACAATACAGACTTTACTGTCTGAACACATGGAACATGACATACACTGAGATAAATACAGTTGGACGAAAGTCTTTGGGATGTAACAAAGAGTTCTTAATGAATATAAGAGTCATTAACTGGTAGTTGGGGGAGGAAGACCCCCTCAAATTTAATGAACAGATACATCACGCGTCTAGTCCATCTTTTGTGGATGCCAGACCAAGATAAACAGAGAGGGTGAGGGTGGTAGAGACATTACCGAGCTGTGTTTAAGCACTCTGCTGGTAGTGTCACTTGGTGGTGAAACCCTCACAGTAAGGGAAGATAATACTTTTGGACCCTAGTCCATCTCAGCAAGATCAGGCAATCGCTATACATATATACAAAAAATTGATGAGATGAAAAATCATGGTTACGTCTTAGAGATTTTCCGCCGGAATGTCTATCGATGCTGCTTTGTTTGACGGCAGTGTAGTTGGCTACTACGATCTATTGATCTCACCTTTATTTATGGGCTGCTGAGGGATCACATGAAAGGTTTTACGTGAGATATTTCTTTTGATTCCTTATTGATAAAACAAAAACAAAAGAGTTTTATTTTACGTTGGTTGGTTTTGGTTGGCAGCCTTCCGTCTACGAGAGACGATGGAGTAGTGTCAATTTTTTTAATATTTTGTTTTTCTTTGTACTGCATAGCCTGGGCGGGTTCGCATGGAGAATAAGCTGTTGCCCATGTCGCAAATCCCCCTCTTCACACTGCCGCTGTGATCCAAATGAAAAGGTAAGGTACTGTTGGATTGTCATCCCTTTTGCCTGGAAGAGTTACCTTCCCTCTGGGTTCCCGTTTTTGACCACCAGGGTTTTTTTTGGTATTTAAGCGCCTGTTTTGAAACTCTCTGCTCTTCTTCTTCTTCTTCTTCTTCTTCTTCTTCTTCTTCTTCTTCTTCTTCTTCTGCAGCACCTCACACACATGGGTTAGACTTTTATGTCTACACCTTTCTCGCGTGTGGGGATTCTGCCCCAACGCAACGCTAGTATGTGATATTGACCTATGGACTCTCCATAACTATCCATTACTTCTATATATACATTTAGGTATCTCTTGTATACCTCCTTATTGTATCTCTATTTATGAATGTGTCCTTTTTTATATCTTCTTTGAATTTCTGTTATTGTATAATTTCCATGTGCTTATAGTAAAGTCCTTGTGTATGTTTAACTCTCGTGTCGGAGTTGGGTTTTTTTCCAATATTCATAACTTTGAACCATACAGTACCAATGCGGTTTGGCAACGGTAGAGTCGCAGGAGTTGATTGGTAGCATTGAATTTCAGCATCACACCTCCTTTATTTCACGTGATATGAACCTTACCACATGGGCATATTTCCACGAAAACGTTTCTGGTTTCTGAAATCCCTCCAAAAAGATAAATTCACTTTTGAGTGCGAGAGAAGTTTTTACGTCATGCTTAAGGTAATCGCGATGTGATCATAAGCGCGGCATTGAATTTAAATGTATTCGTAACAATCTGGAAGAGTTTCGGGATAGAGTTAACAAAGTAGAAGCCATTTCAGTTCGGCTGGAATGCAGTACACTCAAAATGATTCAGTTGTAAATATGACTGGAAATTGTTTTATACTCGAAGTTAGAAAGTTATAGGAAGCGTGTGGTGTTATTGTTAAAGTCGTGGGAAATGGACTCGTCGTCCCGAGTTCAAATCCTGGACTTGGTAATTGCATTTCACTTAACGCTAATACCCTTGGGAAAGGTATGAATCCTACTCTCCCTCCAGCTATGGGTAAATAGTAGGGCAGACTGGACTCTTTAACCTTGGTTAGGCAACCAGTCTAGGAGAAGGAAAACTCTGAATTCAAACCTGTTAAACTCCGCTTAATAAATTGACCTTGTGTCACATTCTTCTCGTGCGGAGGGGTTGGTAAATATATATACTCGAAGTTAGAGAATTTTAAGTGTATTGCTCTTTATAAGAATTTTGAGATTATACGCCATTTTTCTTGGGTTGCAGTTTGATATAATTATATAGATTATGAAGCAAATTTTAGTAACACACACACACACACACACACACACACACATATATATATATATATATATATATATATAATATAGAGAGAGAGAGAGAGAAGAGAGAGAGAGATGTGAGGTATCCAAAATTGGTAGCAAGGGATGATTCTATATGTGATTTCTAAGATACATTGTATTATTATTGTAAGATCCAGTATGTACAAATACAGTGAATCTTTAAATCACTACAGAGAGTTCAATGTATAATAATCTTTTTAGATTATATACAGAGCAATATTTATCTTTGAAAGGAAGGAAAAACTCAACACCGTTATTCCATGTTATGCAATTCAAATTATTGATGATTATCCATCTGATGAGTCTTGATTTGGGGAGCTTTGTTAAATCAAGTTAGATTTATAAAGGCCCCAATTTTTGGTCGAAATAAATTTATTATGGAATAACGGTGTTCAGTTGTTCCTTCCTTTTAAAGATATATATATATATATATAATATATATATATATAATATATATATATATATATATAATTATTGCATGGAAGTATTTAAGTGACAATGGGTTTCATATATTTCGGTATTCATCTTCCATGCAATATATATATATATATATATATATATATATATAGAGAGAGAGAGAGAGAGAGAGAGAGAGAGAGAGAGAGAGAGAGAGAGAGAGAGGGGGGAGAGAAATAGAAATAGATAGATAGATATAATAGCTCTATCATTGATATTGAGCACTCCACTAATACCGCAAAAACTTGGTTCACTACTACTACTATCTCACTAAGTAAACTAGTGATACTGCAATACTATTGATACATATATATATACTCATTAGATTATCTTTATATATATATATATATATATATATATATATATATATATATTTATATATATTATTTTATATCTGATGACTTCAGTGAAAGAGGCAGTAGTGGATTGGAATGGTGTAATACTAATTTTCCAAATTTGGTTTAAGAGCAAAAACTTTTCTTGCATATGATCATTTTTTTTTTTTTTTTTTTTTGCTTACGCTTCAATCTTCGTGAGAGTTTTCTTATGTTGGGGTCTAAGTGGTAGACATGTCCCATATTTTTTCAAACGTTTTCGACCACATCCATGATTTTTTCGGAGGGATATATAACACAGACGCATACATACACACACCCACACACATACATATATATATATGTGAAAAAAATAAAATGGAAATTAATCCGACAGTATGAATAAGATATAATGAAAAAAACAAACGATGTTTACAACTGAAATAGGCTCATCAGAAGAGAAAGTGTGCAAACCGTTTCGGGGCAACGTTTAACTAGCAGCGTTCTTTTTTTACTAACGGTCTTTTTCCCGTCTTGTTTTTGTTGATGACCGACCGACCCACGTGCGGTTGATACATTATAACGCAATAGGGTCCTCATATTAGTTGAGGATGGGCCGAGTGTTGCTTTTAAAAACCGTCAGAGAATTGGCCCCGAAACGGTTTGCACACTTTCTCTTCTGATGAGGCCTATTTCAGTTGTAAACATCGTTTGTTTTTTCATTATATCTTATTCATATATATATATATATATATATATATGTGTGTGTGTGTGTGTGTTTTTGTGTGTGTGGTTGTCTGTTTTTTTTTTAATTATACATCTATGGTTCTATTCAAGTGAGGCTTACCTCTGTCTTTTTCTCTATCAAATAATCATAGGTACATGAATAAATGCAGACACAAATAGTTAGATATAAATAGACTGATGTAGATTGATAGATATGAACTGAGTGAGATAGATATTAACAGTGATATATTTTGGTTGGATATTGACTTAACCTTATAGGCTCTGTGAAATTGACCTCCGATGTCATTCGAGGTCACTGTGGCCATTAAATGGTAAAATATTACATTTC
Organism: Doryteuthis pealeii; assembly: GCA_023376005.1. Lineage (NCBI taxonomy): Eukaryota > Metazoa > Mollusca > Cephalopoda > Myopsida > Loliginidae > Doryteuthis > Doryteuthis pealeii. Next base: position 78,374,743 of record CM042147.1, on the reverse strand, counting down.
CTGTCAAACGATGTCAAATAGAGACAAGAAGAAGTATATTTCTCCTTTTTTTACCTCATGAATATTAAGACGGGCTAAATTTGCTTTTTTTCCATTGCCAGTTTTTTATTGGCTATTGATGTCAAAGTAAAAATAAAGAACTCTACAGAAGAGTGAAGAACAAGTCACATTGAGCTGAAATAGATCTCTAAATTATTGGTAAATATTCAACCAATCCATTCGACATAGGTAGGATGTAACACAAGGTCTTAAGTAAGGGAATCCTGCGAGGATCAACTCGCTATTCAATAGTAATGGCACTGAGAGAATAACTTGCTAACTATTACACCATGATAGGACGCCCATTTTTGCTCAACCCATTCGACAGAGGTAGGATGTGACACAAGGTCCTAAGTATGGGAAATCCTGCGAGGATCAAACTCCCATTTTACTCAACCCATTCGACAGAGGTAGGATGTGACACAAGGTCCTAAATACGGGGAATCCTGCGAGGATCAAACTCGCTATTCAATAGTAATGACACTAAAAGAATAACTTGCAAACCATTACATCATGATAGGACGCCCATTTTACCCCACCCATTGACAGGGGTGGGATGTGACACAAGGTCGTAAGTATGAGGCATCCAATTCGCTCTCCAGAAGTAGTGTATGTTCAAGACTAGCTTACTAACCATTACACCACGATAGGACGTCGTTTTTACCCAAACCATTCAACACACGTAGGATCTGACACAAGGTCGTAAGTACGGGGCATCCAGCGGAGACCGAACTCGATATTCAGTAGTAATGTATGTGCAAGACTAGCTTGCTAACCATTAAACCACGATAAGAAGCCATCATCTGAAAGTTTATGAACAAAAGAGATGCTTATTTATCGACAGAAATTGTTAGAGTTGACATTACTCCCATGTCCACTCTGATCCGAAGTGGTAGCACCTGTTAAATGTCCGTCTCAGTCTAAAATCAATCTCTTTGGAAAAGATTCTAGAAAGAAATGATTGATATTCCCAGACACGGATTAAATAGTACCACTGCAAGTACCACTACTGTTCTTCTACAAGGATGTATTTGGCATTAAATAACGTGGGTATATTCGCAGAGTTCCGTCCCGGCCACCTGCCTCAAAAACCGCTAGCCGGTGGCTGCTGAAAAAAACACCCGCTACGATTGAAGTTCGTAGCCGAAGCGGTGTCACTTGAAAAAAAAAAACTAGGTTTAGGGTTAGGGTTAGGTTAGGGTTAGGGTTCGGGTTAGGGTTGGGTTAGTTTAATGGGAAAATAAATAAATAAATTTGGGCTCTGTTTTTTGGGGTCACCCAGTATACAGGGTGACCCAGAAAAAACAGAACCCACACATTTTGTAATAAAACTCTTAATTTTAACTAGAGGGGTTTAGAGGTTAGGGTTTAGGGTTAAAGTTGGGGTTGGGGTTGGATTTTCGGGAAAAACGCCCTAAGTTGGTTGTTTTTTTTTTTTCAAGTAACACCGCTTCGGCTTCGGACTTCAATCGTAGCTGGTGTGTTTTTTTCAGCAGCCACCGGCTAGTAGTTTTTGAGGCAGGAGGCCGGGACGGAACTCTGCGAATATTACCAATAACGTACTATGGTCGGCTTGCTATCAAACAAAGAAACCAAACCAAATACTTGATATCATATGACAGAGTCAATTTTTTTAGATTACACAAAAAGGCAAATTTAGACGTACAATGAAGACAATTCTCTAACCTCTTGGCAGAAAACAATTGCAGACGGGTAGACGTGACGTTACACATGCCGGAAATATATTGGATAAACCCAGTATATGCTGTCTCTAATTTACAGAAGTATGGAGATCAAAAGAGTAGTAATATTTCTTGTCTTTTTTCGTTTTGTTTGAAGTTTGTTTTCTAAACAATATATTTCCTGATTCAAGCTCAAAAAGAAATTAAAATAAAAATATTTTTTAGCGAAAAAGATTAAAAGAAGTTAAATAAATACACAAAGAAATGCACACAGACAAGTTTGTTTGTTTTTGTTGTTTTGTTTTTTGTTGTTTTTTTCTTTTTTGTTTTTTAGGGGTGGGGTCGTAGCAGACGATAAAATACGTCCAACAGTCAGTTGGTTAAAGATGATTATTGATCCGATAGTGGAATTATAACACAAACAGACTTCCATACCAAAATATCGTTCAATGAATAAATACATACAAAAAGAAATGTATCTCAAAAAATAGTTGACCAAAATATTTTTTACTATTTTAGTCATATTTAATCATTCAATGTTGCTACATTTGAATAACAAAAAAATATCAGTTTCTTGCGTACATAAAATAAAAGAATTTTTAAAAAAGACAATTTGGAAACATCTCGAAAATTGTATTTTCTTTTTTGGATACTCACTGAATTACAATACCTATGTAACTACACACACACACACACACACACACACACACACACACACACATATATATATATATATATAATATAATATATATATACATTTGAAGAAAATATCAGATTAAGAAAAATTCGACAACATTTTACGAATATACGGGAAAGGTGAATCGATTGATTGCGTTTGTTATTTACCTTTCCCGTATATTCTTAAATATACATATACATACATATATATAATATATATATATATATATATATATATATATATATATATATGTATGTATGTATGTATGCATGTACATATGAATACGTACGTATATAAATATATATGCATACATGCATACAAATGTATAAATACATTTACATACATAAGTAATATATATATATATATATATATATATATATATATACATACATACATATATATATATATATATATATATATATATAAGTACAAATTTTGACTGACAGAAAAAAAAGAAACCAAAAATGAATATAGAGAAGTACCCATTACATACGCAGAACCGGTTTAGAGAACCGAATTAGTAACAGAAGTTAACTAACCATATTTCACCCAGAAGCATTTGTAGGAAAATTCTGACGAGATGATTGGAATAAGAGGATATATATATATATATATATATATATATATATATATATGGTGGTGATTGCCGCTTCTTGACAGAATAAGGCCATTTCTACAAGTAGTTCAGTTGTGAGCACGCAGATGGCCCACGGATCCAGACTGCCTTATGTACCCTGTCACACATATGAAACCCTCGACATACAGCCCTGCCACACAGGTCAGACTTCAATGTAGGAAATGCCTCCATGGCGTCCGTCATGTGTCGCTTCAGGGTGGAGGGCTTACCTTACCCCAAACTTCTTACAGCTACCATCGGCCTGTCCTTCCACGAGGATGTGTATCAAGCCCACCCCCTTCTGTCAATTGGTTCTTATAGCTGAAACTGACTTCCGGAAGGGCATTGATGTCGGCCTCATATCGAGATGCTCCCTATCGCAATACCAGTACGTAGTTTAGGGTTTTCCCAATCTCAAGAAGTGTCGAGACATTCCAGGTGGCTATTCTTAGCCTTGTTTGTGTTGTGTTTTCGCCCAGCTAATATGGACATCCGTCGAAGCGCTGGTCTCTGGCAAGCTTGATAGGTGAATCGGCATTTGTTTAGGTCACCTTTTCTAGATAATTCCCAAATGGCTAGGTGAACAGTGTTAACCAAGGGGCAGCTCCTTCATCCAAACCCTCGCGAGGCACGTTGCTCTTCAATCAGCAAGGCGGGTGACGTTAAGTAGGTCATGAATCATGCCGTATGTAGACTCACATCTGCGTGCTTACAGCCAGTCAGGCCTGCACATCTCACTGGACTTGTAGAAATATCTGCACAGGTTTTTTGTTTTACATGTTGCGCGCTTGTGCGACACGCACCGCATGCTCTCTTCCCCAAAGTCAAGGATCAGTGACAAGCCGAGGCAAGATGACTGGCAGACTTTAGGGAGCGCAGGTGGATGATCTTACGAGATCACGGGTCACCACACCGAGAAAAAAAAAAAACAAAAAAAACTAAGTTTTAACTTAGTATAAGTCCACAGGTAACATTTGAGATTATGGGAAATTAAAAATCCGTAACCAAATTCAACAATGGGTAAAAAGATAAAAACATGAGTTGATTCAGTGTCATTAAAGTGATATTAAGCTGTGAACAAATTTTGTTATTCAAAGATAAAATAATGCAAAAGTGGTAGGCATTTAAGTTCCATAATTTTAGCATTTTCTATAAAGAAAGAAATATAAAAAAACACTTATCTGAGAGTACGTTAAAACGTGTTGGGCAAATCTTGCTTGCTGACTTAATGACTTAAGATATATATATATATATATATATCCATTCTGTACTTTCTTTTCTTTATTCATTCCTCTTCATATTGTCGGATTCAATTCCAATTCCATTTATATAATATATATATATATATATATATATATATATATATATATATATACAAGGTGTGTCAAAAAGTACCAATGTTAAAGCTGTATTTACCAAGATAGAAATGAAGAATGAATGGAACATTACTTTTTTTTTCAGAATACAAGATGTCAAAAGTACAAAAAATCTCAATACTTTTTTGACACACCTTATATATATATATATATATATATATATATTATATATGTGTGTGTGTGTGTGTGTGTGTGTGTGTGTGTCATGTGTTCTGTGTGTGTGTGTGTGTGTGTGTGTGTACTGGATTGCTTGAAAGTAGATAACGCATTTATTTGAGTCCCCACACATCAAGGACCAGTATTAGCATTATTATATCCGAGTTAAACAAACATTGAATGAATGGAACAAAGACATTTACACCATATCGAACCATTAATATAAACGATGACATACATTTTTTTAAAAATGTATTAAAAAGAATGCACAAACGTATCCTAACAGATATTGTTAAATGAACAAGCAGCATGTGAAAGGAGTGCAAAAACGGGAAAAGACCTACATGAGATTGGTGGCAAATAGAATGGTTACAGCCATCTTGGCTTAACGTTTCAATGGGAGACAAGATTCAAAATCTTCACTGTTCAAAGGACAGAGACAAAAGATGACGAGAATGTAGTTCTCCTTTTCCTTCTTTTTTTTTTTTTTTTTTTTTTTCGTTTTCGAGTTTACTGATTAAAAATTGATATATTTTGTTATAAGAAATAAGTAAATAGATGACAAAAAAATGAATCAGTTCTTAATTGCCAGTTGAGTTATTGTGAAAAATGTGAATTGTGAAAACAATTGCTAATCTATATATTAATACTAGTGTTCCTTAAAACCACGACCGTTATCAAGTTTGCACACTCTCTGGTTAAAAATTAGACCGTCCAAATCATCCAAGATGAAATCCAAAAATGTAAATCCTGATTATCTGGTGTTGCTTATCCGCCGAATTCTTATTTCTTAGTGAAAAATGGACCATTTCGTTTTTATTATAAAGAAAGGGAAGAAAAGGGAAAATGTGAAAAAATGTATTTGTTTTTACATGATTTGTGTAATTACTCATGAAGAAAGATGTAGAGTTCCATAAATCGATCGATCTTTAATTATTTATTTATATCATTTAATCAGTAAACATCAAAAACTAAATTTTGTACTCTTTATTACTATAAACATACTAAATTGCATGCGCGATTTTTATGCTCAATGACATTTCTTTTCTGAGTTATAAGTCGACACGTACGTACCAAAACAGACGCGACTGCTTTATATATATATATATATATATATATATATATGTGTGTGTGTGTGTGTGTGTGTGTGTGTGTATGTAAATAAAAGGAAGTGAATCCGACGGTATGTAGTATAATAAAAAAAATTGAAAAACACAGGCTTAAATGAGTTAAGTGGTGAGTTTATTGGCCGACGCTGCAGTAAAGCCCTGAAGATGATCTAATTAATAGATCGAAACACTGCAGCGTCGGCCAATAAACTCACCACTTAACTCATTTAAACCTGTGTTTTTTCAAAAAAATTTTATTATACTACACACACACACACACACACATATATATATATATATCTTATTATAATGAAGATTGTGTGTTTTTCTGTCTGTAACCGAAACTATATTACTACTCAAGTCCAATCCCTTAGTTATTAATGTCCTTTCTCAATGATTTTATTTTAATTTAAACCTCAATTATTAAATAAAATTGTATTACATTATTAATACTGTTAACCATATCTACATACGAATAACATGCAATTATATTTATATATACAACAAAATAGCGGTTTACAATGTGAACGGAAGGCTAATTGCATATTGATATTAAAAATTTGATTTTAATAAATATGTGCTTAGTATTATTGATTTCTAACTGTTTTTTTATTTCTATGAATATAAGCAAAAGTCTCTTCAATGAATCTTAAAATTTCATTTAAGATTCATTGAAGAGATTTTTGCTTATATTAACAAGAATTTGTCATTAACAAGAAAAAATAACTGTCATTTTATTCTTCACTTCCTCTTTTAACTAAATACTTAAATTAGAAAAAATAACAATGAAAGACGAGAGTGATGGAAGAGTAAGTTCAATTGTTCTATTCATCGATTATACCTGCCTCTGTTTCAAATCTTTTTATCTGCATTCTTATTTAGTTTCATTAGCCTTTCTAATTTAATACAATATTTTATTACATTAAAACTTAAATACTTGCACCCGGAGGGTGCATATATTTGCTAGTATAATATATATATATAACGATAATGTAATTCTTTTCGGTGAATTGCAACTTAGCAAATAAAAATTACCATGAGTCGGAAAATGTTATAACTCTATTAGACAAGCGAATTGACCCATTATTTGTAACAACCGTCTACGATGATATTAGCGCGTTCTATTTAGAAAGGAGTTAATAATTCTAATTAATATGTGGTCGTTATATCATAAAAATGAATTATTAAAACATGCGATTACGAATATAAAATCTTAAAATAAAAGATAAATAGACATTTTTTTGTTTGTTTGGTTTGTTTTGTTTTACGGCATATCAACCACAGTGGGTCATTTAATGCCGATAAAGTTTTGAAATAAATCAATTCTTAATGATATTCAATTTTGTTATTAACACATTTTTCTATTTAACCCATAGATGGGACCCTAACAGGACTACCACTCCGGGTCAGAGTGGACCAGGGGCAATGGTGATGAAGGGGTGCTCCACATTCCCCAACCTCCAAAACTGGAACCTCACCATCAGATAGAGTTTAACGTCATTTCCAGGACATGTAGACCGCAAGCCACCGCTTCTAGCACCCATATGATAAAAAGTGGTTGGGGCTGCCATAAGGGCAATAGGGTTGGGAAGAACTTTTTTTAAATCTATATTAATACTTGTGTTCCTTAAAAGTAAGACCGTTATCATCTTGCAACCTCTCTGCTTAAAAATGATACCGTCCAAAATCGTCTTAGATAAAATTCGAAAATAAAAATCCTAATTATCTGGTGTTGCTTATCCACTGAATTCTCATTTCTTACGAGTGTCGTCACCTCAGCTAAATAATGGGCATTCCGTTTTATCATAAAAAAAGAAGGAAGAAAAATAACATGCTACACAGAAATATAATAAGAACAAAGAAAGAAATAAGGAAAGAAAGTAGTGTGAAAGATATATATATATATATATAATATATATATATATATATAGAGAGAGAGAGAGAGAGAGAGAGAGAGAGAGAGAGAGAGAGCAGAGATAGATGGGGTGAACGGCGGAAGCGTTAACGCTAATCTTTTTTAATCGAACATAATGAAAGATGAAAAGAAAGAAATAAGTTTTTAAAAATAGTGAGAAGAGATAGTTAAATTAAGATTATTATACTTTTTACATATTGAACTAACTCTTAAGTAAACATATCAAACGTTGTAATAATTAAATTATCATACTGTGGTATATCCATAGGTCCTGCTAGTTGAATTATTAAAACATGCGATTACGAAAAATCATTTGGACTATATGACCTTTAGGCACCCCTTCCGATATCTCGATTCGGGGGGGGAGACTTTTCTCATTTTACACCGTCAAAATCCGGTTAATTGTTAACAGGCGATTTTTAGAGTTTTTTTAATATAAAACTAACCCCTAACCCTAAACTAACCTAATCCCTTAACCCTACCCCTAACGCCTAATCCCCTAATCCTAATCCCTAACCCTAAACCCCAACAAACAACCGGATTTTGACGGTGTAAATGAGAAAAGTGTCCCCACGATTCGAGATCTCGGAAGGGTGCCTAAAGGTCATATGGTCAATTATTTTATTAAATAAGTAGATAAAACGTAATTTTTCAGTTAATTATCACTTGAATAATATTAAAACAATATCCCCGTACATATTAATTAAAAAACATTTAAGTTAATTAAGTGGTGAGATTGGCACATAAAGAAAAACATGTTGGCTCAAAAGTTCAAGTGGAAACTTATTAAAAATTAAACTTCGTCTTTAAATACTTAAGTAGCAAAATGTTATAAAAAATCCGATAATTAAGCCGATTTTGGGGGACCCTTTCTGGTAATTTAACAGGCACTCCTCGAGAGGTTTTATTAGCGCTGCCTTTACACCATCCTCAATCCCAATGGAGTGACTTCCTCACTAATACTGAAGTCCTTAAATAGGTGAAAGATCAACAGCAATGAGGCTATGCTACAAAATCCTAAATAATCAAATGTCGACTGTGGCTTTAGAATACACACGACTGGCACCTCTGCAGAGGGATGAGACGTTCAATGGCCATGGGTGGCGATCGTGATGGAATCCTGGTGGCTGAGCAGTCCATGACATACAACGCTACACTTTAGCCCTTACTTAGGCTGGTCACGTCAAGCCCTAGCACCTATATGATTATCCAACCTATTGCCCTTGTTGGCAATCCCAACTTCGTTTTATCAATATGTGCTAGAAAAGCGATTACTTAAGGTTTTAGATCCCTGGGTGCGATTTAAACTCAATCTGATGGTGAAATTCCAAATTTGCAGCTGTAGTAATGTGGTGCCTTATCCCCATTACTCTCACGTCTATCTCTCTCTCTCTCTCTCTTCTCTCCTCTCTCTTCTCCCTCTCTCTCTCTCTCTCTCTCTCCACACACACACACACACATATATTATTATATATATTATATTATATATATATATATTTAATATTACCAAAATTGTAGGTAAACCCTTGCGGCAAGAGAAACCCCGGCAAATAGTTTGATTGCAAAAATATACTACCAAACATCACCTGGGAAAAAAAATTGAAAACAAGAAAAGACCACGATAGTCGTACCAACCAAAAATAATTGGTTGATACTGGCGAAACAGATTTCTATCAGCGAACTATAACATCATTTGTTTGTTTTTTCTAAAAATGTTTAATTCATATATATATATATATATATATATATATTATATATATGTGTGTGTGTGTGTGTGTGTGTGTGTGTGTTTGTGAAATAAAATGGAAATTAATCCGACAGTATGAATATGATATAATGAAAAACAAAAGTATGTTTACAAACGCATGGGCCTCATCAGGAGAGAATTGTGCAAACCGTTCGGGGCCTATCTCTCGACGATGTTGCTTTTTAAACCGTCGAGAGATAGGCCCCGAAAACGGTTTGCACATTTCTCTCCTGATGAGCCCATGCGTTTGTAAACATCTTTTGTTTTTTATTATATCATATTCATTATATATATATATAATATATATATATTATATATATATATATATAATTAAAACCGCCAGGATATTCTAAAGCTAAAGGTAAAGTGTGCTCAATACCTAAGTTGAGGCAAAATATAAAGTTATTACCTAAGTTAGTACTAAGGAGTCAGATATACCTACTAAAAGTTTCGCTTAGTGCTCTTCAGGGCAAATATCTGACTCTTTGCCCTGAAGAGCATTAAGCAAAACTTTAGTAGGTATATCTGACTCATTAGGTTTAACTTTATATGAAAAAAAATTAGTTTTAAAAAAATGTGTTTAAAAAATTGAGTTTAAAAAGATTGAGTACCATCAATTATTAAAACAAAATACTTTTGGCATAGAAATTACCCATCAAGGGTTGAAATGCCGTAAAATCAACCAAACCAACCAATCAACCCAAATAGTCAGAACACGTCTCTTGAATAAAGAAATTATCGCTTGTCCAAGATCGCCATGTATGGCGAACTCTCCACTGGCCATCGCCTCCAGAGGAGTACCAAAGAAGCTATACAAGGACTGTTTGAAAAAAACCTCTGCAACCTGTCCCACCAAACTGAACTGTGACGCCTGGTGTCTCACGACAACATGTTATCTCCTCATTAAAATCCCCCCGCATGGTCATCATCAAGGAGAAAAAGCTCAGGAAGAAGAACCACAACACAATGTCATCAAATTCTGACCAGACCTTTAACTGCTGTCTCTGGGATTGTGCCTACCTGTTCCGCATTAACTTTATTAGCCGCAAACATGCCTGCAGTCAACGTGCACCACTCCCTTAATCTTCGTTCACGAAGAAGCCACTGGCCTAATGAAACGGCCATGTTATGAACAGGCACACACTTTTATTCATGACACATCAGAAAGAAATCAGAATCGTGGATTTAATAAAAGTTTAGGTTCAAAGTCCGTGATGGCTCCCGATTACGACAAGCAAAGGTTGCCCGATTACGACAAGAGGTTCCGAGTCAGAAGGTAACCGAGTCGACAGGAAAACCTGAAGAAGGCCGAAGAGCACATCGGGCCGAAACGTGTACAATGTCCGAATAACGCAGATAATACAAATCAGAATATCTTAATGTTTGACACTTTGAAAAAAGAAATTATATATAATATATATATATATATATATAATATTATATATATAGAGAGAAGAAAGAGAGAGAGAGAGAGAGAGAGTGAAATAAAGATACGGTGATAAATAAATAGACAGATAAGAAATAAAGACACTGAGATAGAATAAAATAGATAGAAATGAAGAGAGAGAGAGAAGAGAGAGAGAGAGAGAGATAGAAAGAGGAGAGAGAGAATAAAGAGACTGAGATAGATAGAAAGATAGATATGAAAAAGTTTATGTACAATAGTCCACTTTGATTCCCTACTACGAAGAGAGGAAATATAATCAGAAAGTTGAGCGGCGCCGAGACGTTGTACAGATAACAATGAAGATGAGGACAATAGTCCGAATAACGAAGATGATACAAAGCAGAATATTTTTTACTGTTTGACACTTTTTTTAAAAGATAGATGTATAGATAGATATAGAGATTGATGGATAGAGAACACGACAGAGACAGAGAGATTTTTTTTAAATAAAGACACAGAGATAAATAAGATAGATAGATAGATAGATAGATAGAAAAGATAGCATAAGAAATAAAGACACTGAGATAAATAAAATTAAAGGATAGAGAAGAAAAGAAGAGAATCCTCTCCTGAGTTT
>CM042147.1:78301771-78363300 GCA_023376005.1 Doryteuthis pealeii | reverse complement strand
CTCGCTCGCCGTCCGGCGTAAATCACGTGAGCCAGAGATCTGAAGCAAAAAGTAAATTATCAGTACATGAGCAATTAAAAAACTTGTGGAGAAGTGTTACCAAAGTTAAAAACGTACTTATCATTACTAGACATAATATGCCACCCCCTCCTGGGTGCCCAAGGGCATTTAAGCTTTATCTCATAATAACCATATCACCCATATTAAATTAGAAAGGCTTAATGCAACTGAATAAAAAATGCCACGATTAAAAGAATTTGCGAACACGAGCGCAGATATGATGAAAAACTAGGAATCAAACCTTTCTGAGACTAACTCTTCCATCATTCTCCATTACTCCCGTCTTTCATTGGTAAATTTTCCTAATTTTAACTATTGAGTTAAAATAGGAAGTAAAGAATAATATTAGTTATTTCTTCTTGTTAATGGATTTCTTTTAAGATTTTTCCCCAAGATTTTTGCTCATATTCAATAAGATAAAACCAAACAATTAGAAATCAATAATAATAAGCACATATTTATTAAAATCATTTTTTTAAGATCAATATGCAAATTAACCTTCCTGTTCACACTGTAAAGCCGCTATTTTGTTGTATATATAAATACAATTGCATGTTATTAGTATGTAGATATGGTCAACAGTCTTAATGATGTAAACAATTTTATTAATAATTGAGGTTTAAAATAAAAATAATCATGGAGAATGTGATGTAAATAACAAAAGAGAATTGTGACTTGAATAGTAATATAGTTTCGGTTACAGACAGGACAAACCCACAATCTCCATTATAATAAGACTTATAGCGTGTTTGTTGTACTTATGAAGTATTATGTGAAACCCTTTCAAATGCATTTGAATTATTTCCAGTTAACTGGTTTCTTTTTTTTCTTTTTGTTCTTAAAAACATCAACAACAAACTAAATCCGCAGACATAAACCTATCCCCAACATTCATTAATTATAATCAACTGTTCACTTAGAGATCATTATTTAAAATATTTTACTTCACACATAACAGTGGTATAATCGTGTTTTCTAATTTCATATCTCAAATGACAGCAATGCGTACAATTTCAAAAGTTTTTCGTTCTCACACGTTCTAAACATCCTTTAAGATCGGAGTTCTTAGATTAGGTATACCCAAAATTGACCTAAAGTTCGTTTTTGACAAAATGAATTTAGTCCCCTCAACAGAAAATCATTTACCAAAAATCAGGGAATTATCGGATTTTAATGAAATTTTCAGTGTTGATTTATCAATGAAAGAACTTTATAATGCATTATTTATTTTATTTCAAAACTTTCTGATTTTTTTCAGGTCACTTAATTTTGACCCCCCTTATTTGGGGGGCGTAAAATCTCGGCGAGTTGGTCAGCGTTTGATACTAATTACAGGAGAAATAAAAAGATAAAAGACCGAATTTGTGAATAGAAAAAAATTTAAGGGGAATATTCTATGAGAAAATAAGTACCGAAAATCGAAAAATAAAATGTAAAAAAAAATTGGGTGGGGGGAGATTTCTTTTTTAATCATTTCGATAATTATTTAATTGGATTTATCTTATAAAAGAAAAAATTATGCATCGATATTTTTTCTGCTTAAAAAAGGGGGGGGGGCTAAATTTTCAGTAGATCTTCAAAACTGATACTTTGTCTGACTAAAATAAGGTTTGCATTAAATAGATATTTATTTCTAGAATGTAAAAATATAACATCTTAAACTTAACATCAGAATATTTATATTTTAAATGAATTTTATACATTAATTTTTCATAGTAAAAATACTTAATTAAGGTTTTGATATAAAAATCATTAATTGATAAATATATAGTGAAAATTTCATTAAAATCGGATAATACCCTGATTTTTGGTAAATCGCGAATGTTTAATTAAATTTGTAAACAAGCCATTTAAAACGGCATCTCTGAGCGAAAGCGATCGAAATTGAGTGAAAAAATAGTTTTAAATGTGTTAAAAATGAATTGAATGTGTAATATTATTTTATCTTTTTTTATTGGTGGTCATTATGTTACTACTTATCTATTTAGACAAAAGTTTGACCTTATATAATAGATTTGATTAATTTTAATTCGTTTTTTTTTTTTAAACTGTAGCTGACGATTTTTAGGTAACCAATCTAAGATACATTGCCATGACAAACTTATTCACAGTTGGATTTTTACAGTATTCTTTCCACAATTTTTTTCGCAAAGTCATTATCTGATAAAACGCGTGGTGAGAGATATATGTTATATATAATATTTTTATTTTCGAGTACTAATTCACCCACACGAACACGCTCACACACAGAGACATATATACAATAGGTGTATTTTATATATATATTATATATATATATACTATATATATATATATATATTATATATATACATAGACCTCGTTTTGCTATAGTCATATTAACTTTATAATATACATATATATATATATATTAGTGTGTGAGCGGGGGGTGGGTGAGTGTTATATAGAAAATATATATATCAATATTAAAAAGAAATACATATACATTTAAATAAAAAATATATATCAAAAGAACTACATGTATATTTCCAAAGATATATATAATTATATATATATATATATATATATATAATATATATATATATATAATAATATTATGTATAACATATTATATATAAATACACATATGTATCAAAAGAAATATATGCATACATATATATCAAAGATATATATATATATATATATATATATATATATATATATATATATATTAAAAAGAAAATATATATATACATCAATATATTTACATATTCCATATACATATATAAATATATTAAGGGAAAAATACATATACATATATATGTATATTTAAAGAAATATATATATGCATGTGTGTATGTGTGTCTGTGTTTTAAAATAAATATATATATACAAATAATATACATAACAAAAGAAATATATATATTAGACAATATTATATATGTACATATATATATATATTAAACGATATAATATAATATTTTATATATTTATTATATATATATATTGAAAGAAATATATATATATAATATCATATGTATATTCTTTGTATATATATATATACATTTACATATGTACACATCTATATATAATATATATGTGTGTGTGTGTAAATATAATATGTATATATCAAAAGAATATATATACATATTCCTTTGTATATATATAATATATATATATATATATATATATATATATATATATATATATATATATATATATTAAAAGAAACATATAATACAAATAAATAAATATTATATCAAAAGAAATATATATGTATCAAAACAATATATATATATACATATATATATATATTAAAAAAATATATATATATTAAATGAAAATATAATATATATATATATATATTATATATATATAGTATATATATATACATATATATATATTATATATATGTGTGTTGGTGGTGTATATATATTAAAGGATATGTATATATATTCTTTAAATATATATATATATATTAATATATGCGTGTATAATATACTATATATATATATATATATATTAATATATATAATATATATATTGTGTGGTGTGTGTGTGTGTGTGTGTGTGTGTGTGTGTGTGTGTGTATAGATATATCAAAAGAATATATTGTCTGTGTATGTATATATATGATTTCCAAAATATATCATCTATATATTGGTTATATATATATATATATATATATGTATATATATATATATATATATATATATATATATATATATATGAATTCTAAAATATATCATTATCAGTCATTTGTTCGTTCTTTCATTTTCTCTTTACTCTCTTCCTTATATCCCCATTCTTCTTCTTCTTCTTCTTCTTCTTCTTCTTCTTCTTCTTCTTCTTCTTCTCTCTCTCTTCTTACTTCTTTATTCATTTTTCTTCTTCATAATAAACACATCTGTGCTCCTCACATCTTTTTTTTTTTCTCACTATATACTTGTACGAGTATATAAACCTTACCCACCCCATTTCCACGTCATCAATCGTAGTCAGATTTGGCATCTCGCTTCCTTGAAAGAAATAAAAAATTAAAAAAAGAAAAAAACTCAGCACAGCTGCCACGTATTGTGAATGTGTATCAGTTCTCCGCTATCTCTAAATGCGCTGTTTTTTTTTCTGTCTACACGATTAAAGCAGCTTGACATATCCTCTACCATACCTGTCTGTCTGTCTGTCCGTCCTATCTACCTAAGCTATCTATCTCTAGCCATCTATCTTCGATCTGTCTATATAAGTGCCAGTGTCACTCTATCTATCTGTCTGTTCTGTCAGCGATGTCACCTTTTAAGAAATAGGGATATCTATGTTTTTTCCTCACCTAATATATAATGTGTTACATGTTTGATCATGCGTGCAGGCGTGCCTCTTGATGCTGTGTGGGTGTGATCTATGTGTTCTGACGTTGTGTGCTATGTCGGTATGGGATATAATAGATGTATAGTTTATTCATAATATATATATGTCGTTGTACTTGATACATACTATATGTGTGTCGTATATATATGTGTGTGTGTGTGGTTTGTGTGTGTAGTGTGTGTGTAGTGTGTAGTGTGTATGTCTGCGTTTGTGTGTATGCGGGCATTATGGGGATATAGATGTATAGTTATCATTTAATATATATATGCTGTGTTTTTTGTATATAACATTATAATATATATGTGTGTGTGTGTGTGTTGTAGTGTAACATTATATAATATGTGTGAGTGTGTGGCGTGTGTTTATGAGAGAGAGGTGGATTGCCGTTTAATATAAGTGGTAGGGCTATAATGCATACACACACACCATGCATACACACACACACACACACCACACACAGTATATATATATATATATATTATACATATATATATATAATATATATATTGTGGGGCAATATTAATAGATCAGTCTGTAATATTGTGTCAATTTCTCTATTCTGTCACTCTCCCTCACGAAGTAAGATAGATATAGAAAGATAGATAGATTTGCGGGTTTTTTGTTTGTTTTATTTTTCATTTATCCCGTAGAATATATACCTGTGTATCCCTTATAATATATATATATATATATATATATATATAGTTATACATACATACTGGGTGTGCAAAATTATAATACGACAGCTTAGCGTGGTTGGTTGGTTCACATATCAACCCTTGTTGAGTTATTTAATGCCGACGTCAGCTTTTTTTATATGTTTTCATGTAACTAATTCGAAAATGTGCAAAAAAGTATATCTTGCAGTAACCTCTCTTAATATGTATTTACCCATCCTACTCCGCACGAGCCAGGATGCATCACAAGGTCAATTTTTAAAAGAAGTGTAAACACGTTTGAATTCTCTAACGTTTTTCTTCTACTAGACCGGTTTCCATCCAAGCCCAGTCTGTGTATAACTATATCCTATAGCTGAAGGTATAGATAGTGGTGGAGTTTAGTAGGAACTTTAGTGTTAGTAAATTATGGTGGGTTGTCCCAGAAAAAAACAGAACCCACAAATTTTTAATAAAACTGTTAATTTTAACTGGGGTTTAGGGTTAGGGGTTAGAGATTAGGTATGGTTGGGTTTAGGTTAGGTTGGTTTATGGTTTAGGGGTTTAGTTAATGGGAAATAAATAATTCGGTTCTGTTTTTTCTGGGTCACCCTGTACAGGATGACCCAGAAAAACAGAACCCAAAACCCCTAAACCCTAACCCTAACACCAACCGCAACCCTAACCCTCACCACAACCCCAACCCTAAACCCAGGTTGACCCAGAAAAAATAGAACCCCAACCCTAACCCTAACCCCAACCTAACCCTAACCCTAACCCCAACCCTAACCCTAAACCCTAACCCTAACCCTAACCCCCACTTAAAATGAATAGTTTTAATACAAAATTTGCGGGTTCTGTTTTTTTCTGGGACACCCTAATTTACTGAACAAAAGTTCATAATTACCCTTGGATCCATACCTTTACAAAGGGTTATAGCACTATGAAAAATGTGAAAAGCCACGTCAAGTATTTGAACCCAAATACGGGTGAGTCTCATCACTGGGTTTTAGTTTAGTGTTACACCCAGGATACTTATCTGTAGAGAATATGAAGTATTTTAGCGCAAGTTAGTAAGAAATATAATCCTTATTGTTAGTACGAACGGATCACAATCAAATCGATATTTTACTTTCTTTCCTTCTTTTCATTATGTTCGATTGAAAAAGATTAGCGTTACCACTTCCTCACGCTCACCCTCTCTCTATCTTTCCCCTACTCACTTTCTTTCTTTCTCATATTTGTAATGTGTAGCATGCCCTTTTTCATCCCTTTCTAATGACCACATATTACTTAGAATTATTAACTCCTTTCTAAATAGAAGTGCTAATATCATCGTAGACCGCTGTTACAACATAAACCTGTTACACGGATCAATTCGCTCGTCTAACATATTTATAACATTTTCTTGACTGATGGTAATTTTTATTTGATATGTTGCAATTCACCGAAAAGAATTACATTATCGTTATCTTATATATATAAAAAATCAGTCGCGTCTATTTTGGTAATGTACGTGTCGACTTATAATTCAGAAAAAGAGATGTCATTGAGCATAAAAATCGCGCATTACAATTTAATATGTTTATAGTATAAAAAATTACAAAAATTTATTTTTTGATTAAATGATATAAATAAATAATTAAAAATCGATCGATTTAAGGAACTCAACACCTTTCTTTTTTTTCTCTGGTTAGCTCAGTCGGTAGAGCGTTCGACTAGAAACCACAAGGTTTCTAGTTCGATACCGGCCCTCGCCGACTCAGCGTATGAGTAGCACAGACGACCCATGATGCTTAAGGATAGAACCCAGGTGGGTGAGCAGTCCATAACTTGCAATACTCCACTTTGGTCCTATCTTGGGCTATACGGGCGGGCGAGGAGGCCCCCTCCGATCAATCGGCTGGTTACGTCAAGCCCTAGCACCTATATAATGGCCCCAACCTTATTGCCCTTATAGCAAGCCCCAACCCCTTCTTATCATAGGGGTGTTAGAAGGCGGTGGCTGAGGGTCTACATGTCCTGGGAATGACGTTAAACTCTATTTGATGGTGAGGTTACAGTTCTGGGTCAGAATGTGGATCACCTCTTCATCCCCCATTGCTCCCTGGTCCACTCTGACCCGGAGTGGTAATACCTGTTAGGGTCCCATCTATGGGTTGAATAGAAAAACATGAGTTGATAAACAAAATTGTGTTATGCATTAAGAATGAATTTATTTCACAACTTTGTCGGTATAAAATGACCCACTGAGGTTGATATGCCGTTAAACAAAACAAACCAAACCTATAGTGTACTCTGAACAATTCTGAACTCTAATATAATTTTTTTTTTACGTTTACATTCGCTTCTTTTATCAAGTGTCTTGGTGGTTTTTAGTAGATAATTGCTAATTTTTCTTTAAAAAAAAGTTTTTCGGCATGTTATCTCGATATCAAAGATAGTCCATTGTACATAAATGTTTTTTCTGGTGACAAATCAATTCCAACCTAATCCCACCCACAAATTCCGGGGATATATATATATATATATAATAATATATATATATTATATATATATATGAAGTAAATGGAAGTGAATCCGACAGTATGTATTGAACATTTTCAGAAAAAACGAACGCTGGTGTTCGATGCTAGAATTTTTTTAAAAATGCGTATTCTGTGTTAAAAATAAAATAAATTTTATCTTAAAAAATCAGAAGCATTATTATCCATAAGAAAAAACTCAAAAGAGTTTGAAGTAAAACACCAGCGTTCGTTTGTACCCCTCCTATTTAACGGTTTTTTATTCCGTCTTTCCTTCATATGTTGCTCTTGATGAAGACCGCTTTATTAAAAGTCGAAACAGATCTGTCCGTAAACTAATAACATCATTTCTTTCGAAAAAAATGTTCAATATATATAATATATATATATATATATATATATATTAGAGAGAGAGAGAGAGAGAGAGAGAAAGAGAGAGAAAGAAGGAAGAGAGAGAGAGAGAGGATAGAGAGAGAGAGAGAGGAAGAGAGAGAAATTTACCAAACCCTCTGCACGAGCAGGATATGACGCAAGTTCGATTTCTTAAGCGGTATTGAAAAGGTTTTAATTCAGAGTTTTCCTTCTCCTAGACTGGTTGCCCAACTAAGGTTAAAGAGCCCAGTCTACCCTACTGTTTTTCCCTCAGCTGAGAGAAGAATAGTTGGATTCATACATTTCCTATGTGTATCAGCTTATGTGAAATGCAAACAGCCTTGTCCATTTGGACTCGTCTCGTCGTGTTGATTTCCTACGACGTAACCATTACAAAATTCGGTCTATAGGCTGAATTTCAAATGCATTTTTTAAAAACCATTTTTCTATCCTTAATACAGTTTATTACTGGGACATGTAAAAAATACATTTTTATTTCATGTTTTCCGCTTTTAAATGACCTACACATCAAATCCTGCGACACCGCCGTTGCCAAACTACATTGGTTTCTTACCTTTCCTTTGGACTACAGCAGCAGTGGGGGAGAGAGGGTTCTGCTGCTTGGGCAACAGCACATCCTCCATATCAACCCGCAAAGGCTACGCTGTTCCAAAAATATTTGTAAAATTGGACACTACGCCATCGTCCTTCGCAGATGGAAGGATGCCAGCAACAACAACAATGGTTTCATGAATTCCTCTCCAATCATAATAATTTCGCGGAGTGAGATTTTTCGGTGAGGAGTTAGGTACACATATATAAGAATTAAATATGGAATCGCGTGGTGTAATGGCTAAAGTCATGGGAAATGGACTCGTCACCCTGAGTTCAAATACTGGATATGGTAATTGCATTTTACTTAGGAAAGGTGTGAATCATACTCTCCTTCCAGCTATGGATAAATAGTAGGACAGACTGGGCTCTTTAACCTTGGTTTGGCAACCGGTCTAGGAAAAAGAAATTCTGAATTCAAACCTGTTGAGGTTTGCTTAAGAAATTGACCTTGTGTCACATCCTGCTCGTATGGAGGGGTTGGTAAATATATATATATATAAGAATTAAATGTGTAGTTTGGGCTTTAGTGGCCATAACTGGTTCTTATAATACGGTGGAAAGGTTTCATAGAAACCTTTCAATGTAGGTGAATACATACAGAAGTACAAGATATAACAACAATACAGACTTTACTGACTTAACACATGGAACATGACATACAATGAGATACACACAATTAGGACGAAAGTCTTTGGGAAGTAACAAAGAGTTCTTAATGAATATAAGAGTCACTTACTGGTAGTTGGGGAGCAAACCCCCTCAAATTTAATGAACAGAGACATCACGCGTCTAGTCCATCTTTTGTGGATGCCAGACCAAGATAAAGAGAGAGGGTGAGGGTGGTAGAAACATTACCGAGCTGTATTTAAGCACTCTGCTGGTAGTGTTACTTAGTGGTGAAACCCTCGTAGTAAGGGAAGATAATCCTTTTGGGCCTTAGTACATCTCAGCAAGGACAGGCAATCGCTATACATATGTACAAAAACTTGATGAGATGAAAAAATCGTGGTTACGTCTTAGAGATTTTTTCCCCGGAATGTCTATCGATGCTGTTCTGTTTGATGACAGTGTAGTTTGCTACTACAATCTATTGGTCTCACCTTTATTTATGGGCTGCTGAGGGGTAACATGAAAGGTTTTACGTGAGATATTTCTTTTGATTCCTTATTGATAAAACAAAAACAAAAGAGTTTTTTTTACGTTGGTTGATTGGTTGGCAGCCTGCCGTCTACGAGAGACGATGGAGCAGTGTCAATTTTTTTATATTTTGTTTTTCTTTGTACTGCATAGCCTGGGTGGGTTCGCATGGAGGATAAGCTGTTGCCCATGCAGCAAATCCCCCCCTTCACACTGCCGCTGTGATCCAAATGAAAGGTAAGGTACTGTTGGGTTGTCATCCCTTTTGCCTGGAAGAGTTATCTTCCCTCTGGGTTCCCGTTTTTGACCACCAGGGTTTTTTGGTATTTAAGCGCCTGTTTTGAAACTCTCGGCCTCTTCTTCTACTTCTGCGGCACCTCAGCACATGGGTTAGACTTTTATGTCTACACCTTTCTCGTGTGGGGGATTCTGCCCCAATGCAACGCTAGTATGTGATATTGACCTATGGACTCTCCATAACTATCCATTACTTCTATATATACATTTAGGTATCTCTTGTATACTTCCTTATTGTATCTCTATTCATAAATGTGTCCTTTTTTATATCTTCTTTGAATTTCTGTTATATGTATCATTTCCATGTGCTTATAGTAAAGTCCTTGTGTATGTTTAACTCTCGTGTCGGAGTTGTTGTTTTTTTCCAACTTATTATAACTTTGAACCATACAGTACCAATGCGGTTTGGAAACGGTAGAGTCGCAGGAGTTGATGGGTAGCATTGAATTTCAGCATCACACCTCCTTTATTTCACCTGATATGAACCTTACTACATCGGCATATTTTCACAAAAAAGTCTCTGGTTTCTGAAATCCCTCAAAAAGATAAATTCACTTTTGAGTGCGAGAGAAGTTTTTACGTTCTGCTTAAGGTAATCGCGATGTGATCACAAGCTCGGCATTGAATTTAAATGTATTCGTGACAATCTGGAAGAGTTTCGGGATAGAGTTAACAAAGTAG
Organism: Doryteuthis pealeii; assembly: GCA_023376005.1. Taxonomy (NCBI): domain Eukaryota; kingdom Metazoa; phylum Mollusca; class Cephalopoda; order Myopsida; family Loliginidae; genus Doryteuthis; species Doryteuthis pealeii. The sequence goes on along the minus strand of CM042147.1, from coordinate 78,352,634 downwards.
AAGCCATTTCAGTTCGGCTCAAAATGATTCAGATGAAAATAGGACTGGAAATTGTTTTATACTCGAAGTTAGAGAATTTTAAGTGTATTGCTCTTTATAAGAATTTTGAGATTATACGCCATTTTTCTTGGGTTGCAGTTTGATATAATTTATAGATTATGAAGCAAAATTTTAGCACACACACACACACACACACACCACACACACAACATGTATATATATATATATATATATTATATTATATATATATATATATAGAAGAGAGGAGAGAGAGAGAGAGAGAGAGAGAGAGATGTGAGGTATCCAAACTTGGTAGCAAGGGATGATTCTATATTGATTTCTAAGATATATTGTATTATTATTGTAAGATCCAGTATGTACAAATACAGTGAATCTTTAAATCACTACAGAGAGTTCAATGAATAATAATCTTTTTAGATTATATACAGAGCAATATTCATCTTTGAAAGGAAGGAAAAACTCAACACCGTTTATTCCATGTTATGCAATTCAAATTATTGATGATTATTCATCTGATGAGACTTAATTTGGGAGCTTTGTTAAATCAACTTAGATTTATAAAGGCCCCAATTTTTGCGTCGAAATAAATTTATTATGGAATAACGGTGTTCAGTTTTTCCTTCCTTTTAAAGATATATATATATATATATATATATATATATATATATATATATATATATATATAATTATTGCATGGAAGTATTTAAGTGACAATGGGTTTCATATATTTCGGTATTCATCTTCCATGCAATATATATATATATATATATATATAATATATATAGAGAGAGAGAGAGAGAGAGAGAGAGAGAGAGGGAGGGAGAGAGAGAGAGAGAGACGGGGGAGAAATAGAAATAGATAGATAGATATAATAGCTCTATCATTGATTATTGAGCACTCCACTAATTTACCGCAAAAACTTGGTTCCCTACTACTACTATCTCACTAAGTAAACTAGTGATACTGCAATACTATTGATACATATATATATATACTCATTAGATTATCTTTATATATATTATATATATATATATTATTTTATATCTTGATGACTTCAGTGAAAGAGGCAGTAGTGGATTGGAATGGTGTAATACTAATTTCCAAATTTGGTTTAAGAGCAAAATCTCTTCTTGCATATGGATCATTTTTTTTTTTTTTTTTTTTTTTTTGCTTACGTTTCAATCTTCGTGAGAGTTTTTTTGTTGGGGTCTAAGTGGTAGCATGTCCCATATTTTTTCAAACGTTTTCGACCACATCCATGATCTTTTTCGGAGGGTATTAATATGACACACGCACCAATACACACACACACACACACACATACATATATATGTGTGTGTGTGTGTGTTTTTGTTTGTGTGTGTGTCTGTTTTTTTTTAATTATACATCTATGGTTCTATCAAGTGAGGCTTACCTCTGTCTTTCTCTATCAAATAATCATAGGTACATGAATAAATGCAGACACAAATAGTTAGATATAAATAGACTGATGTAGATTTGATAGATATGAACTGAGTGAGATAAGATATTAACAGTGATATATTTTGGTTGGATATTGACTTAACCTCATAGACTCTGTGAGATTGACCTCCGATGTCATTCGAGGTCACTGGTGGCCATTAAATGGTAAAATATTACATTTCCTGTCAAACGATGTCAAATAGAGACAGATGAAGTATATTTCTCCTTTTTTTTACCTCATGAATATTAAGACGGGCTAAATTTGCTTTTTTTCCATTGCCAGTTTTTTATTGGCTATTGATGTGAAAGTAAAGATAAAGAACTCTACATAAGAGTGAAGAACAAGTCACATTGTGCTGAAAGAGGCCACCAAAATATTGGTAAATATTCAACCAATCCATTCGACAGAGGTAGGATGTGACACAATGTCCTAAGTAAGGGGAATCCAGCGAGGAACAAACTCGTTATTCAATAGTAATGACACTGAGAGAATAACTTGCTAACTATTACATCATGATAGGACGTCCATTTTACTCAAACCATTCGATAGAGGTAGGATGTGACACAAGGTCCTAAATACGGGGAATCCTGCGAGGATCAAACACGCTATTCAATAGTAATGGCACTGAGAGAATAACTTGCTAACCATTACACTATGATAGGACTCCCATTTTACCCACCGCCTTATACAGACGTAGGATGTGACACAAGGTCCTAAGTACGGGGAATCCTGCGAGGATCAAACTCCCATTTTACTCAACCCATTCGACAGAGGTAGGATGTGACACAAGGTTGTAAGTACGGGGAATCCAGCGAGGAACAAACTCTCTATTCAATAGTAATGACACTAAAAGAATAACTTGCAAACCATTACATCATGATAGGACGCCCATTTTACCTCACCCATTGACAGGGGTGGGATGTGACACAAGGTCGTAAGTATGAGGCATCCAACTCGCTATCCAGAAGTAGTGTATGCTCAAGAATAGCTTACTAACCATTACACCACGATTGGACGTCGTTTTTACCCAAACCATTCAACACGCATAGGATGTGACACAATGTCGTAAGTACGGGCATCCAGCCGAAGATCGAAACTCGTTATTCAGTAGTAATGTAATGTGCAAGACTAGCTTGCTAACCATTACACCACGATAGGAATCCTCATTCTGAATGTTTTATGAACAAAAAGAGATGCTTATTTTATCGACAGAAATTGTTAGAGTTGACATACTCCCATGGTCCACTCTGATTCGAAGTGGTTAGCACCTGTTAAATGTCCGTCTCAGTCTAATTAATCTATTTTGGAAATGATTCTAGAGAGAAATAATTGAATTCGCAGATACGGATTAAATAGTACCACTGCAAGTCCACTACTGTTCTTCTACAAGGATGTATTTGGCATAAATAACGTGGGTATATTCGCAGAGTTCCGTCCCGGCCACCTGCTTCAAAAACCGCTAGCCAGTGGCTGCTGAAAAAAACACCAGCTACGATTGAAGTCCGTAGCCGAAGCGGTGTCACTTGAAAAAAAAAACTAGGGTTAGGGTTAGGGTTGGGGTTGAGGTTGGGGTTAGTTTAATGGGAAAATAAATAAATAATTTGGGCTCTGTTTTTTGGGGGGTCACCCAGTATACAGGGTGAGCCAGAAAAAACAGAACCCACACATTTTGTAATAAAACTGTTAATTTTAACTAGAGGGTTAGAGGTTAGGTTTAGGTTAAAGTGGGGTTGGGGTTGGATTTCGGAAAAACGCCCAAAGTTGGTTGTTTTTTTTTTCAAGTAACACCGCTTCGGCTTCGGACTTCAAATCGTAGCTGGTGTGTTTTTTTCAGCAGCCACCGGCTAGTAGTTTTTGAGGCAGGAGGCCGGGACGGAACTCTGCGAATATTACCAATAACGTACTATGGTCGGCTTGCTATCAAACAAAGAAACCAAACCAAATACTTGATATCATATGACAGAGTCAATTTTTTTAGATTACACAAAAAGGCAAATTTAGACGTACAATGAAGACAATTCTCTAACCTCTAGGCAGAAAACAATTGCAGACGGGTAGACGTGACGTTACACATGCCGGAAATATATTGGATAAACCCAGTATATGCCGTCTCTAATTTACAGAAGTATGGAGATCAAAAGAGTAGTAATATTTCTTGTCTTTTTTCGTTTTGTTTGAAGTTTGTTTTCTAAACAATATATTTCCTGATTCAAGCTCAAAAAGAAATTAAAATAAAAATATTTTTTAGCGAAAAAGATTAAAAGAAGTTAAATAAATACACAAAGAAATGCACACAGACAAGTTTGTTTGTTTTTTGTTGTTTTTGTTTTTTTTGTTTTTTTCTTTTTTGTTTTTTTAGGGGGTGGGGTCGTAGCAGACGATAAATACGTCCAACAGTCAGTTGGTTAAAGATGATTATTGATCCGATAGTGGAATTATAACACAAACAGACTTCCATACCAAAAATATCGTTCAATGAATAAATACATACAAAAAGAAATGTATCTAAAAAAATAGTTGACCAAAATATTTTTTACTATTTTAGTCATATTTAATCATTCAATGTTGCTACATTTGAATTACAAAAAAATATCAGTTTCTTGCGTACATAAAATAAAAGAATTTTTAAAAAAGACAATTTGGGAAATATCTCGAAAATTTTCTTTTCTTTTTTGGATACTGACTGAATTACAATTCCTATGTAACTTTATATATATATATACATTTGAAGAAAATAACAGATTAAGAAAATTCGACAACATTTTACGAATATACGGGAAAGGTGAATCGATTGATTGCGTTGTTATTTACCTTTCCCGTATATTCTTATATATATATATATATATATATATTATATATATATATATATATATAAATATATATATATGAATACGTACGTATATAAATATATATGCATACATGCATACAAATGTATAAATACATTTACATACTAAGTATATATAATAATATATATATATTATATATATATATATATATATATTAGTACAAATTTTGACTATGTATATAAATACATTTACATACATAAGTATATATTATATATATATATATATATATAATATATTATATATATATATATATATGTATATTAGTACAGATTTTGACTGTCAGAAAAAAAAGAAACCAAAAATGAATATAGAGAAGTACCCATTACATACGGAGAACCGTTAGAGAACCGAATTAGTAACAGAAGTTAACTAACCATATTTCACCCAGAAGCATTTGTAGGAAAATTTCTGACGAGATGATTGAATAAGAGGATATATATATATATATAATATATATTATATATATAATATATATATATATATATATATATGGTGGTGATTGCCGCTTCTTGACAGAATAAGGCCATTTCTACAAGTAGTTCAGTTGTGAGCACGCAGATGGCCCACGGATCCAGACTGCCTTATGTACCCTGTCACACATATGAAACCCTCGACATACAGCCCTGCCACACAGGTCAGACTTCAATGTAGGAAATGCCTACATGGCGTCCGTTCATGTGTCGCTTCAGGGTGGAGGCTTACCTTACCCCAAACTTCTTACAGCTACCATCGGCCTGTCCTTCCACGAGGATGTGTATCAAGCCCACCTCCTTCTGTCAATTGGTTCTTATAGCTGAAACTGACTTCCGGAAGGGCATTGATGTCGGCCTCATATCGAGATGCTCCCCTATCCAATACCAGTAACGGTTTAGGTTTTCCCAATCTCAAGAAGTGTCGAGACATTCCAGGTGGCTATTCTTAGCCTTGTTTGTGTTGTGTTTTCGCCCAGCTAATATGACATCCGTCGAAGCGCTGGTCTCTGGCAAGCTTGATAGGTGAATCGGCATTGTTTAGGTCACCTTTCTAGATAATCCCAAATGGCTAGGTGAACAGTGTTAACCAAGGGGCAGCTCCTTCATCCAAATCCTCGCCGAGGCACGTTGCTCTTCAATCAGCAAGGCGAACGTTAAGTAGGTCATGAATCATGCCGTATGTAGACTCACATCTGCGTGCTTACAGCCAGTCAGGCCTGCACATCTCACTGGACTTGTAGAAATATCTGCACAGGTTTTTTGTTTACATGTTGCGCGCTTGTGCGACACGCACCGCATGCTCTCCTTCCCCAAAGTCAAGGATCAGTGACAAGCCGAGGCAAGATGACTGGCAGACTTTAGGGAGCGCAGGTGGATGATCTTACGAGATCTACGGGTCCACCACACCGAGAAAAAAAAAACAAAAAAAAAACTAAGTTTTAACTTAGTATAAGTCCACAGGTAACATTTGAGATTATGGGAAATTAAAATCCCGTAACCAAATTCAACAATGGGTAAAAAGATAAAAACATGAGTTGATTCAGTGTCATTAAAGTGATATTAAGCTGTGAACAAATTTTGTTATTCAAAGATAAAATAATGCAAAAGTGGTAGGCATTTAAGTTCCATAATTTAGCATTTCCTATAAAGAAAGAAATATTAAAAAACACTTATCTGAGAGTACGTTAAAACGTGTTGGGCAAATCTTGCTTGCTGACTTAATGACTTAGATATATATATATATATATATCCATTCTGTACTTTCTTTTCTTTATTCATTCCTTCTTCATATTGTCGGATTCAATTCCAATTCCATTTATATATATATATATATATATATATATATATATATATATATATATATATATATACAAGGTGTGTCAAAAAAGTACCAATGTTAAAGCTGTATTTACTAAGATAGAAATGAAGAATGAATGGAACATTACTTTTTTTCAGAATACAAGATGTCAAAAGTACAAAAAAATCTCAATACTTTTTTGACACACCTTATATATATATATATATATATATATATATATATATATATATAATATATATATATATATATGTGTGTGTGTGTGTGTGTGTGTGTGTGTGTGTGTGTCTATGTGTCTGTGTGTGTGTGTGTGTGTTGTGTGTACTGGATTGCTTGAAAGTAGATAACGCATTTATTTGAGTCCCCACACATCAAGGACCAGTATTAGCATTATTATATCCGAGTTAAACAAACATTGAATGAATGGAACAAAAGACATTTACACATATCGAACCATTTATATAAACGATGACATACATTTTTTAAAAAATGTATTAAAAAGAATGCCAAAACGTATCCCAACAGATATTGTTAAATGAAACAAGCAGCATGTGAAAGGAGTGCAAAAACGGGAAAAGACCTACATGAGATTGGTGGCAATAGAATGGTTACAGCCATCTTGGCTTAACGTTTTCAATGGGGAGACAAGATTCAAAATCTTCACTGTTCAAAGGACAGAGACAAAAGATGACGAGAATGGAGTTTCTCCTTTTTCCCTTTTTTTTTTTTTTTTTTTTTTCAAGTTTTCGAGTTTTACTGATTGAAAATTGATATATTTTTGTTATAGAAATAAGTACGTAAATGACAAAAGATAAATTCAGTTCTTAATTGCCATTTGAGTTACTGTGAAAAAAATAGATTTGTGTAATTACTCATGAAGAAAGGTGGAGAGTTCCATAAATCAATCAATTTTTAATTATTTATTCATATCATTTAATCAGTAAACGTCAAAAAAAATATTAAATTGCATGCACGATTTTTATGCTCAATGATATCTTTTTTCTGAGTTATAAGTCGACACGTACATACCAAAACAGACGCGACTGCTTTATATATATATATATATATGTGTGTGTGTGTGTGTGTGTGTGTGTGTGTGTGTAAATAAAAGGAAGTGAATCCGACGGTATGTAGTATAATAAAAAATTGAAAAAATACAGTTTAAATAAGTGGGGTGGTGAGTTTATTGGCCGACGCTGCAGTAAAGCCTTGAAGATGATCTAATTAATAGATCGAAACACTGCAGCGTCGGCCAATAAACTCACCACTTAACTCATTTAAACCTGTGTTTTTTCAATTTTTTTATTATACTACACACACACACACACACACATACACACACACACACATTATATATATATATATATATATATATATATATATATATATATATATATATAATGTAATTCTTTTCGGTGAATTGCAACTTAGCAAATAAAAAATTACCATGAGTCGGAAAAATGTTATAAATATATTAGACAAGCGAATTGATCCGTGTAGCCGGTTTATTTAATAACAACGGTCTACGATGATACTAGCGCTTCTATTTAGAAAGGAGTTAATAATTCTAAGTAATATGTGGTCGTTATATCATAAAAATGAATTATTAAAACATGCGATTACGAATATAAAATCTTAAAATAAAAAGATAAATAGACATTTTTTGTTTGTTTGGTTTGTTTTGTTTTACGGCATATCAACCACAGTGGGTCATTTAATGCCGAAAAGTTTTTAAATAAATCAATTCTTAAATGGATAATACAATTTTTTTTATTAACACATTTTTCTATTTAACCCAATAGATGGGACCCCTAATAGGTACTACCACTCCGGGTCAGAGTGGACAGGGAGCAATGGTGATGAAGGGTGCTCCACATTCCCCAAACCTCCAAAACTGGAACCTCACCATCAGATAGAGTTTAACGTCATTCCCAGGACATGTAGACCCGCAGCCACCGCCTTCTAGCACCCATATGATAAAAAGGGGTTGGGGCTTGCCATAAGGGCAATAGGGTTGGGAAGACATTTTTTTTTAAATCTATATATTAATACTTGTGTTCCCTAAAAGTAAGACCGTTATCATCTTGCAACTCTCTCTGGTTAAAAATGATACCGTCCAAATCGTCTTAGATAAAATTCGAAAATAAAACTCCTAATTATCTGGTGTTGCTTATCCACCGAATTCTTATTTCTTACGAGTGTCATCACCTCAGCTGAATAATGGGCTATTCCGTTTTTATCATAAAAAAGGAAGGGAAGAAAAATAACATGCTACACAGAAAAACATGATAAGAAGCAAAGAAAGAAATAAGGAAAGAAAGTAGGTGAAAGATATATAGAGAGATGGTGAACGGGCGGAAGCGTTAACGCTAATCTTTTTTAATTGAACATAATGAAAGATGAAAAGAAGGAAAGAAATAAAAAAAATAGTGAGAGAGAGAGAGAGAGTTAAATTAAGATTATCATACTTTTTACATATTGAACTATTCTGCAATAGCTCTTAAGTAAACATATCAAACGTTGTAATGATTAAATTATCATACTGTGGTATATCCACAGGTCCTGCTAGTTGAATTATTAAAACATGCGATTACGAAAAATTATTTGGACCATATGACCTTTAGGCACCCCTTCCGATATCTCGATTCGGGGGGGGGATACTTTTCTCATTTAAACCGTCAAAATCCGGTTAATTGTTAACAGGCGATTTTTAGAGTTTTTTTTAATTATAAAACTAACCCTAACCCTAACCCCTAACCCTAATCCCTAACCCTAATCCCTAACCCTAACCCCTAACAAACAACCGGATTTTGACGGTGTAAATGAGAAAAGTGTCCCCACGAATCGAGATCGCGGAAGGGGTGCCTAAAGGTCATATGGTCCAATTATTTTATTAAATAAGTAGATAAAACGTAATTTTTCAGTTAATTATCATTGAATAATATAAAACATATCCCCGTACATATTAATTAAAAAAACATTTAAGTTAATTAAGTGGTGAGATTGGCACATGAAAAGAAAAACATGTTGGCTCCAAAAGTTCAAGTGGAAACTTATTTAAAAATTAAACTTCGTCTTTAAATACTTAAGTAGCGAAAATGTTATAAAAATCCGATAATTAACCGATTTTGGGGGAACCCTTTTCTGGTGATTTAACAGGCACTCCTCAAGAGGTTTTATTAGGCTGCCTTTACACAATCCTCAACCTCCAATGGAGTGACTTCCTCACTAATACTGAAGTCCTTAAACAGGTGAAGATCAACAGCAATGAGGCTATGCTACAAAATCCTAAATAATCATGTAAATGAGAAAAGTGTCCCCACGAATCGAGATCTCGGAAGGGGTGCCTAAAGGTCATATGGTCCAATTATTTTATTAAATAAGTAGATAAAACGTAATTTTTCAGTTAATTATCATTGAATGATATAAAACATATCCCCGTACATATTAATTAAAAAATCCGATAATTAATCGATGTGGGGGGAACCCCTTTTCTGGTAATTTAACAGGCACTCCTCGAGAGGTTTTATTAGCGCTGCCTTTACACCATCCTCAACCTCCAATGGAGTGACTTCCTCACTAATACTGAAGTCCTTAAACAGGTAAAGATCAACAGCAATGAGGCTATGCTACAAAATCCTAAATTAATCAAATGTTCGACTGTGGCTTTGAATACACCGACTGCACCTCTGCAGAGGGGTGAGACGTTCAATGGGGCCACCTGTTGGCCATGGGTGGCTACCCGTGATGGAATCCTGGTGGCTGAGCAGTCCATGACATGCAACGCTCCACTTTAGCCCTTACTTAGGCTGGTCACATCAAGCCCTAGCACCTATATGATTATCCCAACCCTATTGCCTTGTGGCATCCCCACTTCTTCTTTATCATATATGTGCTAGAAAGCGACTTACTTAAGGTTTTATCGATCCCTGGGTTGCGATGTTAAACTCAATCTGATGGTGGGAAAAATTCCCCCAAAATTTGCAGCTGTAGTAATGTGGTGCCTTCATCCCCATTACTCTCACGTCTATCTCTTCTCTCTCTCTCTCTCTCTCTCCCTCCTCTCTCCTCTCTCTCTCTTCTCTACATATATATATATATATATATATATTATATATATATATATATATATATATAATATATCAAAATGTTGTAAACCCCTTGCGCAAGAAAAAACCCGTCAAATGTTTGATTGCAAAAAATATACTACCAAACATCACCTGGGAAAAAAAAAATTGAAAAAAGAAAGACCACGATATCGTACCAACCGAAAATAATGGTTGAATACTGGTTCGAAACAGATTTCTGTTAGCGAACTATAACATCATTTTTTTTCTAAAAATGTTTAATTCATATAATATATATATTATATATATATATATATATATATATATAATAAACCGCCAGGAATTCTAAAGCTAAAAAGTAAAGTGTGCTCAATAACCTAACTGAGGAAATAAATAAAGTTAAAACCTAATGAGTCAATATACCTACTAAAAGTTTCGCTTAGTGCTCTTCAGGGCAAAAATCTGACTCTTTGCCCTGAAGAGCATTAAAGCGAACTTTTAGTAGTATATCTGACTCATTAGGTTAACTTACATATATATATATTATATATATATATATATAATATATATAAGAAAAAATAGTTTTAAAAAATATTTAAAAAATTGAGTTTAAAAGATTGAGTACCATCAATGTATAAAACAAAATACTTTTGGCATAGAATTACCCATCAAGGGTTGAAATGCCGTAAAATCAAATCAACCAGCCAACCAACCCAAATAGTCAGAACACGTCTCTTGAATAAGAAATTATCGCTTGTCCAAGATCGCACTGTATGGCGAACTCTCAACTGGCCATCGCTCCAGAGGAGTACCAAAGAAGCTATACAAGGACTGTTTGAAAAAAACCTCTGCAACCTGTCCACCCAAACTGAACTGTGACGCCTGGTGTCTCACGACCAACCATGTTATCTCCTCATTAAAAATCCCCCGCATGGTCATCATCAAGGAGAAAAAGCTCAGGAAGAAGAACCACAACACAATGTCATCAAATTCTGACCAGACCTTTAACTGCTGTCTCTGGGATTGTGCCTACCTGTCCCGTATTAACTTTATTAGCCGCAGACATGCCTGCAGTCAACGTGAACCACTCCCTTAATATTCGTTCACGAAGCCGAGCCATGGTTATGAAACAGGCACACACTTTTATTCATGACAATCAGAAAGAAATCAGAATCGTGGATTTAATAAAAGTTTAGGTTCAAAGTTCCGTAATGGCTCCCGATTACGACAAGAAGGTTCCCGATTACGACAAGAGGGTTCCCGAGTCCGAGAAGGTTCCCGAGTCCGACAAGAAATACCTGAAGAAGGCGAAGAGCACATCGGCCGAAACGTTGTACAATAGTCCGAATACGCAGATAATACATATCAGAATATCTTAATGTTTGACACTTTTGAAAAAAGAAATTATATATATATATATATATATATATATATAGAGAGAGAGAGAGAGAGAGAGAGAGAGAGAGAGAGAGAGAAATAAATATACGGAGATAAATAAATAGACAGATAAGAAAAAAAGACACTGAGATAGATAAATAGATAGATTGAGAGAGAGAGAAAAGAGAGAGAGAGAGAGAGAGAGAGAGGAGAGAGAGAAGAGAGAAAGAAAATAGAATAGATAGATAGATAAGAGATAGATATGAAAATTCTGTAAAGAGTCAGAAATGTGTCTTTGATGGCCTACTACGAAGAGAGGAAATATAATCAGAAAGTTGCGGTGCCGAGACGTTAGTACAGAAGATGAGACATCGCGATAACGAAGATATGATACAAAGCAGAATTTTTTTTACTGTTTGACACTTTTTTTAAAAAGAAATGATAGATGTATAGATAGATATAGAGATTGATGGATAGATAGACAGAGACAGAGACAGAGAGATTTTTAAAAATAAAAAAGACACAGAGATAAATATAGATAGATAGATAGATAGATAGATAAGAAATAAAGACACCGAGATAAATAAATAGAGAGAGAGAGAGAAAGAGAGAGAGAGTGAGAGAGAGAAAAGAGAGAGAGAAAATAAAGACACAGATATAAATAGATAGATAGACAGATAGATAGATAAGAAATAAAGACACTGATAGATAAATAGATAGATATAGAGAAAGAGAGAGAGAGAGAGAGAGAGAGAGAGAAAGAGAAATATAGGCAGAGAAAGAGAGAAAGAGAGAGAGAGAAAATAAAGACACAGATATAAATAGATAGATAGACAGATAGATAGATAAGAAATAAAGACACTGAGATAGATAAATAGATAGAGAGAGAAAGTGAGAGAGTGAGAGAGAGAAAGAGAGAGAGAGAAAAAAAATAAGACACTGAGATAGATAGATAGATAGATAGATAGATAAGAAATAAAGAACTGAGATAGATAGAGAGAGAGAGAGAGAGAGAAAGAGAGAGAAAGAGAGAGAGAGAAAATAAAGACACTGAGATAGATAGATAGATAGATATAGATAGATAAGAAATAAAGACACTGAGATAGATAAATATATAGATATAGAGAAGAGAGAAAGAGAAAGAGAGAAAGAAGAGAGAAAATAAAGACACTGAGATAGATAGATAGATAGATAGATAAGAAAAAAGACACTGAGATAGATAAATATATAGATAGAGAGAAAGAGAGAGAGACAGAGACAGAGAGCAGAGAAAAGAAGAAAGAGAAGAGAGAGAAAATAAAGACACTGAGATAGAAATAGATAGATAGAGAGAAAGAGAGGGGAGAAAGAGAGAGAGAGAGAAAATAAATAAAGACAGATAGATAGATAGATAGATGATAGATATGAAAAAGTTTCTGTAAAGAGTCATAAATATTTCTTTGATTGCCCTACTACGAAGAGGGGGAAATATAATCAGAAAGTTTGAGCGGCGCCGAGACATTGTACAGATAACAATGAAGATGAGGACAATAGTCCGAATAACGAAGATAATACAAAGCAGAATATTTTTTACTGTTTGACACTTTTTTAAAAAGAAATGATAGATATATAGATAGATATAGAGATTGATGGATAGAGAGACAGAGACAGAGAGATTCTTTTTAATAAAGACACAGAGATAAATAAGATAGATAGATAGATAGATAGATAGATAGATAGATAAGAAATAAAGACACTGAGATAAATAAATAGATAGATAGAGAGAGAGAGAGAGAGACAGAGAGAGAGAGAGAGAGAGAGAAAGAGAAAGAGAAAGAGAGAGAGAGAGAGAGAGAGAGAAAGAAAATAAAGACACAGATATAAATAGCTAAATAGACAGATAGATAGATAAGAAATAAAGACACTGAGATAGATAAATAGATAGATAGATAGAGAGAAAGAGAGAGAGAAAGAGGGGCAGAGAAAGAGGAGCAGAGAAAGAGAGAAAGGGAGAGAGAGAAAATAAAGACACTGAGATAGATAGATAGATAGATATATAGATAGATAGATAAGAAATAAAGACACTGGGATAGATAAATATATAGATAGAGAGAAAGAGAGAGAGAGAGAGAGAGAGAGAAAGAGGCAGAGAAAGAGAGAGAGAGAGAGAAAATAAAGACACTGTGATAGATAGATAGATAGATAGATAGATAGATAGATAGGAAATAAAGACACTGATATAGATAAATAGATAGACAGATAGATAGATAAATAAAGACACTGAGATAGATAAATATATAGATAGATAGAGAGAAAGAGAGAGAGAGAAAGAGAGAGAGAGAAAATAAAGACACTGAGATAGATAGATAGATAGATAGATAGATAAGAAATAAAGACACTGATATAGATAAATAGATAGATATAGAGAAAGAGAGAGAGAGAAAGAGAGAGTGAGTGAGAGAGAGAAAGAGAGAGAGAGAGAGAGCGAGAAGAGAGAGAGAAAGAGAGAGAAAGAAAATAAAGACACTGAGATAGATAGATAGATAGATAGATAGATATGAATAAGTTTCTGTAAAGAGTCATAAATATTTCTTTGATTGCCCTACTACGAAGAGGGGGAAATATAATCAGAAAGTTTGAGCGGCGCCGACCGAAATGAAAACTATTTTCGTCACGTGACCGCGCATCTGAGCGAGGGAATTAGTGCAATTGCATTGCCAACACCTTCGACGCAAAATAAATAGCATGAAAACACTTTGAAACGTGACCCTAGCAGCGAAAAAAAATTAATTTCGTCACCGGAGCGGCGATCGTCGTCCATAGCCAAAATGAAGTAAGCGGACCCCCAGCACGGTCGACCCCGCGGCGATGGATCAGCAAAGTGGAAGGAGATTGAATGAAATCGGTAAAAAGATGACGTCGGAGAGAGGATTGGAGTGATGAAAAATAAAAAGAAGAAAATTTATTGGAATAGCTAACATCCTATTGCTTTTAAGTTAAACGAGTATCGAAATGGGACGTGTACAGCGTGTCGCTAGTTACACGAAGGAGACAAAACAAGAAACGAACACAGATTTCCACTATGCTTTGCTTAATGAAAGGACCTAGCTGTAAAAGATTGACATAGATAGATAGATAGATAGATAGATGAGAAATAAAGACTGATAGATAGATAGATAGATAGATAGATAGATAGATAGATGAGAAATAAATAGATAGATAGATAGATAGATAGATAGATAGTTAGATAGATGAGAAATAAAGACACATAGATAGATAGATAGATAGATAGATAAGAAATAAATTGACGTAGATAGATAGATAGATAGATAGATAGATAGATAAGAAATGAAGGCACTGAGATAGATAGATAGAGATAGATAGATAGATAGATAGATAGATAGATAAGAAATGAAGGCACTGAGATAGATAGATAGATAGATAGATAGATATATAGAAATAGATAGATAGATAGATAGATAGATAGATAGATAGATAAGAAATAAAGAATAGATAGATAGATAGATAGATAGATAGATAGATAGATAGATAGATATGAAGATAGATAGATAGATAGATAGATAGATAGATAGATAAGAAATGAAGGCACTGAGATAGATAGATAGATAGATAGATAAATAGATAGATAGATAGATAGATAGATAAGAAATGAAGGCGCTGAGATAGATAGATAGATAGATAGATAGGAAATGAAGGCACTGAGATAGATAGAGAGATAGATAGATAGATAGATAGATAGATAGATAGATAGATAGATGAGAAATAAAGACACATAGATAGATAGATAGATAGATAGATAGATAGATTGATTGATAGATAGATAGATAGATAGATAAGAACTAAAGACACATAGAAGATAGATAGATAGATAGATAAGAAATGAAGGCACTGAGATAGAATAGATAGATAGATAGATAGATAGATGAGAAATGGAGGCACTAGATAGATAGATAGATAGATAGATAGATAATAGATAGATAGATAGATAGATAGATAATGAAGCACTAGATAGATAGATAGATAGATAGATAGATAGATAGATAGATAGATAGATAGATAGATAGATAGATAGATAGATAGATAGATAGATAGATAGATAGATAGATAGATAGATAGATAGATAGATAGATAGATAGATAGAAATGAAGGCACTGAGATAGATAGATAGATAGATAGATAGATAGATAGATAGATAGATAGATATGATAGATAGATAAATAGATAGATGAGAAAATAAAGACACATAGATAGATAGATAGATAGATAGATAGATGAGAAATGACGACGCTGGTATAGATAGATAGATAGTGAGAAGTGAAGGCACTGAGATAGATAGATAGATAGATAGATAGATAGATGAAGGCACTGATATAGATAGATAGAGAGATGCACATAGATTGATTGATTGATTGATTGATTGATAAAACAGGCTGGTTTTAATAGAAATATATCAACAGACTGAGATCAATAAGCATATAGTTATGAACAGACTGAAATAGATACTTAGGCATATAGCATCAAACACTTATAGATAGATAGATAGATAGAGAGATAGAGAGATAGAGAGATAAGAAATGAAGGCACTGAAATAGATAGATAGATAGATAGATAGAGAGAGAGAGAGAGGGGGGAATGAAGACACTGAGTAGATAAATAGATAGATAGATAGATAGATAGATAAGAAATAAATACACTGAGTAGATAGATAGATAGAGAGGAGAGAGACAGACAGACAGACAGAGACAAAGGGAGAGAGGGAGAGAGACAGAGAAAGATAGAAAGAGGGTGAGTGTTTGAGAGAGAGAAAAAAAAGACCTAGATAGATAGATAGGGAGAGGGAAGACTAATATAGATAGATAGATAGATAAAAAAATGAAAGATGGAGAGAGAGAGATAGATAGAGAGAGAAGGAGAGAGAGGGGGAGAAAGAGGGAAAGAGAGAGAGAGGGTGTGGAAGATGGATAAAACAGAACAAGATAGATTCACACGGAGAAAGAATATACAAAGATGCATAGATGGATGAATATGCATGTTGACTGAAAAGTTCATTGGCTGACCAAGATACTCTCATGGAATATGATCAAATGAGGCTTATTTTTCAACATAGTCCTATCGCTGCTGCAGTGATTGGATCCCATTCATCACAAAAATTATCGACAGCAGATATTAACGTCATAATTTTAATTCAATTTGTTACGTACTGACGTTTTCACGGTACCAAATCGATATAATGTTGAATACCCTTTTCTTACTTCTTACTTCTAGTCGTCTTCTCTTCTGACCGGCTTTGCTATTCTGATCGTCTATCATCTTGGTCTGGTCTAGCGTCTGATGTTGACTTGGGGATTCCGGTCTGGTCTTCTATGGGGATTTCTCGTTATCAGAAGCCCTGTGTCATTGTTAGTTTTTAGGTAATAAACACAAGACTTCGATTTTCTTTTAATGTTACTTTATTCGGTAAATCCCCAACCAGACAATCTGCGCAGATGAGGTACCGCGTGTATAACACGACTTACCCCTTCGAGCTCGCTGCTACCTTCTAACTGCTGAGTTACTTCTATCCTTAAACCGGAACAGGGTCTTCTATGCCTTCCGGTTCTCACGATTTATCCCCGGAAGGCAAGGTGAGAGTGAGGTCAAGCGTTGTCACTCATCCTTCAAGGCCGTGGGCTGCACTAATCGCCATTATGTTTCTACAATACCTTATATAAGTATTAGGGATCCAATAATTATGCAACAAATTTAAGCCTATTAACTTTTCAACCATTTAACTTTTCAGCTAACTTTCGTAGACAGAGACAGAGGCAGGGAACAGCTCAAGATTGATGGATTGATGGGTACATAACAGAACAAGATAGATAGATAGATAGATAGATAGATAGGGGGAGAGAGCAAACAGACCAAAATAGATAGATAGATAGAGCAAACAGACCAAGATAGATAGATAGATAGATAGATAGATAGATAGCAAACAGACCAAGATAGATAGATAGATAGATAGATAGATAGATATTTACTACGCATCAAACTTATGTGGGTCAGACAAAATGTCCAATTTATGTGAGGCCACCCATGAACCGAATCTCATGGAATGGCAGGCACAAAAATGCGTGGATCTTCTCGGCATTACCCTTCAAGGGGGTGCTTTAAGTACTGGGCAATAAAACCAGCCCTGCCCCTTTAAATCAAGGGGGCAGGTGTTGCCTGGGGGATGTCCCCTTGGGATCATGCCATTACCTATTTCTGACACAGGGCTCCGAAAAACGAAGGACAAGAAACGTTAAAAAGATAGATAGAGAGACAGAGACAGAGACAGAGATAGAGATAGAGAGAGACGGACAGAGACAGAGAAAGAGAGAGAGAGAAAGAGAGAGAGAATAGATAGATAGATAGATAGAGAGAAAGAGAGAGAAAAATAAAGAGGGATAGAGACAGAAAACAAGCCAAGCTAGATGGATAAATAGATAAATAAAAACAAGATAGATTAAGAGAGAGAGAGAGAGAGAGAGAGAGAGAGAGAGAGAGAGAGAGAAAGAGAAAGAGAGAGAGACCGACAGACAGACAGACATACAGAGGGATAGAGACAAACAGAGAGTTAGACAGAGACAAAGAAGAGCTAGACTGTTTGATAGATAGATAGATAGATAGATAGATAGATCAAGGTAGATAGATAGATAGATAGATAGATATAATTCCTTTCATTCCTTTCTTTCTTCTGTCATCCTATAGATTATTTTTTTATATCTTTAGATTTTTTTCTTTTTTGCAATTTTATATTAAAAATATATGAATTTTAATTTAATAAAAATATTTGATATATTTAAATATGTATTTTTTTAAATTAAAATATAAATATAAATTTTTAATTAAAAAAGTATGAATTCTAATTTAATAAAAATATTTGATATATATAATTATGGATTTTTAATTAAAAAATCTAAGAATTTTAATTTAGTAAAAATATCTAATATGAAAAAACTAAAGTAGTTAAATGCTGGTATCAAGCACACAGCAAGAGAGTTCATACCCTTTTTAGTAGCGTTAGACGAGCAAGATTGTTTTTTTTCTGTTTAAGGTGGAGCACCACACCTACCATCAGCTTCCCATTTTACCGCACTGATTCAACCTGTCCTTCTCATGCACTGAGTTGGCGAGGGCTAGTATCGAGCCCAAAACTTTTTGGTTCCGAGGTGGATTATATGCATAAATTCTAATGTAATGAAAATATTTGATATAATAATAATAAAATAATAATAATCTTTTATCAAAAAAAGGTTTTAACTTTAATTTAGTAAAAATGTTTGATATACTTTGATATTAATTCTAATTTAATAAAAATATTTAATATTTTAGATAAGAATTTTATTTTATATATGTATGAATTTTAATTTAATAAAAATATAAAATTTAATAGTAATATTTGTTATTTTAGATATGAATTTTATTTGATAAAAGTATGAATTTTAATTTAATAAAAATATTTAAAAATTTTTATGCATCATTATTAATTTTAATATTTTCATAAAATATTTGAAGTATTTAAATATAAATTTTTTTTTAATTATTCAATAAATTTAAATATAAATTCTTAATTAAATGTTTTTTTATCATTTCATTTTCAATTCTCTATTTTTAGTTATAGTTATTTTTTTTCTTAAATTCATTGGATTTCATTTTGAGTTTGATTTTTGTTTTATTGCTTTTATTTCTTTTTTTTTTATTTAATAATCAATTATCTTTGAAAAATTTAATTTCATTTAATGATTTATTTAAACCTTTTTTTTTAGTTATTTGGAATTTCAATTGAATTTTAATTTCTGACTTTCTTGAAATTTTTATATCTTATTCATTTTTTAAATCTTTATTCTTACTTCAATTTTGTATTTTATTTTTACTAGCAAAATAAAAAACACCCTCGATGTAAAAATAGATTTTTGGAAAACATATTGCCTGAGGGGTGGGAGTAAAAAATTCAATGTCAGCGAGTTTGTACCCTAAGTAAGTAAAATCATCAAATTCATTAAAGGATTAAAAAATAAAACAATTTGAAATGTAAACTTTAAATATGTATTAAAATAAAACAAACTATATATAGATATATAATACCAGTCATGTATTTATTAAAACTTGTTTCAAAAAACAGTGAGGACTGTCTAATGTTGCATGTTCAAATTTTGAGTGTATTTATTCTATGTTATAATGATTTTGGGTAATCTGATGTAAGCAGTGATGTAGATTTTGTTACAGACAAAAACCGGAAACGAATCTCAATTATTAATAGATTTATTTTGTAAAAAGTTGTAATTAAAGTCAGCAGACAACAAGGGAGATTATTTTTCATCTGAAATTAGGTCCCACACCTACCATCAGTTCCCCTCTTTATCCCACAGATACAAGCTGAGCTACTCATACGCTGAGTTGGCAAAGGTTGGTATCAAACCAGAACCTTGTGGTTCACAGGCAGATACTCTATCGACTGTACTATATTTTTAGAGATTTTATTTAATTTTGATATTTATTTTTATTTTATTCTTTTTATTTTACTTACTTGCTTATATTATTTTTTTGTTTATTTTCATTCATTTAAACTGGGGTTTTTTCTGTTTGACTGTTTGGCATACTAAGATCCCAGTCTGCCCTACTATTTACCCATATCTGGAAGGAGAATAGTTGGATTCATACATTTTCTGAGAGTATTGGTGCTATATGAAATGCAAACTGCTGCTTCTAGGATTTGAACTCAGATCACCAGGTCCAGTTTCAATGACAATAACCATTTTGCCACAAGGTGTATATTTGGCATTAACAAACAATTCCAGCTGAGACAATTTTTATTTCTCTGAATTTTGGAGATAAGACTTGAGAATTATTATTTTGTATTATTTGTGTATTAGTGTCCTCATCTTTATTGTTATCTGTACTAAGTTTTGGCTGATATGCCTTCTGACCTTCTTCAGGTATTTCTTCTCAGATTCAGGAGACTACTCAAACTCGGGAACCCTCATTTTGAACTCGGGTCCTTCTTGTTGTAATCGGGAGCAATTACAAAATGTTGAACCCAATCTTTTATTCAGTTCACAGGGGTATCTTGTTCTCATTCTGCTAATCATAGCTGGGTACAAGTGTTAAACTGTATTAATCATTATTCTATGTTACTGTCTCCCTTACCGTCACTTAGACCTATATTAAACCAACGCCTATATCCACTATGCTATGTGTCCAATTGGATAAAAAGGTGCTCGAGTTCGAGATGGCTCCCAAGTTCAACAAGAGATACCAGAAAAGGCCTGGAAGGCACATTAGCTGAATATATATATATATTGGTATGAGTTCTCTAAGGGGTGATTTGAATTAACTTTCACTTCTAAGCATATAAGCAATGATTGTTTGCTAGCAAACTAGATCTCTCTGTGATTATAAAATTTATAAACAAACCTATGTATTTGATAGTTTAAACACCAGCCCCGCTACAGCAGCTGTCAGTAGCCAAGGGGATAAGAATTCAGGCTGGCAAACAGTCAGTTGGAGTTCAACCCTAACCAAGGATAGTTGTGTCTAGCCACACTGATGAGGCGTGAAATGCCAAAACACATGTCTGTGGATGACTCATTAATATATATATATATATATATATATATATATTTTTTTTTTATATATATATAATATACCAAGCGTGTTAGTAAATCCTCGCGGTGAGAAAAAAAACAGCAAATAGTTTGATTGTAAAAATATACTACCAAACATCAACCGTGGAGAAAAAAATTTTTGAAAAAAAGAAAAGACCAAGATAGTTGTACCAACAAAAGTAATCTATTGGTACAGTATTTGGCCAAAAGAAAAAAACAATTTATATGTATATATATGTATATAAGATATATATATATTCATACAACCGCTAGGAAAATAAGCTAATAAGTAAAAAGTGCTCAATACCTAAGTAGAGCTAATAATAAAGATAAATCTGATGAGTCAGACAAACCTATTATTAGTTTTGCTTAATGCTCTTCAGCATGTATAAATATATATAAAAATCCTTGTATGAATCTATAATTTTGTACCTACATGAGCATACAGTATGGATGTACAGTGAGATTTTGTTGATCCCAAATAGAATCATCCCTTACTTACTAGTCAATTGGATTATTTCACACACACACACGCACACACACACACACACACACACACAAACATATATATATATATATATGTATATGTATATATATATATATATATATATCCTTTCCTCTCTATCTACAACATATATCAATTAATTCTAAATCGACTTGGCAATCCGATTTCAAATTCTGAATTAGGCTGTTTCCATTTCCCATTGCACTAATACTCTTGGGAAAGGTACAAATCCAATTATTCTCCCTCCAGCTATGAGTAAATAGTTCAGCAGACTGAGCGCTTTAACCTTGATATGTAAACCAGTATAGGAGAAGGAAAACTCTGAATTCAAACCTGTTAAACTATGCTAAAGAAATTTACCATGTGCCGCATCCTGTTTGTGATGGAGAGGTTGGGTAAATACATACATTTTGCACTTGATATGTATTGTTCCCCACTGACATAGAAACTATGTCGCTACTGATTTGTGAAAACAAAACAAAAAGCAGCTAACATCAATCGGAGAGGCCCCCTCCGATCAATCGGCTGGTCACGTCAAGCCCTAGCACCTATATGATTTTCCCAACCCTATTGCCCTTATGGCAAGCCCCAACCCCTTTTTATCATATGGGTGCTAGAAGGCGGTGGCTGCGGGTCTACATGTCCTGGGAATGACGTTAAACTCTATCTGATGGTGAGGTTCCAGTTTTGGAGGTTTGGGGAATGTGGAGCACCCCTTCATCACCATTGCTCCCAGGTCCACTCTGACCCGGAGTGGTAATACCTGTTAGGGTCCCATCTATGGGTTAAATAGAAAAATGTATTTATAAACAAAATTGTATTATCCATTAAGAATTGATTTATTTCAAAACTTTATCGGCATTAAATGACCCACTGAGGTTGATATGATATTGATTTTTTAACTCATTGCTCACATTAAGCCACTCATAGCAGTTGTCTCACCACTGCAATCCTACCATAACCTACTGGCAGCAGCTCTTGCATGTGTCCCATGTTTCCACTGAGAAATTGCAATGTGAATTCCCCTGCCAATCATTTTTTTTGTTTTTTGTCTGTGAAACAACCCTGAGACTGGTACTTGATCCTTTTGCAATAGGAAACCTGTTCATTGGAATAATTGGGTAAACAAATACCAAGAAAAATTGATACAGCTAGGGGGGAAATTTGGGAGGCAAAGAGTTAAGGGGTATATGTGCAGAGTTCTATCCCAGCCTCCTGCTCCGATGGCTGCTGAAAAAAACACCAGCTATGATTGAAGTCCGTAGTCGAAGCGGTGTTACTTGAAAAAAAATAGGGTTAGGGTTTAGGGTTAGGGTTAGGGTTAGGTTCAGGCTTGGGGTTGGTGTTTAGGTTTAGTTTAAAATTTAGTTTAAAAATCAGAACACACAAATTTTGTAATAAAACTGTTAATTTTAACTAGGGGGGGGTAGGCTTTAGGGTTTAGGGTTAGAGTTAGGGTTAGGGTTGGGGTTGGGTTTTCGGGAAAAATGCTCTAATTTGGTTGATTTTTTTTCAAGTTACACCGCTTCGGCTACGGACTTCAATCGTAGCTGGTGTTGTTTTTTCAGCAGCCACCGGCTATCAGTTTTTGAGGCAGGAGGAACTCTGCGAATATTACCAAGTTAAGATTAGTCAAAATTCTTCCTCTCACCTCATCTATTCTTTTTCCATTCTTCGTTTGTTTTTTTTATTTTGATTTTAGCTATGAACAGATTTATCCACGCAAACAATTTCATCAAATATCCAATATTAGTAATATTTACATTATATGTGCGAATTTATATATATATATATATTAGTCATCCATAGACATAGTGGTTCGACATTTTACATCTTATCAGTGTGGCTTGACTTTAACAGCTACTTCTTACCAGGAGCGAAACCCAACTTAATTTTTGTCTGTCAGTAAAAGGTGAACAATTAATTAGTACATACTTACATAGATGTATGTTTACAATCACCAGAGAATTCAAGTCTGTAAACAACAGACAAGTAAATACCTTACACTAAGCAGTGAAATTTCTGTTAAAGTTTCCTTTAGAGTGATCTACCGGGTATTGGGAGCATATATATATAGATATAGATATATATATGAGTAATTCCATGTCAAATCATCCAGAAAAAAGTAAAATTGACACCCACCCCCTTCAATTTTTCTGAAATTTTGAACAGGCATAGACTATGTTAAAATTAGACGATCGCCAAAATTTGAGCTTCCAATTCCAAAAATTGGCGGAGTTATGTCAGTTTTTAACTCTCCAAATTTGGTGGGGTTGGAGAAAAATGGAAACTTTGTAATCTATTTTTGTCTGTAAAATGTGTTCTAGAGCTTCCCTACTACTAAAAAGTATTTTTGCCCCTGAAATCCAAAAATGCTCTCAAAAAAAGTTTTAAGCTGAAGGAAAATTTAAAAAAAGGATTAATACCTGGATCTTGCCAGAGAATTGAAAAAACTGTGGATTATGAGAATGAAAGTGATACCAATTGTAGTTGGGGCACTTGGAACAGTCCCAATAAACTTGGAAAAAAGACTGTAGGATCTGGAAATCAGAGGAAGAATTGAGACCATCCAGACTACTACACTGCTGCAATCGGCTAGAATACTCAGAAGAGTCCTGGAAACATGAGGAGACTTGTTGTCACTCAGCCTCCAGTGAAATATCATCTGCTAATGCTGATGTGAAAAACTCAAAAGGAGTGAAAATAATAATAATACACCATTCAACTAATAAGTTTATGCACAAACCTGAATCTGTCCTAGAGAATGAGACACACAAAATTCTCTGGGACTTTGAGGTACAGACGGTTAACCTAATCCTGGCCAGGAGACCAGACCTAGTGTTGATTAACAAGAAGAGAACTTGTCATTTTGTGGATTTTGCCATCCCAGACAATCACTGAGTGAAAGTGAAAAGATAGGCAAATACTTGGACCTTGCCAGAGAACTAAGAAAACTGTGGAATATGAAAGTAAAGGTTGTGCCAATTTAAATTGGTGCCCTTGGAATGGTCCCCAGGGGTCTGTAAAAGAGTATTGATGAACTTAAAATCAGAGGAAGATTCAAGACCATCCACACTACAGCATTATTGAGATTGGCTAGAATACTCAGAAGAATCCTAGAGACCTGAGCAGACTTGCTGTCACTCAGCCTCTAGTGAACTCACTGGCTAAGGCAGGTGTGAAAAACTCGAATGTAGTGATATAATAATAATAATAATAATAATAATAATAATGTTTTTACACAGTTATATTGTTTCAAGTATTCCTGTTTAATACTGACAATTTTCAGTGGTAGTACCTGCTACAGTCCCATCTATGAGTCAAATAGATGTGTTTGAAAATTATATGAATACTTGATACTATATAACTGTGGGCAGATTATTTGTATCAAGAATAGTTACTTGAATCGATAATTGTTTACTATGGATTATTATTCTTAATTACTTGAAACCATAAAATTGCTTGCAATAAATTGGCATTCTATAGGAAAACTTGAAACCATGTAACTGTTCACAAAAAAATGATCACCCTGTCAGGGACACACCCTGCAGAGGGGTAAAATCCCCCCCCCAATGGGGCCACCTGTTTGCTGTGGGTGGCAACCTGTGATGCTTAAGGGGGAATCCTGGTGGCTGAGCAGTCCATGATATGCAACACTCCACTTACTTCGGTTTGACGAGCGATCAGAGAGGCCTCTTTTTATTAATCAGCAGGTCACTTCAACCCCTAGCCTTATATTATGGTCTCGACCCTATTGCCTTCATGGCAAATCCCAAAACTTTTTAAAAGCATATATGTGCTTGTGTCTTTAGTTTCCTAGGTATGTAAAACTGCATTTCATGGTCAAGTTTTAATTCCTGAGCTCTGGTGTGTGTGGAGTACCCTCTTCTCCATTACTTCCAGATCGTTTCTCACCGGAGCCATGTTTCATTTCAATTACGTATGTTTTTTTTGGGTCTTTTCAATTAGGAGTCTCCAACTGCTTGAGAATTCTATTACCCGTGGACCGATATGCATATCTCGGCTTCAGTTGATGTTGTTTTAGAAATTCAAGTAAAAATCATTCCATAATTTTCCTTTAATATTGAATTATTCCATAATTTTCCTTCAATATTGAATTATTCCATATTTTCCTGTGCATAGTTTGGAAAAAATATACGATTGATTTAGATAATTTAATCTAGATTGTTTAAGGTACATTTTGTGAAACCATAATGATCAGCTATTAAAGAGAAAATGTTTTGAGTCTCATGTGTTATTAGTTTATTTACTGCTAAATAAAAAATAAAGCAAGTTAAACGTGTGCTAATTCCACATTTTTGCCAGGGGATTCAGATCTTAAACTTAATAATAATAATAATAATAATAATAATAATAATAATAATAATAATAATATCCTTTCACTATCATATTAGGTCTAAGATCTGTCAGATGTTCCTTTTAAACATTCATCTTAATTCCACAGAATATTTATAATCTTTCCACAGATTATCTAACATTGCCTTAAAGGAGTTTAGAGATGGGACATTCCCTATTGATGATGGTAGTTTATTCCATGTATTCACCACTCTGTTAATAAAATAATTTTGTCTTGCATTTGCTTTACAAATATTACTAGGTCAAAGTTCGTTGAATAAAAACGATGTGTATATTTGTAGGCTTCAATTATATCCCTCTTATATGTCAATAAACCAAACTTGGTAAGTCATTCCTAAGTCTTTCTTCATACAAACGGGTTTTTAAATCATTCACTAATTTAGTAGCTCTCCTCTGAACTCCCTCATGGATTTTGTGTCTTGATTAGTTTGGGCTCCAAACCACATTAGCAAATTCCAAAT
Organism: Doryteuthis pealeii; assembly: GCA_023376005.1. Lineage (NCBI taxonomy): Eukaryota > Metazoa > Mollusca > Cephalopoda > Myopsida > Loliginidae > Doryteuthis > Doryteuthis pealeii. Next base: position 78,326,104 of record CM042147.1, on the reverse strand, counting down.
GAGGTCTTAATCGATGCAATTTTTGTTCTTTCCCACCCATGAGCTTCGGCTTGTGGCTGGGCCCACGTTAAAACAAGGCCTTGCGCCCAGCCCATACAAGTGGGGTATGAGGAAAATACCCTTACCAATGCTTAACTTTGGTATGGCAATCGGTCTAATAAACGAAACAATGAATTCAAAACTGTTAAACTCCACTTAAAAATGACCTTGTGCCACATACTACACGTGCGTAAAGTTTGGTAAACATATATCTATTTTAGTCACTATAAAAATCAAGCACTTCATTCAGCTTTATTATTTAAAAGTTGTAGGTTATTCACCTAATCAACCAGGTATTTCAGCGCGAAGGGTTATTTTTGATTGGGGGGGGAAGGGGTGTTATGCTTTTATTTATTTTTTTTTTTTTTTTTTTTTTTTTTTTGCTATCAGGTAGAAGCAAAACAAACATGTACGGAGGGAATTTTAATTAAGAGATTTCGAAATCCAACCCCAGCTATATGCTTTCTTGCCTTAATGGCTGACTCGACGCTACTGACAATCGAGACGCTGTATTAATCAAAACCATTTAATCACGAACGTTTAATCAGTAATTAAAATTCGCCTAATGTTTCTAATTTCAAATAAGCGTGGCATTCATTCAAGAGACAGACTGTAACGCTAGTGGCCGGCTTAATGAATTCTAAATTGACTCTTCTGTTACGGTCATATTTTTGTGGAAGCGCACTCTTGTAATGAGCACTCGAAAAAGTTCGTTAGGTTTATTAAGTAAAAATAGAAGAGATAGCTTGTTTATTTTTAGTTTTTTGTTGTTGTTTTTTTTTTTTAATCTATTTACCCTTAGGTATGTTTGTTGGGGTCTTTTCAATTAGGTATGCCCAACTGCTTGAAAACTATTAAACTGTGGACTGATTTGCATATCTCGGCTTCAGTTGATATTTGTTTTAGAAATTCAAGTTACAAATTATTCCATAATGAAATGATTCATTGCTTTCTCAAGGACATTTTGCCGCTGGTTTTAATTTGAGTTGTCATTCTCTTTGCTTGGCAGCCTACCAAGGCCAGCGATCCAATTTAATCTATTATTTTTACTCATAGCTGGTAGAAGGGGGAAATGACGTTATTTCGAACTGCCTAAGTCAGAAATTGAACCCGGTTGTGAAGTTTTGAACGGCAAGGTAGTAGTAGTAGTAGTAGTAGTAGTAGTAGTAGTAGTAGGGATTTGTTGTTATTGCCATAATCTTTTTTAGGTTGTCCAGCTTCTATGCTGGGCCGTTCGCATTACTGGCTTCTATTAGAGTAAGAGGGTTTTTTTCTTGCCGATGCCCATCTCCTTCCCAAGTAATACATGACAGGTTGTACTGGTTATATGGCATCATTAGCAAAAACGATTCCTGATATGACCAATCCAGTTGTATTGAATTCAGCGTTGTTCTTCTTTGACACGGGTTGTCTTACCAATGCTAGAAAACCCAGCCTATCCAACTATTTACCTAACAAACGGAGAAGCATCATTATGCCTCCAATGATGGCATTGACAGAGTTTTCCATGCAGATCCCGACACTAATGCCTATATATTTTCGGATTCATGGTCGTTTCGTTCTACTTTAATCTGTACCCGCCCGATTTCTTGGACAGGCCAATTCTTGAATGACAGTCTCTGGTGCACTGATTAGAGACAAATAGTGATGTTTACTGGAGCTGTTATTGCATTTCCCATCTCATAAAACATCCATGTAAGACGAACAAGACATGATTTTCGGATTAATGGTAGTTTAGTTCTAGTTTAATTTGCACCTGCTCGATTGCTTGGACAGGCCAATTCTCGAATGACAGTCTTGATGCACTGACTAGAGACAAACAGTGATGTTTGCTGGAGCTGTTATTGTATTTCCCATTTTACAAAACATCCATGTAAGACGAACAAGACATGATTTTCGGATTCATGGTAGTTTAGTTCTAGTTTAATCTGGAAGCAACTGTTATATATTGTACAAACAGAAATATGAATTTCCGGTTTTATTAAACAAAGAAATATAACAACTTTCCGTTATCAGATCAAGAGATAAAAATGTTAGATAGCTATGAATATAAAGAACCGAGGCTCGAGACAGGTCAGTAGTCAGTCAGCCCCGGAGGCAGTCAGCCAGAGAGAGTGAGGTGATCGGGTCAGTAGTTGGAGAGTCGATGCGAGTTAGTTGCTGAGCGGGACCTCGTGTAGTTGGTGTTGGAAAAGCTAGCCTTAAAATTTACCAACTGAAAAAAGCTTGTCATCCAGAAATTTAATCGAAGGTCCGAAAATCTAAAGACTGAATATATTAATTAAACTGACCCTCTCTCTCGAAGTTAAGAAGCTTGAATTTATTTCAATAAACTTCTGGATGATAACTTTGGTGTTATTGTCATCCCTTACAACGAAGATAAAACTATTGCAATTTAGTACCGTGACGACGCCGCTACGCAACACAACACCCTACAAAACTCAAGCACCATGATGATGAATCTCTTTAATTGCATTTCTCAGTACAATGAAAGGGTTACCTGGCGGGTTCCATCTCTCCTCCATGCATTTTTTTACATGAGGCAACAGAAAAATTGATTTTATTTGCATCTTTGCATCTAATAGAGACGATAGTATAGTGTCAAAAAACGTTTTCATCTGCACCCGCCCGAGTGGTTGAACAGGCCAATTATTGAATAGCAGTCTCTGGTGCACTGATTATAGACAAACAGTGATGCTTGCTGTGGTCGTTATTGTATGTTACATCTCATAAAACATCCAAGCAAGACGAACAAGACATGTTGGGCACTACTGGAGAAGCAGGGACAAACACATAAGTGACGGTCTTCCATGGGCTCCTACATATGGACAAACCAGTGCTGGCCGACCAGCAAATAACTTCCATTTATCAATATTATATGGATACTGGATACCGTTTAGAGGACTTACCAATAGCTATGGCCGATAGGGCGGATGGAGAGAGAAAGAGAGAGAGGGTCAAGGGAATATGTGCTACCAGTATGATTTGATGATGATGATGATGATGATGTATAACGGAAGTGCATTACTTTTCCCCAACAGGACCCACACCACCCCCTAAGGAAGTATTTAAAGTTTTGAGTGGACGGTGATTAAAATTAGTTCATAGAGTTCTGTTTAGAGCAGTGGTTCTCAACCGGTGTTCATATGGACCCCCGGGGACCATATAACATTTTTGTGGACCCTGGCAAGTAAAATGTATTTAACTATAAAAACACAATGGGATTTTAAAACAACGAATGCCTTCGGGGGAGGGGTCCGCCAGAGTAAAATAGGATTAAAAGGGGGTCAATAGGTTGAAAAAAGAGGCTGAGAACCGTTGGTCTAGAGGCTTAAAAGGGTTGTTGAGCATATTTGTAGGAAAAACTCTAAATTCAAACCTGGTTAACTTCGCTTTAAAAATGACTTTGTGTCATATCCTGCTCGAGGAGTTTGTAAATACATATAAAAAGGGTTGTGAGATTGCCATAAGGGAAATCTGTTCGACACAGGTAGGATGTGGCAGAACGTCGCAAGTATGGGACATCGAACGAGAATCGAACTCGGTATTCAGTTGTAATTAATCTGTGAGACTAGCTTGCTAACCATTACACCACGATGAGACGCCCATGGTTACCTTAACATTCTGAATATTTTTATTTTAAATGAATTTTATATATTAATTTGTCATAGCAAAAATATTTAATTAAAGTTTTGAAATAAAATAACTGATTCATTATAAAATTCATTAATTGATAAATCAATACTGATAATTTCATTAAAATCGGGTAATTCCCTGATTTTTTTTTTTTTTTGCAATCGCGAATGTTACATTAAATTTGTGAACAAGCCATTACAAGCCATTTAAAAAGAGCTAAAATTTCCAAATGGATCGAAATTGACAAAAAAATCCTTTTTAATGTTTAAAATAAATTGCATATGTAATGATATTTTTCTTTTTTTAATGATGGTCATTATGTTACTACTTATCGTTTTAGACAAAAGTTTGACCTTAAATAATAAATTCAATTAATTTTAATTCGTTTTTAAAATGAATAGCAGACGAATTTTTGGGACTACCTAACTTAGACCAACTTTACAATAAACTTAGCTAATTGTTCTGGGCTGAATTCATAAGAGACTTAGACTAACTTCATAATGAACGTTAATACTAACTTTGTTTAAATTACTGAGTAAAGAAAAACAAAAAAAACGTATTTCTATTTTTATTTTGAATAAATTTAGGAATTCTTCCCGTGAACTACCAAGAAGTTGCTAAAAAAAGACTCGTATAGAAAAGCCGCAAAAGAAAGAAAAACCTGTGACGTCATGACAATGTCTGGTAGTGTTCACGCCAATAACGTGTCTCGTGTTGGGCGTCAAGTGACGCTTGATTTTCAAACTTGATATTTACCGAGAACAGATTCAAAATTTATCTTTAAACAGAAAGAAGTAAAAGAAACAGATTAATCTTTAATCTTTACTCTTTAATCTTTAATCTCCAATTGCTTAATCCACATGTCAAGTCGTCTATCTAATCCCAGCACCATTCACCACACGGAGAAAAAACACGCTTGTGTCCTGAAACCAATGCGCTTGTTTAAGTATCCAGGCGTGCTTAACGAAAAAGGTTTAAACTGGAGAGATGACATTCTATTGTCAGCTCTTCGACTTAACCCTCTTCATACTAACATTAACAATGACATCAAACATCATAGCAAAACATTGAAACAGCTAACTTTAAACCCAGACGCTCAAATCATAAACGGCGCATCTACAAATACTGGAAAGACTACAGATATCAAAACCGGTATAAAAGAATTAAACATCAATTCAATATCAACTCAAAATGCAAGAAGTTCGTCAAAACAGAAATCCGCCGTACCGTGTTCAATTCACGGCAACAACCAAAACAGGCCTAAAGAATCCCGACGCGACGATTTCTCAAATTCAAAATACTTTGATCCTGTCTACCTCAAAGAAGCTGCGCAAAAGATGGCCGATTATCTGAAGACGTTTCTGAATCCGGACGAATCCGAAAAAGAGAATCGACGACCTCTTAATTGTCTAAGTTCTGTTCAAGGTCCCCAGTATAACGGCGAGAGCTCGACGCGGCGAGAGACTTCAATTCCCGTGGCCTCTAGCAAACGTATCTTACCGAAACCTCCAGGCGACGTCATACCACTTGATCCTCAGGTCGAGCGTCTCACGTGCCTCATCGATTGCTACCCGTCCATCTACGTCTCCCAGTCAGGACTGATAAACATCTTTTTGAGACAAGGGATCCTACTGGAAGTTACGGTTGATAAGGCCATCCGACTGGTCGATCAGGACCAGGAAATAGCGGCTGCTGTTTCGGGACGAAGTAAAGCTTGCAGTGTGCACCATCGCTCGGTGAAGATCTGCCAGAATAAGTCAGCTGCTGATATCGATCTGGGTGGAATTTGGCAGGCAAAGATTAGGACGGGTCACATTATGGTTGGAGACCGACGCCGAACTGTTTGGTTTGATGAGACTGGGAATTTCGGCACATCTGAGTACAGCAAATATCAGTTTGTGACCACGAGCCTGACTGATTATACAGTAGATTTGCTTTTATCTTCAGCATCGTAAGTAAACGTATTTCGATCTTTATCACATACACACATATATACATGCACGCACACACACACGCGTGCGCATACATACATATGCTCGTCATTACATACCCGTTTAATATACGATGTATATATCAATATCTTTGGGCTTAGAATATGTCGATTGCATCACGGGCAGAGGGGTAAGACCCTCACAAAAAGTTGTCCTAGGTATAATACTGAATTGCATCTGACGGTGAGGCTCCAGTTCTGTAGATTGTGGACTACCCCTTCATTGTCATTACTCCCAGGTCCACTCTGAAATGTTGTAGTACCTATTAGGATCTTATCTCTGGGTGTGTCGGATATAAATACTTGATATCTTATTACTGTTTACAAAAAATCAGTACAAATACAGAAAGCGCGAAAGAGATAATATCATTAGAATCGCAATTTATGTATATATAGCATTAGATTACGGAAACCCCCGAAGTAGCTTAACCCTAATTCTAACTCTACCTCTAACCTTTACTCTAATCCTAGCGTCTCAAAATGTTCATGTATTTCCGCGAAAAGTATTTTTTATGTATAATCTAATGATATAATCTCTTGTGCGCTATTCTGCTTTAGTACAAACATCTCTTAAGAAACAAGTACACAAAAGGGTACAGATGTAGGTACTAATGCTGAATAGTGCGCAAGAGATAATATCATTAGATTACGTATAAAAAGCATTAAATTTCACGGAAATACCCGGATCCTTTGGAACGCTAGGATTAGAGTTAGTTAAGGGTTAGGGATAGTTTTAGGGTTAGTGTTAATGTTAGTGTTAGGTTATTTTCCGTAATCTAATGCTATTTATACATAAAAAGCAATTCTAATGATATTATATCTTGCGCGCTATTCTACATTTATACCCATATTTTTCCACTGTTACTAAACTTAGACTTCAGATGTAGACATTTCATATGTTTTAACAACTAATATATTATTGTCCACACGAGGCATGAACCTAAACGAGACGCTCTTTTCATGGCGTAAAATTCAACAGTCTGTATTCAAAATATAATTTTTTAAAAACATGCTAAACTGTCCGTATAAAACTTTAGGCTTGGATTGGTTTGATTTCATTGTTTAATGGTGTATCAAATTTCGTGGGTTATTTAATGCCAAAGCCATACTTGTAGAAAAACAGTCGTGGTTTTATTCAACCCATAGATGGCGGAGAGATAATACCTGTCCCAAGACTATTAGTCCGAAATGAAGCAATGACACGACTTGGTTCGAACACGCTTACTACGCTTTCGCAATCCAGCACGTTAGCTACTGCGCCACGTGGACTCTCCATTAATTTTTTTCTTAAATAGAAACTAAAAATATTCAAAATTGATTTTATGACTATCTATAAATTAAAGGATCAATTGTGTATGAAGTAAAATATTTTATTACATTACCATGACAAACATATAGAGAGTTCATCATCATCATCATCATCATCATCATTAAGGCATGCCAATGGCACTGATTTTCTTGAATATCTCTTGCTGTCCATCCCTATCAGCCAATTCTCTTGATAGGTCCTCTAATCAGCATCTAGTGTCTGCACATAACTATCTAAAGAAAGTTTTTTTGCTAGTCCGTGAACACTGGTGCGTCCATTTGTAAAGAGAACGTCGGTGTTGAGTTCATCCTTATTTCTCGAGCAGTGTAGAGTATGTATTGCTTGTCTTACTTACGGATGGTTTGTGTGATAGGGGGTAAGTGGCAGTATAGCTGTTATTGTTTAAGGTGCTGCTTCCAAAACTTATTGAAAATAACACATAGCATCCTTATGTAGTTCCCGTTTAGCCTTTTCTTCAAGCGTTTTGTTAAGAGTCCAAGTGATACAGCCATACAATAGTATTTACTATATACTTATGGGGCCGAGTTCAAATCCTGGACGTGGCAATTATTTCACTTAGCGCTAATACCATTGAGAAAAGGTATGAATCCTACTCTCCCTCCAGCTATGGGTAAATAGTAGGGCAGACTGGGCTCTTTAACCTTGGTTAGGCAACCGGTCTAGGAGAAGGAAAACTCTGAATTCAAACCTGTTGAACTCTGTTCGTGCGGAGGGGTTGGTAATATATATATATATATACTTATGTGGCCTTCGGACCCAGTTTCCAATGGATTCGGCGTCTGAACCGGTAATAAAATCACCGTGTATCCCAGAGTGCTACCCACCCCAGGCAAAACCCTCCCCATTCGTCTAAAAGGGGCAGGGCTATGTTTATTGTCCGGTGGCTGAGGTGCCTCAAAAGAGAAATGCCGAGGTGATTCCTGCAAATGTTTACACTGAACACTACATGTTATATACTGGACCCGACAAGGAACACAGGAGACTAGTATTTATAAGAATATAAGATTATATCTTTATTCCTCGGTTGTGTGTAGACTGAGAGTCATCAGCAGGGGTTGCTCATGCAACGGGGCCTTCGGGAGTTCTCTGCAAGCGATCTCGAACCTGATCTCAGGCTGCCCAACCCAGATTTCCGCGGGCTTTTTATTAGTGTTCAACTCACAGTGTCACGCCTCTTTGGTCGTGACACCGACGCAGTTTTTCTATAGACACACCTCCTCGCCCACGCAGCCTGTTTTCATTGGTTATGGGCTACGTCTACAGATTTTCTGTGCCTACACAGTGTCAAATTTACACCTGCATTTTTAGGTACCAAAGGTCAGTTCATGCCATATCCCGTTTTTCGTTCCAGGACCATGCTTGATACCCACGCACTTCCTGTGTGTAGCCCGGGCTCCAAGTGCAAACCGATTGACCAGGCAATATATTACACATGAGCTTCGGTTTGTGTGTGGCTCCCCACAATAATCGGACTTCCTGTTCATGTGACATGATGGGAGATCAGAAAATACTTACAATTATATTTATACGGTTACAAGTTGTTAGAATTATTATATATTTTATCATATTTTTATTTGGTCGAAAATCTGTTAATTAGATTACGTATAAAAAGCATTACATTTCACGGAAACACCTGAAACATTTGAGGCACTAGGATTAGGGTTAGGTTAATGGTTAGGGTTAGTATTCGTGTTAGGGTTAGTGTTAGTGTTAGGGACAGGGTTAGGCTACTGCGTGAGTTTCCGTGATCTAATGCTATTTAAACGTAGAATGCGGTTCTAATGATATTATCTCTTGTGCGCTATTCTGCATTTGTACCGATCTCACGAGGCATGAACCTAAACGAGACGTTCTTTTCATGCTTTGCCTATGCATAATTTGATATTGATTTCTTATGATATTTCTGTAGATGTACGCATAGGCAAAGCATAAACAAAAAAGGGCTTTTTTTTAAAATTCCGTATCATTATCTAAATAAGTTCATACAGGGTGAAACGTCATGATAAATATACAAACACTCCATGTTTATGGGGAATATGAAATGAAGAGATGAAGAGAAATAAAAAGACACAACTGTTTCGAATTATAGATGGAGACATTATTGATCATACCGTTAATTCTGGACGCCAGAGTCCAGACGCTCAGAACTTTTTATTTATTTATTTATTTAATTTTTATTTTATTTTATTTTATTTAAATCCCCACAGGTTCCACGTTTTATTTCTCTTGCATTTTGTCGGATATTTTATCCAAACATCTATTCAGAAGCCCGCGGTGTAATGGTTAGAGTCATTAAATGGACTCGTTGACGTGAGTTCAGGTCCTGTTTACATTACACATAGCGTTAATATCCTTGTGAAAGGTATGAATCCAACTATTTCTCCCTTGACTTAAAGGGGCAGGGCTGGATTTATTGCCCAGTGCCTTGGGGGAATGCCGAAGGGATGGACGCAATTTTTGTTCTTTCCCACCCATGAGCTTCGGCTTGTGGGTGGGCCCACGTTAAAACGATGCCAGGTGCCCAGTCCATACAAGTGGGGTATGAGACAAATACCCCTTACCTAATATTGGAAAACAGTGTTCACTAAGTCTATTATTCCAGAGTGAGGCTCTTCCATTGCACTTTGGTTTAGCTGACCTCTGCGTTCGTCCCAAATGTGGACGACTCGAATATACATTTTCTAAGTGTGGGGTCTGCGTACGCGCTCACCCCGGTAACAAAAAATAAGATCAGAATTACTATTCATTTTTCCTATCCATTGAAGTCCTGGGTTATTTTCTTATTCCATCGATAGAAAATTGGTTTGGTGATGATGAAGCTATTTTTCCGGATGATAGTGCAGATTGTGATAACGAGAATTAAAGATTTTTCAGATGCCTATAAGATTAATGACATGGCCTAGGAACAGTCTGAATCTTTATGGTGGAAATTTGAAAAAAGATCATGTAACATAATAAAGTGGAAAAAGTCAGGAACTCGAGAAGTTACGTGTAGGGTGTGTAACCAATTGCTAATAAAATATCATTGCTGAGTGGCTGGAAATTTTTTAAGCAGACAGGGAATTCGAAGTCAGAAATCTTAAGTAGATACCATATACATACGAAACTTACCACAATTTATCAACTCAATGAGAGTTAATAACGGTTAATACAAGCGCCTAATGTCATCAACGGGCGAAAGTAATCGCGTTAATAAAATCACAAAATACATTCAACTTGAAACTGCTAAGATGAACGGACGTTATTTACTGATTCATGTATGTATTCTATTTTATAGTCTTTTTTTAATACTCTATCCAGAGCCCAAAAAGTTGATTGGCGGCACTAGGTGTGGCAGTCCCTCTTTTAGCTCACCTACTTAGCGGCTGATGAGGACAGGGTATCGCAACTGGTATTTATTACACGTTGTATGATTTTTAAAAATTCAATCGCATTTAAGAATTTTGAATAAGAGTTTATAGCCTTTTATGTTTTCATTCAAAATCCCAGAGTAGAAGATTAAGAAAACTGAGGGGGGGTTAGGACTCATGGTTTTAAGGGTAGCTGTTTACCATACTCGATCGCTACGAGTAGAATGTGACACAAGGTCGCAAGTATGGACCATCCAGCAAAGGTTAAACACGCTATTCAGTAGTGATAGATCTGTGAGACTATCTTGCTAACCATTACACCACGATGGGACTAAGGGTTAATCTTTGATTAGTTTGGCACCACAGATTTCTTAAGGGTTTGCTATTATTAAATGGTAACCCATCTAAGTAACGAACAGACTCATCAGTGCTTAACTTCTGGATAAACCACTGTTTTCTAGAATTTCCCAAGCTAAATGTGTTTTCAGTGTGCATTGACCGTAAATAAACTGGCAATAATCTTTTCAGAAATATATAGGGGAGAAATCATATTTTTGATTGTTAATGGTTTACTTCCATTGTTTAATTGCATATCAACCTTCGTGGATTATTTAATGCCAACTACATCCTTGTAGAAGAACAGTTGTAATAATACTATTTAACCTATGACAACCCACTTTCCCCCTTATTTAGGCTCGAAGGGCGATTGGAGAATCTCCCTCAGATCAATCGGCTGATCATGTTAAGCCTTAAGCACCTATAAAATTGTCCCAATCATTCTGCTCTTATGGCAAACCCGAAACCTTTTTATGATATATGTGCTAGAAGGAAGTGGTTGGGTCTTAGTGTCTGGATATGATTTTAAACTGCATCTAGTGGTGAAGTTCTAATTTTGGAACCCTTGGTAGTTTGGAGTACCCCTTCATCGCCATTACTCGTCCACTCTGACCCGGAGGGGTAGTACCTTTTAGGGTCCAACATATGAGTTAAATAGAAATAACTAGTTTTAAAAATATGTTAAAAATTGAGATTTTACAAAATGGTACTGATGCAGAATAGCGCAAGAGATAATTTCATTAGATTACATATAAAAATATTAGATTTCATTACATTTCACGGAAATACCCGAATCCTTTGAGACGCTAGAATTAGGGTTAGGTTTAGTTTTAGGGTTATGGTCAGCGTTAGGGTTAGGGATAGGGTTAGAGTAAGGCTACTTCGGGAGTTTCCGTAATCTAATAAGATTTATACGTAAAATGTGATTCTAATTATATTATCTTTTGCGCACTATTCTGCATTTGTACCAAAAAATTGAAAACCCATCAATCACGAATAGAACAAAACGTCGTCGGCATAAAACAACCCAGAAGCGTTGACATGCCATAAACCCCAGCAATCCAAACCAACTATTTAACCTATTGGTAGAGGATGATGGGTCCATACATTTCCCAAGGGTATTAGTCCAAATGTGAATATAATAGCGTGACTATGTCACAGTCCAACATGTTAACCACTACGCCACGGGGAATCCGACTTAATTGTTAATTTCCTTAATTACAACTGGTGGTTTATGAAGGGATTTTTTTAATTATTCATTTCATTATGTATACATAATAATAAATGACAACCCCTATTTTCAATATTAACTTATCATACTCACCCTCTCCTTCCTACCCCCCTCTCTCTCTCTCTCTCTCTCTCTCTCTCTCTCTCTCTCTCTTCTATTCTCTTCTCTTCTCTCACACATGCACACCCACAAACACACACACACACACAAATAAAGCGACAGGTTCTGGTACCTTTTAAATCGGGAGTTATTAATAGATGTTCTACACACGATTATCTGCCCTTGCTTGGTAGAGAGGAATGTAAAACGTCGGCTCCTGTTAATAGCAAAGTATCACGTAACTTTCCCGTTCTGAAGCGAGAAAAGCAAACGCTTGGCAGTTGAGGTTAAACGATCCTCATCAAGTTAGTTCTTGCGTCTCTTTATATTAACCTAGTTTTCCCTCTAACAAGCAATGGTGGATAATTACAGTTAGAACCGCTACAGCTATTATTAGATAACATATGGAGGTGTTTGTGGTATTATGGTTATCGTCGTAGTAAACATGCAAACCGAGTTGAAATCCTGACCAATAAATGGGATGCCCATTGGCACTATCATTCCGGGTCAGAGTGGGCCTGGGAGTAATGGAAACGAATGAGGACCGCAAACCGAGTTGAAATCCTCAATAAATGGGATGCCATTGGCACTATCATTCCGGGTCAGAGTGGGCTTGGGAGTAATGGAAACGAATGAGGACGGCAAACCGAGTTGAAATCCTGGCCAATAAATGGGATGCCCATTGGCACTATCATTCCGGGTCAGAGTGGGCTTGGGAGTAATGGAAACGAATGAGGACGGCAAACCGAGTTGAAATCCTGGCCAATAAGTAGGACGCCCATTGGCACTATCATTCCGGGTCAGAGTGGGCTTGGGAGTAATGGAAACGAATGAGGACTGCAAACCGAGTTGAAATCCTGGCCAATAAATGGGATGCCCATTGGCACTATCATTCCGGGTCAGAGTGGGCTTGGGAGTAATGGAAACGAATGAGGACTGCAAACCGAGTTGAAATCCTGGCCAATAAATGGGATGTCCATTGGCACTATCATTCCGGGTCAGAGTGGGCCTGGGAGTAATGGAAACGAATGAGGACCGCAAACCAATTTGAAATCCTGGCCAATAAATGGGATGCCCATTGGCACTATCATTCCGGGTCAGAGTGGGCTTGGGAGTAATGGAAACGAATGAGGACGGCAAACCGAGTTGAAATCCTGGCCAATAAGTAGGACGCCCATTGGCACTATCATTCCGGGTCAGAGTGGGCTGGGAGTAATGGAAACGAAGGAGTACTCCACACACCTCCCAACCCCAGAACTGAAGCATCATCAGCTGCGGTTTAGTGTCATACCCAGGACATCCCGTTTTTGAGGGTGCGGGTCTTATCCCTTTAGAGGGACACGTTTACTGTATTCCAAGCTCAGTAAACATGGCGTTGATAAATCAAAATAGATTAATTACAGAGTTAATTTTCCGTATTCGCGGTGTAGTGGCGAACGTGTTGAACTGTGACATTGTGGTAAGTGAGTTCGAACTCCAATCGTGCTTTACGTTCACTTTCAGACTAATACCCTTGGAAAGATATGAACCCACTCATCTCTCCAACTATGGGTTTAATATTACCACTATTAGGTACTAAAGCAGAACAGCGCGCAAGTGATAAACGCATTAGATTACGTACAAAAAGCATTGGATTCCATTCACGGAAATCCCGAAGGCTTTGAGACGCTAAAAGGAAATTTTAAAAGAGAATGTCAAAACGATTATGAATTTTTTTTCAATTGTTTTTTTTTTTTTCTTTTTTTTTTTTTTGTGTGTGTGTGTGTGTGTGTGTGTGTGTGTGTGTGTGAAGATTTATTTACATTAAACGGAGTCTTGAATGGAGGGCATATTTTCACGACAACTACTTCAAGTGGAAAAGTTGTTTTGCGGATTAAAACCTCTGAAACCCGGTTGCTCTCCCGACGTTATTACTTTCTCTGTTGAAAACCGTCTTGTCTATTTCATCGGGGTGCCCTGGTCCACCAATAATTCTGGGTGTTGTTGACGAAATGTTCTCAGCAGACGTACCTAATAAAAGTCTTCCAGCCAGTTACTGTGTATTCCGACGAAACCCGGCACCCCCTCTAAGTGCCTATTTCGTAGGACCACAAATAAATAATCTTTAAAATCAGCTGCAATTTCAATTTCGCCCTCTCGAAAAAAAGAGTCCACCGTCCATATCGAAAAGTATTTCTTACTTTATTTATTTCCACAGAAGGCCCCTCTCTTCACAAAAATCAATACCCCCTTCTTCTACAGAAGAGACAAAATTAAATACCTAAGAAATACCCATGAGAAATTCATTTTGTTTTTTATTGTTTTTTAAGACCGTTTTCCTAGCGTTCTATTTGTAAAAATAAATCATAGCGTCTCTCTACTTCGGGACTTTCCGTCATCCAATGGCTTTTAAACGTAAAATGTTATTCTAATGCTTTTATCTCTGGCGTGCTATTCTGCATTAGTACCGTTTACTTAAGAGCCATTGCTAAATAGTTCAATATGAAAAATAGATGGAAATTAATCCGACAGTATGAATTTAACATTTTTGAAAAAACAAATGATGTTTATAATTGCTGAGAGAAATCAGTTTCGACCGCTTTAATTATGCTGTGGACTTGTAAATTACGTTTTTTAATAGCTGGAATATATCATGAACAATTTTGATACTCATTATACACTTTTATATAATTTTACATCAAACTCTTTTTAGTTTTATTATGAACTATAATGCTTCTGATTTTTAAAAATAAAATTATTTTATTTTTAAAACAGAACACGCATTTTTTTAAATTCCAGCATTGAATAATAGTGTTTTGTTTGTACCCTTTCTTCTAACGGTTGTTCATCCCGTCTTTCTCTCATATGTTTCTCTTGATGATGACCGATCTATTAAAGCGGTCGAAACAGATTTCTGTCAGCAATTATAAACATCATTTGTTTTTTATAAAAAATTTAAATACATAGTTCAATATCTAAAAAGTACAATATTCTTGATTTAACTCTCTCTCATTCTTTTTCTTTCTTTTTTTTTTTCTTCTTTATATCTTTTCAATATGTTCGATTGAAACAGATTAGAGTTATCGCTTCTGGGCGCATCGCCTCTCCATGTTTTCCTCTGCTAATTTTTTCTTTCTTTCTTTCTAATATTTTTTCTGTGTAGCATGCCATTTTTCTTCCCTTTCTTTCTCTATGATAAAAACGGAATACTCAATTATTTAGCTGAGGTGACGAAGATATCAGTGGATAAGCAACGCCAGATAATCAAGATTTATATTTTTGAATTTCATCTTTAAACATTTGGACGGTCTCATTTTTAACCAGAGGGTGTTGCAAGATGCTAACGGTCGTACGTTTTATGAACACGATTATTATTATTATTATTATTATTATTATTATTATTATCGAGTATTTCACACCTAGCTTAGCCGGTGGTTCCCTGGAGGCTGAGTGACAACAAGTCTCCTCAGGTCTCCAGGACTCTTCTGAGTATTCTAGCTGATCCCAGCAGTGCTGTAGTTTGGATAGTCTCGATTCTTCCTCTGATTTCCAATTCCCCCAAATTCTTTCCCAGAGCTTTTGGGACCGTTCAAGGGCACGAATTACAATTGGTATGATCTTTACCTTCATGTTCCACAGTTCCTCAGTTCTCTGGCAAAGTCCAAGTATTTGTTTATCTTTTCGCTTTCTTTCATTTTCACTCGGTGGTCGGCGGGGACGGTAAAATCCATGAGATGACAGCTTCTCTTCTTCTTTTTCTTTTTCTTTCTTCTTTCTTCTTCTTCTTCTTCTTATTATTATTATTATTATTAGTAGTAGTAGTAGTAGTAGTAGTAGTGTTTGTATTATTAGTATTATTTTATATTTACCATTATTATTTTATTATATTAGTAGTAGTGTTATTATTGATTTTTTAATTATCCAAATAATATGTAAAACGCTGAGGTAACTATAAAATATTAAAAAGGAATTTCACTGACCCTTAAGCAAAAAAGGTTAATATTATCGGACTTATTTGATATATCATTATATACCATTTTGTTTTTATACCTGACACAATTTATTATCTTCTTTAAAAACCAACACAAAAGAATAATTGAAATTACTTAACTTTTTCGTCTTTTAATTTCAGATATGGCCCGGCCTTAGTTCCCATCTGCAAGAAGCTGGTGTCGGCTGCCAAATTCGAATGCACGCGAATCGGTAGCGTCTCCGTCCAGGTGAATGACGTAAAAGTCATTCAAAAATCGTCCGGTGACGTCATCGTAATGGCGGGATCTAAGCTGCTGAAAATGCGACCTCGCTGCCAATCGGTCGAGATCCATACCGGTTCTACGGATATCGCCGTATCCCCCGAATGGGGCGTCACATGTCAATTGAGGAAGTCTCTCTCTTTGACCTGTTCGAGCAAACAACTGACAGTCTCGAACGGAAGCATAGAGTCTCGTCTGCAACGAGACGGACAAATCGAACTGAGGAAAATATCCGACAACCTTCCCTAATATATATACATATATATATAATATATATATCTAGATACAGTGGTGCTTCTCGTGTTGTAATGGTTAGCAAGGTAGACTTGCAAAACCATTACTAGTGAGTTCGATCCTCACTGGGTGCCCCTTACATTTGGCCTTGTGTCATATCTAAGCAAAGCTTAGTAAATAACTATATCTAGATACTGTTTAATTTATGTATGTTATCCACATTGAAGAAAGTGACAATTTAAATACTTTTGACACATAATTACCGTAAAGCGGTGTAAAATTAAAGTTTTGATTTACTAAGATAATATTTAATAAAATTAGTTTTAAAAAAAAAAATTGGAAAATAATATGAATTAGATATCAAGAATCTCTAAATTTGTGGATTCTTTTAATTGCAAAAATAAATTAGCAAGAGACAAAAAAAATCTAGTGTTCTTAGTTGCATGAGACTTCTTCGCCCCCCTGCAAGCACCTGCCTCTCGCCTAGAATGTGTTGGGCTGGGTTATTATCCGGTGTCTGAGGTGTCGCTCAAGGAAATGTATAAACATTTTTAAAAACCGCTGGAGGTTTGCTTCATGCGGAGTACCCCACATCAAACAGACCTTGTGTCAGATTCGGGCAAGTGAGGTACTGCACAAATAATAAATAATTAAGGGAAAAAATGGCATTCTAAGTTTCCCATAAACAGTGGCAAATCTGAAAAGTTTAAATTTATATAAGAATGTTACATTTTATTTTGTATTTTAGTTTAGTTTTTAGTAGAAGGGAAGTCTTTGTAGCGTAGTGGCTAAAGTGCTGAACTGTGACCTCGTAGTAAACGAGTTCGAACTCCATTCGCACTATTATGTTCACTTTTAGACTAATACTCTTGGGAAAGGTATGAACACTGTCATTCTCCCTACTATAGGTAAAACAGTACTCCTATTGTTCTTCTGCAAGAATGGCTTTGGCATTAAATAACATATCAAGTTGATATGCCATTAAACAAAGTGTCTTGAGTATGACGTTAAACTGCATCTAATGGTAAAGTTCCAATCTGGAGCTCTGGGGAGTTTTGAGTGCCTTTATCGCCATTACTCACAGGTCCACTCTGACCCAGAGTGGTAGTACCTGTTAGAGTATCATCTATCGGTTAAAAAATGAGTTTAAAAATATGTTTGAAAAAATTTGCGTTTTTTTTTTTAAAGTTTTGAATATCTATCAATAATGAATAAAACAAAAGGTTTTCGGCATGAAATAACCCAGAAGGGTTGACATGCTGTAAAATCTAATCAAAGCTTTTAATGGAGCAAATTCATATACAATTGTTTATAGATTACTTAGTGAAATTAAAAAGATGCACATTCGCAACAAATATAGGTAGGCTTGAATTAAAAGAAATAAGGTGTTAAGTGTTACCTTAACGAACGGGACAGGTTTTAACGGTAATAGTTTTACGTTAGGAAGCACAGATTACGTTTCTGTTATTATTTACAAAGCTTTGCTTAGTTAAGTACAGACTACCAACTGTTACTAAGTGGTCACCCATCTAAATACTGGACAGACAAATCTCTGATTAATTTCGGTCATCTTGTTTTCATCAGGATTTTGCTTAGTTTGGCCGACAGGTTGCTTAGAATACCTGTTTTAACCAACTGGTCACCCATCAAAGTACTGAACGTGCTCAAAGCAGCTTAACTTTGGTGATCCCGCGGGAACCAGTACTTAGGTTCTCTATAATTTACTAAGCTTTCTTTCGTCTGGCCTCACAGGCCTCAGACCGCTTACAGTGCCTGTTCTAACTAAGTGGTCACTCATTAAGTACTGAACGTGCTCAACGATGCTTAACTTCAGTGATTTGACAGGAACCGTTACATTGTTCCCATAATAATTCACTAAGCTTTCTTTCGTCTTGCCCCACTGGTCACAGTGCGCTTGTTCTAACTAAGTGGTCACCCATTGAAGTACAGAGCAGATTCAACGCTGCTTAACTTCGGTCATCTGACAGGAACCGTTGCATTGTTCGCATAATAATATACTAAGCTTTGTTTTTTACTGACGTACCGACCTCATGTTTCTTATATTTCCTGTTATAACCAAATGGTTACCCATGTCAGTACTGAACATATCCAAAGCACCTTAACTTAGGTGATTCGTCTGGAATTGATTCGAAGGTGCCTTAATAAATTGTTAAGCTTCGTTTCGTCTGTCCCACCGGTTTGATTGCTTACCTTACCTGTTGTCACCAAGTGGTCACCCATCTAAGTACTGAACGGTTTTATCATTGCTTAACTTCACTGATCTAGTCCAAAGCGGGGACATCCAGCGTGATAACTGTTTTTATTTGGTTGTTGGCCGCACCAATGCAACTGACCCTTTTGTAACTGTTGAATTGTGCAATTTCGTAGAAAATTATCTTATAAAGCATTATTCTTCAACACAACATCGCAGCAAATAAACCAACACCCCTCAACTAGAAAGAAAAAAAACGGCTTTAATAAAACATATATAAAATGAAATCATATTTTTGTTGTTTATTTAATATTTTTTAATCTAACTTCACAGAAGAAACTTTTTTCTCGTTTAAAATTAACTCTTTGCCTACCAAATATCCTCCAATGGCTGTACAATCTTTTTGCTTTGTTTTTACCTGTATGATGAGACATTTCAAAGTTCACTATCTATTCAGATACCAGATGGCAGGGATGTTCTCCCAGTGACTTTTCAGTATAAACAATTGACTCGTGCGAAAACCGCTGCCAGCGGCTTCTGGTAGGGTCGCAGTGGAGGAAGAGCCGCTGAGAGTGGCTTAAAGTAGGCAAAGAGTAAAACCAGCTTTTATTGATGGCTCTATTTACGGGATGTTTTGTTTTATATTTCTTTTTTTTCTGTGTACGGTAAATTCATCGTGTGATAAATTTATTTTATGGTAAAATCAAAACCTGAAATTTATCGTATGTTAAAATTATCCCAGTAAATTCATCGTATCGTAAAATTATCCCCAGTAAATATATAGTATGGTTAATTTATTGCGGGTGAATTATTTGTGGCCCAATTCAAAATTGTATCATTGATTTAAAGAATTTAATAAAATGAGATAAAGAGCTAAGGTTAGGGTTATAGAAACACTATATTATAAGATCAACTAATCTGATACAATGAATTTAGCTGCGATAAATTTAAGGTGTCCTTTTGTGGTGTATTCGTTAGTAACCTGTACAAGTGACAGCATTCACCCTTGGTAGTTGAACCGTCTCCATCCAACGAATTCCTATAGCGAATTCATGTAAAGAGTAACAAGGAATGGGAAATCCACAAACCGTCCTCAAACCCCGCATTCATATCCCGGTCTGGGATAGGAGATGTCTTTGTTGGCCGCAAATCTTCCTCAGACTCCAAAAGCCATGGATTCCAGACGATAATGGAGACTCCCTTTAGCTGCGTTGTGGTCCTAATGCCAGTAGGTGTCTAACCAATCCGCCTTGAGAGGGAGGCCCTACAAGAAATTTAGTTTCGGACGGCATAGCTCTAACTACCAAGTTGTCACAACCATTCCACGGCGAGGAGGGGTTGGAATTTAGGGTGAAATGGTTAGTAAGCTAGTCTAATAGATCCATTACTACTGAATAGTGAGTTTTACCCTCGCTGGATGCCCCATACTTGTGACCTTGTGATGAATGGCTTGGGTAAATACCTACATGCAATAAAGTTACCAGATAAATGTATCGACAATGAATTTTCCTCGAGGAATTTACCTAGAATCGTGTAAAAAGCAATTACTAAAAACAAATATATTTTTATTATTTATTAATGATAGGAAAGCAATTACAATGCGTATAAAATAAAAAATAAAAGATGTTTACTCTTATCGATTTCAAAGTAACTTTATCATCAGAGACGTTTTCAGAAATGGACGCTTTTTGTGTCGTTTTTTTTTTTTTTTTTTTTTTTGTACGTTATAACCACGCGTCCCGTGTTTTTTTTTATAACACCACGTGGAAGAGTCGTGATAGCCGTTGTTCGATCAATTTCAATTTTATTCTTTTCATCTATTTATTATGTTTATGTATTTATTTATTTTTATTTATTTGTTTTATATATATATTATATATATATGTGTATGTGAAAAGTTTTGTAAAAGTTTTGCTGACAGAAATTCTGTTTCGACATTATGAATATGTCTTTTCAAAGCAACATTGTAAGCGGAAAATGAATAAATATATCTTTAGGAGGCACAGAACGCTCACTATCAGTAGAATTTTCAAAAAAAAATTTTTTAAATACGTATTTAATGTTAAAATAAAATAATTTATTTTAAAAATTAAGCATTTTTTTATCATAGAAATCAAGAGTTTTTAATAGTAAAAGTGTATATAAATATTAAAAAGTTCAGATAAATGTTCGGTTAAATAAAATTATAAAAATATACAAGTCCAACAAAAATCTGCAGAGTCGGGATCCTTATTACATCCGAAATTTGAGCTCCAGTGATATAATTTAAATAATTCCAATTTTGTTTTTTCTGGGACAGTATGAAAGGTAAAAATGGATATTGAATCCGACAATATATGTGTATATATGGAAGTTATACTAGGACTTAATTTTTTTTTTTTGTAAGAATTTTGCAAGTGACTCTCTCCCAGAAGATATTTCAAAATTTAAAGATGCTGGAACTTTTGTGTAAAAGGATATCAAAATTTTAAGGACATATTTAATCACCCTTTTCCCTTACCCGAGATATAAATGTGAATTTTGAGACCGCATGCGAATTTTTATATTCCCTTAATACTCCTTTGAAAATTCACATACAATCTCTAATACTATTTCTGCTACACCTTCCGCAAGAACTGACGCGTCCACTGTCCCATTGATGCGAGTGTCAAATTAGCAAGCTGGGGTGTTCCGTCGCAGAGAATTTCATCATTTCGACTGCTGGAATATCCGAACTTGAAGAAACATAAGCTCTTACGATGCGCCGTATGGCATCGATGTCACCTGCCTCTCAGAAGTACTGTTACCGAATAGCCTCGGCCGCACGAACAAGATCCCAGGCTGATGTATCCAATCATCTAACA
This sequence comes from Doryteuthis pealeii, assembly GCA_023376005.1. Taxonomy (NCBI): domain Eukaryota; kingdom Metazoa; phylum Mollusca; class Cephalopoda; order Myopsida; family Loliginidae; genus Doryteuthis; species Doryteuthis pealeii. The sequence continues at coordinate 78,304,572 of CM042147.1, read as the reverse complement.
GCACCAGCTCTGACAGATCTGGACGACACGGTGTAGCGTTTGCATTCGGGATACGGTGAATTCGTTGACCCACAGTGAATGCTGCAGCAGTAACAGTAAAGTAAGTAAAGTCGTGGCCTAAAGTCGGTATCAGCTAATCAGCGAGGGAGTCTGTCCTCTTTTCACTGGCGCTAGACCAAGGAGATTGTCTTTGCGTCTGAGGTGCAGCGCAAGACTTACCATCAGCTCCTTCCTTTACCGCACAGATCCCTGTGCTACTCATACGTTAAGTTGGCGAGGGCTGGTATCGAACTAGGAACCTTGGTAACAGTAACAGTATTCAATGCTGTCAAAAATATTAAAATCCTGTTTCTCTGAAGTTTTGAGATGAGGCTTGATAATTTATTTTGTTTAGAGAAAATTCGAACCATCATTCAATCCACGGGAATAGACTGTTCTCATTCTGTTAACCATAACTGGGTACAAGTATGAAGCTGTGTTAACTATTGTTCGAAGTTCCGTGTAGGCTCCCGATTACGACATCAAAGTTCCCGAGTTCGAAAAAATTGTTCCTAAGTTTGAGAAGGTTCCCTAACCAACAAACAATACCTGAAGAGAGCCGGAAGGCACTTTGACCGAAACGTTATGTAGATAACAATAAAGATGAGAACAATAGTCCGAATAATACAAATAATACAATTTTAAATCCTGTTTTTTTTTCAATATGACTCTACGTATGAATGAAAATAAAAGAAAACAAATTGTCAGTTTACTAAAATGTGAATTTTTATTCTTTATCTATATCTATCTATCTGTCTATCTATCTCTATATGTATCTATCTGTCTGTCTATCGATCTATCTATCTATCAATCTATCTCTATATATATGCGCGCGCATGTGTGTGTGTGTGTAGAAATTTATGTCTGTCAAAGAATATCCCAGTGATGCCTACACTAATGATCCGATCATGAAAACTTTTACCGACATGTTCAGCTAATATTCTGTAACAGGACTGGATAATTGGGTTGCATTTCAAGAGAAATCAATAATGAACCCCTGGGAGTATCTATACAATGGAGGAACGTTTCAGCGAGAAAGGGTAAAAGGAAGTAGTTATAACCCCCTCCCCCTTCTCACTCGGTTATAATATAATAATTTTGATGACTTCCTCAATTGTTCAGTGTTTGTTCTTGAGCGATAAGGCAGTAAGTTTGCTATTCTTATACATTAATTTTTTGAATAAGTTCGACACTCTTCGAGCTCAAACTTCTCTGGCTTATTCACTCTGAATGAAGAAACTTAGATTGAAGGATTTACGATGTAAATATATATTTATAGTTCCTCACAAAAATGATCTGTCATAAACACACCAAGCAAAGGTTGCTATTGAAAAGCGGAGTTTACTAGGTTTGAATTATGTTTTCCTTCTATGTGAAATGCAAACAGACTCAACCAGGATTTGAACACGGGATGCCATTTCCATTTCCCTCGATGGTAACCATTACATCACAAACACCTCCATGGATTTCAAAAGTACTCAAATATATTTTAAGTTATATATCATTGTGAAATTGCACTTAAGTGATAGCTATTCTTCCTTTCCATCTATGGGTTAAATAGAATGTTTGGACCATATGACCTTTAGGCACCCCTTTTGCTTTGCTGATTCATAAGTATATTTTTTCATTTACACCGTCAACATCCAGTTGTTTGTTAGGGGTTAGGGTTAGGGGTTAGCGTTAGGGTTTAGTTTTATAATTTAAAAAAAAAACTCTAAAAACCTCCTAACAAACAACAGGATGTTAACGGTGTAAATGAAAAAATGGTCCGAATGTTTATAAAAAAATGGGTATCCATTAAGAATGAATTTATTTCAAAACTTTGTCGACATTAAATGACCCACTGAGGTTGATATGCCATAAAACAAACCAAACCAATTGTTGTATACCTCTTTCTTTACTTTCTTAGGTTCTTCTTCTAGCGTCTCTGATATCTTAAGTTCTTCTAGGTCTCTTCTAACATCTCTTCTAGTGTCTTGACTTCTCTTGGTTGTCGGTCGCACTTAAATCATTTCTTCTTCTAGATCAGTCTTGTTACCAAGACATTCACCAACTACAAAACCGTGTTATTTTCTTAAGCTTTTATTTACTTAACTAAACATTTCATGTAACTAAACATCTGACTAACATAGCGCGCGTATGCAGTGAGTTCCAGTTAAGGCAGTACATCTCTGCCCGACGTCAAACTGAAATCTGAGGACCCAACCAGGTCCCACGTGACTTCACATATTTCGTGGGCTTTCTGTACTATTCCATGGAAAGTCCCGCTCGTGATATGAAAAGCGCCATCCCTTTAGAAATACAGGGGATTGACAATAATCTTATGCAACCGCATAGATTATGTAACACAATGGCTAAATGCTATACTTCCTGAACGCCCAACACTTGAGATCTTGAGCCAGACTTGACTTTGCAGAGCGAGATAATGCGTGTGTGTGAGCGTAGTGCGATATTTAGAAGGATAGCTTTGTAGATTACTAGCTTGTAAGGTTTCAAAGAAAGAGATGGTCGAAAAATACCGAGGGAGCCCGGGAAAAAATGCAGGTAGGTAAATAAGCCGACAGACCGATCGACAAAGAAACAGATAGATGCGAAATAAATAAGAGGCGATCAAGTACGCTGAGCTTGGGAGGCTCATTAACATTTCCAGAGACCGTCCAAGCAGATCTCGCGCTGGTCACGGCCGACGAGATTTCGTCGGGCAGATGTCCTGACGCGGGGAATGTAAAACCGAGAAATGAATATGCCGTAATGTTAGTTTT
>CM042147.1:78251771-78296771 GCA_023376005.1 Doryteuthis pealeii | reverse complement strand
TATGTGTCTCATTCTCCAGGACAGATTCAGGCGTGTGCATATACCATTTAGTTGAATGGTGAAAACTGAATTTCTTGCACAGTTCCCAGCGAATCACCTTTCCCACCCAGTCGTGTCTAGTCTTGTACTCTCTTTGTGCAAGTTTACTGAATTCGCTTATTATGTGATTGGCAGTCCCGTCTCTTTCCCAAGACATTCTACATTATCTATTATTATTATTATTATTATTATTATTATTATTATTATTATTATTGTTGTTGTTGTTGTTGTCTATATAATGGGATAAGACATCCAACAATTTATATAAGTACTATTTGTCTACAACAGCTGGAACATTGTTACAAACATATTATTTAATTATTCTTATTGGTATGCTATACACGTGGGCACATATCTATGCTCGTGTATGTATATGCGCGCGCGCGAGTGTGTGTGTGTGTGTGTGTGTGTGTGTGTGTGTGTGTGTGCACGTGTGATTGTTGGTGTGTATCTTCTGACTCACAGGCAAGTTTATTTACATAGGCACACACCTGCACTTCAAGTATACGTTAATTTAGACACACTGCCGTCTGGGTGATTTTTTTTCGAATTTTTCTTACAGCCAGACATATCTCAACATATACTCAGGCACGCTAATATCCACCCCACCCCGTAGAAATCTCAAATAATACCCACATACCCCAGGGTATATTCTCGCGTATTTCCAATTCTTTTTTTTTCTTTTTTTCTTTGTTTTTGTTTTTGTTTGTCTTTTCGTTATGAACTTTTTTACTCCATCATCCGGCGAACCAAACACAAACGACCGGAAGGTGCGCCATTTTACCTTGTTTCTCTCTTCCGGTTCGTTGACTCTGCGCCGCCATTACCCTCTCCCCACCCTCGGGTATTTGGTATTTTGGACGAGGATAAGCAAGATGGTTACCGACAGCTAAACAAAGGAGCAGGGAACGAACGAAGAATCATTTCTCAATTTTCCAATTACGTTCATCGTTTTCGCATTCGTCATATTTATATGCGCCTATGGGCTTGTTCGGATAGTAATGTCACATTCTGTCAATAGAATAACAAAAAGCAAAGATGGCTGAGCGGCCTATTGTCAGTATCAACCGAACTGCGAGGAAGTCTATACCCTTTTCGCTAGCACTGGACCCGGAAGGTTCTTTTTGCTGAGGTGGAGCATCACACCTACCGCCAGCTTCCTACTTTACCGCACAGATTATACAACCTATTTTGTACAATTCAACGCGCCAATTACGTTCATCGTTTTCGCATTCGTCATATTTATATGCGCCTATGGGCTTGTTCGGATAGTAATGTCACATTCTGTCGATAGAATAACAAAAAGCAAAGATGGCTGAGCGGCCTATTGTCAGTATCAACCGAACTGCGAGGAAGTCTATACCCTTTTCGCTAGCACTGGACCCGGAAGGTTCTTTTTGCTGAGGTGGAGCATCACACCTACCGCCAGCTTCCTACTTTACCGCACAGATTGTACAAACCTATTTTGTACAATTCAACGCGCCAATTACGTTCATCGTTTTCGCATTCGTCATATTTATATGCGCCTATGGGCTTGTTCGGATAGTAATGTCACATTCTGTCGATAGAATAACAAAAAGCAAAGATGGCTGAGCGGCCTATTGTCAGTATCAACCGAACTGCGAGGAAGTCTATATCCTTTTCGCTAGCGCTGGACCAGGAAGGTTCTATTTGCTGAGGTGGAGTATCACACCTACAGTCAGCTTCCAACTTTACCGCACAGATTATAAAACCTATTTTGTACTATTCAACGCGCCTATTGTGAGTATCAACCGAACTGCGAGGAAGTCTATATATTTTTCGCTAGCGCTGGACCAGGAAGATTCTTTTTGCTGAGGTGAAGCATCACACCTACCGTCAGCTTCCAACTTTACCGCACAGATTATAAAACCTATTTTGTACTATTCAACGCGCCCATTGTCAGTATCAACCGAACTGCGAGGAAGTCTATACCCTTTTCGCTAGCGCAGGACCCGGAAGGTTCTTTTTGCTGAGGTGGAGCATCAAACCTACCGTCAGCTTCCTACTTTACCGCACAGATTATAAAATCTATTTTGTACTATTCATGCGTTGTCGGTGATCGGAATCAAACCAGCAACCTTGCGATTTCTAGGCGGGTGCTCTACTGACTGAGCTAAACCGGTTACAATGCGGAATAGAAATATAAAAACAAACAATTCAAATACACTGCTGCCTTGACTTACGAGTGGACCAATTTACGAGTTTTCCGAGATACGAGCTATCACTCGATCGATGTTTTCTTTTGTGTTGAGAGCTAAAAATTTAAGATACGAACGAGCTTCAGATAAGCTTATGTTAGTAAGTCCACTAAAAACATTTGTTTCCAATTTTCTTAGGCTAAATAAAAACATTAATTATTTATAATATATAATACATATATTGTCTTTGGTTGTCTTTGAAAATTTAAGTTGAAAATATTTTTAAAGGTGTACATTCATGACCGATACTTCCTCTCTCTCTCTCTCTCTCTCTCTCTCTCTATATATATATATATATATATATATATATATGTATATATGTTGTTCTGGTTCCAACGGGAGAAAATGTAATATTTTATAAAAAAAAGAAGGTCCGCAAAATGTATCGTTCTCAGAAAAAATGTTTTATTCTTTTTATTTTACATATGCAACACGTGTTTCAGATATTCTGGTATCTTCTTCAGGCTTTGGTCAATACATATATTGATATACATATATATATATATATACATATACACATACATAGGTTATACGTGTTTATATGTATATATATATATATATATATATAATATATATATATATATAGAGAGAGAGAGAGAGAGAGAGAGAGAGGGAGTATCGGTCATAAATGTACACCTTTAAAAATTATTTTCAAGTTAAATTTTCAAAGACAACCAAAGACAATATATGTATTATATATTATAAATAATTAATGTTTTCTGTGCTCAAATATATATATATATATATATATAGAGAGAGAGAGAGAGAGAGAGAGAGAGAGGGAGAGGGGGAGAGAGAGGGGGAGGGATATATATATATATATATATATATATATAAGTTGACGTTAAAACGTTTTGTTTTTTTAAGCCTTCTTCAAATATTACGATGAAATATATTTTTTATTATAGATTTTTATCACTGTTTAGACACATTTTTCTTCCTAATGGCCTGATGAAGGTTTAAACACCGAATCGTTTTAACGTCGACTTTGCCATCTATAAATTTACTGTTTTGGAATACTTTGGGGGGGGGTAGTTTTTTTGTTTTGTTTTAGTTTTTACATATCGTCGGATTTATTTCTATATTTTTCAACATTATATTATATGCTTTGTGGTGCTTTTTTTTTTTCGCGTACTGTTTGAGCACAGAAACACGGCTGAATGAGAAGAACAGATACTACACTCTAATCCCAGCCCGTTGGTTTGGGCTATGACAACAAACATACAAAGACTATAGTTTCTGGCACTTTCCATTATGCTGAGTTCCATGGACAAACGGCCACACAGGCGCACAAACTTCGACCTAGTAGTGTAGATTTCCCTTTGTTTCTTGTGTGTCCATACCAGTTTACACTTAACATTTTTATGTGTTTATCTAGCATACTCATCGCAGTAACCTCTTGAAATACATACCTCATTTATCACTGCTAGATACTGTAATATTTATTCATATACTTGACAGTCGTTTACCTTGTTTAACTACTCCGCCTCTATTTCCCTTGCTGTTAGGAGTCACATGCTTCAAAGTACAGGATAAATGGGGAACCATAATTCCAATGTTAAATATGAATAATTATACTTTATAATGCCAGACTTTTATTATATAAAAATAATTAAAATGCATTGGTTTTAATAATATATCTTCTATCAATAAGAGAGATTCGCTTCCGGTTTTTGTCTGTAATAAAAACTTACGTCACATTACCCAAAATCGTCATAACATAGAATAAATACACTCAAAATTTGAACATGCAGCATTAGATGGTCCTCATTGTTTTTTAAAACAAGTTTTAATAAATACATGACTGGTATTATATATCTATATATAGTTTGTTTTATTTTAATATATATTTAAAGTTTCCATTTCAAATTGTTTTATTTTTTAATCCTTTAATGAATTTGATGATTTTACTTACTTAGGGTACAAACTCGCTGACATTGAATTTTTAACTCCCTACCCTCAGGCAATATGTTTCAAAAATCTATTTTTACATCGCCCGGATGGTGTTTTTTTATTTTGCTAGTCTAAATAATATATTTAATAATAATATTTATATTTTCTTATATTAATTATATTTAATAATGCATTTAAATAATATATTGGAAAAATAATAAAAATAATTGAAATTTATATTTTATTATATAGAAATAATTAAAATGCACTATAAATATATTAGTTTAAATATAAATGGGGAACCATAATTCCAATGTTAAATTCTATCTTAATTAAAGTCATATGCTTCAAAATACAGGATAAATGGGGAACCATAATTCCAATGTTATTTAGAGAGCAATATAATGGTAAGTGAGCAGGGGCTGACGGACCATTGCTAGTGACGTCAGTTTTCATATCGCTCAATACTTGTGGCCTTGGGCCAAATTAAGTTAAGTTTCGTAAATTACAATTCAGAGGTTGTCTTTGTATTCTTGAAACATTTGTTGAAAAATCTCATTTAGTCACATTTCGTGGAGTATATTGGTGAGCCTATGAACTTTTCAGTCGACCCTCGTACATTTTTATCATTGTGAATTTAAGAATTAAACCATAGCACGCTTGCAAAAACTATCTAGTGTGTATTTACCCAACCCATCCTCGTGGTGGCCTGAAGTTAGTATCAGCCAGACAGCGAGGGAGTCTATCCCCTTTTCACCAGTACTAGACCAAGGATATTGTTTTTGCGGATGAGGTGGAGCGCCACACATACTATCAGCTCCTTACTTTACGGCACAGATCCTTTTGCTACTCATACGCTGAGTTGCTGAGGGCTGGTATCGAGCAAGGAACCTTGTGGTTCCTAATCGGACACTATACCGACTGGGACGGGGGATTTAGTATATAATGAGACAGTTTGGTTTTTTTTTATATATTGTTGAGGTTCCAATGTTCTTTTATTTGCAGAGGAATTAATGATTCGTTCAATTTCGTAAAATATTATTATATGTCCATTTCCTACGACAATAAATACTGTCTATAACCGAAACTATATCACTTCTCAAGTCACAATTCCCTTAGTTATCAACGTCACATTCTCCACGATTTTATTTTTGTTTAAACCTCAATTATTAATAGAATTATTTTACATTATTCATACTGCTGACCATATCTACATACTAGATATTAGGTCACAAGGCCCTATTAATGTGGGACCACCCACGAGTCAAGACTCATGGGTGGGTGGGTGCAAAAAATGCGTTGATTCCGTCGGCATTCCACCTCAAGGGGGCGCCTCAGACACTGAGCAATAAACCTAGCTCTGCAGCTTTAGGTCAAGAGGGCAGGTGTTGCCTGGGGGGGGGATGGCCCCCTGGGATCAACGATGTTAGATTATAAGGTCCAGGGCCGAATCCACTGGACCACCCGGTCGAAACCGGAGTTAGAGGTATTTGCCTCATACCCCACTTGTATGGGCTGGGCACAAGGCCTCGTTTTAATGTGGGCCCACCCACAAACCGAAGCTCATGGGTGGGAAAGAACAAAAATTGCGTCGATCCCTTCGGCATTCCCCCTCAAGGGGGCACCTCAGGCGCTGGGCAATAAACCCAGCCCTGCCCCCAAGGGGGCAGGTATTGCCTGGGGGGATAGACCTCTGGGATCGACGCTATTAACTTGTAAGGTCCAGCGGCCGAAGCTCGCGGGCCCCCCGGTCGAAACCGGAGTTAGATGTATTTGCCTCATACCCCACTTGTATGGGCTGGGCACAAGGCCTCGTTTTAACGTGGCCCCACCCACAAGCCGAAGCTCATGGGTGGGAAAGAACAAAAAAAAGGGGGCGCCTCAGGCACTGGGCAATAAACCCAGACCTGCCCCTTTAAGTCAAGGGGGCAGGTATTGCCTGGGGTGATAGACCCCTGGGATCCACGCTATTAACTTGTAAGGTCCAGCGGCCGAAGCTCACTGGACACCCGGTCGAAAGCGGAGTTATATATGTTGGACATATCTACATACTAATAACATGCAATTGCATCTTTATATACAACAAAATAGCGGTTTAGAGTGTGGAGGGAAGGCTAATTTGCATATTCATCTTTAAAATTTGATTTTGATATAGATGTGTATAGTATTATTGATTTCTAATTGTTTGGTTTTATCTTAATGAATATGAGCAAAATTCTCAGGGATAAATCTTAAAAGAAGTCCATTAACGAGAAGAAATAACTGTAATTTTATTCTTTACTTCCTATTTTAACTAAATGGTTAAATTAGGAAAATTTAGCAATGAAAGACGGGAGAGATGGAAGAGTAAGTTTCAGTTGTTCTATTTTTCTATTATATCCCCTCTGTTTGAAACCTTTTTATCTGCATTCTTATTTAGTTTCATTAGCATTTCAAATTTAATATGATATTTTATTACATTAAAAATTAAATACTTCCACCCGGAATGTGCAAATATTATCTGGTATTTATTTTTTTTAAAGTTAGCCACGTCTATCATTAACTTTGAACAAAAAATATAATTCGAATGTGTTTTCTTTCATGACTGGTCAAGTAATAATGAATCTTAAACCTTTCGAACAGCATTCCAATGTTCTAACCATTGAGTGAAACCTGCAGAACGTGCAAATAAAAAACCGTGACCCCCGGGCATTCGTTAATGGTTTCGTTTTGTCGAAAACACCTCGTAAAGAAATGTCAAAACGTTACCGGTAAGTACAGATTTATGACCAATGCTACAAAATAAAAATACTCGTTTGCTCTTCCTTCTTCTTCTTCTTCTTCTTCTTCTTCTTCTTCTTCTTTATTTGTTTACTGACTAAGGAGGTTATGTCCGTGTTTGCCGTTGGTAAAATTGTTTTATACGAGATCTGTTCAAAAAGTATCAAGACTGAAGCTGTCTTAACCCAGATATATATAAACAATCAATAAAACTTTCATTTTCGTCCTTGTTTCTTACACCTTTGTTTAATGGCATATCAAGCTTCGTGGGTTATTTAATGCCAAAGCCATTATTGTAGAACGGTACTGGCACTATTTAATCCATACCTGGGACATGAGGAGTATCATACCTTTCCCAAAGGTATCAATCCAAATATGAATGTAATCGCGCGACTAGAGTTCGAATGCATTTACTACGATATCGCAGTATTGATATTATTGATATTCCTGGGCACTGATGAAGAAGTAAGGATGAACTCATAAATAACGTTCTCGTATGTACACCTACATATAGACACTTCAGAGTAGGCCGATCAGCAAAAGATTACATTCATCAGCCTTGTGCGTATACTGAATGTGTTGTATACCCTTTCTTACTTCTAACTTCTGGTCGTACTTTCTTCTGGCCGGCTTTGGTTCTATCTTCTAACATCTTGACTTGGTCTGGTCTAGCGTCTCGGATCTCCTAAGGTCTGGTTTTCTATTGCTATGTTCCTGCTGGCTGGTCGTCCTGGATTCATTTCTTAGTCTTGTTACCAAGACATTCATCAACCACAAGAACATATTACTTATACAAACTTTTATTTCCTTAACTATACATTTCATGTAACTAAATATCTGACTAACATAGCGCGCGTGAGTTCCAGTTTTAGGCAGAGCATAAAATGGCCGACTGCTCTGCCTGACGCCTAACTGCAAACTGGGGACCGAACAGGTCCCACGTGACTTCACGTATTTTGGCGGGCTTCTGTAATTTTCCATTGAAGGACCCGGCCATGGTATGAAATGGGTCATCCCCTCAGAATTACCGGGGACCGACAATAAATCTTATGCAACCGCATAGATTATGTAACAGATGCTGTGAGGAGGACCTGCAAGGAGCGATGATCAATAGGGACGAGTGTTGAGAGAGAGTCATGGAAATCCGTGCTATCAACACGGCCTTATAATGATGATGCTGATATGGTTTCGAGTTACGGATGCTAATCATTAGAAAGCAATTATAGTTCTAAGTAACTCTTCTTAATTCAAAGAATTTACACACGGATATCCGCCCTGTCGGCTGGGGCGTTAGAATGCACCGACTGCACCTCTGCAGAGGGGTAAGACTCCCCCAATGGGGCCACCTGTTGGCCGTGGGTGGCGACCCGTGATGCTTAAGGATAGAGCCCAGGTGGATGAGCAGTTCATGACATACAAATACTCCACTTTGGCCCTATATTGGGCTAGACGGGCGGTCTGAGAGGCCCCCTCGGTCAATCGGCTGGCCACGTCAAGCCCTAGCACATATATGATTTTCCCAACCCTATTGCCCTTATGGCAAGCCCCAACCCCTTTTTATCATATGAGTGCTAGAAGGCGGTGACTGAGGGTCTACATGTCCTGGGAATGACCTTAAACTCTATCTGATGGTGAGGTTCCAGTTTTGGAGGTTTCGGGAATGTGGAGCACCCCATTTATCACCATTGCTCCCTGGTCCACTCTGACCCGGAGTGGTAGTATCTGTTAGGGTCCCATCTATGGGTTAAATAGAAAAATGTATTTATAAAAAAATTGCATTATCCATTAAGAATTGAATTATTTCAAAACTTTATCGGCATTAAATGACCCACTGAGGTTGATATGCCGTAAAACAAAACAAACCAAACCAAACACACGGATATATGATTTCAATTATTCTTATCAAATAGTAATTTTTATCAAATAATTATATGATTTCAAGTAAGCATTATTATTCAACCCTTTGCCTACCAAATTGCTCTCGTGGCTGTACCAAATTTTCTTGGTATGTTTACCAAATTGCACAGTTATATGGTTATGATTGGATATTTCAAAGTTCACTATCTATTCACATCAGAACTCATTCTATTCAAATAAATTCATATTATTATTTTAATCTGAGTCGTTCTGCTCAATTATAATTAACTAAACACCAGTGACTTACGGTAGCGTCCCAGTGATGGGAGAGCCGCTCTGAGAGGTTTAAAGTAGACAAAGAGTTAATAACAGTAACAATTATTTATTTGAATTATTAGGTGTGTGATTTTCAACATAATTCTTGAAGGCTTGAATTATTTCAAGCAAATATATAGTTAATATATATATATATATATATATATATATATATATATATATATATATATATATATATATATACGTGTGTGTGTGTGTGTGTGTGTGTGTGTGTAGGAAAGACAATTATTTCTCAACATGAATTCGCAAGAGGTAAGACACATTTTATCTTCTCCAATATTCTATATAATAATTATAATAATCCAATGCTTCAATAGAGAGTCCTGTGTATGTGAGGAGGGCTTTTCCATTAATGACCTCTCTTAAAAATTATTTCTTTTATTTTTATGAGATGTCCTTTGGAAAAGATCTTTTTCATTTATTCCATTCATTTCATTCATTTGTTATTCTATTCATTAATTCATTTTACAGTAATTCTTAACTAATAATATATATATATATATATATATATATATATATATATATATATATAGCATTCTGGGGGATTTTCGCTGATGACCGCAAACTAAAAGCGTAAACGCAACGCTCTCCTATATAAGGGATGGAGCACTCTATGACGGCCTTTACATACAAAGCGATGTGTGTATCAAAATAGTTAAAATCCCCTTCGAATTCTGTAGGTGATAACAGCCTGATGGTTAAGGTGAGGGACTGACACTGAACCGATCGGATTTCAATTCTGGCTGTAGGTAGCTTACAAATGTCTAGCCACACTGTAGAGACTTGATAAGTTGAAACACGTGTCGGTGGATGACAATATATATATATACACACACACACACACACCTTATTATAATGTAGATTGTGTGTTTTTCTGTCTGTAACCGAAACTATATTACTACTCAAGTCACAATTCCCTTCGTTATTTTCATCACATTCTCCATGATTTTATTTATATTTAAACCTCAATTATTAATAAAATTACTTCACCTTTTTAATAGTGTTGTCCATATCTACATACAAATAACATGCAATTGTATTTATATATACAAAAACTAGCGGTTTACAGTGTGAATGGGAAGGCTAATTTGCATATTGATATTAAAAATGTGATTTTATTAAATATGTGCTTAGTATTATTGATTTCTAATTGTTTGCTTTTATTTTAATGAATATTAGCAAAAATTTCTTCAATGAATCTTAAATGAAATCCATTAACAAGAAAAAATAACTGTCATTTTATTCTTTATTTCCTAATTTAACTAAATATTTAAATAAGTAAAATTCAGCAATGAAAGACGGGAGTGATGGAAGAGTAAGTTTCATTTCTATTTTTCTATTATACCCCTACTCTGTTACATATCTTTTTATCTGCCTTCTTATTAGACTTTCTAATTTAATACGATATTTCATTACATTAAAACTTAAATACTTGCACCCGGAGGGTGCATATATTTGCTAGTATATATAAGAAAGATTCTGTATGTATGTATGTTATATGTAGAACGAGGACGGGCATGCGCACCTCCTTTAATTGTCAGAAAAAGTAATGGGTACTTACCTCCCAGCAGCTTCAGGCAGGGTAAGTGAAGATTGAGAAACGCCTGCCTTGTTTTTGATCATATTTATTACATAAGTGTTTGCATTAAAGGTCACATGTTGACGCATGTGTCACATATCACAGCTTGCCCTATGATATAAGGGGCTTGTTTTGATGCAAAGATCATTCTCGGTTTTTACCATTCTACTTATAACACTTCGATCGTTTCCATAGAACTACATTGATCCTCGACTAGTAGACGGTGATACCGGATTTCTGAACCAAAGTCGCAACGCCCGCAGCCTGTTGCAAGACTACTTCTGCCCACTTACAGATACGAGCTAAGGTGTTTATTTTTCCGTCTCTGTCAGACGCCTGGTTTGGGAGTAATTTTTCGGGCCATATTACCTTTAGGCACCCCTTTTTGATCTCGATTAAGAAAGGACATGTTTTTCATTTACACCGTCAATATCCAGTTGTTTTAACAGATGATGTTTAGAATTAAGACATAAGTAACTGGTCTGCTTAGTGACAATTACAGATAATAAAAATTTTCAAACGATAATAGCTTCAAGTGAATATTCTTAATGCAAATAATATGCCCAGTTTTATGGTTTCTAATATTCCTATGTAATAATTATAATTATTAATTATTAATTAATTATAATTTTCACACATCTATTTGATTCAGAGATGAGACCTTAATAGGTACTACTACTCTGGGTTAGAGTTCACCTAAGAGTAATAACAACAAAGCAATTACTGCACACTCCCCAGAGCTCCTAAGCGGGAGTATCACCATAGGATGCATTTTATTGTTAAACTCAAGATATCCTTTTGGTTTGGTTGCAGTGTTTCTTACACCTCTGCAAGGGATGCCTATTATAGACAGCGTATAAGTAGCACAGAGATCTGTGCGGTAAAGTAAGGAGCTGATGATAGGTGTGGCGCTCCACCTCGGACGCAAAAGCAATATCCTTGGTCTAGCGCTAGTGAAAATGGGATAGACTCCCTCGCTGATTGGCTGATACCGACTTTAGGCCACCCCGACGACTTTACTTTACTTTTTTATGTTTTTATACAATACAATATTTTTCTCATTAAAAAAAACATAACGAAAAATTAGGATGTTTTTTTTTGTTTTTTTTTTTTGGGGGGGGCGTTTTTTTGTTGTTTTTTTTTTAACGGATTAATGACATTTCAGTTAATTTCAATGTGTAAATTTGGTTTGATAAACGAGCGGAACAAACTAAACTCGTAAGTCAAGTCAGCACTCTATCTAAAATACTATTCTCAGGACATTTACATTTTCTTTCCGGAACATTATGGATTATTTTGAAAATCACGTTTTAAGTATTATTTTAAAACAGTATTATTTTATTATTTTTATTATATTATTATTATTATTTTAAAACAGAATTATTTTATTATTTTAAAACAGTAGTATTTTAAAGTATTATTTCAAAACAGTAGTATTACATTTTTTATTATTTTATAACAGTAGTATTATTTTTATTATTTTAAAACAGTAGTATTATTTTTATTATTTTATAACAGTAGTATTATTTTTATTATTTTATAACAGTAGTATTATTTTTATTATTTTATAACAGTAGTATCATTTTTATTATTTTAAAACAGTAGTATTTTAAAGTATTATTTTAAAACAGTAGTATTTTATTATTTTAAAACAGTAGCAATGATTTAAAAGGTAGACGATAAAAGAATGAGTGCAGGTTGCATTTTAAAATCCAATAGATGGGGGAAATGTTGTTTTTGTATTCTTTTTTTTTTAACTTTTCTTCTTGATTTTTTTTTTAATTCGTCAAACAGGTGATGTATTATGATATTTTTTCCTATTTTCTTATTAATATCGTCAGCAAAAAAAAAAAAAAATCGCGATATATCAGCGAATCGAAAGGAATTAAACACATCAGTCAACACTGTTCTTCAATAAGAAATGATAGAGAAATGAAAATGGCGGTGCCAAGGCAAGAGAGTATTAAAAACAAATAAAACTAAGACAGAACGGCTAAAATAATTTCGGTGAAATATAACCTCATAAATTCTGGAATCTTACTTCTTTTTTTTTCTTTTTTAAGAGATGAGTTTGTTTAGACAGTAAATGAGGCGTGACGACACGGTTGAAATTGATGATTTAACACCGGTCGATTAATGGCGGAAGGTCGTTCCAGCTTGCACCTGGCGCTGGAGGTTAGATGCCCATTTCGTGGGTGGCAATCTCCACGAAGCCCCTGATATCGTCGCGACCTGTCTAAGCCACTGGGCTGAAAGCAATGAGCAGGGAATTAGGCCACCTGTGATCTGGTTAATATAGACTGAGACTAAAGTTCCTATCTTTTGCAAAATTGTTGGGAAATCTTAAGTCTCTTAGGGATTTCCTAGGTATATGAAATCAGACAATTGTAGTAAGTTTTAACAAGCCTTATAGAGTGTCTTTCAAATTTACTTTTAAGTTTACTCAGATCTATATTGCTTGTAAGTTAGTCAAATGTAGTACGTCGTTTACAAACCTTATATAGTGTCTTTCAAGTATACTCAGATCTTTATTGCTAGTGCAATCAGTCAAATGTAGTACGTCGTTTACAAACCTTATAGAGTGTCTTTCAAGTTTATTCAGCGCTTTATTGCTTGTGCAATCAGTCAATTGTAGTACGTCGTTTACAAACCTTATAGAGTGTCTTTCAAGTTTACAAAGCGCTTTATTGCTTGTGCAATCAGTCAAATGTAGTACGTCGTTTACAAACCTTATAGAGTGTCTTTCAAGTTTACTCAGCGCTTTATTGTTTGTACAATTAGTCAACTGTAGTACGTCGTTTGAAAACCTTATAGAGTGTCTTTCAAGTTTACCCCACTCTTTATTGCTTGTGCAATCAGACAACTCTAGTACGTCGTTTACATAACTTATAGAATGTCTTTCAAGTTTGCTTGTGCAATCATTCAACTGTAGTACGTGTTTACAAACCTTATAGAGTGTCATTCAAGTTTACTCAGATCTTTATTGCTAGTGCAATCAGTCACATGTAGTATATCGTTTACAAACTTTATAGAGTGTCTTTCAATTTTACTCAGATCTTTATTGCTAGTGCAATCAGTCAACTGTAGTACGTCGTTTACAAACCTTATAGAGTGTCTTTCAATTTTACTCAGATCTTTATTGCTTGTGCAATCAGCCAACTCTAGTACTACACTGTTATGGTCAGAATTATTTCCGTTGCCTCTTGACATGTCGTAAAAATGATTGGCCAAGGTGGTACATTCCAAATAGCAGAGTCTATAAATTGATAAATAAAATGTTAGAAATAAATTTTAGTAAGTCAGAATCGTCTGGCGAAAATGGTCGAAATTTCCAGCATGCTGGGAATATGAAATCTTCGTGACTAAAATAGATATGTATAGGTAAATATATGGTATTGCTGTAATTGGTGAGAAGAATATAAAACAATGCGAGAAGCGACAATGAATGAGCGACACTAGATGTCAGCGATAGAGATTTGACGCTGCGACAATCAAAGAATTAAATGAGAGGCTGGGTTCAGGGTAGCGTTGTAGCTTAGACAAGCATCTGGTTGTCTTGCAGATGCAGCTTTTTAGATCAGCACTGGTGGCTGGACACAGAATCAGATGAAATGGACGAAATTGTCTAAAGAACACACATTGTGAAAAGATTTCTTGGACGT
Organism: Doryteuthis pealeii; assembly: GCA_023376005.1. Classification (NCBI taxonomy): domain Eukaryota; kingdom Metazoa; phylum Mollusca; class Cephalopoda; order Myopsida; family Loliginidae; genus Doryteuthis; species Doryteuthis pealeii. The sequence continues at coordinate 78,282,426 of CM042147.1, read as the reverse complement.
CAAATTGTAGCAAATAAGGTTTTTATTCTCAGCAAACCGGTGCTCCGAGTTAACTCAGATTTGCGATAGAGATGGGCGGTTAATTGTCTCAGCAGAGACCTTGGATAGTCTGAAACATATGGCTGATTGTGTGTCTCTATTGGACAAAGATGTGTCTTGCTTTTACGAGTATTTAGTCTCTTTGTCTTGTCTCAGATTTGGGATAGAGAGGGGCTGTTGTCTCATCAGTGATATTGTCTAGTCTATACGCCTTGGCTGGTTTATGTCTCTAACCGACCAAAACGTGCGTTACTTTTATGTGGATTCAATCTCTTTGTCTTATCTGAGTCGACAAACGTTCATTAATCACGAAATTTCCGCTTGAACCAGGCCAACCAAATTCACTCTACTTCTTCGTTCCTGACGTCTCTCGAACCGTTACAACTAATATTAATAAACAAAACAATTTTTAAATCGATAAATTTATTTCAGTATTTCATTGAAATCGATTAAAAATGGCGTAGTCTAGTTCTTTGTTCAAGATCATCCGAGAAAGGACTGTGTGACAGGAACATTTCTTATTCAAAACCAATACTCTTGCAAGAATGCTTTACGAGGTTGGTGCTCTAGATGACAAAATCGAAAATTGCACTCCGCTTTCAATTGTCTATGCGTCTGTCGTGTGTCTGTCTATTGTCAAGTGCATGTAGGGAAATCAGAGACACCTCGAAACTGGCAATAATCGCGCCCCGTGCCAGATATTCAAACGCTATAAGAAATGTACGTCATCACCTGCCATCTTCCAACTCAGCATTTTTATCTTCGATCCTTTTACAGATAACCGTGTCAAATACCAATGCGGCTGTGCCAGGATGTCAGAATCGGCCATTAAAACTCTTTGTATTTTTCGTACGCACGACTCTTCGAAAATCGGTGGGGTGGGGGTGGGGTCGTGAAACGGAGCCTCGTGATAGGGATTAAGATTAGCTAGTTTTGGCACGCGAAGGGAGATAACTCCGAGATTGGATTCCTGCGTATGTATACCTAAAAGTATTTGATGAGCTGAGCTGAGCCTAATAAAAACGGCCCATGAAAAGGAGTTCCATCCGGCAAAGCTCGTCTGTCAACTGCTGATTCGAGAAAATTGGAAACAGCTTGATGAGAACATTGTTTTATTAGTGAAGGCCGCGATTTGGGGAATTATAAAACCCGCGAGAAGAGACATACATTTTGTGACTTTTTGGCGATGATTCTATAACTATTTCCTAGAATATGTCTCTGGGCGCTTGTAGCATAGGCGGTTATCGTCGTAGGTAGTAGACTCGGCAGGCCCATATGACCTTTAGCACCCTTTTCATCTCGATTAAGAAAGGACATTTTTCATTTACACCGTCAATATCCGGTTGTTTTAACAGACGATTTTTAGATTTTTTTTTAATTATAAAACTAACCCTAACCCCTAACCCTAACCCTAACCCCTAACCCTAACAAACAACCGGATATTGACGGTTTAAATGAAAAACATGTCCTTCTTAATCGAGATCAAAAAGGGGTGCCTAAGGGTAATATGGTCGACTCGGCTAACAGAGTTCAAATCTGGGACGAGGCAGTTTGCATTTCACATAGCGTTAATACGTCGTGAAAGTATGAACCCAAAAATTCTCCCCCCCCGCCAGCTATGGGTAAATAATAGGACTGTGTTGACTTTTAACCATGGCATGGCAACCGGTGTAGAAAAAAAAAGACCTGGAAAGGGATGGACTCCCAAGACACGCTATAAAGTAACACCCCCCTCCGCGACCGAGTCTTTTTAACTCTTTGCCTACCAAATTACTCCCACGGCTGTACCAGATTTTCTTGATGTCAGAGCTGGTCAATGTAGATCCTTGTTGGGTGGCCCACATTTGCATGTCCATATAACACTATAATAGTGTTATAGTGTTGACTGGCTATATTGAATTAATTACTTGAGAATAATTAGGATAGTTTGTTAAAAGTTAAACCCTCTTTCATGAGGCCGAAGAGATGATAGTGATTATTTCAGTGACGAGGAAGTGAAATCTGTAGTGAAGAAGTGGCTCAAAGACCAGTCAACAGAATTTTACGGGGCAGGAATACATGCCCTCATTCGAAGGTGGAATATTGCTATTGAGAGAAACGGTAACTATGTGGAGAAGTAGGGGTGGGATCAACAGTGGACCAGCTTCATTTTGATGTATGATACATATTCCTGTGTTGGTAATTATACCTGTCCTAAACAAAAAGGCATTACTTTTTTACTCATCCTTGTATATAGATAGATAGATAGATAGATAGATAGATAGATAGATATGGTTGGTTGTTTGGTTGGCGGTCTTGTTTTACGGCATATCAACCCCTTTCGGGTCATTTAATGCCGAATCAAGTCATTCTGATATCAGATTGCTTACAGTAGCAGCTGTTGAGATAGACATGGACAAACCGAGATAGATAAATACAGTTTTTGCATACAGTTTTATAGTTTCAAGTTTTCCTATATAACACTATAATAGTGTTATAGGGTTGTCTGGCGATATTGAATTAATTACTTGAGAATAATTAGGATAGTTTGTTAAAAAGTTAAAGTTGATTTTGTAAGGAAGTGTAAAAATAAGAAAAACCTAGATAATAATGATAATATTAAGAATTTCAATTTATCAAAATAAAGATTTGTGTCACGTAGGCTAATATTCCTAAATAATAAATAAAATTCATTTGATAAATAAAAACAATAATTGACCTCGGGTTCTCAAAATATGGCAGATTCCTAAAACTATGGAATCTGAGCAATATTAATAAATAAAATAATAATTGACCTTGGATAATTGGCACTTGGAAAAACTAAAGGAAATTTACAACTAAGACTGGCACAAGGCCATTTATACAAATAATCAATATTATCGAGTGGCTCGTCGATCAAAGAGAAGTGGGGAGGTTTTTACTCCTCCCCGGAGATACAAGGACGTTTTTATGTGGGCCCACCCACAAGCCGAAGCTTATGGGAGGTTAGTGGAAAAAATTGCGTCGATCCCGTCGGCATTCCCCCACAAGGGGCGCCTCAGACGCTGGGAAATAAACCCAGCCCGCCACAAGGGGCAGGTATTGCCTGGGGGGATATATTTGCCTCATACCCACTTGTATGGGCTGGACACAAGGTCTCATTTTTATGTAGGCTAACAAAAATTGCGTTGATCCCGTTGATATTCCCCCACAAGGGGGTGCCTCAAGCGCTGGGCAATAAAACCAGCCCTGCCCCTTTAAGTCAAGGGGGTAGGTGTTGCCTGGGGGATGTATTTGCCTCATACCCCACTTGTATGGGCTGGACACAAAGGTCTCATTGTTACGTGGGCTAACAAAAATTGCGTCGATCCCGTCGGCATTCCCCCACAAGGGGTTGCCTCAGGCACTGGGCAATAAACCCAGCACTGCCCACAAAGGGGCAGGTGTTGCCTGGGGGGATATTTGTCTCATACTCCACTTGTATGGACTGGGCACAAGGCCTCGTTTTAACGTGGGCCCAACCACAAGCCGAAGCTCATGGGTGGGAAAGAACAAAAATTGCGTCGATCCCTTCGGCCTCAGGAGCTGGGCAATAAACCCAGCCCTGCCCTTTTAAGTCAAGGGGGAATGCGGATATTTTCCTCGTACCCCACTTGTACCAGGTCAGGCACAAAGGTCCCATTTACGTGGGGCCACCCACAAGCCGAGACTCATGGGTGGTAGGTGGAAAAATTGCATCGATCCCGTCGGCATTCCCCCACAAGGCGCTGGGCAATAAACCCAGCCCTATCCCCAAGGGGGCAGGTATTGCCTGGGGGATGGCCCCTTGGGATCGACGCTATAATGTTCTCATTACATATTTCATTTACATGAATTCACTGCTTTATTACAAACAGTTTATAATGGGAGAAAAATAAAATTTGCTCAATGCACAAAGTAAATATTAATCAGTTAGTAAAAATTAAAATGTATTAAAAAGCGTTTAATTTATGTCTCCACTGTGAAATTTAGAAATCAATGAGGTAATTCATTCAAGTTTTTAATTGGCAAAAAATGATAATGTCAAAGTTATTTTGAAGAAATAAGAATGTCAAGGTTATCCTGAGGAAATAATGCGCTTTTATCTATTGGACTATATCTTGGTATAGTTATAATCTAAGCTTAGCTTAGATGTGGCACAAGACCAGAATAATATGGCGCCCAATGAGAATCAAACTCACTAACAATGATTTGCGAATCTAGCTTGCTAACCATTACACCATGTGAGGTACTCGACTATATCTTGTTATGAGATGTAAGCAAAATCACCAATTATATTTATGGACTTTACCAACAGCTACAGTCACTTCCGATAGAAATTGGACTATGAGATGAGAGGACAGAAAGCATTTAAGATCGTTGGCACTCTGCGTCATTCACTTTCTAGTTGAACATTCTGCCAGGAAGATTATTTTTGGATTAACACCAGAGGCTAATCACAGACATCTGACTTTTTATTATGAGGAAGACAATAAACTTGCATTTATATATATATATGGATTCCCGGGTTCAAAAAACTTATTTTTCTCTTTTATGTTCTTTCTTCTCATTTTTATTTTTTCATCTTTGGTCTTTTTTCTTTCTTTCTTTCTTTCTTTCTTCTCGTTTTTATTCTTTCATCTTTGGTCTTCTTCTCTTTCTTTCGTTCTTTCTGTCTTTCTCTCTTTCTTTCTTCTCATTTTTTTTTATCGTTGGTCTTCGTCTCTTTTCGTTTCTTTCTTTCTTCTTTCTTTCTTTCTGTCTTTCTTCTCATTTTTTTCGTCTTCGTCTCTTCTTTCTTTCGTTCTTTCTTTCTTTCTGTATTTCTTCTCATTTTTATTTTTTCGTCCTCGTCTCAATCTTTCTTTCTTTCTTTCTTTCTTTCTTTCTTCTCATTTTTATTTTTTCATCTTTCGTCTTCGTCTCTTTCTTTCTTTCTTTCGTTCTTTCTTTCTTTCTTTCTGTCTTTCTTCTCATTTATTTTTTCGTCTTCGTCTCTTTCTTTCTTTCTGTCTTTCTTTCTTTCTTTCTTTCTTCTCATTTTATTTCTTTATTTTGATCTTTTTTTCTTTCTTTCTGTCTCTCTTTCTGTCTTTTCAATTTTATTCTTCGATCTGTTTTTCTATTTTTTTCTTCTCGTTTTTATTCTTTCGTCTTTGGTCTTCCTTTCTTTCTTTATTCTTTCTTTCTTTCTTTCTTTTACTCCTTTTTATTCTCTCATCTTTCGTCTTTTCTTTCTTTCTTTCTTTTTCATCCCTTCCTTCTCTTTTTTTATTTTTGATCTTCATTCTTTCTTTCTTTCTTTCTTTCTTTCTTTTTATTTGTATGGTTTTATCATGGCTATTATTTTGTCTTTCTTTCTTTTTTCTTCTTCTTCTTCTTTTCAATGTGTTCTATTTTTCTTTCATTCATTCCTTATTTCGCATTTTTGTGTTATTTGAATTCTTCGTTTTCAGTCGTCTTTTCCTTTCCTATTCGCTACTTGACCAACGTCCAGTTTCCCATGACTGTCTCTCAGATTTCACCCCCTCCACCCCACCCAAAGAATTAGAGTCAGGGTCAGGGTCAATCCATTTATGCTTAGGGTGTCCCAAATGGTAAATGTCAACGGAACTGGACATTTTCTAGAACCACACACACACACACACACGCACACACACACACACTCATACACACACACACACACACACACACAACAATACACATACATACACACAGACGTATGCGTAAGGACCATCTCACTAAACTCCATCTTGGGTAACATTCATTCTACCATCATAAGGAGATTGATAAATCCGGTTATTTTTACCTATCTTTTCTTTCTTTCTTTTCCTTCCCTTTTGAGTTATATATACAAGTCTTTTGGGCGCCTCACGTGGTGTAATGGTAGGTAAGGTCCTCCTGTTTCCTTTCGGCATCTTTTTTGTTCTTCCAGAAGTAGACGTAGATTTCTTATTAAGTATGAACAGTTACTTTAAACCATATAATTGTGTATACATTATCAGTATTAGATAAAAAACTGAACTCTTTGCTGCTTTAAGCCGCTCACAGCGGCTGTCCAACCACACCTATGCAAACTACAAAATCCGATGGTATATCATTATAATTGAACAGAAGGACTCCGATTACAATTATTATTGGACTTTATTTGAATAGAATGAGTTCGGAGGTAATTAGATAGTGAATGAGTTCGATTCTCATTGGGCGCCCCATACTTCTGGCCTTGTGTCACATCTAAGCTGAGCTAACTAAATAACTATATATCAGTCTTTTTTCTTCTCTTTTTCCATCTTTTTCTTGCTATTTTTTCTTTATTTAATCCGTTGTATTGTCTCCTATCCGTTTCGTTTTTTTGGGGGGGGTTTGGGTTTTTTTTCCTTTTTCCCCTTTCTTTTCTTTCTTTACTTCTCTTTCTTCTTTTTTCTCTTTCTTTCTTTTCATTTACCTTGTCATTATTTTGATGTCTCATCTCTTTTTATTGCACTTTCTCTCTTTGTCTTTCCCCTATTATTTTTCTTTTCTCTTAAGTTCTTCATTTTTTGTCTTTATTTATTTTGTGTTTGTAGCCACGTATATTTGAGGCGTAACACAGATTCTCAAACATACGGGGTTCAAAGTTAACTGACCTGAAAAATGTAAAGGTTTTTAAATAAAATAACTGGTGCATTATATCTTTCATTCATTAATATATCAACACTGAAAATTTCATTAAATTTGGTTAATTCCCTGATTTTGGGTTTTTTTTTCTTTCGGCGGGGTGATATACGATGGTGGAATTTAAGTTCGTTAAGTTCGAATTAACCGTTTTTTTTGGTATTTATATTCATTTACTTTCTCATTTCTTTTGTATTTAACTTTTTTATATTTCAATATACAATCCCATTTTTTTTCGATTTTTTCACGTTTTTAGTTCTATTTTTTATTTTCCTCTTTATCATTCTTTTTTCTGACTCAAAACAAACTCCGCGAAATACAAGAAGGTATTGGAGAGTGGCCGACAGGCCACAGAAGTATTAGAAGAGAAGAAGTAATACTCGCCAGATTGCGTATTGGGCACACCCACATTACCCATTCGTACCTGTTAAAAGGGGAGGGTGCCCCAGTGTGACCAACATGCAAAGTACAACTTACAACCAAGCATATCCTTCTAAATTGTAACAGACTTAAACATATCCCCGCAAATTACTATCAAGCAAGAAACCTGAGGGACATCTTTAAGAATACAAACCCTGAAAATATTTTAAATTTTATAAAAAAAGCAACCTTTTCAACAAAATATAACAGAACATAACCAATTATCTCTATACAACCACTTCTTTAAAGACTGAAATCCAAAATAACCTTTTTGGCATTAAATGACCCACAGAGGTTGATATGCCGTTAAACAAAACTCAAACTCAAACTCAAACTCAAACTCATTATTTTTTTTCTCTCTTTTTTAGTGTTATATTTTTTCTTCTACACATATTTCTTTTTCCTACCCTGTCTCTATATCTTTAAACTTTTGCTTCTCTTTTTCTCTCTGTTTCTTTCCTCTTTCTTTTCCCACATCCACTTTTTCTTTCTTTCTTTCTTTCTTTCTTTCTTTCTTTTTCACGTTTTGTATTTTCATCTTTAAGACATATTTCATTTTTCTACCATTTCTCTTCATCTTTTGTTTTAACCTTTGCTTCTCCTTTTCTTTCCATTCTTTTCCTCTTTCTTTTTCCATGCTCCATTTTCTTTCTTTTTTTATTTCTTTTCTTCTTCTCTATCTTTCTTTTTCCCCATTCCATATTTTTCTCTTTAATATATATTTCGTTTTTTTTTTTTGTACTTTTTTCTTACTTTTATTTTATTCTATTTATTTATTTTAGCTTCTCTGCTTTTCTCTGTTCTTTTCTTCTTCTTTTTCCTCGCTCACTTTTCTTTTTCTTTCTTTCTTTCTTTTTTCCTGCTTTCTTTCTTCTTCCTTTCTTTTTCCTTCTTTCTTTCTTTTCCTTCTTTCTTTTTCTTTCATTCTTTCTTTCTTTTTCCAGTTTAGTATTTTCCTCTTTAATATTTCTTTTTTTACTACCTATTCTCTTTTTTTTTCTTCCTTTTTTCTTCTCTCCTTTTCTCCGTTTTTTCTTCTTTCTTTTAGCATGCTCACTTTTCTTTCTTTCTTTCTTTTTTCGTTCATTCTTTCTTTCTTTTTTCTTTCATTTTCCCGTTTTATATTTTCCGCCTTAACATATATGTCCGTCTACCTATCTTTTCTGTACATTTTTTTCTTTTTAGTTTTGTTTCTTCTTCCCTCCACCCTTTTCCTCTTTCTTTTTTTCTATGCTCACTTTCCTCTCTTTCTTTCCTTTCTTTCTTTCTTTTCTTTTTTTTTTCTTTTTTGCATCTTTTATATTTTCTTTTTAACATATATTTTCTTTTTTTCTACCTTTTCTCCTAATATTTTCTATTTTCTATTTTTGCTTCTCTTTATTTTCTCCGTTTTTTTCCTCTTTCCTTTCCAGCAATTGTTTCTTTCTTTTGTCTTTCTTTTTTGTGTTTTATAGTTTCCTCTTTAATATATTTGTCCTTTTTTTACCTCTTCATATTTTTTTTCTTATTTTTTTTCTTCTTTTTCTTTTGTCCGTTCTTACTCCATTATTTCCCCGTACTTACCTTTCTTTTCGTTTTCTTTTTTTCTTTCTTTCTTTTTTTTCTTTCGTCCCTTCCGTTCCTATCTATCATTTTCTTTGCTTTTCTTTTCCCTTCTTTTCTTTTCTGTCATTCATTCTTTCTTTCTTTCTTTCTTTACTTCGTCCCTTTCGTTCATATCTGTCATTTGTTTTTCTTTTCTTTTCTTTTCTTTTCTTTTTTTTTCTTTTCTTTTCTTTTCTTCTTTCTTTCTTTCTTTCTTTCTTTCTTTTTTTCTTCGTCCCTTCCGTTCATATCTATCATTTTCTTTTCTTTTTCTTTTCTTTTCTTCTTTCTGTCTTTCATTCTTTCTTCTTTACTTCGTCCCTTTCGTTCATATCAGTCATTTTTTTTCCTTTTCTTTTCTTTCTTTTCTTCTTTTCTTTTCTTTTCTTTCTTTCTTTCTTTTTTTTTCTTTCGTCCCTTCCATTCATATCTATCATTTTCTTGCTTTTCTTTCTTTTCTTTTCTTTCTTTCATTCTTTTTCTTTCTTTACTTCGTCCCTTTCGTTCATATCTGTCATTTGTTTTTCCTTTCTTTTCTTTTCTTTTCTTTTCTTTCTTTCTTTCCTTACTTCTTTACTTCGTCCCTTCTGTTCATATCTATCATTTTCTTTTTTTCTTTTCTTTTCTTTTCTTTTCTTTCTTTCATTCTTTCTTTCTTTCTTTCTTTACTTCGTCCCCTCCGTCCATATCTGTCATTTTCTTTTCTTTTTTCTTTCTTCCTCTTTTTCTTTCCTTCCTTCTTTCTTTACTTCGTCCTTTCCGTTAATATCTGTCATCTTCCATTCTTTTCTTTTCTTTTCTTTCTTTACTTCGTCCATTCCATTTTTATCTGTCATTTGTTTTTCTTTTCTTTCTTTTTTTTTTCTTTCTTTCTTTCTTTTTTTTCTTTCTTTCTTTCTTTTCTTACTTCGTCCCTTCCATTCATATCTATCATTTTCTTTTCTTTTTTCTTTTCTTTTTTCTTTTCTTTCTTTCTTTCTTTCGTTCTTTTATTCTTTCTTTCTTTGTCCCTTTTCTGTCTCCTCTTTCACTTCCACTGATACTATCTTTTCCCGTCTCTTTCCCCACCAACCTTGACCACACCCACACATCAGGATTTTTAGGGTCTTCCATGACAGCTCTCCTCATCGTGTCTCGCATGTCAATAGTCAAATAAACATTCTTCTGTTTGAGTCTTTGGGGGTGACAGACGATACTGCCGCTTACAAGGAGGTGGGGGAGTGTTAGCCATGGCGAAAAATAGGGGTGGGATGCAATCGTAATCCAAGATGATCTGAGAAGAATATACGATTTTTGGCAGTTATCTTTGGAGAACTTGGATTGTCAGATGAACTAGACTGACCGCAAAAGCGATGGCCATATTTAAATTCTGGTGGGAAACAATTCAGTTACTCAGGCGTACACACACACACGCACTCACATACGCTCATACAGAGAGTAACAAACACAAACACACCACACACACACTTACATTCATATATATATATATATATATATATATATATATATATATATATATATGAAGTAAATACACAAACGATGTGTTTTGATATGGCTTTTTTAGCCGACAATTTTTGGAGAATATGTACTTAATTGAAGTCGTATCTAATTTTGAAACTTAATTAATAAAAATTAATTAATTAGGGCGGCATGCCTATTTGTTTAGCCTTACATTTTGAATAGGGTATGCCCGCCTAATTAATTAATTATTAATTAATTAACTTTAAAATTAGGTACGACTTCAATTAAGCACATATTCTCCCAAATATATATTATTATATATATATATATATATATATATATAATATAATTGTTGTTGTTGTTGTATTATTATTATTATTTTCACTCCTTTTGAGTTTTTCACATCAGCGTTATCTGATGGTATTTCACTGGAGGCTGAGTGACAATTTTCCTCCGGTCTCCAGGACTCTTCTGAGTATTCTAGCTGATTGCAGCAGTGCAGTAGTCTGGATGGTCTCAGTTCTCCCTCTGATTCCCAGATCCTCCAGTCTTTTTTCCAAGTTTATTGGGACCGTTCCAAGCGCACCAAATACAATTGGCATCACTTTCACTCTCATCTTCCACAGCTTTTTCAATTCTCTGGCAAGGTTCTGGTATTTATCCATCTTTTCATTTTCCTTCAGCTTCATCGTGTGATATACTACAACCGCAAAGTCCACCAGTTGACACGTTCTCTCTTTTTTTTTTTCTTTTTTTCTTTTTTTTTTTTTTTTTTTTGTTAATCAATATTAGATCTGGTCTCCCGGCTGGGATAGGGTGATCCGTCTTTATCTCAAAGTCACAGAGAATTTTATGCGTTTCATTCTCAAGAAATGATTCTGGTTTATGCATATACCATTTTGTTGTATCGTCAAAATTTAATTTTTTGCATAATTCCTAAATGCGTCTTATCAATTTCCGCTTTGTTATAATTTGTTCTTAAGGCCATATTTTGTGCAGCAATTATTAGTGATTCAGTTTCTCTCTTAACCATGTCCAAGTCTTTTTATTATTATTATTATTATTATTATTATTATTATTATTATTATTATTATTATTATCTATTAATAATGGAGATTCGCTTCCGGTTTTTGTCTGTAACAAAAACTGCGTCACTGCTTACGTCACATTACCCAGCACATAATCCAACGTCATAACATAGAATAAATATACTCAAAATGTGAGCATGCAATAAGTATATAACGCCGGGCATCTATTTATTGAAACAATGAGGATTGTCGAAATCCTCATTGTTTCAATAAATAGATGCCCGGCGTTATATATTTATATATAGATTGTTTTATTCTAATATAATATTTAAAGTTATCGGAACTGTTTCCATTTCCAATTGTCTTTCTTTCTTTCTTTTTTTATTCCTTTAATAAATTTGACGATTTTACATACTTATGGTACACACTCTATGACACTGAATTTTCAGCTCCCATCCCCTCTGGCAATATCTTTAAAAAAATAATTTTACATCGCCCGGAAGGTGTCTTTTTATTTTGCTAGTTATTATTATTATTATTATTATTATTATTATTATACTAAGGCTGAGCGAATCAATCTTTGTGTTTTTTTTACTGTTTAGGTTAATGACAAAAAATTATACCTTATTATTCCTTAGTTCTAGGATTAAGTTATGTTTGAAAAAAATCCATTTTAATTGTTTCTAATTAGTCGTAATTTGCAATTAAGTAAAAAAACTGACCCCTCTCTCAACTCACAATCTGCCTATCACTTTCCCCCTCTCTATATATATCTTGATTACCTCGTCGTAATATATGATAGTGAGAGAGACTGGGCTGTTCGAAACGAATGTGTATATGAATTTTTATAAGCAGCGAGCCAGTAGCTTCAATATATTGGGTCTCAATAAATTTGAATTAGGTCAAACGTTGCCTTTCTTAGAAATATTACAAAATGATTTTAATGTTGTTGTCTTTTTTAATTCTCCGACCGTATTTATTTATTTATTTATTTCGCTTTGCAATCTCACTTTTCTTTAATGCCAGTTATTTACCCAGAGCTCAGTGGATAACCAGACGGGTCACGTCTTGTCTAGTATATATATATATATATATATATATATATATATATATATATATATATATATATATATAGCAGAATTATATGGATTCAAGAAATCATTTTTTAAAATAGTCATTTGTTTACACGCGGTTATATGGTTTCAAATAATAAATAATAATATACATTTATTCGTACAAAAAATTGGACAGAACCTAGCAAGAGGCCAACAGTTCCGGACCTTCAGAAATCTTCTGATGAAGAGATCTTTATCTCGAAATATTAAGAATAGATTAAAGGTTAGCAAATATCACAGCTATTCTCATTTTTCTTTACATTTGCATTGTGGTAGAGTTCAAAACCAACCACCAAACCAATATTAACACAAATGCTTCAAGCAAATTATAAAACTCTTTATATATATATATATATATAATATATATATATATATATATATATATATATATATCAATGAAATATTACAAACAATATATATTGGGTACTGCTGGAGAAGGGGCATTCTCATGTGGACTCCTAAGCATGGCCCCCAATGGGGCCACCTGTTGGACGTGGGTGGCGACCCGTGATACTTAAGGAGAGAGCCCAGGTGGATGAGCAGTTCATGAATTGCAATACTCCACTTTGGCACTATCTTGTGCTAGACGGGCGGTCGGAGAGGCTCCCTCCGATCAATCAGCTGGTCACGTCAAGCTCTAGCACCTATATGATTTTCCCAACCCTATTGCCCTTATGGTAAGCCCCAATCCTTTTTATCATATGGGTGCTAGAAGGCGGTGACTGAGGGTCAACATGTCCTGGGAATGACGTTAATCTCTATCTGATGGTGAGGTTCCAGTTCTGGAGATTTGGGGAATGTGGAGCACCCCTTCATCACCATTGCTCACTGGTTCACTCTGACCTGGAGTGGTAGTACCTGTTAAGGTCCCATCTACAGGTTGAATAGAGAAACATGAGTTTATAAACAAAATTGTATTATGCATTAAGAATGAATTTATTTCACAACTTCTTCGGCATTAAATAACCCACCGAGGTTGCAGCAAAACACACCAAACCTAAGCATGGACAAACCAGCGAAAACTTACATTCATTTGCTCTTTGTGGACACTGAGTGAGGTCTAGGGAACTTTTAATGAGCGCTGGCCAATGGTGACGTGTTGCAAGAGATATTCAAGGGAATCCGTACTATCAGCGCAAAATAATGATATATATCTTTCACAAATGATTATTATATGAAACTATAACAAAAGAAAACACTGACCTTGGCATAAGATAACCCAAGCGTCGACACGCAATGAAAGCAATCAACTTATTAGTATTAAGTAAGAATAATTGAAACCCTATAACTGCAAATTATTTGTTTTAAGAATAGTTAGTTGAAGCTATAAATAGGACCGGTTTAGCTCAGCTGGTAGAGTATCTGACTAGAAACCACAATGTTCCTGGTTCAATACCGGCCCGCGCCAACTCAGCGTATGAGTAGCACTGGGATTTGTGTGGTAAAGTAGGGAGCTGATGGTAGGTGTGACGCTCCACCTCAGACGCTAAAACAATCTCCCTGGTCTAGCGATAGTGAAAAGGAGATAGACTCCCTCGCTGATTGGCTGATGCCGACCATAGGCCACTCCGTCGACTTAATTTAAAATTTTTTTTTTACATTAAACCATTTAATTTTCTGCAAAAAAGACTGATTTCGGCATTAAATAATCCCACAAGGGTTGACATGCCGTAAAATAAACAATCAATAGTACGTTTTTGACCATCTTATTAGCAGAAGTGAATACTCTGGGTGCATGGTATGACTGCTATATGTCCATTCCTTTTAGAAGTCCATCGCAGACGACGATGACGTCACTCCATGTTCTTCAACAGTTGGGGAGCCTCTGGTAGCTAGTTCGTCCAATTCTGGACTTGCAGATGCGGTCAGACACATTGCATGGTGGTTCATGACGACGAAGACCTCGCCGTTCTGTAGCCCTGTAACTCTCGATATTGAGACGCTCAGCTCCTGTGCGGCACGTGTCTTGCCAACCCTTGTCTGCTGGAGGCCAGATCTTTCAGGCTTGAAGATGTGATGTTGCATTTTTTTAGCGTTGTCTTCATATGGTATTTGAACCGCTTTGTGGGGGTGGGGACTCCTGTCCGTCACGTGCTATCTGCGAGTTCACTATAAAGTATTTTACGGGGTAGTCTGTTTACAGGCATGCGGACAGACCCCCACCTCCACCCCGCAAAATATATACATTAAATATATTAAAACCATCAAGCTGACTAAGTTATAAAATCATGGTTCATAATGGAAATCTATTTCTCTCCCTCCATTGCTTTATTTGCCATTGTCCTGAGATAACACTGCCAGGTAGTAGAGATTATCGTGACGGCGGTCAGGAATTAAAGAGAGCGTCACCCGTAAAACACTCTCCAAATTATGACCCAATGACTCTCGGTTCCTTGAAATATCTCACTGGTCTCACGCACAGCTGGATTAGCCGTTAAGCACGCGCTTGGAGCACAGAAAGGAAAAGGAAGCATTACAAGCTTTGTTTCTGAACCACGCGCTACTTCTTTAAAATTGTTTTCTGTTTTTTTGTTTTTTTTTAGAGACAGATTGTATGTACAATGAATGATCATTTTATTTTATGCGCATCTAGAAAACGTTCCTGAGCGTCTGAAATTGTCCCATGTTTTTTATTTATTAACATTTGCACACGGTTGTATGGTTTCAACTATTCCTACCTAATACTAATAATGTATACACAATTATATGGATTCAAGTAATTATAAAAAATAACGATAGTCATGTGTTTGCACACGTTTATATGGTTTCAAATAACTAATAATAATAATTCTCAGTAGACAATTATTGCTCCAAGTAACTATTCTTAATACAAATAATTTATAGTGATATCGCACAAAGAATTTCAGTTTGATACTAATAATTTGTAAATATATCTATTTGACCCATAGATGTTCCCTAACAGGTCTCATAAATAGATCATCATAATCATCATGTCGCGCTGTTGGCACGGATATCCACGACAATCTCTCTCCATCCGTCCCTCCCGCTCATCATTCTCGGTAGGTCCTCTATGCAGCATCCTGTATCCGCACAAAGCTGATCAATGTACATCTTTGCTGATCGGCGCACACTGGCGTGTCCATGTGCTGGTTTCCTCAGGAGGACGTCGCCTATGAGTTCGTCCTTGCTTCTCCAGCAGTGTCCCGCGTGTCTTGTCCGTCTCACTCGGATGGTTTGGGTGATATGTGGCAGGTGGCCGTATAACTGTTTTCTCGTGGGGTGTTGTTTCCACGTCTTGTTCAGGAACACCCGCAGCATTCTTTTGCAGCTCCCATCTAGTTTATTCTCTAGTCGCTTCGTTAGGGTCCAGGTGGTGTAGCCATACAGCAGTACTCACACGACAACGGCCTGGAAGAACTGTCTCTTTAACTTGTCTGTGAGATTGGATTTCCATATGACCGTTAATTTATTTATAGCGGCCCATGTCTTTCTTATACGTGCATTAACGTCGTTTTCTGTGGAGGAGATGTTACTGCCTAAGTATCTAAATTGTTCTACCGAGCTTAGGAGTTTGCCATCGATGGTTGAGATGTTGCTTTTGTTTTTGAAGGACATGAACTCAGTTTTATCAGAGTTTACGTATAGGCCGACATTTCGTTCTGCCTTTTCTAGGCTGTGTAGCGAGGATTCGGCTTGTGTGGGTGTATTTGCGAGATTGGCACCCAGCGTGACATGGCCGAGTATTTCTTCTCCTAGACCGGTTGTCATACCAAGAGTAAAGAACCTAGTCTTCCATAGCTAGAGGGAGAATAGATGTATAAGCGCAAACAACCTCGTCAAAGATCTGAAGTCGGTCGCCATATCCCTTTCCTACGATGATAATCATTGCACAACGAACGCCTCCGTAAATAGAACGTCCAAATCACCTCCATCCACACTGATGAAAGGTGAAACCTCGAAACACGTGTCTGTGGATTACTTATTTATTACATATTACTCCCACTTTGGTTGAGTTCTCTGAATAGAGATTTAATTGCGAATTCACCATTCTGGCGTCTAGCTAATCCTCGCTTTGTTTACAAATGTTTGAGGACTCTAGTGAATTAATTTCCGCTTAGAAATGTAGCGATTAAATATTCTCCTATATTTGACAGCTGCCTCTGGCCGTACGGGTTAAAGGCTTGGCGAACGAAAGTTCATTCGGGTCTCAAACCCGGCCGTGGGTAGCTGTTACAGTATAGCCAAACTGATGAAAGGTGAAACCTCGAAACACGTGTCTGTGAATTACTTATTTATTATATATTACTCCCACTTTGGTTGAGTTCTCTAAATAGGGATTTAATTGCAAATTCACCGTTCTGGCGTCTAACTAACCCTCGCTTTGTTTACAAATGTTTGAGGACTCTGGTGAATTTATTTCCGCTTAGAAAATGTAGCGATTAAATAATCTCCTATACTTATTTATTATATATATATATATATATATATATATATATATATATATCATTCGAACAAAATATAGATCCATTTCTAAAAAGAAACAATCCAATCTTTTCATTTATTCTTTTTCGAAAATATTCAGATCCATTTCTAAAAAAAATAAAATACAAAATATTGTTCCATCTTAATTTCAAAATATTAAGACCCATTTCGAAAATATTCGAATCCATTTTCAAAAAATTAAATCCATTTTTTATGTCATTTCTTTCAAAAGTAATAAATTGAAAAGAAAATGGATTTTATTTGCGTAATTGAAAATAGAGGAAAATTGCGGACAAAACAACACAGCAACTAAATTCCAATAATATTTCGCCTCGATGTTTTCCGATTCTCAAATTTATTCTAAATATACCGCAAAATATGGAGGGGAAATATCATTTGAATTTAGTTGTGTTGTTTTATCCACATTTTCCCTCCATTTTCAACCACATTTTGTCGGATTTACTTAATCCTTTACTCCTCATATATATATATATATATATATATAAATATATATATATATATACCCAGCTATGGGTTAAATAGTAGGGCAGACTGGGCCCTTCATCCTTGGGTAAGGTAACCAGTCTAGGAGAGCGATAACTCTGAATTCAAAATTCCTCCAGCTATGGGTTAAATAGTAGGACAGACTGGGTTCTTCAGCCTTGGGTTGGTAACCAGTCTAGGAGAGGGATAACTCTGAATTCAAAATGCCTGAGGTCGGTCATTGATTGGGTTTGTGGCAACCTTTGATGCACCAATTCTTTCCTATCGACTGTGCCAAAAAGTGTGGATGGCCCAACACAAGCCTTCACCACTATAAACAAATCACTGTGTGGATGTTCATTGTGTATATGAACCCCCATGCGTCGAAAATCGACGAGAGAGTCCATAACATATAATATATTATATATATATATATATAATATATATATATATATAGTGTGAACAAAAATTATTATTAAGACAATCAGGAATATTTCTTGTATGTTGTTTAATCTCAACTAGTTTCGACCTTCGGTCATCTTCAGGAGAAAATTTCTTATTTGAAGAAATTGTTGATACATTATTAGAAAGGGAGCATTATAGAAGAGTTATAAATGTTCAAGTGTTATAGTGGGTTTAACATGCTGTTAAAATCCGGGTATGCGAGTGTATTTGATAGTAGCATGTTCATTTGTTCCGTGAAGAACCTCTCTCTATATATATATATTGTTTGATATATTTTGTTTCTTTGTTTTTATTCTTTTGGAGTGAGGTCTTACTCTTCTGCAACGGATACAGTTAGCGTATTGTATGCTCCGTCAACTGGGCGTTGTAACCTGTGGGTGATTTAAACAAAGCACGAGAAGTTATTTCCTTTATTTTTTTTTTATAAATTACCAAATACAACCAAAATGAAAACGTAAAAAAATATGGGAGATTGTGGAGTGCATATCCGGTTTGTAATCAACATGTAAAAAAAAAACTCCATTAATGTTAACGTTAACCTATTTTTTAAACAATTAATTTGAAGCATGAAGAGTTAATATATATTTCCCGGGTTTCCTACCAGACTGGATTAACATAAAATCTTTTTAACGTTGGGTACCGTGAAAAGTAAGTCTGAATTTGTCGGCTATGTTCGTGAAAACTCGACAGGCAGAAAGCGGAATTGCCTAAGAAAAAGAAATACTGCAGACGGATTTCATGTGACGAGTTACCGAGATTATCGCGCCGGAAGTTTTAGGGACCATGAAATTTCCTTCCTCACATTGACGCGCGAAAACAAAAGCAAACGTGTACAATAGGGTAGGTTGATTTTTCACTTTTTAAAAATATCAAATTGTCCATCTATGAAAAAGCTGTGTGTTAGTATACTGAATACTGATACCGAAAATTAGATTTTTTACTAGCACCATTGTTTGAGGAAATAGCATCAAATATCAAATTTTCTAGCTACGAGAAAGTTGTGTGTTTGTTACTGAATCCTGATACCAAAAATTAGAAGTAGAGTAGGTCGATTTTTCACATTTTTAAAATATCAAATTGTTCATCTATGCGAAAGTTGTGTGTTAGTATACTGAATACTGATATCATAAATGAGATCTTTTACTTTCACTATTGTTTGAGGAAATAGCATCAAAGATCGTCTACTAAAATGCACTAAAAATCCTCGTTTTCGCAAAAATTTAGCCATGTTAGTAGACGATATTTGATGCTATTTCCTCAAACAATAGTGAAAGTAAAAGATCTCATTTATGATATCAGTACTAAGTATACTAACACACAACTTTTGCATAGCTGGACAATTTGATATTTAAAGAAAGTAAAAGATCAATCTACTCTACTGTACAGGCCTCTTTATGCATACACAAATACACACGAACACACGCACTCAGATATAAACATGTGTACAAATACGCATACGCAAATATATTTCTTTACGTATATAAGATATAATCAATTACTCAACTTACTCAAATTACCAAACACGAGCAGGATGCGACACAAGTTCGAATTTTATACAGGGTTTAATCAGGTTTAAATCATAAGTTTTCTTTCTCCTACACCGATTGACATGTCAAAGTTAAAGGGCACAGTCTGCCATGGCTGGAGGAAGAATAGTTGGATTCATACCTTTCCTCGGGTAGCCCCGTCGAGTAGCCCTGTTGCGTAGGGCTGTCGAATACGCCGACTGCACTTCTGCAGAGGGGTAATATCCCCCCACACACACACACACTCAATAACACCATCTGTTGGCCGTTGGTGGTTGCCCGTGTTGCCTAGTGATGGAATCCATATGGCTAAACATTCCATGACCTTCAACTCTCTACCTTGGCCATTATTTGGGTGAGATGGGCGGTCGGTTATTTGGAGAGGCACCTTCCGATCAATCGGCTGGTCACATCAAGCCCTAGCACCTATATGATTGCCCCAACCCTATTACCCTTATAGCAAACCCCAACCCTTTTTATCATATGGGTGCTAGAAGGCGGTGGCTTAGGGTCTACATGTCCTGGGAATGACGTTAAATTCTATGTGATGGCGAGGTTTCAGTTTTGGAGGTTTGGAGAATGTGGACCACCACTTCATCACCATTGCTCCCTGGTCCACTCTAGCCCGGCGTGTTAGTACCTGTTAGGGTCCCATCTGTGGGTTAAATGGAAAAATGTTTGTTTGTTTTTTAATTGTGTATCTATTAAGAATTAATTTATTTCAAAACTTTATCGGCATTAAATGACCCACTGAGGTCGATATGCCGTAAAACAAAACAAAACAAAACAAAACAAATCAAATCAAAACCAGTTGTAGACCTGGGGGGGAATGAGCTTCCCCAGGCTATTCCTGTCCAAGACACGCTATATGAGTAGCGCCCTAGGCGACTAAAATCCAGCTCAAGGTGAAGAATATGGGTAACGTATTGTAAAAGATCGCATCTATAGATCTCAGTAGAGGCACAGATTCCAGCGTAAGGGATGTATCGACGATATTCTAGCTCCCGATTACGACATAAATGTTCCCGAGTTAGACAAAAAAACACCAAAAGAGGGCTGGAGGACACATCGGTCGAAACTATATATGTAACAATAAATAGAAATTAGAAAATAAAAAGTGTTCCAAAAAAAAAAGATATTCTGTAATTTTTTTTTCAAAAGGACAAAAAGAGTAAAATAGGGATATGAATCCGACACTATATAGAAATTAGGAAAAAAGCAAAGAGTTCTAAAATATAGCAATAAAGATGAGGACAACAGTCTGGAAAATCTAAATAATACAAATTAGCAAGCCTTATCTAAAAAATTCAAACAAATGATAATTTTTTTTCTGTCTGAATAATTAATAGATAAACGTGATATGAAAAAAAGACAACATTGATCACTTTTCTTTACTGTCAAAACTATGGTCTAAAAACATAATAGGAAAAATGAAATTTAATTATAAACTCTTGGAACAAAAACATCAATTACATTAATGAAAAACGACCGACAGAAAATGAATAACAAAACACAGTTAGATGACCGAATTAGATTTTGAGAGATGATTATGCAAATTAAATATCCTTAATAAAAAGTCAACAATCGTTAATCCGCTCAAGATATAACCAAAACAGTGCTAACCAAAATCGAATATTATTCTGAACACCAATTGTTACAACTTATGAGTGTCATAAATTGTTAGCAGACCTTGTAAACTAGAAATTAAAAACAGGTCTACAATAGTTAAAATCAAGGGAATTTACCACTGACTGTTAATAACTCTTGACCCATAGAGGCGCGATGTTACACCGCTATGAGAAACACGTGATTTAGTTTAGAGATTAGATTCGACCGGACTTTGAAGCAGAGCACACGTGCTGATGTCGATCTCGTCCGCACGGAAAATCATGGGCTAAATAAAATAAAAAAAGCTTCATCAAGCAAAAAAAAAATCTTGTTGGTTCATTTAATTAAAAACAAAATCAGCCCTGGAAAAAGAAGCACTTAGATAGAAGAAGAAGAAGTTAGAAGAAGAAGCACATAACCAGTGAAATGAAGATCACCAACATCATCTCTAAAGTAAGTCTAAGTCTCTCTCTCTCTCTCTCTCTCTCTCTCTCTCTCATCTGAGAACTCTCTGAACACTATCTCTCACTCTCGTTTATATACCGATGCTCGATGTCGATGTGGGTATATAACACAATACGTAAAAAAAAGGTTTGATTACAAGACCTTATATAGATTATGGAGGGGAAAATGGACTCGTCGACCGGGACCCAATTCCTGGACGAGGCTGTTTGCATTTCACATGGCGCTAATACTCTTGGGAAAGGTATGAATTCAATTATCCCTCCAGCTATGGGTAAATAGCAGGGTAGACTGAGCCCTCTAACTATGGCTAGGTAACCAGTCTAGGAGAGTGAAATTTCTGAATTCAAACCTGTTAAACTCCGCTCAAAAAATTGACCTTGTGTCGCATCCTGCTCGTGCAGAGGGGTTGGTAAATATATAGAGAGATTTTGTCATCCGCTTCCTTACTACGAGTGTGGGCTAAAAAGGTTGAACAGTTCATATGATGACATCACATCTGCAATTGGTGATTTTTTTACCAATGGGATCCAAGCACTGCAATTAGAAGTGTGTGAAGCACAAGGGGATGGTAAAGTAAAAGAAAGAAAGAAAAATGGTAAAGTTGGCGGTGTGGCTATCAGCCGGATAGAGAGGGAGTCTATCCCATCTGCAGAGGTGCAGTCGGTGTATTCTACAGCCCCAACCGACATGGTGGCTCAAGAACTGGAGCTTACCACCAGATGTAGTTGTGTATCATACTCAGGATACCCCTTTCGTTACAGGGGAGGTCTTGCCTTCCTGTGGTACCGCAAACAGGGCGTCAAATCCAGTACTGGCCACACACGTAAAAAGAACATCTAGTTCGTCATACTCGTGACTAGTTATCAACTACGGCAGACTGTCCATTTTGATTTTGTTAAAATAATTCATCTCACTTGGTCATATCAGGCTATAATGAGACTGACAGCAAAAAACAGAGAGGAGTTAGTGAAGTTTTTCACGGACACACACGCATATGCACACACACTCGCACACGCACACACACACACACACACACACACGCACATACGAGGAAACGCACACACACACACACACACATACAGACCTATGTACATTATTGTGACCTAAAAATATTTTCTTACAGAAAGTGGATCTTCCTAACCAGGTTTCCGTAGATACAGACAAAACTTTTTTAAACAACAGCCAAGAAAAGAAGAGAGCGTACTGGACTACGACATCTATTAATAATGGAGATTCGCTTCCGGTTTTTGACTGTAACAAAAACTACGTCACTGCTTACGTCACACTACCTAAAATCGTCATAACATAGAATAAATACACTCAACATTTGAGCATGCAATGTTAGACAGTCCTCATTGCTTTTTTAAACAAGTTTTAATAAATACATACCTGGTATTATCTATATATATATAGTTTGTTTTATTTTAATATATATTTAAAGTTATCAGAACTAAGTTTCCATTTCAATTTTTTTTTTTACTCCTTTAATAAATTTGATGATTTTACTTTACTTGTAGGGGCCGGGTTAGCTCAGTCGGTAGAGCGTTCGGCTAGAAACCGCTAGGTTCTTAGTTCGATACCGGCCCTCGCAAAATCGGCGTATGAGTAGCACAGGCATCTGTGCGATGAAGTAAGGAGCTGGTGGTAGGTGTGGCGCTCCACCTCAAAAACAATCTCTTGGTCTAGCACTACTGAAAAAGGGATAGACTCCCTCGCTGATTGGCTGGTACCGACATTAGGCCGCCTGAAGACTTTACTTTTTACTTATGATATAAACTCTCTGATATTACATTTTTAACTCCCATCCTCTCAGGCAATATTTATTTTTACGTCGCCAGAGGCGTTTTTTTATTTTTCTAGTCGTTCTATACGTTCATTTTCGTTTCAAGGCTATTCAAAACGGCGGTAAAATAAACAAATAAAACAAAAAGTGCATCCTGCTCGAATAGCGATGTGCTATCAAGATGTTGGTGGCTGAGAAATGCAAACCATGTGACATTTACAAAAGAATATGTGATCTGTACGAAGAAACATGCTTTTGTCAAAGGAATCTTTACAAATGTTTAGCCAAAACATGAGTTTGATGCTACGAACCTGAGTCTAAAAAAACAGTCTATGAAGGGGAAACACACCAACTCTCCGGTAAATAAAAAGTTCTGAGCGCAAGGGTTAAGTAAAGAAGGTTATGCTGACAGTCTTCTGATACATGAAAGGATCTATCACTATTGATTTCATTGAAAAAGTAAAGAAATAACAAAAGATTTAGATTTATAGTCTATTTCAGGGAGCTCCGTGAAATAGAATGTAATGCTAAATCTCTAAGTCTTTTGTTATTTCTTTACTTATGTGTTTACTCTGTACATTGAGCTCTCAAACCCTGACAGGCTTTTTAAATAAAACTCTTGTGTCGTAAGGAAGATTCCTTCTCTGGACTTTTGGATTATATTATATATATATATATATATATATATATATATATATATATATGTCATCCACAGGCACGTGTTTTGGGCGTTTCACACCTCTTCAGTGTGGCTAGACACACACACACACACACACACACACATATATATATATTAATATATAATATATATATATATATATATATATCACAAGCGTAAACTCAACGCTCTCTTATATAAGGGATGGAGCAGTCTATGACGATCTTTACATACAAAGCGATGTGTGTATTGAAACAGTTAAAAATCCCCTCGCATTCTGTAAGTGAGGAGCCTAATAGTTAAGATGTCGGACTGACACCCCACTGATCGATTTCAATTCCGGCTGTAGGTTAGCTTACAAATGTCTAGCCACACTGAAGAGATTTGATAAGACTATATATATATATATATATATATATATATATATATATATATATATGTGTGTGTGTGTGTGGTGTGTGTCTAGCCACACATATATTATATATATATAGCCACACTGAAGAGTATTGATATGACTATATATATTATATATATATATATATATATATATATATATAGGTGCGTGGTGGAGTAATGAATTGACATGACGTAACAAGGTTCATATCCTGGTCGAGGTTGCTTGCATTTCACATAGCACTAATACTCTTGAGAAGTATAAATCCAAACATTCTCCTTCAGCTATGGGTAATAGAAGGACAGACTGGGCTCTTTAACCTGGGTTAGGCAACCAGTCTTGGAAAAGAAAATCTGATAAACTCCGCTTAAGTAATTGATTTTGTGTCACATCTAGTCGTGCGAAAGGGTCTGGTGTATATTATATATATATATTATATATATATATATATATATATCATTCATCTTCTAATCCCACGAACATAGAAAGAGAGAGACGTCTCACATACACACACACACACACACATATATATATATATATATATATATATATATATATATATTATATATCCGGCTGTAGATAGCTCACAAAATGTCTAGCCACACTGAAGAGACTTTATAAGTCGAAAAACGTGTCTGTGGATGACTATTATATATATATATACATATATATATATATATATATATATATATTATATATATATATATATATAGTCATCCACAGACACGTGTTTAGACTTATAAAGTCTCTTCAGTGTGGCTAGACATTTTTTGAGCTACCTACAGCCGGGATAGAACTATATATATATATATATATATATTATATATATTCTATACCCCAAAACAGAGAGAGATAGACATACACATACACACATACATACACACATAAACACATGCACACACACACACACACACACACACACACACACATATATATATATATATATATATATAGTCATCCACAGATACATGTTTCGACTTATAAAGTCTCTTCAGTGTGGCTAGACATTTTGTGAGCTATCTACAGCCGGGATAGAACTATATATATAATATATATTCTACACGCGTACAAATATACGTTTCACCGAAAAAGTTGTTGGACTACCCAATGAGGCACTAATCTTTTTTAACATTTGTAAAAGATGGAGATGGGATTTTCCCCAAATGTGTAGGAGGTTATGTAGAGCGGTACGCCATGCAAGTTTGCCTTAGTACATCGTTCTGCACACCCTTTTACCCCCTTGAATTCACTTAAGTGGAAGGAAGCATGTCGTTGTTATTCAGTTGTTTCGCACGTGCATATCATGCAAAGTAAACAATGCTGCTCTGGTAGATTTCGATACAATCGGATAAAAGACTGCCGAAAAAGATGAGGATAAAAGAATTATATCATTTATATCTAATCATATAAATCTATAATGGGATCAAAGAAGAGCCATTGCAGAAAAAAAAAACACTTAACATGTATAGCATTATATATATATATATATATATATTAAAAAATTTGAGATGAAACAATATATATGGACAATATATATAAATTTAAACTTCTAATCACCACGTTTTTCAAAATTACGAAAATGTTTATCAAAAACGGTTAGAGAAATTAAACGAGCAACCCACCCAGCCAACTTTGCCAGCCCGGTTGAGGGGTGCTCAACGCAAACTAACAAATGTGGCTGGGTATTGATTTCTCCTATGTTCATCTAAATAAACTCGGTATTAAAACGGTAACTTTCTCTTCCAAACAATCCGAAATTTACTTAACAATAAATCTCACCAACATATATAAGATCCGACGCTGGCGTTCATATGATTCCTTGTAATGACTGCGATAAAAAATATATCGGTGAAACTTCTAGAAGCCTAAGATACGTTAATATGAGCACAGATGTGGATATTAGATTAAGCAATTTTAACAATGCACTTTTCCACATGTATCCGAAAAGAAATCAACACATTAATTTCAATGATGTTACAATATTAGCTCATATCCATAATAAATATGAGACAAATTTTTGAAGCTGTTCACAATTTCGATTTTTTACACTACCACCCCTTAATACTGGTACTGTTTTTTTTGGGGGTTTTTTTTTTCATCATATCCCCTTTCTTAGGAAAATTAGTTCTAATAGCTACAGCATTAATTAATTATTCTTTATAGTATTTTTCTTGTATCCTCTTATTCCAATCTTATCCTCTCACTTACCTTTTATTGTGGCTAGGTTTATTTATATAAGCATCCTTCTATCTGTTAATATAAACACGAACTACTTACAAATATAAGTAAAGTCGTCCGGGTGGCCTATAGTCGGTATCAGCCAATCAGCGAGGGAGTCTATCCCTTTTTCACTATCGCTAGACCAAGGAGATGGTTTTTTGCGTCTGAGGTGGAGCACCACACCTACCATCGGTACTAACTTTACCGCACAGATCCCTGTGCTACTCATCCGCTGAGTTGGTGAGGGCCGGTTTCGAACTAGGAACCTTGTGGTTTCTAACCGAACGCCCTACCGACTGAGTTAACCCGGCCGCTTACTTAAAATCTAAGTACGTAGATAATATTTTAATCACATTTATGTATATTTTATAGGATTTGAAACCCAACCAAGTCATGAATGAATTTTTTTGTTTTGTTTTTCTTTTTCTTTTTCTTTTTCCGCTACTTTTCTTAATAAAATTCAGACAATTAATCTTTTCTTATCCTTTAAACAACGGTATAGGTAAGGAATACGTTACACATTTTCAACATTTTCTCGTGTCCAATCATGTTTTGCTTTCGACCTCACGTGTTCCAAACACATCTTGACTTTCGTTTTTCGCATGCACCAATCAGCGTCATGAACATTCAATATGAGCGCTGATCTATGAACGGCTATGAGCTTTTTCTACATATTCATGTTTTTTCAAAACATACATCAGGTTAAAAACAACTAAAATCTTTTCTCTTCTTTTTGTTACATAATTATTGGTGCCCTAATATTTTTAAGGTAGTGTAGAAATCAATTATGGCGAATCAGTACAGCTGATGGCCTTGAGAGTGAGTGACAATGCTTGACCTCACTCTGCTTTGCCTTGGCGGAATAAACGTGAGAATCGGGAACCCCGATAGAAAGGCCCTTCCGGTTAAGGAGTAAGTAACTCAGTAAGAGTTAGAAGTTAGAAGCCAAGCTAGCTTAATGTGAGTCTCACTGCATGATTGTCTGGTCTGGGGATCTTACGAATAAAGTAACATCTCGTATAATCGACTCTCGGTGTTTATTACTAAAAAGCAACGACACAGGGCTTCTGATAACAGAAATCCCTAATACAGAACCGACACCGATCCTCATAGAAGACAGGCACGAGACCTTAGAAGATATAACAGACGCAAGATAGATGAAATGACGATCAGAACAAAGCGGCCAGAAAGAATAGACGAGAGTAAGAAAGCAAAGAAGGGCTATACAACATTTAATCATATATATGATATGTCATGAAGAAAGGTTTTATATAAACCGAAATGTTACAAGTCGCATAACACAATAAATTCACCTCTTTTGGCATTTTTGGTTTTATATATATATGTGCCCCATAATTTTGGTATGAGCTACTCTAATTGGTATTTAAATTAAACTTCACTTACTAGCATATAGCAATGATCGTTTCCCCTGAAAACTGAATCTCTCTGTGACCGTAAAATACCAATAAACAAACCTATGTATATTAAAGTTTAAAACACCAGTCCGCTACAGCTTGTCAGTGGCTGAGGGGATAAGATATCAGGCTGGCAACAGTGAGTTTGAGTTTCGACCCTACCAATGGATAGTTGTTTGTGTTAGCCACCTGAAGAGGCGTGAAACGCCGAACACGTGTTGTGGATGACTTACAATATATAATATATCATATATATATATGATCATATATATATATATATAATATATATATATATATATATTTGTGGTGTTGATTATTAAAGCTCTATCTATCGGAAGTATTGACCACTATTCGATGCTTAGGTTGTGGCGCTCCACCTCAGATGGCTAAACATAACCCTGGTCTAGCGCTTGTAAAAAGGGATAGACTCTCCTTGCTTCTGATGATTACGCGACTATAGGCCACTCCACCTACTTACTATTGAGTACTCTTAGATGAATTACTGATATATGCTACTTCCAGCAAAACATTGTGCGTTGTTCGTCTCTCTCTCTCTCTCTCTCTCTCTTCTCTTATATGATTATAATATTTATATATATGTATATATATTAATTATATATATTATATATATATATATTATATAATTAAATAGCAGATTTTATTATCCTAAGTGCTTTTCTCGCTCTTTAAACTGTTTTTCAGTGCCGAGATAATCAGCAGTATAGAATTTATATGTCTAGATATAAATCATTATTTATATAACTAGATATAAATGATAATCCGAAATATACTGAAACAGCATTTGTTTTCGATGTATCATTGCCTGTGGTGGGACTGGGGCTAAAGCGCGCACCCCCCACACACACAGCACTAAACCTTAGAGCTAATTCAAGGGTGTAACGGGTATGTAAGGGATGCGTGCACGCAAGTGGTACTTTGGAGGCTGTTCGGTGTGTTTGTCGAGTTGGGGGGGCTTGTCGAGATGGGGGGGGGGTGTAGGAATGGTGTTAAGGAATGAGGGGGGCGGGCAGGGATCGTGGCCAGTCTGCCACACTGGTTTGTTATGTTCAAGTACCCGACCAAGGAAAGACATTTATCTTTCGACAGCACACAGCTTCCGACTTCCGTTCATCTAATCTATAGATCAAAAAGGCAATCTAGATGTAACGAGAAAAAAAAAGGGGGGGGGGAGAAAGAAAAAAAATAGGTGCCACGTTTAGAAGGGACTTTTCTTTCTTTGCTTTCTTTCTTTTTTCTTTCATTCTTTTTTTTTTTTTTTTTTTTTTTTTTTTCATTCTATCATTCTTAATCTTATTTTGAAATTTTGTTGATGTTCCTTACATTTTGGCGTCTGATAAATTCTATAAATTTTTATTCCTTTTCTCACAATATGCCCTTAATCTGACTTCAATTATATATTTCTTATCTTCCTCTGTCCTTCTTCCTTCTTCTTGTCTTTTTTTCCTTCCTTCCTCCTGTAACGATTTTTCTTCATTCTTCCCTCATTTATTCGTTCGGCAAACTTGCAAATCGGTCGGAAATTAAAACATTTACAGGGTGACCTAGAAAACAGAACCCAATATTATTATATTTATTTTTCCATTATAACTAACCCTAAACCCCACCAAACCTACTACCCCTAAACCCCAACCCCACCCAACCCTAACCCTAACACTAACCCTTAACCCTAAACCCCTAGTTAGACTAACAGTTTTATTACAGAAATTTGGTGGGTTCCTGTTTTTTCTGTGTCACCCTAAATTTACCGAACCGATTTGCAAGTTTAGGCCATTAATTCTTTCAATTCTTTCTTTCTTCTTTCATTACCTTTTTTTCTTTCTTCTTCCCCTCATCCATCTCTATTTTCTCTTTCACTATTTTCCTTCTTCTTCCTTTCATACATTCATTTCATGTTCTTTCTTTCTTTCCTTTTCTCTTTGTTCTTTCCTTTTCCTTCATATATTCATTCTTCTTTTCTTTTTTTCCTTCTTTCTTCCCTCTTTCGCTCCTTTTCCTTTTCATAATTTTTTCTTTCTTTCCTTCTTCCTTCTTCTATTCTTTTTCTATGTTCCTCCCTATTTTTTTGTTTTTCTACCTTTCATTCATTTATTCTTCATTCTTTTCTTTCTTTCATTCTTTCCTTCCTCTTTTCTCCTTTTCTATTTTATCCTTCATATCATTCATTATTTTTTCTTTCTTTCTTTCTTTCTTTCTTTCTTTCCCTTCATTTCTTTCTTTTCCTTAATCCTTTTTTCCTTCCTTTACCTTTCATTTATTCATTCTTTCTTTCTTTCTTTTCTTCCCTTCTTTTTCATTTTCCTCCTCTATTTTTCCCCTCTTTTTCCTTCGCTTTCATTCATTTATTTTTTTTTTCATTTTCCCTTTCCCTCTTTTTCCCTTTCTTTTTTCTTCATTTATTTTTCTTCTCTTTCCTATCTTTCTTTCCTTTTCTTTTTTTCCCTTTTTCCCTTCGCCTTTTTCATTTCAAGTCATTTTCCTTTCGTCCTTATCATTTTCCCCGTCTTTCCCATCTTACTCTTTTCCTTATTTCCTTCTGTCTTCGGCTTTCATTCACCGTTTTTTAATTTCCTTCTTCTTTCATTTCCAGGTATTTTTTCCCTTTTTTTTTTTCTTTCCTTTCATCTTATAGTTCTTTCTCTCCATTTCCTTCATTCCTTCTTTTCATAATCTTTTTTCTTTTCATTTATGTTCCTTCCTTTTTATTTCGTTCCTTCTTTTTCTTCTTCCTTCATTTCTCATTAATTCCTCTCTTCAGTCATTTTCTCTCGCCTTGCTTTCTTTCGTTCCTCTTTTCTCACTTTCTTCACGTCTTTTTTTCTTTTTTCCCTTCTTTCTTTTATTAATTCCCTTTTATTTCGCTTCCTTATTTTCCTTGCCTTCGTTATTCATTCCTTCCC
>CM042147.1:78203097-78251671 GCA_023376005.1 Doryteuthis pealeii | reverse complement strand
TGTATACCTCTCTCTCTTTACTTCTTAGCGTTCTCTCTCTAGCGTCTCTGAATCTTAAGTCTTCGTAGTCTCTCTCAACACTCTCTAGTGTCTTGACTCTCTTGCGTTGTCGGTTCGCACTTAAATCATCTTCTTCTTCTAGATCAGTCTTGTTACCAAGAACATTCAACCAACTACAAACCGTGTTATTTCTTAAGCTTTTATTTACTTAACTAAACATTATGTAACTAAACATCTGACTAACATAGCGCGCGTATGCAGTGAGTACCAGTTAAGGCAGTACATCTCTGCCCGACGTCAAACTGAAATCTGAGACCCAACCAGGTCCCCCACGTGACTTCACGTATTTCGGGCTTTCTGTACTATTCCATGGAAAGTCCCGCCGTGATATGAAAAGGGCCATCCCTTTAGGAATACAGAGGATTGACAATAATCTTATGCGACTGCATAGATTATGTAACACAATGGCTAAATGCTATACTTCCTGAACGCCCAATACTTGAGATCTTGAGCCAGACTTGGCTTTGCAGAGCGAGATAATGCGTGTGTGTGAGTGTAGTGCGATATTTAGAAGGATAGTTTTGTAGATTAGTAGCTTGTAAGGTTTCAAAGAAAGAGATGGTCGAAATATACTGAGGGGAGCCCGGGAAAAAATGCAGGTAGGTAAATAAGCCGACAGACCGATCGACAAAGAAACAGATAGATGCGAAATAAATAAGAGGCGATAAGTACGCTGAGCTTGGGGGCTCATTAACATTTCCAGAGACCGTCCAAGCAGATCTCGCGCTGGTCACGGCCGACGAGATTTCGTCGGGCAGATGTCCTGACGCGGGGAATGTAAAACCGAGAAATGAATATGCGTAATGTTAGTTTTTGTTTGTTTTTCCTTTTCTTCTTTTTCTTTATTTGTTTGTTTTTTTTTGGGGGGGTACAAAAATTAATGCTACAAATATGTACATAAAGGAAAAGACGTTTAAAAAGATTTTGTTTGGCGTGTGGAGGTAAGAAGAGGCGGAAAAACGGACAAACATGAGACGAAAAATGAGATGAAACGAAGGTAGGGATGGCAGACAGTGTAAAAGAATATAACGTGATGCGTTATGAAAGAGGCGACGAAAGACAAAATGTTTCTGTAACAGATACCTATACGCAGTCATGCGAATCAGTAAGAATTCTGATATATATATATATATATATATATATATATATATATATGTGTGTGTGTGTGTGTGTGTGTGTGTGTGTGTGTGTGTGTGTTGTATGTGTTATATATATATATATATATTGTATGTATAGATGTAAATAAACTCAATACACACACACACACGCATACACACACACACACACCACACATATTATATATATATATATATATATATATATATATACTGTGGATGACGATTTTAGCCAATAGTATCCAAGCACTGCAACACTGATGGAATAAGTGTGGAGACGAAAGGGAGACTATGTTGAAAAAACCTCATTTTGTCACATTCCATAAGGGTATCTTCGTGAGCCAATGAACGTTTTCAATGAATCTCCATATATATATATATATATATATATATATTATGTATGTTGTGTGTGTGTGTGTGTGTGTGTGGTGTGTGTGTGTTTTTCTACACTGAACGGAAGCACACGTGGTATAACGTTTATTATCTAAAAAGAAATGGACGACGAGCCAAGTTCAAATTCTGGACAGATTAGTTTGCGTTTCCCAATATCTGTATGTCCTGCCGAATGATAAAACCCCCACCCCAAAAAGGGATTGTCTTAGAGATAAGAGTAAACTGCATCTGATAGTGAATCTCAATTTCTGGAAATCTGGGAAATATGGAGTTACCATTTTATTGCCATTACTCCCAGGTACACTCTTACCTGGATTGGTAGTAACTATAAGGTTCCTATCTATGAGTCAAATAAATCTTTTTTTAAAGAATTATTTGCATTGGATAGATCCGTGTGCAAAAAATCTAAAAAACTTTTAAGTTAAAAGCTTTGCTTAGGAGTCTTGCTGATATCAAATGAGGTGCCCTCTCTAGCTTAGCAACGCCTAGGAACTTTACTAGACTAGCAGATTATGTGGTCTATTCTTTAGCCAATCGCTGGTCATAATGCGTGGCTAATACATTACTTAGTCTGATTCTTTCTCAGTATACTTGCGACCATTTACAAAGGAACCTGGGATTCTCTACCTGAGAGGATTGCCAAAGGATTCGTAATCGGAGTACTCTTTACCAAGAATCCACTGGCCAAGGATGGCCCTTAAAAACTTAACAGAAACAACTACAATATGAACGTACAATGAACGCGATTCCCTAACGTTTAAGCATAAAATAACCCTAAACTGGTTGACATGCTGATAAAATCAATCAATCGCTAAATCAAAACCGCTGATCTAAGGGAATTACAAACTCTGAATTTAAAACTTGAGAAGTTCTGTTCAAAGAATCTGTGTCCTATTTGAGGAACCATTCTTCTGTAATCAGCTCATCCAAAAAGTTTGGTTAGTTCTATACAATCCTTCACCACTGGAAACAAAAATTCCCCGTGTATTCATTCTTTTCTAAGCTGTCTAGTGGCTGTCAGGGAATAAATAGATGAACTATATACATTACCAGACGAAATACAGTAGTTTCTCCTTATCCATGGGTGAAGAATTTAAATTCACCTATCCCGCCCGAGTATATTACTGAACCCTATATGATTGACTTGTGGTGTAATGGTTCAAGTCATGGGACATGTACTCGTCACCCCGAGTTCAAATCCTGGATGTCGTAATTGCATTTCACTTAGCGCTAATACCCTCGGGAAAGGTATGAATCCTACTCTCCCTCCAGCTATGGATAAATAGTAGGGCAGACTGGGCTCTTTAACCTTGGTTAGGCAACTGCTCTAGGTGACGGAAAACTCTGAATTCAAACCTATTGAACTCCGCTTACGAAATTGACCTTGTGTCACATCCTACACGTGCGGAGGGGTTGGTAAATATATATATGATTTGCTTGTGTATCCTTACATAATGTCGAAACTCTCTTTTGTGTGCGGGATCTAATTGATAGATAAGAGATTAACAACATAACTGATGACAAAATAATAGTATAACGAACCATGTATATAAAATACATTATATATATATATATATATATATATATATATATATATATATATATTCGTTCCAGCTAGATCACCGAAGTTAGGTAGCCATGATCCTCTTCAATTCTTAGATGGGTTACCATTTAAGCAACATCAGCTACTGTAAAAAAAAAAGCTGATATCAAAATGACTTGATTCGGCATTAAATGATCCGAAAAGACATAGTATGGTGTGAATAAATAACCTATATATATATATATATAATATTATATAATAATATATTATATATATATATATGGGGTGGGGTTGAATGAATAAATTATTATACCAACATTTATCTTTAATCAAGAAATTGGAAACCCAAATAATATATATATATAAATATATATGTATATTAATAGTATGTGTGTGTGTGTGTGTGTGACTTGTCAGGAAAATGGAAATAATACGAGGTAGTAAGTGTAGAAAATATTGAAAAACAAATATTCGGAACATCTGTTTCTTACAACATGAATAAATAGCTCTCTCAAATACTACTATATATAATATATCATATATATTATTATAATATATATATATAATACGGTAAACACTGAAAAATCTTTTAAACAAGCAATTTTCTTCAGCGATATACAGATGTAACGAAACCAACTTACCAGCATTCTATAATTTTCAGAAATATAATGCAATCAAAACGGAATATTTCGGGTATCATCAATATCAAATTCACTCGTTAAGATTTTGCAACCAAAAATAAAATACAAACACCTGTGCAAACAAAACACTAAAATTGCACCAAATTCATGATCTATTTTTGGACCATTCTACATATTCATATTTAATAGCACCAATTAGGCGCTGCCTGTTTTGGTATCTCGCCTATCAGCCTCGGCTTTAATTATATAAGATATATATATATATATCATATATATATATATATATAATTAAATATATATTATTATTTATATATATTATATATATTAATTCTAATGGTGGAACCAGAAATTTTCGAACCCCTCCGAACGTATCTAATTTCTCTTATTTTCTCGTTCCTATTGAAAAAGAAGGGCGTGCGGAATTACCTTTTTTCTCAACTATTCCAACCTTCGTATTACCTGCTTTAATGTATTTCTCTGATTACCTTCCATTCATCCAATTTTCTTTTAGAATACCAAGAGTGTGCTCGAAAAAGTACCAAGTTTAAAGCTCTATTTACCAAGATAGAAATGAAAAAATGAAGTGGAACTTTTTTTTTCTTCAACTAAAAAGCTGTCAAAAAAAGTACAAAAAAGTGTCGATACTTTTTGACACAGCCTTATATAGCAATCTTGATTAGCTATGGCTCAAAATTTTATCTCTGACACCGTTTAGATAATCTTTCCTACCCAGTCGTGCCTCGTTTTTTACTTCTTTATTGTGCCTCGTTTTCTGCATTCGTATTATGTGATTAACCGTCTAATCTATTTTTACTTTGATATAATTGGTTTCTAATGGCATTATTTTGTGCTTACTATTATTAAACAAAGAACCTAAGTTTCTCTCCTCAAGGTTTTTCGTTTCCTAGCATTCCAGTTATATCTGTTGCAGCTCATTTTCCGCGTTTGTCGCTTGAATCTATCCATATAGTTGTTCTTTATTCCCAGTTATATTTCTAGTTTTTATTTATCTTCCCATACCATGTGTCCATATATTGTAATTTGCTGTTATTAAGCTGTCGGAAGTGTTGTTGCTTCTTCTACTTTTTCTTCTTCTTTTCTTCTCTTCTTCTTCTTCTTCTCTCTTATTATTATATTATTATTATCTATTATTATATATTTCATCCCTTTTGAGTTTTTCCACTGGAAGCTGCAGTGCAAAAGTCTCCTCAGGTCTCCAGGACTCTTCTGAGTATTCAAGCCGATTGCAGCAGTGCAGTAGTCTGGATGGTCTCAATTCTTCCTCTAATTTCCAGATCCTCCAGTCTTTTTTCCAAATTTATTGGGACCGTTCCAAGCGCACCAACTACCATTGGTATTACTTTCACTCTCATATTCCACTGCTTTTTCAATTCTCTGGTAAGATCCAGGTATTTATCCATATTTTCATTTTCTTTCAGCTTTACCCTGTTATCTGCTGGAACCAAAGAGTCCACCAGTTGACACGTTCTCTCGTTTTCTTTTGTTGTTGTTGTTGTTAATCAACATTAGGTCTGGTCTCCTGGCTGGGATAGGGTGATCCGTCTTTATCTCAAAGTCCCGTGGAATTTTATGCATTTCATTCTCGAGAACAGATTCTGCTTTATGCATATACCATTTTGTGGTATGTTCAAAATTTAATTTTTTCCATAAAAGACCACCTTCCCAATCCAGTCATGCCTAGTTTTGTATTTCCGTTATGCTTAGTACATGGTTTACAGTCGCATCTCTGTCACTGCACAGACTACATTTACTGTTTTGTTGCGTTATTATTATTATTTCACTCAATTTGAGTTTTTCACACCTGCCGTAGCCGGTGGTTCACTGGAGGCTGAGTGACAGCAAGTCTACTCGGGTCTCCAGGACCATTCTGAGTATTCCAGCCGATCTCAATAATGCTGTAGTCCGGATGGTCTCGATCCTTCCTCTGATTTCCAATTCATCCAGGCTCTCTTCCAACCCCCCTGGGGATTGTTCTAAGGGCCCCAATTACAATTGGTACGACCTTCACCCTCATGTTCCACAGGTTGTTTTTTTTTTTTGTTTTTTTTGGGGGGTCAGTTCTCTGGCAAGGTCCAAGTATTTGTCGATCTTTTCGCTCTCTTTTATTTTCACTCTGTGATCGGCCGGCAATCTAGGTGATCCGTCTGTACCCTCAAAAGTCCCAGAGAATTTTTGTGTCTCATTCTCCAGACAGATTCAGGCGTGTGCATATACCATTTAGTTGAATGGTGAAAACTGAATTTCTTGCACAGTTCCCAGCGAATCACCTTTCCCACCCAGTCGTGTCTAGTCTTGTACTCTCTTTGTGCAAGTTTACTGCATTCGCTTATTATGTGATTGGCAGTCCCGTCTCTTTCCCAAGACATTCTACATTATCTATTATTATTATTATTATTATTATTATTATTATTGTTGTTGTTGTTGTTGTTGTTGTCTATATAATGGGATAAGACATCCAACAATTTATATAAGTACTATTTGTCTACAACAGCTGGAACATTGTTACAAACATATTATTTAATTATTCTTATTGGTATGCTATACACGTGGGCACATATCTATGCTCGTGTATGTATATGCGCGCGCACGAGTGTGTGTGTGTGTGTGTGTGTGTGTGTGTGTGTGTGTGTGTGTGTGTGCACGTGTGATTGTTGGTGTGTATCTTCTGACTCACAGGCAAGCTTAGTTACATAGGCACACACCTGCACTTCAAGTATACGTTAATTTAGACACACTACCGTCTGGGTGATTTTTTTCGAATTTTTCTTACAGCCAGACATATCTCAACATATACTCAGGCACGCTAATATCCATCCCAACCCGTAGAAATCTCAAATAATACCCACATACCCCAGGGTATATTCTCGCGTATTTCCAATTCTTTTTTTTTCTTTTTTTCTTTGTTTTTGTTTTTGTTTGTCTTTTCGTTATGAACTTTTTTACTCCATCATCCGGGCGAACCAAACACAAACGACCGGAAGGTGCGCCATTTTACCTTGTTTCTCTCTTCCGTTCGTTGACTCTGCGCCGCCATTACCCTCTCCCCACCCTCGGGTATTGGTATTTTGGACGAGGATAAGCAAGATGGTTACCGACAGCTAAACAAAGGAGCAGGGAACGAACGAAGAATCATTTCTCAATATTCCAATTACGTTCATCGTTTCGCATTCTCATATTTATATGCGCCTATGGCTTGTTCGGATAGTAATGTCACATTCTGTCGATAGAATAACAAAAAGCAAAGATGGCTGAGCGCCTATTGTCAGTATCAACCGAACTGCGAGGAAGTCTATACCCTTTTCGCTAGCGCTGGACCAGGAAGATTCTTTTTGCTGAGGTGAAGCATCACACCTACCGTCAGCTTCCTACTTTACCGCACAGATTATAAACCTGTGTTGTTCTATTCAACGCGCCTATTATCAATATCAACCGAACTGCGAGAAGGCTATACCCTTTTCGCTAGCGCTCGACCAGGAAGATTATTTTTTGCTGAGGTGAAGCATCACACCTACCGTCAGCTTCCTACTTTACCGCACAGATTATAAAACCTGTGTTGTTCTATTCAACGCGCCTATTATCAATATCAACCGAACTGCGAGGAAGGCTATACCCTTTTCGCTAGCGCTCGACCAGGAAGATTATTTTTGCTGAGGTGAAGCATCACACCTACCGTCAGCTTCCTACTTTACCGCACAGATTATAAAACCTGTGTTTCTATTCAACGCGCCTATTATCAATATCAACCGAACTGCGAGGAAGGCTATACCCTTTTCGCTAGCGCTCGACCAGGAAGATTATTTTTGCTGAGGTGAAGCATCACACCTACCGTCAGCTTCCTACTTTACCGCACAGATTATAAAACCTGTGTTTGTCTATTCAACGCGCCTATTATCAATATCAACCGAAACTGCGAGGAAGGCTATACCCTTTTCGCTAGCGCTCGACAAGAAGATTATTTTGCTGAGTAAAGCATCACACCTACCGTCAGCTTCCCTACTTTACCGCACAGATTATAAACCTATTTTGTACTATTCAACGCGCCTATTGTCAGTATCAACCGAACTGCGAGGAAGTCTATACCATTTTCGATAGCGCAGGACCAGGAAGGTTCTTTTTGCTGAGGTGGAGCATCACACTACCGTCAGCTTCCTACTTTACCGCACAGATTATAAAACCCTATTTTGTTCTATTCAACACGCCTATTGTCAGTACAACCGAACTGCGAGAAGTCTATACCCTTTTCGCTAGCGCTGGACCAGGAAGATTCTTTTTTGCTTAGGTGGAGCATCACACCTACCGTCAGCTTCCTACTTTACCGCACAGATTATAAAAACTATTTTTACTATTCAACGTGCCTATTGTCAGCATCAACCGAACTGCGAGGAAGTCTATACCCTTTTCGCTAGCGCTGGACCAGGAAGATTCTTTTTGCTGAGGTGGAGCATCACACCTACCGTCAGCTTCCTACTTTACCGCACAGATTATAAAACTTATTTTGTACTATTCAACGCGCTGAGTTGTCGGGGATCGGAATCAAACCAGCAGCCTTGCAATTTCTAGGCGGGTACTCTACTGACTGAGCTAAACCGGTTACAATGCGGAATAGAAATATAAAAACAAACAATTCAAATACACTGCTGCCTTGACTTACGAGTGAACCAATTTACGAGTTTTCCGAGATACGAGCTATCACTCGATCGATGTTTTCTTTTGTGTTGAGAGCTAAAAATTTTAGGTACGAACGAGCTTCAGATAAGCTTATGTTAGTAAGTCCACTAAAAACATTTGTTTCCAATTTTCTTAGGCTAAAGAAAAACATTAATTATTTATAATATATAATACATATATTGTCTTTGGTTGTCTTTGAAAATTTAAGTTGAAAATATTTTTAAAGGTGTACATTCATGACCGATACTTCCTCTCTCTCTCTCTCTCTCTCTCTCTCTCTCTCTATATATATATATATATATATATATATATATATATAGAGAGAGAGAGAGAGAGAGAGTGTGTGAGAGAGAGGGGGGGAGAGGGAAAGAGATAAATATATATATATATATATATATATATATATATACTAGCTAATAAATGCACCCTTCCGGTGCCAGTATTTAATATTAAGAATGCCGATAAAAAGATTTTGAACAGAGGGGGGTATGATTGAAAAATAGAACAACTTTGAAACTAACTCTTCCATCATTTTACATTACTCCAGTCTGTCTTTGTTAAATTTTCCTAATTTAAGTATTTAGTTAAGATAGGAAGTAAAGAATAATATTACAGTTATTTCTTCTTGTTAATCGATTTCTTTTAAGATTTATCTCCGAGATTTTTGCTTATATTTAGTAAGATAAAACCAAACAATTAGAAATCAATAATACTAAGCACATATTTATCAAAATCAAATTCTTAATATCAATATGCAAATTAGCCTTCCCATTCACACTGTAAACCGCTATTTTGTTGTATATATAAATACAGTTGCATGTTGTTATCATTTAGATAAGACCAACAGTATTAATAATGTAAACTAAGTTTTATTAATAATTGAAGTTTAAATTTAAATAAAATAAAAATCTTTGAGAATGTGACATAAATAACAAAGGGAATTGTGACTTGAATCGGAATATAGTTTCGGTTACAGCCAGAAAAATACACAATCTCCATTATAATAAGATATATATATATATATATATATATATATATATATATATATAAAAGTCGACGTTAAAACGTTTTGTTTTTTTAAGCCTTCTTCAAACATTACGATGAATATATTTTTATTATAGTTTTATCACTGTTTAGACACATTTTTTTCCTAATGGCCTGATGAAGGTTTAAACACCGAAACGTTTTAACGTCGACTTTGTCATCTATAAATTTACAGTTTTGGAATACTTTGGGGGGTAGTTTTTTTGTTGTTTTTTTTTTAGTTTTTACATATCGTCGGATTTATTTCTATATTTTTCAACATTATATTATATGCTTTGTGGTGTTTTTTTCGCGTACTGTTTGAGCACAGAACCACGGCTGAATAAGAAGAACAGATACTACACTCTAATCCCAGCCCGTTGGTCTGGGCTATTACAAAAAACATACAAAGACTATAGTTTCTGGCACTTTCCATTATGCTGAGTTCCATGGACAAACGGCCACACAGACGCACAAACTTCGACCTAGTAGTGTAGATTCCCCTTTGTTTCTTGTGTGTCCATACCAGTTTACACTTAACATTTTTATGTGTTTATCTAGCATACTCATCGCAGTAACCTCTTGAAATACATACCTCATTTATCACTGCTAGATACTGTAATATTTATTCATATACTTGACAGTCGTTTACCTTGTTTAACTACTCCGCCTCTATTTCCCTTGCTGTTAGGAGTCACATGCTTCAAAGTACAGGATAAATGGGGAACCATAATTCCAATGTTGAATATAAATAATTATACTTTATAATGCCAGACTTTTATTATATAAAAATAATTAAAATGCATTGCTTTTAATAATATATCTTCTATCAATAATAGAGATTCGCTTCCGGTTTTTGTCTGTAATAAAAATTACGTCACTGCTTACGTCACATTACCCAAAATCGTCATAACATAGAATAAATACACTCAACATTTGAACATGCAGCATTAGACAGTCCTCATTGTTTTTTTAAAAACAAGTTTTAATAAATACATGACTGGTATTATATATCTATATATAGTTTGTTTTATTTTAATACATATTTAAAGTTTACATTTCAAATTGTTTTATTTCTAAATCCTTTAATGAATTTGATGATTTTAGGGTACAAACTCGCTGACATTGAATGTTTAACTCCCTACCCTCAGGCAATATGTTTCAAAAATCTATTTTTACATCGCCCGGAGGGTGTTTTATTATTTTGCTAGTCTAAATAATATATTTAATAATAATATTTATATTTTCTTATATTAATTATATTTAATAATGCATTTAAATAATATATTGGAAAAATAATAAAAATAATTGAAATTTATATTTTATTATATAGAAATAATTAAAATGCACTATAAATATATTAGTTTAAATATAAATGGGGAACCATAATTCCAATGTTAAATTCTATCTTAATTAAAGTCATATGCTTCAAAATACAGGATAAATGGGGAACCATAATTCCAATGTTATTTAGAGAGCAATATAATGGTAAGTGAGCAGGGGCTGACGGACCATTGCTAGTGACGTCAGTTTTCATATCGCTCAATACTTGTGGCCTTGGGCCAAATTAAGCTAAATTACAATTCAGAGGTTGTCTTTGTATTCTTGAAACATATGTTGAAAAATCTCATTTGGTCACATTTCGTGGAGTATCTTGGTGAGCCTATGAACTTTTCAGTCGACCCTCGTACATTTTTATAATTGTGAATTTAAGAATTAAACCATAGCACGCTTGCAAAAAACTATCTAGAGTGTATTTACCCAACCCCTCCTCATGGTGGCCTGAAGTTAGTATCAGCCAGACAGCGAGGGAGTCTATCCCCTTTTCACCAGTACTAAACCAAAGATATTGTTTTTGCGGATGAGGTGGAGCGCCACACCTACTATCAGCTCTTTACTTTACGGCACATATCTCTTTACTACTCATACGCTGAGTTTCCGAGGGCCGGCATCGAACAAGGAACCTTGTGGTTCCTAGTCGGACACTCTACCGATTGGGGTGGGCAATCTAGTATATAATGAGACGGTTTGGGGTATTTTTATTTATTGTTGAGGTTGCAATGTTCTTTTATTTGCAGAGGAATTAATGATTCGTTCAATTTCGCAAAATATTATTATATGTCCATTTCCTACGACAATAACTACTGTCTATAACCGAAACTATATCACTTCTCAAGTTACAATTCCCTTAGTTATCAACGTCACATTCTCCATGATTTTATTTTTGTTTAAACCTCAATTATTAATAGAATTATTTTACATTATTCATACTGTTAACCTTATCTACATATTAGATATTAGGTCACAAGGCCCTATTAATGTGGGACCACCCACGAGTCGAGACTCATGGGTGGTGGGTGCAAAAAATGCGTTGATCCCGTCGGCATTCCACCTCAAGGAGGCGCCTCAGACACTGAGCATTAAACCTTGCCCTGCACCTTTAGGTCAAGAGGCCAGGTGTTGCCTGGGGGGGATGGCCCCCCGGGATCAACGATGTTAGATTATAAGGTCCAGGGCCAAATCCACTGGACCCCCGGTCGAAACCGGAGTTAGAGATATTTGCCTCATACCCCACTTGTATGGGCTGGGCACAAGGCCTCGTTTTAATGTGGGCCCACCCACAAGCCGAAGCTCATGGGTGGGAAAGAAGAAAAATTGCGTCGATCCACTCGGCAATCCCCCTCAAAGGGGCGCCTCGGGCGCTGGGCAATAAACCCAGCCCTGCCCCTTTGAGTCAAGGGGGCAGGTGTTGCCTGGGGGGATAGACCTCTGGGATCGACGCTATTAACTTGTAAGGTCCAGCGGCCGAAGCTCGCTGGACCCCCGGTCGAAACCGGTTTTAGATATGTTGGACATATCTACATACTAATAAAATGCAATTGCATCTTTATATACAACAAAATAGTGGTTTAGAGTGTGGAGGGAAGGCTAATTTGCATATTGATCTTCAAAATTTGAGTTTGATATAGATGTGTATAGTATTATTGATTTCTAATTGTTTGGTTTTATCTTAATGAATATGAGCAAAATTCTCAGGGATAAATCTTAAAAGAAGTCCATTAACGAGAAGAAATAACTGTAATTTTATTCTTTACTTCCTATTTTAACTAAATGGTTAAATTAGGAAAATTTAGCAATGAAAGACGGGAGAGATGGAAGAGTAAGTTTCAGTTGTTCTATTTTTCTATTATATCCCCTCTGTTTGAAACCTTTTTATCTGCATTCTTATTTTGTTTCATTAGCCTTTCAAATTTAATATGATATTTTATTACATTAAAAATTAAATACTTCCACCCGGAATGTGCAAATATTTTCTGGTATTTATTTTTTTTTAAGTTAGCCACGTCTATCATTAACTTTGAACAAAAAATATAATTCGAATGTGTTTTCTTTCATGACTGTTCAAGTAATAATGAATCTTAAACCTTTCGAACAGCATTCCAATGTTCTAACCATTGAGTGAAACCTGCAGAACGTGCAAATAAAAAACCGTGACCCCCGGGCATTCGTTAATGGTTTCGTTTTGTCGAAAACACCTCGTAAAGAAATGTCAAAACGTTACCGGTAAGTACAGATTTATGACCAATGCTACAAAATAAAAATACTCGTTTGCTCTTTCTTCTTCTTCTTCTTCTTCTTCTTCTTCTTCT
This sequence comes from Doryteuthis pealeii, assembly GCA_023376005.1. Lineage (NCBI taxonomy): Eukaryota > Metazoa > Mollusca > Cephalopoda > Myopsida > Loliginidae > Doryteuthis > Doryteuthis pealeii. Next base: position 78,238,557 of record CM042147.1, on the reverse strand, counting down.
TCTTCTTCTTCTTCTTCTTCTTCTTCTTCTTTATTTGTTTACTGACTAAGGAGGTGATGTCCGTGTTTGCCGTTGGTAAAATTGTTCAAAAAGTATCAAGACTGAAGCTGTCTTAACCCAGATATATATAAACAATCAATAAAACTTTCATTTTCGTCCTTGTTTCTTACACCTTTGTTTAATGGCATGTCAAGCTTCGTGGGTTATTTAATGCCAAAGCCATTATTGTAGAAGAACGGTACTGGCACTATTTAATCCATACCTGGGACATGAGGGGTATCATACCTTTCCCAAAGGTATCAATCCAAATATGAACGTAATCGCGCGACTAGAGTTCGAATGCATTTACTACGATATCGCAGTATTGATATTATTGATATTCCTGGGCACTGATGAAGAAGTAAGGATGAACTCATAAATAACGTTCTTGTATGCACACCTACATATAGACACTTCAGAGTAGGCCGATCAGCAAAAAATGACATTCATCAGCCTTGTGCGTATACTGGATGTGTTGTATACCCTTTCTTACTTCTAACTTATGGTCGTACTTTCTTCTGGCCGGCATTGGTTCTATCTTCTAACATCTTGACTTGGTCTGGTCTAGCGTCTCGGATCTCCTAAGGTCTGGACTTGCTTGGGGACTTCGGGTCTGGTCTTCTATTGCTATGTTCCTGCTGGCGGGTCGTCCTGGATTCATTTCTTAGTCTTGTTACCAAGACATTCATCAACCACAAGAACATATTTACTTATACAAACTTTTATTTCCTTAACTATACATTTCATGTAACTAAATATCTGGCTAACATAGCGCGCGTGAGTTCCAGTTTTAGGCAGAGCATAAAATGGCCGACCGCTCTGCCTGACGCCTAACTGCAAACTGGGGACCGAACAGGTCCCACGTGACTTCACGTATTTTGGCGGGCTTCTGTAATTTTCCATTGAAGGACCCGGCCATGGTATGAAATGGGTCATCCCCTCAGAATTACTGGGGACCGACAATAAATCTTATGCAACCGCATAGATTATGTAACAGGTGCTGTGAGGAGGACCTGCAAGGAGCGATGACCAATAGGGACGAGTGTTGAGAGAGAGTCATGGAAATCCGTGCTATCAACACGGCCTTATAATGATGATGCTGATATGGTTTCGAGTTACGGATGCTAATCATTAGAAAGCAATTATAGTTCTAAGTAACTCTTCTTAATTAAAAGAATTTACACGCGGATATCCGCCCTGTCGGCTGGGGCGTTAGAATGCACCGACTGCACCTCTGCAGAGGTGTAAGACTCCCCCAATGGGGCCACCTGTTGGCCGTGGGTGGCGACCCGTGATGCTTAAGGATAGAGACCAGGTGGATGAGCAGTTCATGACATGCAATACTCCACTTTGGCCCTATATTGGGCTAGACGGGCGGTCTGAGAGGCCCCCTCGGTCAGTCGGCTGGTCACGTCAAGCCCTAGCACCTATATGATTTTCCCAACCCTATTGCCCTTATGGCAAGCCGCAACCCCTTTTTATCATATGGGTGCTAGAAGGCGGTGACTGAGGGTCTACATGTCCTGGGAATGACGTTAAACTCTATCTGATGGTGAGGTTCCAGTTTTGGAGGTTTGGGGAATGTGGAGCACCCCATTCATCACCATTGCTCCCTGGTCCACTCTGACCCCCAGTGGTAGTACCTGTCAGGGTCCCATCTATGGGTTAAATAGAAAAATGTATTTATAAAAAAATTGTATTATCCATTAAGAATTGATTTATTTCAAAACTTTATCGGCATTAAATGACCCACTGAGATTGATATGCCGTAAAACAAAACAAACCAAACTAAACACACGGATATATGATTTCAATTATTCTTATCAAATAGTAATTTTTATCAAATAATTATATGATTTCAAGTAAGCATTATTATTCAACTCTTTGCCTACCAAATTGCTCTCGTGGCTGTACCAAATTTTCTTGGTATGTTTACCAAATTGCACAGTTATATGGTTATGATAGGATATTTCAAAGTCCACTATCTATTCACATCAGAACTCATTCTATTCAAATAAAGTCATATTATTATTTTAATCTGGGTCGTTCTGCTCAATTATAATTAACTAAACACCAGTGATTTACGGTAGGGTCGCAGTGGTGGGAGGGCCGCTCTGAGCGGTTTAAAGTAGACAAAGAGTTAATAACAGTAACAGTTATTTATTTGAATAGGTGTGTGATTTTCAACATAATTCTAAGGCTTCAATTATTTCAAGCAAATATATATATTTACACGTATATATATATATATATATATATATATATGTGTGTGTGTGTGTGTGTGTGTGTGTGTGTGTGTGTGTGTGTGTGTGTGTGTGTAGGAAAGACAATTATTTCTCAACATAAATTCGCAGAGGTAAGACACATTTTATCTTCTCCAATATTCTATATAATAATTATAATAATCCAATGCTTCAATAGAGAGTCCTGTGCATGTGAGGAGGGCTTTTCCATAAAGGACCTCTCTTAAAAATGATTACTTTTTTCTTTTTATGAGAGTTCCTGTGGAAAAGATCTTTTTCATTTATTCCATTCATTTCATTCATTTGTTATTCTATTCATTTATTCATTTTTACAGTAATTCTTAACTATATATATGTATATATATATATATATATATATATATATATATATATATATATATATGTACATATATATATATATGTATATTATATATATATATATATATATATATATATATATATGTGTGTGTGTGTGTGTGTGTGTGTATATATATATATATATATATATATATATGGGAGTAAATATGGAAATAAATCCGACAATATTAAGAAATTTGAAAAAAACAAGTGTTCCAAAAATAAGATGAATTTATTTATCGACGCTTAAACGTTTCGGTTTCATTAAACCTTCATCAGGATGTATTATGGGGTGAAGAAATTGATGGATGTTTTATAGATGACAGGAGATAAAACATCTTTATAAAATTTTATAAAGATTTTTATCTCCTGTCATCTATAAAACATCCATCAATATAGCACTCTGGGGGATTTTCGCTGATGACCGCCAACTAAAAGCGTAAACGCAACGCTCTTCTATATAAGGGATGGAGCACTCTATGACGGCCTTTACATACAAAGCAATGTGTGTATTAAAACAGTTAAAATCCCCTTCGAATTCTGTAGGTGATAACAGCCTGATGGTTAAGGTGACGGACTGACACTGACCCGATCGGATTTCAATCCCGGCTGTAGTTAGCATACAAATGTCTAGCCCCACTGAAGAGACTTGATAAGTCGAAACACATGTCAGTGGATGACTATATATATATATATATATATATATATATATAATTACACACACACACACACACACATATATATATATATATATATATATATATATATATATATATATATATATATAAAAGAAAGATTCTGTCTGTATATATGTATGTTATATGTAGAACGAGAACGAGCATGCGCACCTCCTTTAATTGTCAGAAAAAGTAATGGGTACTTACCTCCCAGCAGCTTCGGGCAGGGTAAGTGAAGATTGAGAAACGCCTGCCTTGTTTTTGATCATATTTATTACATAAGTGTTTGCATTAAAGGTCACATGTTGACGCATGTGTCACATGTCACAGCTTGCCCTATGATATAAGGGGCTTGTTTTGATGCAAAGATCATTCTCGGTTTTTACCATTCTACTCATAACACTTAGATCGTTTCCATAGAACTACATTGATCCTCGACTAGTAGACGGTGATACCGGATTTCTGAACCAAAGTCGCAACACCCACAGCCTGTTGCAAGACTACTTCTGCCCACTTACCGATACGAGCTAAGGTGTTTATTTTTCCGTCTCTCTCAGACGCCTGGTTTGGGAGTGATTTTTCGGGCCATATTACCTTTAGGCACCCCTTTTTGATCTCGATTAAGAAAGGACATGTTTTTCATTTACACCGTCAATATCCAGTTGTTTTAACAGATGATTTTTAGATTTAAACATTTTTTAATAAAACTAACCCCTTTGTTAGGGGTTAGGGTTAGGGTTTAGGTTTAGGGTTTATGGTTAGGGTTTAGGGTTAGGGTTAGGGGTTAGTTTTATTTTAAAAAATGTTAATCTAAAATTCGTCTGTCAAAACAACCGGATATTGACGGTGTAAATGAAAAACAATACCTTTCTTAATCGAGATCAGAAAGGGGTGCCTAAAGGTCATATGGTCCGATTTTTCTTGTTCTATTTCCCTTCTTTTACAAAGGATACCTGCTCTCCGTAGCATTATCTTACGAGGAATTCACTACATTATGACGAAAAATTGGTGGAGACTAGCTAATACCAAAGTTCAATAAAATCGACACCCTATTTCTGTCTAAGAGGGAATAAAAACTTTTGTTCCTAATTTTCCACAAGAAAAGCTAAATTAAAATATAATAAGTGTATAAATCAATGATATATCAAGGAATTGATTTGGAAAATGAGTGAAAAATAAAACACATTAATAAAGAATGAAACAATAAAAATACAGAGAAAAGAAAAAATACAAGCAAATAGAATAATAAAAATAAACAACTTAACAGCAAGAATATACATAGAATAAAAGATAAGCAAATGAAAATAAAAATATTTTTATTAAAATATATCAATATAGATTAGATATAATATATATCAATAGAGATAAGAGATTAATTTTCCTTTTTTTTAATCCCGAGCAACGTCGAGTAACTCGGCTAGTATGATAATTTTACTGCCTACTGGTCTCAAAGAAATGGCATGATGCTTCTTTACTGATGTCATTAAGTTTATTTAATAAACACCGTGAAACTGTACAAGGAAAATCAAATAACATTCAATGACGGATAACAGCGAATACCTTTTAAAAGAAATAGAAAATCCTCAAAGAAATGTGAAAGCTCTTACCGTTGTCGCCTATCCCGACCAGTGGCGTAAAAACTGTGGGCCTGTCCCTGACTTCCTCTTACCCTGTTCCGGTTAGGGTTCATAAACCACAGAAACCAATGGTCGGCACCAAATGGCATTAAATCCATTAAACTACTCTAAATTGAATACTGTGGTTGTAGTTGCTTTTATAAACAAAAACGACTATATAAAATTAAGACATAAGTAACTGGTCTGCTTAGCGGCAGTTACAGATAATAAAGATTTTCAAACGATAATAGCTTCAAGTGAATATTCTTAATGCAAATAATATGCCCAGTTTTATGGTTTCTAATATTCCTATGTAATAATTATAATTATTAATTATTAATTAATTATAATTTTCACACATCTATTTGATTCAGAGATGAGACCTTAATAGGTACTACTACTCTGGGTCAGAGTTCACCTAAGAGTAATAACAACAAAGCAATTACTGCACACTCCCCAGAGCTCCTAAGCGGGAGTATCACCATAGGATGCATTTTATTGTTAAACTCAAGATATCCTTTTGGTTTGGTTGCAGTGTTTCTTACACCTCTGCAAGGGATGTCTATTATAGACAGCGTATGAGTAGCACAGAGATCTGTGCGGTAAAGTAAGGAGCTGATGATAGGTGTGGCGCTCCACCTCGGACGCAAAAGCAATATCCTTGGTCTAGCGCTAGTGAAAATGGGATAGACTCCCTCGCTGATTGGCTGATACCGACTTTAGGCCACCCCGACGACTTTACTTTACTTTTTTATGTTTTTATACAATACAATATTTTTCTCATTAAAAAAAATAACAAAAATTAGGATGTTTTTGTTTTTTTTGGGGGGGGCGTTTTTTGTTGTTTTTTTAACGGATTAATGACATTTCAGTTAATTTCAATGTGTAAATTTGGTTTGATATACGAGCGGAACAAACTAAACTCGTAATTCAAGTCAGCACTCTATCTAAAATACTATTCTCAGGACATTTACATTTTCTTTCCGGAACATTATGGATTATTTTGAAAATCACGTTTTAAGTATTATTTTAAAACAGTATTATTTTATTATTTTTATTATATTATTATTATTATTTTAAAACAGAATTATTTTATTATTTTAAAACAGTAGTATTCTAAAGTATTATTTCAAAACAGTAGTATTACATTTTTTATTATCTTATTATTTTAAAACAGTAGTATTATTTTTATTATTTTAAAACAGTAGTATTTTAAAGTATTATTTTAAAACAGTAGTATTTTATTATTTTAAAACAGTAGCAATGATTTAAAAGGGAGACGATAAAAGAATGAGTGCAGGCTGCATTTTAAAATCCAATAGATGGGGAAAATGTTGTTTTTGTATTTTTTTTTTTTTTAACTTTTCTTCTTGATATTTTTTAATTCGTCAAACAGGTGATGTATTATGATATTTTTTTCCTATTTTCTTATTAATATCGTCAGCAAAAAAAAAAAATCGCGATATATCAGCGAATCGAAAGGAATTAAACACGTCAGTCAACACTGTTCTTCAATAAAGAAATGATAGAGAAATGAAAATGGCGGTGCCAAGGCAAGAGAGTATTAAAAACAAATAAAACTAAGACAGAACGGCTAAAATAATTTCGGTGAAATATAACCTCATAAATTCTGGAATCTTACTTCTTTTTTTTTTTTTTCTTTTTTAAGAGATGAGTTTGTTTAGACAGTAAATGAGGCGTGACGACACGGTTGAAATTGATGATTTAACACCGGTCGATTAATGGCGGAAGGTCGTTCCAGCTTGCACCTGGCGCTGGAGGTTAGATGCCCATTTCGTGGGTGGCAATCTCCACGAAGCCCCTGATATCGTCGCGACCTGTCTAAGCCACTGGGCTGAAAGCAATGAGCAGGGAATTAGGCCACCTGTGATCTGGTTAATATAGACTGAGACTAAAGTTCCTATCTTTTGCGAAATTGTTGGGAAATCTTAAGTCTCTTAGGGATTTCCTAGGTATATGAAATCAGACAATTGTAGTAAGTTTTAACAAGCCTTATAGAGTATCATTCAAATTTACTTTTAAGTTTACTCAGATCTATATTGCTTGTGCAATCAGACAACTCTAGTGCGTCGTTTACAAAACTTATAGAGTGTCTTTCAAGTTTGCTTGTGCAATCAGTCAACTGTAGTACGTCGTTTACAAACCTTATAGAGTGTCTTTCACGTATACTCAGATCTTTATTGCTAGTGCAATCAGTCAAATGTAGTACGTCGTTTACAAACCTTATAGAGTGTCTTTCAAGTTTACAAAGCGCTTTATTGCTTGTTCAATCAGTCAAATGTAGTACGTCGTTTACAAACCTTATAGAGTGTCTTTCAAGTTTATTCAGCTCTTTATTGCTAGTGCAATCAGTCAAATATTAGTACGTCGTTTACAAACCTTATAGAGTGTCTTTCAAGTTTACAAAGCGCTTTATTGCTTGTGCAATCAGTCAAATGTAGTACGTCGTTTACAAACCTTATAGAGTGTCTTTCAAGTTTACTCAGCGCTTTATTGTTTGTACAATTAGTCAACTGTAGTACGTCGTTTAAAAACCTTATAGAGTGTCTTTCAAGTTTACCCCACTCTTTATTGCTTGTGCAATCAGACAACTCTAGTACGTCGTTTACATAACTTATAGAATGTCTTTCAAGTTTGCTTGTGCAATCATTCAACTGTAGTACGTCGTTTACAAACCTTATAGAGTGTCATTCAAGTTTACTCAGATCTTTATTGCTAGTGCAATCAGTCACATGTAGTATATCGTTTACAAACCTTATAGAGTGTCTTTCAATTTTACTCAGATCTTTATTGCTAGTGCAATCAGTCAAATGTAGTACGTCGTTTACAAACCTTATAGAGTGTCTTTCAAGTTTATTCAGTTCTTTATTGCTAGTACAATCAGTCAAATATTAGTACGTCGTTTACAAACCTTATAGAGTGTCTTTCAAGTTTATTCAGTTCTTTATTGCTAGTACAATCAGTCAAATATTAGTACGTCGTTTACAAACCTTATAGAGTGTCTTTCAAGTATACTCAGATCTTTATTGCTAGTGCAATCAGTCAAATGTAGTACGTCGTTTACAAACCTTATAGAGTGTCTTTCAAGTTTATTCAGCTCTTTATTGCTAGTGCAATCAGTCAAATATTAGTACGTCTTTTACAAACCTTATAGAGTGTCTTTCAAGTTTATTCAGCTCTTTATTGCTAGTGCAATCAGTCAAATGTAGTACGTCGTTTACAAATCTTATAGAATGTATTTCAAGTTTACTCAGATCTTTATTGCTTGTGCAATCAGACAACTCTAGTACGTCGTTTACAAAACTTATAGAGTGTCTTTCAAGTTTGCTCGTGCAATCAGTCAACCGTAGTACGTCGTTTACAAACCTTATAGAGTGTCTTTCAAGTTTATTCAGCTCTTTATTGCTAGTGCAATCAGCCAACTCTAGTACTACACTATTATGGTCAGAATTATTTTCGTTGCCTCTTGACATGTCGTAAAAATGATTGGCCAATGTGGTACATTCCAAATAGCAGAGTCTATAAATTGATAAATAAAATGTTAAAAATAAATTTTAGTAAGTCATATTCGTCGGGCGAAAATGGTCGAAATTTCCAGCATGCTGGGAATATGAAGTGTTCGTGACTAAAATAGGTAAATATGTGGTCTTGCTGTAATTGGTGAGAAGAATATAAAACAATGCGAGAAGCGACAATGAATGAGCGATATTAGATGTCAGCGATAGAGATTTGACACTGCGACAATCAAAGAATTAAATGAGAGGCTGGGTTCAGGGTAGCGTTGTAGCTTAGACAAGCATCTGGTTGTCTTGCCGATGCAGCTTTTTAGATCATCACTGGTGTCTGGACACATAATCAGATGAAATGGACGAAATTGTCTGAAAAACACACACTGTGAAAAGATTTCTTGGACGTCAAATTGTAGCAAATAAGTTAAATCAGATTTGCGATAGAAATGGGCGGTTAATTATCTCATCATTGACCTTGGATAGTCTGAAACATATGGCTGATTGTGTGTCTCTATTGGACAAAGATGTGTCTTGCTTTTACGAGGATTTAGTCTCTTTGTCTTGTCTCAGATTTGGGATAGACAGGGGCTGTTGTCTCATCAGTGATATTGTCTAGTCTATACGCTTTGGCTGGTTTATGTCTCTATCCGACCAAAATGTGCGTTACTTTTATGTGGATTCAATCTCTTTGTCTTATCTAAGTCGACAAACGTTCATTAATCACGAATATGTCCCGCTTGAACCAGGCCAACCAAATTCACTCTACTTCTTTGTTCCTGACGCCTCTCGAACCGTTACACTAATATTAATACAAAACAATTTTTAAATCGATAAATCATATTTCAGTATTTCGTTGAAATCGATTAAAAAATGGCGTAGTCTAGTTCTTTGTTCAAGATCATCCGAGAATGGACTGTGTGACAGAAACATTTCTTTATTCAAAACCAATACTCTTGCAAGAATAGCTTTACGAGGTTGGTGCCTCTAGATGACAAAATCGAAAATTGCAGTCCGCTTTCAATTGTCTATGCGTCTGTCTGTGTGTCTGTCTATTGTCAAGTGCATGTAGGGAAATCAGAGACACCTCGAAACTGGCAATAATCGCGCCCCGTGCCAGATATTCAAACGCTATAAGAAATGTACGTCATCACCTGCCATCTTCCAACTCAGCCATTTTTATCTTCGATCCTTTTACAGATAACCGTGTCAAATACCAATGCGGCCTGTGCCAGGATGTCAGAATCGGCCATTAAAACTCTTTGTATTTTTCGTACGCACGACTCTTCGAAAATCGGTGGGGTGGGGGTGGGGTCGTGAAACGGAGCCTCGTGATAGGGATTAAGATTAGCTAGTTTTGGCACGCGAAGGGAGATAACTCCGAGATTGGATTCCTGCGTATGTATACCTAAAAGTATTTGATGAGCTGAGCTGAGCCTAATAAAAACGGCCCATGAAAAAGGAGTTCCATCCGGCAAAGCCCGTCTGTCAACTGCTGATTCGAGAAAATTGGAAACAGCTTGATGAGGGAACATTGTTTTATTAGTGAAGGCCGCGATTTGGGGAATTATAAAACCCCGCGAGAAGAGACATACATTTTTGTGACTTTTTTGGCGATGATTCTATAACTATTTCCCTACATATGCCTCTGGGGCGCTTGTAGCATAGCGGTTATCGTCGTAGGTAGTAGACTCGGCAGACCATATGACCTTTAGGCACCCCTTTTTCATCTCGATTAAGAAAGGACATATTTTTCATTTACACCGTCAATATCCGGTTGTTTTAACAGACGATTTTTAGATTTTTTTAGAATTATAAAATTAACCCCTAACCCTAACCCTAACCCTAACCCCTAACAAACAACCGGATATTGACGTTGTAAATGAAAAACATGTCCTCTCTTAATCGAGATCAAAAAGGGGTGCCTAAGGGTAATATTATCCGACTCGGCTAACAGAGTTCAAATCTGGGACGAGGCAGTTTGAATTTCATATAGCGCTAATATGTCGGGAAAAGTATAAACCCAAAAATTCTTCCCCCCGCCCCAGCTATGGGTAAATTATAGGACAGTGTGTGACTTTAACCTTGGTATGGCAATGGATGTAGAAAAAAAACAGACCTGGAAAGGGATGGACTCCCAAGACACGCTATAAAGTAACACCCCCCTCCGCGACCAAACCAGGTTAAAGGATTAGTCTTTTTAACTCTTTGCCTACCAGATTACTCCCACGGCAGTACCAGATTTTCTTGATGTCAGAGCTGGTCAATGTAGATCCTTGTTGGGTGGCCCACATTTGCATGTCCATATAACACTATAATAGTGTTATAGTGTTGACTGGCTATATTGAATTAATTACTTGAGAATAATTAGGATAGTTTGTTAAAAGTTAAATCCCCTCTCTCTCTCTCTCTCTCTCTCTCTCTCTCTCTCTCTCTCTCTCTCTCTCTCTCTCTCTCTCTCTCTCTCACCTGAGCTCCTCCCCCGTTTATATACCCGATGTATGATGTATGATTTCAATGTGGGTATATAACAGTTTAACCTTTGCTGGATGGTCCATACTTGTCACCTTGTGTCCCATTCTACCCGTAGCGAACGAGTATGGTAAATAGCTACCCTTCAAACCATGAGTCCTACACCCAGCTTGTGAATCCTCTACTCTGAGATTTTGGATGAAAAAATTAAGGCACGTCATCCCGGAATTGGTCATCCGAGATCTCAGATTGACCAAGTATGCGTGTCTGTTGGAAAGGTAGAGTTGATTAGTCCTATCGCTACAAAAGGAGGCGAGTTCGAGTCTTGCCAAGTCCGGTCTGTGCTGATATATGGTATCCGTCTAACTGGTTGCAAGAAATTAACAATTAAAATAGAATTTCTCCCATATATATTTCTGAAAAGATTATAGTCGGTCTGATTTACGGTCAGTTCACAATTATATAGTACACATTGAAAGCATGTACCCTAAGAAATCAGCGGTGCCAAACTAATCATAGATTAACCCTTAGTTCCATCGTGGTGTAATGGTTTGCAAGATAGTCTCGCAGATCTATCACTACTGAATAGCGTGTTTAACCCTTGCTGGATGGTCCATATTTGCGACCTTGTGTCACAGTCTACCCGTGTCGAACGAGTATGGTAAATAGCTACCCTTAAAACAATGAGCCCTACACCCCCACCCCCATCTTGTGAATCCTCTACTCTGGGATTTTGGATGAAAACATAAAAAAGCTATAAACTATATTTTCAACGATCTTAAATGCGATTGAATAACAAATTATAACATTTTATTAGCAATTGGTTACACACCCTACAGTATCTTCTCCCGTCCCTGCCTTTTTCCCAGTTATTAAATTCATAGAAAGGGACGAACCTCTCATAAGCTGAATTCATGGAAAGTAAAGGTAAATTAGACTGGAACCTGGAGGAACATATTATTCTATTATATATTAGTAGTAGGCTAGGTGAGATTTTTCATTGGCTCACATTGACTGTGCTTTCTCAATTCAAGAGGTCGAGCTTTTGTTGTTGGTTTAAAAAATCTTTTTTGCAATGTCAACTATAAAGATCCGGACTTTTCCTGGTCCATGTTATTAATTTTATAAGCATATGAATAAAAGATTTAATTCTATTTGAGACAATATGCAATATCATTAAAAAAATAACTTTGTCATCTCGAAACCATTTTTTTAACGATGGAATAAGAAAATAATCCAAGAGTTCAATGTATAGGAAAATGAATAGTAATTCTGATCTTAGTTTTTATTACCGGGTTGAGCGCGTACGCAAACGCTACAATTATAAATTGTATATTCGATTCGTCCACATTTGGGACGATGGCAGAGGTCAGCTCAACCGAGGGTGCAATAGAAGAGACTTACTCTGGTGCTCACTGTTTTTACAATAATAGGTAAGGGTATTTACCTGCTCATCCCATTTATGAGGGCTGGACACAAGGTCTCGTTTTTACGTGGGCGCATAAAAATTGCGTCGATCTGGGGGGATGGCCCCCCTTGGATCGACGCTATTAATTGTACTTTACCGGTCCAGAGGCCGAAGCACACTGGACCCCCAGCCGAGGCCGGGTATAGAAGGTAAGGGTCAAAGCATAGAATCTGGAACAGATACTACACTTTGATCCCCACCCACAATAGGTAAGGGAATATTTGTCTCATACCACACTTGGATGGACTGGGCACAAGGCATCGTTTTAATGTGGGCCCCCCATAAGCCGAAGCTCATGGGTGGGAAAAAACAAAAATTGCGTCGATCCCCTCGCCATTCCCCCTCAATGAGGGCGCCTCAAGCACTGGGCAATAAATCCAGCCCTGCCTGAGGGGAAAGCCTAGGGGAAAAGCCCCCCTGGGATCGACGCTATTATTTGTACTTTACCGAAGCACACTGGTAATGCTCTCATTACATATTTCATTTACATAAATTCACCACTTTATTACAAACAGTTTATAATGAGAGACAAATAAAATTTTCTCAATGCACAATGATAATACTAATCAGTTAGTAAAATTAAAATGTATTAATAAGCGTTTAATCTATGTCTCCCTTGTGAAATATAGGAATTAATGAGGTACTGTATTCAAGTTTTTAATTGGCAAAAAATAATAATGTCAAGGTTATCTTGAAGAAATAAGAATGTCAAGGTCATTCTAAGGAAATATTACGCTTTCATCTGTTGGACTATATTTTGGTATAGTTATTAACTAAGCTTAGCTTAGATGTGACACAAGATCAGAATAATATGGCGCCCAATGAGAATCAAACTCACTAACAATGATTTGCGAATCTAGCTTGCTAACCATTACACCACGTGAGGTACTCGACTATATCTTGTTATGAGATGTAAGCAAAATCACCAATTATATTTATGGACTTTACCAACAGCTACAGTCACTTCCGATAGAAACTGGACTATGAGATGAGAGGACAGAAAGCATTTAAGATCGTTGGCACTGTGCGTCATTCACTTTCTAGTTGAACATTCTGCCAGGAAGATTATTTTTGGATTAACATCAGAGGCTAATCACAGACATCTGACTTTTATAAGGAAGAAAATAAACTTGCACTTCGTCTCTTTCTTTCTTTCTTTCTTTCTTTCTTTCTTCTCATTTTTATTTTTTTTATCTTTGATCTTTTTCTCTTTCTTTCTGTCTCACTTTCTGTCTTTTCATTTTCATTCTTTCATCTTCGATCGGTTTTTCTATTTTTTTTTCTTTCTTCTTATTTTTATTCTTTCGTCTTTGGTCTTCCTTTCTTTATTTATTTTTTTTCTTTATTTCTTTTTCTCATTTTTATTCTCTCATCTTTCGTCTTTTCTTTCTTTCTTTCTTTCTTTCTTTTTCATCCCTTCCTTCTCATTTTTTTTATTTTTGATCTTCATTCATTCTTTCTTTCTTTCTTTCTATCTTTCTTTTCATTTGTATGGTTTTATCATGGCTATTCTTTTTTCTTTCTTTCTTTCTTTTTTTCCTTCTTCTTTTGAATGTGTTCTATTTTTCTTTCATTCATTCCTTATTTCGCATTTTTGTGTTATTTGAATTCTTCGTTTTCAGCCGTCTTTTCCTTTCCTATTCGCTACTTGACCAAAGTCCAGTTTCCCACGACTGTCTCTCAGATTTCACCCCCTCCACCCCACCCAAAGAATTATGGTCAGGGTCAGGGTCAATCCATTTATGCTTAGGGTGTCCCGAATGGTAAATGTCAACGGAACTGGACATTTTCTAGAACCACACACACACACACACGCACACACATACACACACACCACACACACACACACACACACAAATACACACAGACCTATGCGTAAGGACCATCTCACTAAACTCCATCTTGGGTAACATTCATTCTACCATCATAAGGAGATTGATAAATCCGGTTATTTTGACCTATCTTTTCTTTCTTTCTTTTCCTTCCCTTTTGAGTTATATATACAAGTATTTTGGGCGCCTCACGTGGTGTAATGGTAGGTAAGTTTCTCCTGTTTCCTTTCGGCATCTTTTCTGTTCTTCCGGAAGTAGTCATAGATTTCTTATTAAGTATGAACAGTTACTTTAAACCATATAATTGTGTATACATTATCAGTATTAGATAAAAGCACTGAACTCTTTGCTGCTTTAAACCGCTCACAGCGGCTGTCCAACCACACCCACGCAAACTACAAAATCCGATAGTATAAAATTATAATTGAACAGAAGGACTCCGATTACAATTATAATTGGACTTTATTTGAATAGAATGAGTTCTGAGGTAATTAGATAGTGAATGAGTTCGATTCTCATTGGGCGCCCCATACCTCTGGCCTTGTGTCACATCTAAGCTGAGTTTACTAAATAACTATATATCAGTCTTTTTTTTTCTTCTTTTTTTCCATCTTTTTCTTGCCATTTTTTCTTTATTTAATCCGTTGTATTGTCTCATATACGTTTCGTTTTTTGTTTTTTTTGTTTTTTTCTTCCTTTTTCACCTTTCTTTTCTTTCTTTATTTCCCTTTCTTCTTTTTTCTCTTTCTTTCTTTTCATTTACCTTGTCATTATTTTGTTGTCTGATCTCTTTTTATTGTACTTTCTCTCTTTGTCTTTTCCCTATAATTTTTCTTTTCTCTTAAGTTCTTCACTCTTTGTTTTTTTTTTATTTTGTGTTTGTAGCCACGTATATTTGAGGCGTAACACAGATTCTCAAAGATACCGGGTTCAAAGTTAACTGACCTAAAAAATGTAAAGGTTTTTAAATAAAATAACTAGTGCATTATATATTCTATTCATTAATATATCAACACTGAAAATTTCATTAAATTTGGTTAATTCAATGATTTTTGGTATTTTTTTTCTTTCGGCGGGGTGACATACGATGGTGGAATTCAGGTTCGTTAAGTTCGATTTAACCGGGGTTTTTTTTTTTGTATTTATATTCATTTACTTTCTCATTTCTTTTGTATTTAACTTTTCTATATTTCAATATACAATCCCATTTTTTCGATTTTTTCACGTTTTTAGTTCTATTTTTTATTTTCCTCTTTATCATTCTTTTTTTCTGACTCAAACAAACTCTACGTAATACAAGAAGTTATTGGAGAGTGGCCGACAGGCCACAGAAGTATTAGAAGAGAAGAAGTAATACTCGCCAGATTGCGTATTGGGCAATTACCCATTCGTACCTGTTAAAAGGGGAGGATGCCCTAGTGTGCCCAACATGCAAAGTACAACTTACAACCAAGCATATCCTTCTAAATTGTAACAACCTTAAACATATCCGCGCAAATTACTATCAAGCAAGAAACCTGAGACATCTTTAAGAATACAAACCCTGAAAACATTTAAAATTTTATTTAAAAAAAAGCAACCTTTTCAACAAAATATAACAGAACATAACCAATTATCTCTATAGAACCACTACTTTAAAGATTGAAATCCAAAATAACCTTTTTGGAATTAACTGACCCACAGAGGTTGATATGCCGTTAAACAAAACTCAAACTCAAACTCAAACACATTATTTTTTTCTCTCTTTTTTAGTGTTATATTTTTTTCTTTTACACTTATTTCTTTTTCCTACCCTGTCTCTACATCTTTAAACTTTTGCTTCTCTTTTTCTCTCTGTTTCTTTCCTCTTTCTTTTCCCACATCCACTTTTTCTTTCTTTCTTTCTTTCTTTCTTTTTCACGTTTTGTATTTTCAACTTTAAGACATATTTTATTTTTCTACCATTTCTCTTCATCTTTTGTTTTAACCTTTGCTTATCATTTTCTTTCCATTCTTTTCCTCTTTCTTTTTCCATGCTCGATTTTCTTTCTTTTTTTTCTTCTTCTCTATCTTTCTTTTTCCCCGTTCCATATTTTCCTCTTTAACATATATTTCGTTTTTTTGTACTTTTTTCTTTGTTTTATTTTATTTTATTTATTTATTTATTTATTTATTTATTCTAACTTCTCTGCTTTTCTCTGTTCTTTTCTTTTTTCTTTTTCCTCGCTCACTTTTCTTTTTTTCTTTCTTTCTTTTTCACTTCTTTCTTTCTTTTTCCAGTTTAGTATTTTCCTCTTTAATATTTCTTTTTTTACTACCTATTCTCCTTTTTTTTCTTCCTTTTTTTCTTCTCTCTTTTTCTCCGTTTTTTTTCTTCTTTCTTTTAGCATGCTCACTTTTCTTTCTTTCTTTCTTTCTTTCTTTCTTTCTTTTTTCGTTCATTCTTTCTTTCTTTCTTTTTTCTTTTATTCTCCCGTTTTATATTTTCCGCCTTAACATATATTTCCGTCTACCTATCTTTTCTGTACATTTTTTTCTTTTTAGTTTAGTTTCTCTTCCATCCATCCTTTTCCTCTTTCTTTTTTCTACGCTCACTTGTCTCTCTTTCCTTATTTCTTTCTTTTTCTTTCTTTTTTCTTTTTTGCATCTTTTATATTTCCTTTTTAACATATATTTTCTTTTTTTCTACCTTTTCTCCTAATATTTTCTATTTTCTATTTTTGCTTCTCTTTATTTTCTCCGTTTTTTTCCTCTTTCCTTTCCAGCAATTGTTTCTTTCTTTTGTCTTTCTTTTTTGTGTTTTATAGTTTCCTCTTTAATATATTTGTCCTTTTTTTACCTCTTCATATTCTTTTTCTTCTTTTTTTTCTTCTTTTTCTTTTGTCCGTTCTTACTCCATTATTTCCCCGTACTTGCCCTTTCTTTCTTTCTTTCTTTCTTTCTTTCTTTACTTCGTTCCTTCCGTTCATATCTATCATTTTTCTTTTCTTTTCTTTTCTTTTCTTTTCTTTTCTTTCTTCTTCTTTACTTCGTCCCTTTCGTTCATATCTGTTATTTTATTTTTCCTTTCTTTTCTTTTCTTTCTTTTCTTTTCTTTCTTTCTTTCTTTACTTCTTTACTTCGTCCCTTCTGTTCATATCTATTAGTTTCTTTTTTTCTTTTCTTTTCTTTTCTTTTCTTTTCTTTTCTTTTCTTTCTTTCTTTCTTTCTTTATTTATTTATTTCGTCCCCTCCGTCCATTATCTATCATTTCTTTCTTTTTCTTTCTTTCTCTTTTTCTTTCCTTCCTTCTTTCTTTACTTCGTCCCTTCCGTTAATATCTGTCATCTTTTCTTTTCTTTTCTTTTCTTTTCTTTCTTTACTTTGTCCATTCCATTCATATCTGTCATTTGTTTTTCTTTTCTTTCTTTTTCTCTCTCTCTTTCTTTCTTTTTTTTCTTTCTTTCTTTTTTTATTTCGCCCCTTCCATTCATATCTATCATTTTCTTTTTTTTTCTTTTCTTTCTTCCTTTCGTTCTTTTATTCTTTCTTTCTTTGTCCCTTTTCTGTCTCCTCTTTCACTTCCACTGATACTATCTTTCCCGACTCTTTTCCCCACCAACCTTGACCACCCCCACACATCATGATTTTTAGGGTCTTCCATGACAGCTCTCCTCATCGTGTCTCGCATGTCAATAGTCAAATAAACATTCTTCTGTTTGAGTCTTTGGGGGTGACAGACGATACTGCCGCTTACAAGGAGGTGGGGCAGTGTTAGCCATGGCGAAAAATAGGGGTGGGATGCAATCGTAATCCGAGATGATCTGAGAAGAATATACGATTTTTGGCAGTTATCTTTGGAGAACTTGGATTGTCAGATGAACTAGACTGACCGCAAAAGCGATGGCCATATTTAAATTCTGGTGGGAAACAATTCAGTTACTCAGGCGTACACACACACGCACACACTCACATACACACATACAGAGAGTAACAAACACAAAACACACCACACACACACTTACATTCATATATATATATATATATATATATATATATATATATATTATATATATATATATATATATGAGAAGTAAATACACAAACGATGTGTTTTGATATGGCTTTTTTAGCCGACAATTTTTGGGAGAATATGTACTTAATTGAAGTCGTACCTAATTTTGAAAGGTAATTAATAAATAATTAATTAATTAGGCGGCTTGCCTATTTGTTTAGCCTTACATTTGAATAGGTATGCCCGCCTAATTAATTAATTAACTTTTAAAATTAGGTTACGACTTCAATAAGCCACATATTCTCCCAATATATATATTATATATATATAATATATATATATATATATATCATTGTTGTTGTTGTTATTATTATTATTTTCACTCCTTTTGAGTTTTTCACATCAGCGTTAGCTGATGGTATTTCACTGGAGGCTGAGTGACAAGTTTCCTCAAATCTCCAGGACTCTTCTGAGTATTCTAGCTGATTGCAGCAGTGCAGTAGTCTGGGTGGTCTCAGTTCTCCCTCTGATTTCCAGATCCTCCAGTCTTTTTTCCAAGTTTATTGGGACCGTTCCAAGCGCACCAAATACAATTGGCATCACTTTCACTCTCATCTTCCACAGCTTTTTCAATTCTCTGGCAAGGTCCAGGTATTTATCCATCTTTTCATTTTCCTTCAGCTTCACCCTGTGATCTGCTAGAACCGCAAAGTCCACCAGTTGACACGTTCTCTGCGCTCTTTTCCTTTTTTTTTATTAATCAATATTAAATCTGGTCTTCCGGCTGGGATAGGGAGATCTGTTTTTATCTCAAAGTCCCAGATAATTTTATGCGTTTCATTCTCAAGAAAAGATTCTGGTTTATGCATATACCATTTTGTTGTATCGTCAAAATTTAATTTTTGCATAATTCCCAGATGCGTCTTATCAATTTTTGCTTTGATATAATTTGTTCTTAAGGCCATATTTTGTGCAGCAATTATTAGTGATTCAGTTTCTCTCTTGGGTTTTCCTCTTCTTAACCATGTCCAAGTCTTTTAATTATTATTATTATTATTATTATTATTATTATTATTATTAATGGAGATTCGCTTCCGGTTTTTGTCTGTAACAAAAACTGCGTCACTGCTTACGTCACATTACCCAGCACATAATCCAACGTCATAACATAGAATAAATATACTCAAAATGTGAGCATGCAACGTTAGACAATCCTCATTGTTTCAATAAATAGATGCCCGGCGTTATATGCTTATATATAGATTGTTTTATTCTAATATAATATTTAAAGTTATCGGAACTGTTTCCATTTCAAATTGTCTTTCTTTCTTTTTTTACTCCTTTAATAATTTTGACGATTTTACATACTTATGGTACAAACTCTAAGACACTGAATTTTCAGCTCCCATCCCCTCAGGCAATATCTTTCAAAAAATTATTTTTACATCGCCTGGAGGGTGTCTTTTTATTTTGCTAGTTATTATTATTATTATTATTATTGTTATTATATTATTATTATTATACTAAGGCTGAGCGAATCAATCTTTGAATTTTTTTACTGTTTAGATTAATGACAAAAAATTATACCTTATTATTCCTTAGTTCTAGGATTAAGTTATGTCTGAAAAAAATCCATTTTAATTATTTCTAATTAGTTGTAATTTGCAATTAAGTAAAAAAACGGACCCGTCTCTCAACTCACATTCTGCCTATCACTTTTCCCCCTTCTATATATATATATTGATTTCCTCTTCGTAATATATGTTAGAGAGTGAGAGAGACTGGGCTGTTCGAAACGAATGTGTATATCAATTTTTATAAGCAGCAAGCCAGTAGCTTCAACATATTGGGTCTCAATGAATTTGAATTAGGTCAAACGTTGCCTTTCTTAGAAATCTTACAAAATGATTTTAATGTTGTCTTTTTTAATTCTCCGACCGTATTTATTTATTTCGCTTTGCAATCTGACTTTTCTTTAATGCCAGTTATTTACACCGAAAGCTCAGTGGCTGACCCAACGGGTCACGTTTTGTCTACTATATATATTATATATATATATATATATATATATATATAGCAGAATTTATATGGA
Source organism: Doryteuthis pealeii (assembly GCA_023376005.1). Lineage (NCBI taxonomy): Eukaryota > Metazoa > Mollusca > Cephalopoda > Myopsida > Loliginidae > Doryteuthis > Doryteuthis pealeii. The sequence goes on along the minus strand of CM042147.1, from coordinate 78,218,261 downwards.
TTCAAGAAATCATTTTTAAAAATAGTCATTTGTTTACACGCGGTTATATGGTTTCAAATAATAAATAATAATATACATTTATTCGTACAAAAAATTGGACAGAACCTAGCAAGAGGCCAACAGTTCCGGACCTTCAGAAATCTTCTGATGAAGAGATCTTTATCTCGAAATATTAAGAATAGATTAAAGGTTAGCAAATATCACAGCTATCTCATTTTTCTTTACATTTGCATTGTGGTAGACTTCAAAACCAACCACCAAACCAATATTAACACAATGCTTCAAGCAAATTATAAAACTCTTATATATATATATATATATATATATATATATAATATATATATATTAATGAAATATTACAAACAATATATATTGGGTACTACTGGAGAAGGGGCATTCTCATGTGAACTCCTAAGCATGGCCCCCAATGGGGCCACCTGTTGGACGTGGGTGGCGACTCGTGATGCTTAAGGATAGAGCCCAGGTGGATGAGCAGTTCATGAATTGCAATACTCCACTTTGGCACTATCTTGTGCTAGATGGGTGGTCGGAGAGGCTCCCTCCGATCAATCAGCTGGTCACGTCAAGCTCTAGCACCTATATGATTTTCCCAACGCTATTGCCCTTATGGCAAGCCCCAATTCTTTTTATTATATGGGTGCTAGATGGCGGTGACTGAGGGTCAACATGTCCTGGGAATGACGTTAAACTCTATCTGATGGTGAGGTTCCAGTTCTGGAGGTTTGGGGAATGTGGAGCACCCCCTCATCACCATTGCTCCCAGTTCCACTCTGACCTGGAGTGGTAGTACCTGTAAGGGTCCCATCTACAGGTTGAATAGAAAAACATGAGTTTATAAACAAAATTGTATTATGCATTAAGAATGAATTTATTTCAGAACTTCTTCGGCATTAAATAACCCACCGAGGTTGCAGCAAAACACACCAAACCTAAGCATGGACAAACCAGCGAAAACTTACATTCATTTGCTCTTTGTGGACACTGAGTGAGGTCTAGGGAACTTTTAATGAGCGCTGGCCAATGGTGACGTGTTGCAAGAGATATTCAAGGGAATCCGTGCTATCAGCGCAATATAATGATATATATCTTTCACAAATGATTATTATATGAAACTATAACAAAAGAAAACACTGACCTTGGCATAAGATAACCCAAGCGTCGACATGCAATGAAAGCAATCAACTTATTAGTATTAAGTAAGAATAATTGAAACCCTATAACTGCAAATTATTTGTTTTAAGAATAGATAGTTGAAGCTATAAATAGGACCGGTTTAGCTCAGCTGGTAGAGTGTCCGACTAGGAACCACAAGGTTCCTGGTTCAGTACCGGCCCGCGCTAACTCAGCATATGAGTAGCACTGGGATTTGTGTGGTAAAGTAGGGAGCTGATGGTAGGTGTGACGCTCCACCTCAGACGCTAAAACAATCTCCCTGGTCTAGCGATAGTGAAAAGGAGATAGACTCCCTCGCTGATTGGCTGATGCCGACCATAGGCCACTCCGTCGACTTAATTTTTAATTTTTTTTTTTTACATTAAACCATTTAATTTTCTGCAAAAAAGACTGATTTCGGCATTAAATAATCCCACAAGGGTTGACATGCCGTAAAATAAGCAATCAATAGTAGATTTTTTACCATCTTATTAGCAGAAGTGAATATTCTGAGTGCATGGTATGACTGCTGTATGTCCATTTCTTTTAGAAGTCTGTTGCAGACGATGATGACGTCACTCCATGATGTTCAACAGTTGGGGAGCCTCTGATGGCTAGTTAATCCAATTCTGGACTTGAAGATGCGGTCAGACACATTGCCTGGTGGTTCATGACGACGAAGACCTCGCCGCTCTACAGCCCTGTTACTCTCGATATTGAGCCGCTCAGCTCCTGTGCGGCACGTGTCTCGCCAACTCTTGTCTATTGGAGGCCAGATCTTTCAGGCTTGAAGATGTGATGTTGCATTTCTTCAGCGTTGTCTTCATATGGTATTTGAACCGCTTTGTGGGGGTGGGGACTCCTGTCCTTCACGTGCTATCTGCGAGTTCACTATAAAGTATTTTACGGGGGAGTCTGTTTACAGGCATGCGGACAGACCCCCACCCCCACGCCGCAAAATATATACATTAAATATATTAAAACCATCAAGCTGACTAAGTTATAAAATCATGGTTCATAATGGAAACTTATTCCTCTCCCTCCATTGCTTTTTTGTGCCATTGCCCTGAGATAACACTGCCAGGTAGTAGAGATTATCGCGACGGCGGTCAGGAATTAAAGAGAGTGTCACCCGTAAAACACTCTCCAAATTATGACCCAATGACTCTCGGTTCCTTGAAATATCTCACTGGTCTCACGCACAGCTGGATTAGCCGTTAAGCACGCGCTTGGAGCACAGAAAGGAAAAGGAAGCATTACAAGCTTTGTTTCTGAACCACGCACTACTTCTTTTTGATTGTTTTCTGGTTTGTTTGTTTTTTTAGACAGATTATACAATGAATGATCCTTTTATTTTATGCGCATCTAGAAAACGTTCCTGAACGTCTGAAATTGTCCCATGTTTTTTTTTATTTATTAACATTTGCACACGGTTGTATGGTTTCAACTATTCCTACCTAATACTAATAATGTATACACAATTATATGGATTCAAGTAATTATAAAAAATAACGATAGTCATGTGTTTGCACACGTTTATATGGTTTCAAATAACTAATAATAATAATTCTTAGTAGACAATTATTGCTCCAAGTAACTATTCTTAATACAAATAATTTATAGTGATATCGTACAAAGAATTTCAGTTTGATACTAATAATTTGTAAATATATCTATTTGACCCATAGATGTTCCTTAACAGGTCTCATAAATAGATCATCATCATCATGTCGCGCTGTTGGCACGGATATCCATGACAATCTCCCTCCATCCGCCCCTTTCGCTCATCATTCTCGGGAGGTCCTCTATGCAGTATCCTGTATCCACACAGAGCTGATCAATGTACGTCTTTGCTGGTCGGCGCACGCTGGCGTGCCCATGTGCTGGCTTCCACAGGAGGACGTCGCTTATGAGTTCGTCCTTGCTTCTTCAGCAGTGTCCGGCGTGTCTTGTCCGTCTTACTCGGATGGTTTGGGTGATATGTGGCAGGTGGCTGTATAGCTGTTTTCTCGTGGGGTATTGTTTCCACGTCTTGTTCAGGATCACCCGCAGCATTCTTTTGTAGCTCCCATCTAGTTTATTCTCTAGTCGCTTCGTTAGGGTCCAGGTGGTGCAGCCATACATCAGTACTGACACGACAACGGCCTGGAAGAACTGTCTCTTTAACTTGTCTGTGAGATTGGATTTCCATATGACCGTTAATTTATTTATAGCGGCCCATGTCTTTCTTATACGTGCATTAAGGTCGTTTTCTGTGGAGGAGATGTTACTGCCTAAGTATCTAAATTGTTCTACCGAGTTTAGGAGTTTGCCATCGATGGTTGAGATGTCGCTTTTGTTTTTGAAGGACACAAACTCAGTTTTATCAGAGTTTACGTATAGGCCGACATTTCGTGCTGCCTTTTCTAGGCTGTGTAGCAAGGATTTGGCTTGTGCAGGTGTATTTGCGAGATTGGCACCCAGCGTACGTGGCCGAGTTTTTCTTCTCCTAGACCGGTTGTTATACCAAGAGTAAAGAACCCAGCCTTCCATAGCTAGGGGGAGAATAGATGTATAAGCGCAAACAACCTCGTCAAAGATCTGAAGTCGGTTGCCATATCCCTTTCCTACGATGATAATCATTGCACAACGAACGCCTCCGTAAATAGAACGTCCAAATCACCTCCATCCACACTGATGAAAGGTGAAACCTCGAAACACGTGTCTGTGGATTACTTATTTATAATATATTACTCCCACTTTGGTTGAGTTCTCTGAATAGGGATTTAATTGCAAATTCACCGTTCTGGCGTCTAGCTAAACCTCGCTTTGTTTACAAATGTTTGAGGACTCTAGTGAATTCATTTCCGCTTAGAAATGTAGCGATTAAATATTCTCCTATACTTATTTATTATATTATATATATATATATATATATATATATATATATATATATATATATATATATATATATATATATATATAATCATTCCAACAAAATATAGACCCATTTGTAAAAAGAAACAATCCAATCTTTTCATTTATTCTTTTTCGAAAATATTCAGATCCAGTTCTAAAAAAAATAAAATACAAAATAATGTTCCATCTTATTTTCAAAATATTAAGATCCATTTCGAAAATATTCGAATCCATTTTCAAAAAATTAAATCCATTTTTTATGTCATTTCTTTCAAAAGTAATTAATTTAAAAGAAAATGGATTTTATTTGCGTAATTGAAAATAGAGGAAAATTGCGGACTAAACAACACAGCAACTAAATTCAAATAATATTTCGCCTCGATATTTTCCGATTGTCAAATTTATTCTAAATATACCGCAAAATATGGAGGGGAAATATCATTTGAATTTAGTTGTTGTGTTGTTTCATCCACATTTTCCCTCCATTTTCAACCACATTTTGTCGGATTTACTTAATCCTTTACTCCTCATATATATATATATATATATATATATATATATATATATATATATATATATATATATACCCAACTATGGGTTAAATAGTAGGGCAGACTGGGCCCTTCATCCTTGGGTAGGTAACCAGTCTAGGAGAGGGATGACTCTGAATTCAAAATTCCTCCAGCTATGGGTTAAATAGTAGGACAGACTGGGCTCTTCAGCCTTGGGTTGGTAACCAGTCTAGGAGAGGGATAACTCTGAATTCAAAATTCCTGAGGTCGGTCGTTGATTGGGTTTGTGGCAACCCTTGATGCACCAATTCTTTCCTATCGACTGTGCCAAAAAGTGTGGATGGTCCAACACAAGCCTTCACCACTATAAACAAATCACTGTGTTCATTGTGTATATGAACCCTCATGCGTCGAAAATCGACGAGAGAGTCCATAACATAATATATATATATATATATATATATATATATATATATATATAGTGTGAACAAAAATTATTATTAAGACAATCAGGAATATTTCTTGTATGTTGTTTAATCTCAACTAGTTTCGACCTTCGGTCATCTTCAGGAGAAAATTTCTTATTTGAAGAAATTGTTGATACATTATTAGAAAGGGAGCATTATAGAAGTTAAAATAAATAAATGTTCAAGTGTTATAATGGGTTTAACATGCTGTTAAAATCCGGGTATGCGAGTGTGTTTGATAGTAGCATGTTCATTTGTTCCGTGAAGAACCTCTCTCTATATATATATATTGTTTGATATATTTTGTTTCTTTGTTTTTATTCTTTTGGAGTGAGGTCTTACTCTTCTGCAACGGATACAGTTAGCGTACTGTATGCTCTGTCAACTGGGCGTTGTAACCTGTGAGTGATTTAAACAAAGCACGAGAAGTTATTTCCTTTATTTTTTTTTTTTTATAAATTACCAAATACAACCAAAATGAAAACGTAAAAAAAATATGGAAGATTATGGAGTGCATATCCGTTTGTAATCAACATGTAAAAAAAAAAACTCCATCAGTGTTAACGTTAACCTATTTTTTAAACAATTAATTTAAAGCATGAAGAGTTAATATATATTTCCCTGGTTTCCTACCAGACTGGATTAACATAAAATCTTTTTAACGTTGGGTACCGTGAAAAGTAAGTATGAATCTGTCGGTTACGTTCGTGAAAACTCGACAGGCAGAAAGCAGAATTGCCTAAGAAAAAGAAATACTGCAGACGGATTTCATGTGACGAGTTACCGAGATTATCGCGCCGGAAGTTTTAGGGACCATGAAATTTCCTTCCTCACGTTGACGCGCGAAAACAAAAGCAAACGTGTACAATAGGGTAGGTCGATTTTTCACTTTTTAAAAATATCAAATTGTCCATCTATGAGAAAGCTGTGTGTTAGTATACCGAATACTGATACCGAAAATTAGATCTTTTAATAGCACCATTGTTTGAGGAAATAGCATCAAATATCAAATTTTCTAGCTATGAGAAAGTTGTGTTTGTTACTGAATCCTGATACCAAAAATTAGAAGTAGAGTAGGTCGATTTTTCACATTTTTAAAATATCAAATTGTTCATCTATGCGAAAGTTGTGTGTTAGTATACTGAATACTGATATCATAAATGAGATCTTTTACTTTCACTATTGTTTGAGGAAATAGCATTAAAGATCGTCTACTAAAATGCACTAAAAATCCTCGTTTTCGCAAAAAGTTAGCCATTTTAGTAGACGATATTTGATGCTATTTCCTTAAACAATGGTGAAAGTAAAAGATCTAATTTTTGGTATCAGAATGTTGCATACTGGGGTTTTCACCGTACCAAATCTATATAACGTTGTATACACTTTTCTTTACTTCTTACTCTGGTCGTATTTTCTTCTGGCCGGCTTTGGTTCTATCTTCTAACATCTTGGTCTGGTATATCTTCTAAGGTCTGGTCTTCTATTGAGGATTTCGGGTCTGGTTTCTGTTGGGGATCACTCCTTATCAGAAGCCCTGTGTCATTGTTAGTTTTTATGTAATAAACAAAAGACTTCGATTTACGTTGATGTTACTTTATTTGTAAATCCCCAAACCAGACAATCTGCGCAGATCCTTACATCTTGCTAGCTCGGCTTCTAACTTCTAACTGACTTAAAATTACTATATCCTTAAACTGGAACAGGGTTTTCTATGGCTTCCGGTTCTCACCATTTATCCATGGAAAGCAAGGTGAGATTGAGGTCAAGCGCTGTCACTCACTCTCAATGCCATCAGCTGCACTAATCGCCATTATGATTTCTACACTACCTTAAAAATGTATAAGGGATCCAATAATTATGTAACAAGAATTCAGTATACAAACACACAACTTTTGCTTAGCTGGACAATTTGATATTTAAAGAGAGTGAAAGATTAATCTACCCTACTGTACAGGCCTCTTTACGCATACACAAATCTACACAAACACCCGCACACCTACGCATACACAAATATATTTCTTTACGTATCTAAGATATAATCAATTGCTCAACTTACTCAAATTACCAAACACGAGCAGGATGCGACACAAGGTCAAATTTTACACAGGATTTAACCAGGTTTAAATCATAAGTTTTCCTTCTCCTACACCGGTTGACATGTCAAAGTTAAAGCGCACAGTTTGTCATGACTGGAGGAAGAATAGTTGGATTCATACCTTTCCGGGGTAGCACTGTCGGGTAGGGCTGTCGAATACGCCGCTCAATAAGACCATCTGTTGGCCGTTGGTGGTTACCCCTGTTGCCAAATGATGGAATCCATATGGTTGAACATTCCATGACCGTCAACTCTCTACCTTGGCCATTATTTAGGTGAGATGGGCGGTCGGTTATTTGGAAAGGCACCGTCCGATCAATCGCCTGGTCACGTCAAGCCCTAGCACACATATAACTGTTCTTGCCGTTTTGATTTTATAGCAACCTCCCTAACCTTTTTATATTTACCAACTCCTCAGCACGAGCAGGATGTGACACAGGGTCAATTTCTTAAGCGGAGTTTATCAGGTTTGAATTCAGAGTTTTCCTTCTCCTAGACGGGTTGTCTAACCAAGGTTAAAGAGCCCAGTCTGTCCTACTATTTACCCATAGCTGGAGGGAGAGTAGGATTCATACCTTTCCCAAGAGTATTTGCGCAAAGTGAAATGCAATTACCACGTCGAGGATTTTGAACTCTGGGCAACAAGTCCATTTCCCATGACTTTAACCATTACACCATGCGCTTCCTTTTTTATCGTATACGTGCTAGAGGGTGGTGGCTGAGTGTCTTATTGTCCTGGGTATGAGGCTAAACTGTATTTAGTTGTGAGATTCGAATTCAGGATCTCTGGGAGAATGGGAACTACCCTTTTATTGCCATTACTTCCATGTTCACTCTGACCCGGAGTGGCAGTACCTGTTAGGGCCCCACCTATGACATAAATAAACAAAAAAACGTGTTTAAAAATGTACTAAAAATGAAATATCATACTGGAGATAGAAGGCGCTTGTAGTGTCACGGTTATGGTCGTAGGAAACAGACACAGCTCTTTTCATTTCACATAGTGCTGATATCCTTGGGAAAGGTAGGTATGTATCCGACCCGTTCGTCACGGGCACGATGTGAAAAATGTTTGAAAGTATGGGGCATCCAGCGAGGATCGAACTCGATATTCAGTATCGACAATATTCTAGCTCCCGATTACGACATAAATGCTCCCGAGTTAGACAAGAAACACCAAAGGAGGGCTGGGGGCACATCGGTCGAAACTATATATGTAACAATAAATAGAAATTAGAAAATAAAAAGTGTTCCAAAAAAAAAAAGATATTCTGTAATTTTTTTTTTTTGAAAAGGACAAATTTAGAGTAAAATAGGGAAATGAATCCGACAATATATAGAAATTAGAAAATAAAACAAAGTGTTTTAAAATATAACAATAAAGATGAGGACAATAGTCCGGAAAATCTAAATAATACTAATTAGCAAGCCTTATCTAAAAAATTCAAACAAATGATAATTTTTTTTTCTGTCTGAATAATTAATAGATAAACGTGATATGAAAAAAAGACAACATTGATCACTTTTCTTTACTGTCAAAACTGTGGTCTAAAAACATTAAAGTTATTATATGTTTCTGAGGAAAAAATGAAATTTAATTATAAACTCTTGGAACAAAAACATCAATTACATTAATGAAAAACGACCGACAGAAAATGAATAACAAAACACAGTTAGATGACCGAATTAGATTTTGAGAGATGATTATGCAAATTAAATATCCTTAATAAAAAGTCAACAATCGTTAATCCGCTCAAGATATAACCAAAACAGTGCTAACCAAAATCGAATATTATTCTGAATACCAATTGTTACAACTTATGAGTGTCATAAATTGTTAGCAGACCTTGTAAGCTAGAAATTAAAAACAGGTCTACAATAGTTAAAATCAAGGGAATTTACCACTGACTGTTAATAACCCTTGACCCTAGAGGCGCGATGTTACACCGCTATGAGAAACACGTGATTTAGTTTAGAGATTAGATTCGACCGGACTTTGAAGCAGAGCACACGTGCTGATGTCGATTTCGTCCGCACGGAAAATCATGGCCTAAATAAAAAAATTTAAAAAAATCTTGTTGGTTCATTTAATTAAAAACAAAATCAGCCCTGGAATAAGAAGCCCTTAGATAGAAGAAGAAGCAGTTAGAAGAATTAACACATAACCAGGGAAATGAAGATCACAACATAACCTCTAAAGTAAGTCTCTAATCTCTCTCTCTCTCTCTCTCTCTCTCTCTCTCTCTTCTCTCTCTCTCTCTTTCTCTCTCTCTCTCTCTCTCTCTCTCTCATCTGAGAACTCTCTGAACACTATCTCTCACTCTCGTTTATATACCGATGCTCGATGTCGATGTGGGTATATAACACAATACGTAAAAAAAAGTTTTGATTACAAGACCTTATATAGATTATGGAGGCGCGTGGTCTAATGGTTAGAGTCGGGGAAAATGGACTCGTCGACCGGGACCCAATTCCTGGACGAGGCTGTTTGCATTTCACATGGTGCTAATACCTTTAGGAAAGGTATGAATTCAATTATCCCTCCAGCTATGGGTAAATAGCAGGGTAGGCTGAGCTCTCTAACCATGGCTAGGTAACCAGTCTAGGAGAAGGAAATTTCTGAATTCAAACTTCTGAATTGACCTTGTGTCGCATCCTGCTCGTGCAGAGGGGTTGGTAAATATATATATAGATTTTGTCATCCGCTTCCTTACTACGAGTGTGGGCTAAAAAGGTTGAACAGTTCATATGATGACATCACATCTGCAATTGGGGATTTTTTTTACCAATGGGATCCAAGCACTGCAATTAGAAGTGTGTGAAGCACAAGGGGATGGTAAAGTAAAAGAAAGAAAGAAAAATGGTAAAGTTGGCGGTGTGGCTATCAGCCAGATAGAGAGGGAGTCTATCCCATCTGCAGAGGTGCAGTCGGTGTATTCTACAGCCCCAACTGACATGGTGGCTCAAGAACTGGAGCTTACCATCAGATGTAGTTGTGTATCATACTCAGGATACCCCTTTCGTTATAGGGGAGGTCTTGCCTTTCTGTAGTACCGTAAACAGGGCGTCAATCCAGTACTGGCCACACACGTAAAAAGAACATCTAGTTCGTCATACTCGTGACTAGTTATCAGCTACGGCAGACTGTCCATTTTGATTTTGTTAAAATAATTCATCTCACTTGGTCATATCAGGCTATAATGAGACTGACAGCAAAAAAAAAAGAGAGGAGTTAGTGAAGTTTTTAACGGACACACACGCATATGCACACACACTCGCATACGCACACGCACACACACACACACACAGACAGACCTATGTACATTATTGTGACCTAAAAATATTTTCTTACAGAAAGTGGATCTTCCTAACCAGGTTTCCGTAGATACAGACAAAACTTTTTTAAACAACAGCCAAGAAAAGAAGAGAACCTACTGGACTACGACATCTATTAATAATGGAGATTCGCTTCCGGCTTTTGTCTGTAACAAAACTACGTCACTGCTTACGTCACACTACCTAAAATCGTCATAACATAGAATAAATACACTCAAAATTTGAGCATGCAATGTTAGACAGTCCTCATTGCTTTTTTAAACAAGTTTTAATAAATACATACCTGGTATTATCTATATATATATAGTTTGTTTTATTTTAATATATATTTAAAGTTATCAGAACTAAGTTTCCATTTTCAATTTTTTTTTTTACTCCTTTAATAAATTTGATGATTTTACTTTACTTGTAGGGGCCGGGTTAGCTCAGTCGGTAGAACGTTCGGCTAGAAACCTCTAGGTTCTTAGTTCGATACCGGCCCTCGCAAAATCGGCGTATGAGTAGCACAGGCATCTGTGCGATGAAGTAAGGAGCTGGTGGTAGGTGTGGCGCTCCACCTCAGACACAAAAAACAATCTCCTTGGTCTAGCACTACTGAAAAGGGATAGACTCCCTCGCTGATTGGCTGGTACCGACATTAGGCCGCCCTGAAGACTTTACTTTTACTTATGATATAAACTCTCTGATATTACATTTTTAACTCCCATCCTCTCAGGCAATATTTATTTTACGTCGCCCAGAGGCGTTTTTTTATTTTTCTAGTCGTTCTATTACGTTCATTTTCGTTTCAATGCTATTCAAAACGGCGGTAAATAAACAAATAAAACAATAAAGTGCATCCTGCTCGAATAGCGATGTGCTATCAAGATGTTGGTGGCTGAGAAATGCAAACCATGTGACATTTACAAAAGAATATGTGATCTGTACGAAGAAACATGCTTTTGTCAAAGGAATCTTTACAAATGTTTAGCCAAAACATGAGTTTGATGCTACGAACCTGAGTCTAAAAAAACAGTCTATGAAGGGGAAACACACCAACTCTCCGGTAAATAAAAAGTTCTGAGCGCAAGGGTTAAGTAAAGAAGGTTATGCTGACAGTCTTCTGATACATGAAAGGATCTATCACTATTGATTTCATTGAAAAAGATGAAACTGTAAACTGCGCATCCGACTTCCAACTCCTTGGGTAAAATTCACTTTATATATATATATATATATATATATATATATATATATATATATATAATATATATATATATATATAAGTAAAGAAATAACAAAAGATTTAGATTTATAGTCTATTTCAGGGAGCTCCGTGAAATAGAATGTAATGCTAAATCTCTAAGTCTTTTGTTATTTCTTTACTTATGTATTTACTCTGTACATTGAGCTCTCAAACCCTGACAGGCTTTTTAAATAAAACTCTTGTGTCGTAAGGAAGATTCCTTCTCTGGACTTTTGGATTATATATATATATATATATATATATATATATATATATATATATATATATATGTCATCCACAGGCACGTGTTTTGGGCGTTTCACACCTCTTCAGTGTGGCTAGACACACACACACACACACACACATATATATATATATATTATATAATATATATATATATATATATATCACAAGCGTAAACGCAACGCTCTCCTATATAAGGGATGGAGCAGTCTATGACGATCTTTACATACAAAGCGATGTGTGTATTGAAACAGTTAAAAATCCCCCTCGCATTCTGTAAGTGAGGACAGCCTAATAGTTAAGATGTCGGACTGACACCCCACTGATCGGATTTCAATTCCGGTTGTAGGTAGCTTACAAATGTCTAGCCACACTGAAGAGATTTGATAAGACTATATATATATATATATATATATAATATATGTGTGTGTGTGTGTGTGTGTGTCTAGCCACACATAATATATATATATATAGCCACACTGAAGAGTATTGATATGACTATATATATATATATATATATATATATAATATATATATATATATAGGTGCGTGGTGGAGTAATGAAATTGACATGACGTAACAAGTTCATATCCTGGTCGAGGATTGCATTTCACATAGCACTAATACTCTTGAGAAAAGTATAAATCCAAACATTCTCCTTCCAGCTATGGGTAAATAGAAGGACAGACTGGGCTCTTTAACCTGGGTTAGGCAACCAGTCTTGGAGAAAGAAAATCTGATAAACTCCGCTTAAGTAATTGATTTTGTGTCACATCCTAGTCGTGCGAAGGGTCTGGTGTATATATATATATATATATATATATATATTATATATATATATATATATTCTAATCCCACGAACATAGAAAGAGAGAGACGTCCACATACACACACACATATATATTATATATTATAATATATATATATATATATATATAATATATATATCCCGGCTGTAGATAGCTCACAAAATGTCTAGCCACACTGAAGAGAGTTTATAAGTCGAAAAACGTGTCTGTGGATGACTATATATATACATATATATATATATATATATATGTATATATATATATATAGTCATCCACAGACACGTGTTTAGACTTATAAAGTCTCTTCAGTGTGGCTAGACATTTTTTGAGCTACCTACAGCCGGGATAGAACTATATATATATATATATATATATATATATATATATATATATATATATATATATATTCTATACCCCAAAACAGAGAGAGAATAGACATACACATACACACATACATACACACATAAACACATGCACACACACACACACACACACACATATATAATATATATATATATATATATATATATATATAGTCATCCACAGACACATGTTTCGACTTATAAAGTCTCTTCAGTGTGGCTAGACATTTTGTGAGCTATCTACAGCCGGGATAGAACTATATATATATATATATATTCTACACGCGTACAAATATACGTTTCACCGAAAAGTTGTTGGACTACCCAATGAGGCACTAATCTTTTTTAACATTTGTAAAAGATGGAGATGGGATTTTCCCCAAATGTGTAGGAGGTTATGTAGAGCGGTACGCCATGCAAGTTCGCCTTAGTACATCGTTCTGCACACCCTTTTACCCCCTTGAATTCACTTAAGTGGAAGGAAGCGTATCGTTGTTATTCAGTTGTTTCGCACGTGCATATCATACAAAGTAAACAATGCTGCTCTGGTAGATTTCAATACAATCGGATAAAAGACTGCCGAAAAAGATGAGGATAAAAGAACTTATATCATTTATATCTAATCATATAAATCTATAATGGGATCAAAGAAGAGCCATTGCAGAAAAAAAAAAACACTTAACATGTATAGCATTATATATATATATATATATATATATATATATATATATATATTAAAAATTTGAGATGAAACAATATATATGGACAATATATATAAATTTAAACTTCTAATCACCACGTTTTTCAAATTACGAAAATGTTTATCAAAAACGGTTAGAGAAAATTAAACGAGCAACCCACCCAGCCACACTTTGCCAGCCCGGTTGAGGGGTGCTCAACCAAACTAACAAAATGTGGCTGGGTATTGATTTCTCCCTATGTTCATCTAAATAAACTCGGTATTAAAACGGTAACTTTCTCTTCCAAAACAATCCGAAATTTACTTAACAATAAATCTCACCAACATATATAAGATCCGACGCTGGCGTTCATATGATTCCTTGTAATGACTGCGATAAAAAATATATCGGTGAAACTTCTAGAAGCCTTAAGATACGTTAATATGAGCACAGATGTGATATTAGATTAAGCAATTTTAACAATGCACTTTTCCAACATGTATCCGAAAGAAATCAACACATTAATTTCAATGATGTTACAATATTAGCTCATTTCCATAATAAAAGATTGAGACAAATTTTTGAAGCTGTCACAATTTCGATTTTTACCACTACCACCCCTTAATACTGGTACTGTTTTTTTGGGTTTTTTTTTCATCATATCCCCTTTCTTAGGAAAATTAGTTCTAAATAGCTACAGCATTAATTAATTATTCTTTATAGTATTTTTTCTTGTATCCTCTTATTCCAATCTTATCCTCTCACTTACCTTTTATTGTGGCTAGGTTTATTTATATAAGCATCCTTCTATCTATTAATATAAACACGAACTACTTACAAATATAAGTAAAGTCGTCCGGGTGGCCTATAGTCGGTATCAGCCAATCAGCGAGGGAGTCTATCCCCTTTTCACTATCGCTAGACCAAGGAGATGGTTTTTGCGTCTGAGGTGGAGCACCACACCTACCATCGGCTACTAACTTTACCGCACAGATCCCTGTGCTACTCATCCGCTGAGTTGGTGAGGGCCGGTTTCGAACTAGGAACCTTGTGGTTTCTAACCGAACGCCCTACCGACTGAGTTAACCCGGCCCTTACTTAAAAATCTAAGTACGTAGATAATATTTTAATCACATTTATGTATATTTATAGGATTTGAACCCAACCAAGTCATGAATGAATTTTTTGTTTTTGTTTTTCTTTTTCTTTTTCTTTTTCCGACTACTTTTCTAATAAAATTCAGACAATTAATACTTTTCTTATCCTTTAAACAACGGTATAGGTAAGGAATACGTTACACATTTTCAACATTTTCTCGTGTACCAATCATGTTTTGACTTTCGACCTCACGTGTTCCAATCACA
>CM042147.1:78188097-78200597 GCA_023376005.1 Doryteuthis pealeii | reverse complement strand
TGGGTTCTGTTTTTTCTGTGTCACCCTAATTTACCGACCGATTTGCAAGTTTAGCCATTAATTCTTTCATTCTTTCTTTCCTTCTTTCATTACCTCTTTTTTCTTTCTTTCTTCCCCTCATCCATTCTATTTTTCTTTCACTATTTTCCTTCCTTCTTCCTTTCATACATTCATTCATTTCTTTCTTTCTTTCCTTTTCTCTTTGTTCTTCCCTTTTCCCTTCATTCATTCATTCTTTCTTTCTTTTCTTCCTTCTTTCTTCCCTCTTTTCCCTTCCCTTTTCCTTTCATATATTCTTTCTTTCTTTCCTTCTTCCCTTCTTCTATTCTTTTTTCTATGTTTCCCTATTTTTGTTCTTTCTACCTTTCATTCATTTATTCATTCATTCTTTCTTTCTTTCATTCTTTCCTTCCCTCTTTTTCCTTTTCTATTTTCCTTCATTCATTCATTCTTTCTTTCTTTCTTTCTTTCTTTCTTTCTTTCTTTCTTCATTCTTTCTTTCCTTATCCCTTTTCCTTCCCTTTACCTTTCATTTATTCATTCTTTCTTTCTTTCTTTCTTCCCTCTTTCATTCCCCTCTAATTTCCCTCTTTCCTCCTTTCATTCATTTATTCTTTCTTTCATTTTTCCTCCCCTTTTCCTCCTTTTTCCCTTCATTTATTCTTTCTTTCTTTCCTTCTTTCTTCTTTTCCCTTTTCCCTTTTTCCTTCCTTTTCATTTCATTCATTCCTTTCGTCCTTTCTTTCCATCTTTCCATCTTTCTTTTCCTTTTTCCTTCTGTCTTCCTTTCATTCACTTTTTTATTTCCTTCCTTCTTTCATTCCCTATTTTTTCCTTTTTTTCTTCCTTTCATCTTATATTCTTTCTCTCCATCTTCCATTCATTCCTTCTTTTCATCAATCTTTTTCTTTTCTTTATTTCCTTCCTTTTTATTTCGTTCCCTTCTTCTTTCTTTCCTTCATTTCCTCATTATTCCTCTCTTCATCTTTTTCTCTCCCTTCTTTCTTTCGTTCCTTTTCTCATCTTTCTTCACTCTTTTTCTTTTCCCTTCTTTCTTTTATTAATTCCCTTTATTTCCTTCCTTATTTCCTTCCTTCCTTATTTCATTCCTTCCCTCCTTTATTTCTTTCTCTCCTTGTCTTTCTTAACTTCCTTCCCTCTTTATTTCCTTCCTTCTTCCCTTCTTTCGTTCCTTTTTATTTCTTTATTTTTCCTTCATTTTTCTTTTCTTTTTCCTTCCTTCCTTCTTTCATTATTCCCCAATATATCATTTCATTAATTTCTTCAAATTTAATAATTTTCTTTCATTCATACCTTTTAGAATAAAACTTAATCATCCATGATTTCATTAATCCTTTCATTCTTTTTTTTCTTTTTTTTTCTTTCTTTTTTTTCATTTTTTTTTTCTTCTTTAGCTTTCGCTTTCTTTTTGCTCTTTTATTCTTTTCCCACATTCTTTTTTTTATTTTCCTTCTGACTTACTGTATCTCATTCATCCTTATTCATTCACACTCACTTTCCTTGATGTTCTTTCTTTTTTCATTCAGGCTTTCTACTTTTTTATACATTCTTTCTTTCTTTCTTTCTTTCATTTTCTTCAGAAATTTTTCTGCAATTTGTTCATTAAATAATATATGCACTTTCCCCATAATAATCACATTTACCAATAAATTATATAGATGGACACTCCATGACAGAGAGGCTAATGCGCTGAACTGTGACATCATAGTAAGTGAGTTCAAACTCCAGTCCTGCTATTACGTTCAATTTCAGACTAATATAATTGGGAAATATATGAAAACCCCAATCCTAAAGCAGTGGTTTAAATAGTACCTCTACTGTTCTCCCACAGGGATGGCTTTGGCAGTATATGGCCCAGTTAGGTTAATATGCCATTGAGAAACGAAACCAGTTAAATTTCATCCACTAAATGCAACAATTCCAATAGTCTACGAAAATAATACTTTTTTTCGGTAAATTTCACCTTTAGTTGGTCAAAATTCCTAGCATAAAATTGTGCGTGCGCATTATCTGAAATGAACTTAATTGTTATTAAGAACACACTTTATATATTTTTTGTGTTAAAGCATGCAGTTGTATTGTTTCCGAAAAGTTTCTAAGATTTGTGTATTTCGCATGGACACTTTCAAAATGGCTACCGGCTTGTTTCAAAGTGAAAGTTAGTTGGCTAAATTCCTAGCATAAAATTATCTGAAATGAAACTTAATTGTTATTAAGAAGACATTTTATATATTTTTGTGTTAAAGCATGCAGTTGTATTGTTTTCGAAAAAGTTTCTAAGATTTGTGTATTTCGCACGGAGACTTTCAAAATAGCTACCGGCTTAGTTCAAAGTGAAAGTCAGGGGAGGTTACTCTAATTGCCTTATTTGCTAGGAATTTAGCCAACTAAAGGTGAAAATGACCTTTTTGCTTGGTAACTACAACAAATAGGAGAAGCGCAATCCTACCATTGAATAGAGCAAGTTTTCAGCTACAAAACTGTATTTTCCCATATATCTATCATTTTACCAGGGATGAAGATGGGCTAATGGGATGCTGTCATAAGATAGACGCCCCGAAAACTACAATAGATATGTTGGAGGAAGCAAGCTTTCAACTACAAAATGCTATTTTCGCAGAAATGCATCCCCACTAACCATGCATTTTCACTAAGACTGAAATGGTATATGTTGTAATCTGCGTAAAAATAAATAGGCTGGAGTTGTGTGGGTTTTACGGCATGTCAACCCTTTCGGTTATTTTATGACAAAGATGTTTTTTCCAGAGTTGAAACTTCAACACTAGATGCTGTTTAACGTCATACCCACAGGACAGCAAAACCCTCAATCAACGCCTTCTATCACATATATGACAAAAATGGTTGTGGATTTAGCATCTAGTAATAATGGAGATTCGCATCCAGTAATCTGTAACAAAAACTACGTCACTGATTACGTCACATTACCCAAAATCGTCATAACATAGAATAAATACGCTCAAAATTTGAACATGCAACATTAGACAGTCTTCATTGTTTTTTAAAACAAGTTTTAATAAATACATGACTGGTATTATATATCTATACATAGTTTGTTTTATTTTAATACATATTTAAAGTTTACATTTCAAATTGTTTTATTTTTTAATCCTTTAATGAATTTGATGATTTTACTTACTCAGGGTATAAACTCGCTGACATTGAATTTTTACTCCCACCCCTCAGGCAATATGTTTGAAAAATCTAATTTTACATCGCACGGAGGGTGTTTTTTATTTTGCTAGTAATGATAATTGGGTTAGGACAATCGTATAGGTACTAGAGCTTGACATGATCAGCCGATTGTTCGGAGGGACCCTTTTCGGCCGCCCGTGTAGCCTCAGTTTGAACCAAAGTGAAATACTGCTTGAAGTGGATTGTAGTCACAAGAATACCGTTTCTAAGCATCACGGGTTGCCACTCACGGCCAGTAGGTGACCCTATTGGGGGTTATTGTACCTCTCTGCAGAAGTGCACTCGGTGTATTTTAATAGAAGGCATTACTTTAAAACAAAAGTCCCGTTAGATAGAGAAAGGTTCCAGCAACAAAACGCTATTTTCCACAAAGTCATCAACATTGGCTGTCATTTTCACTAGCGATTAAGAAGAGTCAATATGATATGCACATAAAAAGAACCCTGCAAAAGTAAAACCTCCTATTAATTTTTTACAAAAACTACAACAGATACACAGAGCCCAATAATACCGTTGGGTAAAGCAAGTTTTTCCTTGGCTATTCATTTTCAACACCGATAAACAAGAGCTGATAAAATGTGTTTATTAGAGGGATTCTCCAAATGTAAATGTAAGGTTATATAAGGCGTCAGCACTTGAGCCAAGTGTATTTTGCTGACACGAGGTCAAGTGGAATCTACTCTTGATTAATGACTCTTTTGACGATCTGACAATACAAAGAGGACGAAATCTGCATAAAGGCAGCACGCATTTTTATCCGACAGACAGTCGGACGGACAACCAAAACCCCCAGGCTAGCCAAGGTCCGTGCTGAAATTTTACAACCCCTCTCGCTCCCCCTTCTATCTCTCTCTCTGTAACTATCTGTCTCTGTCTCTGTCTGTCTGTTTGTCTCTTTTGTCTTATCTGTGTTAATTTGGAAGGACCATATGACCTTTAGGCACCCCTTTTTGATCTCGATTAAGAAAGGACATGTTTTTCATTTACACCGTCAATATCCGGTTGTTTTAACAAACGATTTTTAGATTTTTCTAACCCTAACCCTAGCCCCTAACCCTAACTCCTAACCCTAACCCCTAACAAACAATCGCATATTGACGGTGTAAATGAAAAACATGTCCTTTCTTAATCGATTTCAAAAAGGGGTGCCTAAAGGTAATATGGTCCATTTGGAACTGTTTCTAACAATAAAACAATATTCACAGTAATGTGTTGTCTGGACATTCTCTTTACAAAAGCCTATAGATCCTTATTTTTCCTATTAATGTTTTAATCAGTGTCTCGTCATTTTTTCTTACTTCATTTTTTTCTTTTGGATTCTTTGTTCTTTCCTCCTATCTTCCTAATGGTGTCAATGTCATTCTCCACCCTGTCAGCTGAGACAAAGAATACACCGGCTGCAGTACATCACATGTGTAATATAATAATATGGTCACGGTACCAAAAATGGATTTGTTATGTGGCGGTCGTCATTGTCGATAAAAGAAAGTACAACAGACACGTGGGATATATGGTCACAAGGGCTTAGCATCTATTTTTGGGCTCGTGTCGTGTGTTCTGTTTCGGGGAGAAGGAAAGGCAGAAGAGGACTCTGTCAAATTACTGTACCTTTTAACATAGTACCAACTATGTCGCTGTCCCAAACCAAGGACCAGCAGCCCTCGTCCGAACACTACGCAACCGAACTCCACCTCCACTATCAAATTCTGGCGGACCTCCACAATCACGTTACCCATGCAACACTCCACTTTGCCACATAATTGAGCTAGACGGGTGGTCGGAGAGGACCCCTCCGATCAATTGGCTGGTCACGTCATGCCCTAGCACATATATGATTGTGCCAATCCTATTGCCCGTATGGCAAACCCCCAACCCTTTCTATCATATATGTGCTAGAAGACATCATATATGATAAAAAGGGATTGAGGGTTGCCATAAGGGCAATAGGCTCGGGAAAATTATATAAGTGCTAGAACTTGACGTGACCAACCGATTGCAACACCAGTTGCCAGCTACGGCCAACATGTAGTCCGATTGCAGAGGTGCAGTCGAGGCATTCTTCTGCCTAAGTCGACAAGGTGAGTGATGAATAGTTAATGCCTAAATGAATCATAAATAAAACAAACGAACAGAAAACAAATAACAGAAAATAGATTTGAATAGGTGTTTTCTTTTAATATATTTAAATATCACTGGTAAAACCCAATAATTTAAAAACATATTTTCGTGTGTGTATTAATTTTGTATGTGTACAGTGTATATAAATATTTTCATTGATTCTTTTTTTTATTGTTTACTTATATGTCAGTCCTGGTTTCTTTTGAGGATTAACCTTTGTTCTGGACCCTAACGAAGCTACTAGAGAATAAACTAGATGGGAGCTGCACAAGAATGCTGCGTGTGATCCTGAACAAGACGTGGAAACAACACCCCACGAGAAAACAGCTATATGGCCATCTGCCACATATTAGCCAAACCATCCGAGTAAGACGGGCAAGACACGCGGGACACAGCTGGAGAAGCAAGGACGAACTTGTAAGCGACGTCTTCCTGTGGAAGCCAGCACATGAGCACGCCAGTTTGTGCCGACTAGCAAAGACGTACATTGACCAACTCTGTGCGGATACAGGATGCTGCATAGAGGACCTCCCGAGAATGATGAGCGATAGGGACGGATGGAGAGAGATTGTCATGGATATCCGCGCTAACAGAGTGACATGATGATGATGATGATGATCGTTCGTGAAATACAGAACCAATTTTGGTTCAGCAGTTGGAGTAGCACTAAAATATATTAGGTAAATTATCTTTCAATGCTGGATTTTTACTATCTAGGCAGGGGATAGCTGGTTCCAGATCCACTAGATTTTGGAGGAAAAATATAGAAGGGTTACATTTAGAAATAATGGCACACTTGGATTTTCTTTTCAAGAAAAAGGCAATTTGGTTTTTAGATATAATAAAACACCCTGACTTACTGATCGTTACACTCTCTTTCTTTAATTCGTAATCATGTTCTGTTGTATTTCTTCATAGATGACTCTGTAGTCGCTTTCTCATTTTTTGTTCATTTTTTCCTTCTTCCTCTCGTACTTTTTTTTTTTTTTTTCATAACTGTCATCTATTTTTCACACTTTTCTCAAATTAATGTCTTCTTTATTTTGTTATAAAAATGTCATCGGGGTGGCCTAAAGTCGGTATCAACCAGACAGCGAGGGAGTCTATCCCCTTTTCACTTGAGGTGGAGCGCCACACCTACCATCAGCTCCTTACTTTACCGCAAAAAAAACCTGTGTTACTCATACGCTGAGTTGGCGAGGTACGGTATCGAACTAGGAACCTTGGGGTTTCTAGTCGAACGCTCTACCGACTGAGCTAACCTGGCCCTTACTTTTTTATTATTATTGTTGTTTTGGGTTTTTTTCTTTTCTTTCGTACTTTCTTCACTGAACTCTGTTCTTTTGTACATTCTTCTTATTATATTGTTATTTCATACGTGAATTATTTTCATAACTGTCTTTTTTCGTTCGTACTTTCATCTTTTAACTGCCTTCTTTCTTTCGTATTTTCTTTTCATATCAGCCTTCTTATAATTTTTCAACTCTTCTTATTGAATATTTAGATATCGTTCTCAGATTTTCTTTTTTTCTTTGTCTTTTTTTTTGGGGGGGGTATCTCTTTTACTCCCCTTTCTTTTCTCTTTCTTCCTATTATCTCTACTTTTATTTTTCTTTCTTTCTTTCTTCCATCCTTTCAATCATTCACCCTTTCTTTCTTTCTATTTCTTTCTTTCTTTTTCTTTTTTTCTTTCTTTTTCTTTCTTTCTTTCTTTAATTCATTCTTTCTAGTTACTAAGCGTGTCTTAATTTGGCACATAGGCCTAAGGTCACTCACACAACCTACCGTTATTAAGTGGTCACTCATCTAAGTACTGAACAGGTCTATTGTTGCTTTACTTAGGATATCTGTCAGGTTCACTCTATTCTTTCTTCTTCATCCCCATCGTTCTTCTCTGTATTTTTCTTTTCTTCAGGTTTCCTTCTTTATTTTTCTTTATTTTCCTATCATCAGTTTATTGTTTATTTTTTTTATCTTTTTGCTTTGTCCTTTTTATCTAAATATTACCTTTCCCATTTAAATAACCAACTCTTCAATAACCTTCAGATAAGAAATTTTCTTCCGGGCAAGTAGCCGTCCGACTAAACAAACGGCACCTGACAGACTGAACTTCCGAATTAAAACAAATAAGGATACAAAAACAAAACACACACACACACACACACACACACACACACACACACACACACACACACATATTATTATATAATATATATATATATATATATATATATAATGTAGGTGTTTTTGTTTACAGTTCAAAAAAGTCTAAGATAGATCTGAACAAATTGGTATACACGCACGCATGCGCGCACATAGATATATAGATCTGATAAAGAGTGAGATAGATACATAGATATAAATAAACTTATGCACACATACAAGAACACGCAGACATATACACACGTGGACACACACAAATACACACACATACATACATACATACACACACACGCATATATATATATATATATATATATATAGATAGATAGATAGATAGATAGATAGATATATGTATATAAGACAGGCAAATATATAGATCTGAATAAACTTATGCTCAGGTACACGAATATGCATGCACACACACCCACACCTACATACACACACCCACACACACACATGCACACATGCACATACACACTCATCTACGCGAACACACAGGAAAACACTCACGTCACACACACACACACACACACACACACACATACACACATATATATATATATAAGTATATATCAAAGGTTTGAGATAGATATATAGATCTGAACATACTGAAACACACACACACACACATGTACACACACACACACACACACACACACCACACACACACACACACAGACACACACATAAATGTTGCTGATAATTGGTCAGTTTCTGTGTTTTGTTTACATTCCTTTGGAAATACATTGCATATGACTCATTCACAATCCTCCCATTATTTTCAGAAGTATGGAGATCGGATAGTTTATAATTGTTGGAAATGCCTTATCTGTTAAACGGTTATTACCCCACCAAAGATAGTATTTATAGCGCTTGAAGTCTTCCGTACCAAATATTGTTCATTGGAAAATCGCATACAAAAAGATTGATATTGAATTAATTGAAATGAGTGATAGATGGAAAAAATGTGTTGACACCAAAATTTCTGCTTGAATCTTATTTCAAATACAACTTTGTCTTTTTTTTTTTTTAGTAAAATAAGTAAAGTCGGAGTAGTGGCCTATCATCAGCATCAGACGGAAAGCAAGGGAGTCTATCCCCTTTGTAATAGCGATAGACAAGGGATTTTTTTGCGTTTGGAGTGAGGCACAGTAACGATTACACAGGTGTAACCCGGTGCTGCACTTGAGCTGAGTTGGGGAGGGTTTATATTGAACCCGAAACCTTGTGGTTCCTACGCGGATATTCTACCATTGATTTTAATTAAGTCATCGGGCTTTTTCAGATTTTTTAAAAGTCTCATCACAAAAGTTTACCAAATGATTATAATCTGTAATTTTGCAGCTTTGTGGAAAAAACTTGAAGCCACCCAATATGAGTGTAGAGGAAAAAATGTACTAGAAAAGCTTCCTATCTAACATTGGAATCTTCAAAATTCAATGCTGGAAAAGGGGAAAATAAATTTAACTTATTAGGAATCAAATCCATTTAATTGTTTTGTTTGTTTGTTTGTTTGTTTGTTTGTTTGTCTTGTTTTGTTTACATATAGGTGGAGGAAATATTTCGGGGTTAATATCTTTTCCATGGGTATTAGCGCTATGTGAAATTCAAACTTGTCTCGCCATTTTCCTATTCAATAACCGTTACACCATGCACCTCCCAAAATACAATTCTAAGATTTTACTAATATTGTGCAGGAGATTATGATCATGGACATTTGTAGCAACCGAATATATCAACATCTGACTGTTACTTGCATTTTCTTAAAGGCCTTAGAAATGTCATTCGTTCTTTCGTTCTTTCTTTCTTTCTTTCTTTCACACACAGATAACCACACACATGAAATTCACATGTGTAACCATTTACCAGGCTTGGCTGATTCTCACATGACCAAATGGGAGTAAATGGGAGATATGCAGGGTTACATTACTTATCAAATCATAAGGCGTGACAACCCACACACACACACACACACACACACACCGTGACAAAATACAGTTATTCGAAAATAAGAGATTAGAATGGATTCTTTTTGTGAGAGAATAAGAAACGGTTCAATTCTAAAATTCCCAAAAGGTTACTACACGCGATGTTAACCTGATAAAGACCGGAAGACAAACCAACTAAAATGTGTTGCATATTCTTTTATTACTTCTTAGGTGTGTTACATAACGAATGGGGTAGCCTATTCATTTTGTAATATAGTCTAGAAATATTTTTGTTGAGAATTTTTGGCATATAAGGCGTGTGCTAGTGGCCCGCTTCTACTTATAGATTCGGCGATAATCATGTGACCAACCTATTAGCCAACCACTGGCAGTACTCTGCTGCTGATATTGTTATTTATACCGGCTGTTCTGGTCATACCTACGCATATTGCTGTGAACCTTCGTGGACGACGGAACATAGGATTATATCACTGGAGCTTTGACACTACGTAGGATTCCATAACTCAGGACTTATTCACTTACCAAAGGATTCTATAGTTCAGGACTTACTTACTTTCAGTCCTTTTCAACTGGCCAAGGATGGCGGTCAGAGACTTAACAATTTTTCCTTGCAAGTTAATGTGTAAAGTAAAGTAAAGTCGTCGGGGTGGCCTATAGTCGGTATCAGTCAATCAGCGAGGGAGTCTATCCCCTTTTCACTAGCGCTAGACCAAGGAGATTGTTTTTTCTTGGCATCTGGGGTGGAGCGCCACACCTACCATCAGCTCCTGACTTTACCTTACAGATCCCTGTGCTACACATACGCTGAATTGGCGAGGGTCGGTATCGAACTAGGAACCCTAGGAACCTTGTGGATTCTAGCAGAACGCTCTACCGACTGAGCAAAACGCTGGGTTTGTTGGGTTCTAGGTGATGCACTCGTACAATAGCACTGATACGACTACGGCTAGGAAGAATTCTCGCTTTATCTTATCAGTGAGATCAGATTTTCATATGATGTATAATCTGCCTATAGCGTCCATGCCTCTCCTATGCGTACATTGATATCACTTTCTTTAAATAATAATAATAATAATAATAATAATAATAATAATAACTACATGGGTACTTTAAGCGTCAAACTCAGGAGATATTACATCAGAAGACATGCCTAAGAAAAGGATACCTCAAAAGAGAAACCGAATAGCAGCACAAGACAATGCCATTAGAACAAACTATATAAAGGCAAAAATAGATAAGACGCAGCAGAATAGCAAGTGCAGAATGTGTGGAGATAGAGACGAAACGGTCAATCCTATAATAAGCGAATGCAGCAAACTAGCATAAAGAGAGTACAAGACAAGGCACGACTGTGGTAAAGGTAAAGCACTGGGAATTGTGCAAGAAATTTAATTTTCACCATACAACCAAATGGTATATGTACAAACCTAAACATGTCCTAGAGAACGAGAGGCATTAAATTCTCTGGGACTTCGAGGTACAGACGGATCACCTAATCCCGTCCAGGAGACCGGACCTAGTATTGATTGACAAGAAAAAGAGAACCTGTCATCTCGTAGATTTTGCCGTCCCGGCTTATCACCGAGTGAAAATGAAAGAAAGCGAAAAGATAAACAAATACTTAGACTTTGCCAGAGAACTGAGCAAACTTTGGAACATGAGGGTGAAGGTCGTACCAATTGTAATTGTTGCCCTTGGAACGGTCCCCAAATCTCTGGAAAAGAATTTGGGTGAACTGGAAATCAGAGGAAGAATCGAGACCATCCAAACTACAGCACTGTTGGGATCGGCTAGTATACTTAGAAGAGTTCTGGAGACCTGAGGAGACTTGTTGCCACTCAGCCTCTAGTGAACCACCAGCTACGGCAGGTGGGAAAAACTCATAATAATAATAATAGGTTTCCCCTTCTTAGCCATGCTCAGGTCTTTTCATGGGCGTTCTTGCAATTTGTCACTATATGGATGATACTTCAAGCGACATACTACAGAGATCGCACATGAGAAGACCTGGATATGGCTAAGAAGGAGAAAGCTCAAGAGAGAAACTGAATCTCTTATAATTGCAGCACAAGTTCAATAAAAGCAAACTATATCAAAGTAAAAATTGATAAGATGTAAAAAAATTTTTAAAAAGTAAAAGAAATGCAGCAAACTAGAACAAAGAGAGTACAAGACTAGGTACGATTGGGTGAGAAAGGGGTAATCTTGAATTTTAAGTGACTAAATTCCTAACATAAAATTGTACTTGCGCATTATTTAAAATGAACTCAATTATTATTAAAACACATCTTATGATATGTTCGTGTAATCATGCAATCCTAGTGATTTGAACTATTTGGCAAAAAAAGGGTATCGTTACGGCGATTCGATAATAGCAGACCATTTACTTGTTGTTTCTTCCCAAAACAAAACAAACAAGGGCCATTAATAGCATTGACTTATATTTTGTTTTCTTTTAAGATTCTAATTCTGAATTTAATCGTTTAAAATTTATCAAAAATAAATTACATTTGTAATGTGAAACTTTGAATTTTATCTATTAATTAGATATTTTGTGACAAACCACACTGAATTGTGCTAAAGTGCTGAACTAATTTTATATTCTACTGTTACATAATTATTAGAAACCTAATATTTATGCGCAATAGTGTAGAAATAAAAATGACTGTTATAAGTTACAGCCCACGGCCTTGAAGGATGAGTGACAAGCTTGACCTCAGTCTTAACCCTAACTTCCGGGGATAGCCGTGAGAACCGGTAGAGAGGATCCTCTCTTCCGGTTTAGATAGTAAGTAAGTTTCAGTCAGTAAGAAAGTAGCAGCGAGCTCTAAGGGGTAAGTCGCGTTATACGCGCGTCCTCTCATCTGCGCAGATTGTCTGGTTGGGGATTTAAAAATAAAGTAAGATCAAAGCAAATCGGAGTCTTGTGTTATTACCTCTAAAAACTAACAATGACACAGGGCTTCTGATAAAGAGAAATCCCCAATAGAAGACCAGACCCGAAGTCCCCAAGAAAGTCCAGACCTTAGAAGATTC
>CM042147.1:78150597-78178097 GCA_023376005.1 Doryteuthis pealeii | reverse complement strand
ATATAATACCTTGCTGGGCAGGGTTTCAATTTATGGAACGATGACCCGGCTCAGTATCACAGTCGTTGGGTTGGATGATACCAAATATAATACTATGGTGTCCGAGGATTATTCTATGCTGTCGTAGCACAGTAGCACAGAACATAGTACTATTAGGTGTCCTGAAGGAGAGCTGGTTCTATGCTTTCTCATCAACTCGGTTAGGTTAAATGATAACACTAGTAGTGTCATATTAAGATCTCCTAAAATAGTTAATTTTAATACTGCGAGCGATCTTAAACAAATAGAAACCAACTGCACAAGACATGCTGGACACTGCTGAAGAAGCGGTCGGAGAGGCCCCCTCCGATCAATCAGCTGGTCACGTCAAGCCCTAGCACCTATATGATTTTCCCAACCCTATTGCCCTTATGGCAAGCCCCAGCACCTTTTTATCATATGGGTGCTAGAAGGCGGTGGCTGCGGGTCTACATGTCCTCGGAATGACGTTAAACTCTATCTGATGGTAAGGTTCCAGTTTTTGAGGTTTGGGGAATGTGGAGCACCCCATTCATCACCATTGCTCCCTGGTCCACTCTGACCCGGAGTGGTAGTACATGTTAGGGTCCCATCTCTGGGTTAAATAGAAAAATGTATTTATAAAAAAATTGTATTATCCATTAAGAATTGATTTATTTCAAAACTTTATCGGCATTAAATGACCCACTGAGGTTGATATGCCACAAAACAAACCAAACCAAACCTATATTAGAAAAACCAAAACTGCTGGAGAAGCAAGAACGAACTGAGAAGCGAGGTTCTCCTTTGGAAGCCAGCACATGGGAAAGCCAGTGCGTGTCGTCCTGCAAATACTTGAATTAACCAGCTCTGCGCAGATACTTGATGCTGCGCAGATGAGCTGTCAGAGGCAGTGAATGATAGGGACGGTTGGTGAGGGATTGGCATGGATATCCGTGCTGCAAGCACGACATGATGAAAATAGTTAAAGCTTGATTATACATTTTTTTATTTTATTTAGCTTTGAAATATTCGAGTCTCAACAGTTCCGACAAACTAAAGAAATTAAAGAAAGGATGTGTGTGTGTGTGTGTGTGTGTGTGTGTGTGTGTGTGTGTGTGTGTGTGTGTTGTGTGTGTGTGTGTGTGTGTGTGTGTGTGTGTGTGTGTGTGTGTGTAAGAACAAAATATTGGATCAATGGAAAGAATGAAAGAAAGTATCAAAGAAAAATTGGCGGTTACCATAAGATAAACAATCCACGCGTGGCTTTACCATAAATCCTATCCCCACCGGCAAACGATATTACCGCGAGAGTTTGCGAGACTAGAAAGAGCTGTCGGCGAGGCGAAAAATCCAATCGATTTACTCATTAATTTCTTCACCCTGTTACCCATAATTCCCTGTTTAATTTTCCTCTCTCCAACGGAATTTTGGGATAATAGCCTTACACCACCCATCCACCCTCTCTCTCTCTCTCTCTCTCTCTGCTTTCTCTCTCTCTTTTCTTTCTCTATCTTGCTTTCCCTCCCTCCCTCTCTCTCTCTCTCTCTCTCTCTCTCTCTCACTCTCTCTCTCTCTCTCTCTTCTCTCTGTCTCTCTCTGTCTCTTGCTTTATTTATCTATCTCTTGCTTTCTCTCTCTCTCTCTCTCTCTCTCTCTCTCTCTCTTCTGCTTCTCTATCTCTTGCTTTCTCTATCTATCAATCTCTTGCTTTCTCTCTCTCTCCCTCCCCTCTCTCTCTCTCTCTTGCTTTCTCTATCTATCTATCTCTCTCTCTTTGGTTTCTCTATCTCTCTCTATCTCTCTCTTTGGTTTTCTCTTCTCTCTCTCTCTCTATCTATCTATCTATCTATCTATCTCTTACTTCCCCCCTCTCTCTCTCTCTCTCGCTTTCTCTATCTATCTCTTGCTTTCTCTCTCTCCCTCCCTCTCTCTCTTTCTCTCTCTCTCTCTCTCTCTCTTGCTTTCTCTATCTATCTCTCTCTCCTTCTCTCTCTCTCTCTCTTGCTTTATCTCTCTTGCTTTATCTCTCTCTCTCTATCTATCTATCTCATTCTCCCCCTCTCTCACTCCCCTCCCCCTTCTCTCTCTCTCTCTCTCTCTCTCTCTCTCTCTCTCTCTCTCTCTCTCTCTTTGACCAGTGCTTCGTTAACGAGTTCGGGAATTAGTTAGGCTTGGGGAGTGGAGATGTAGCCGAAATGTCGGAATTTGTCAAAGGAAATTTTTGAGACGGGCTAAATCCGAACCCTTGCCCGGGAATCTATGCAAGTCAATTTGCCTGACAGGATAGCCTGGGTGGGGCGGCTGGTAGTAGTGGGAGGGGTTCGATCTGCTTTACCCGAGGGAGATGGTAATTTAGCAAGGACGGTTGGGGATGATGCGGTCAAGGTAGCGAGGAGGTCAAGAAAGGCCGTACGCTGTGCTGACCTCTTAGACTTCAAAGGACCGAAGAATCGCTCGAAGGAGCGTTTGTCTTAATATCTTGTCACAGACATGTAATAATGGAAGCGTCGACACATTGAAATACGTCCGTAAGAAACACATTCGATCCTGATATGAACGCTTTCTTTTACAGACGCGCTACCATGAGTCGTTTACATGTGTATAAGTACACGCACTTATACACGTAAAAGGCGTGTGGTGTAACGGTTAGAATAGAAGAAAATGGACTCGTAGACCCGAGTTCAAATCCTGGATTAGACTGTTTGCATTTTATATAGTTCTAATACCCTTGGGAAAGGTATGCTTCCAGCCACTCTCCCTTGAGCTATGGGTAAATAATAGTGCAGACTTGTATTTATACACGTAAAAAGCGTGTGGTGTAATGGTTAGATTAGAAGAAAATGGACTCGTAGACCCGAGTTCAAATCCTGGATTAGACTGTTTGCATTTTACATAGCTCTAATAACCTTGGGAAGGGTATGCTTTCAGCCACTCTCCCTCTAGCTGTGGGTAAATAATAGTGCAGACTTGTATTTATACACGTAAAAGGTGTGAGGTGTGATGGTTACATTAGTAGGAAATAGACTTGTGGACTCGAGTTCAAATCCTGGAAGAGGTTGTTTGCATTTCAATTTGCTCTAATACCCTTGGGAAATGTATGCATCCTACTACTCTCCCTCCAGCCACTCTCCCTCGAGCTATGGGTAAATAGTAGTGCAGACTCGTACTTATACACGTAAAAGGTGCGTGGTGTAATGGTTAGGTTAGTAGGAAATAGACTCGTGGACTCGAGTTCAAATCCTAGATGAGGCTGTTTGCATTTAGCTCTAATAACTTTGCGAAAGGTATGCATCTCAAACCCTCTTTCATGGGGTCGAAGAGATGATAGCCCGATGCAAACATTATTCTAGTGACTAGGAAGTGAAATCTATAGTGAAGAAGTGGCTCAAAGAACAATCAAAAGAATTTTACGGGGTAAGGATACATACTCTCATTCGAAGGATTCTACATTGCTATTGAGAGAAAAGGTGACTACGTGAAGTAGGGGTGCGATTCACAGAGGACCAGCTTAATTTTGATGTATGATATATGTTCCTGAGTTGGCAATTATAGCTGTCCTAAACAAAATGACAATACTTTTTGACACATTATCGTTTATATATATAATATATATATATATATATATATATATAAATATATATATATATATAATATAATATAATATATATCTTATTATAATGGAGATTGTGTGTTTGTATATCTGTAACCGAAACTATATTACTACTCAAATCACAATTCCCTTAGTTATTTACATCACATTCTCCATGATTTTATTTTTTATTTAAACCTCAATTATTAGTAAAATTGTTTTACATCATTAAGACTGTTAACAATATCTACATACTAATAACATGCAATTATATTTATATATACAACGAAATAGCGGTTTACAATGTGAATGGGAAGGCTAATTTGCATATTGATATTAAAAATTTGATTTTAATAAATATATGCTTAGTATTATTGATTTCTAATTGTTTGGTTTTATCTTAATAAATATGAGCAAAAATCTCGGGGATAAATCTTAACAGAAATCTATTAACATAAAGAAATAACTGTAATTTTATTCTTTTCTTCCTATTTTAACTAAATAGTTAAATTAGGGAAATTTACCACTGAAAGACGGGAGTAAGGGAAAATGGTGGAACAGTTAGTTTCAAAGTTGTTCTATTTTCCGATTATACCCCCTCTGTTCCAAATATTTTTATCTGAATTCTTATTCAGTTTCATTAGCCTTTCTAATTTAACATGATATTTTATTATATTAAAACTTAAATACTTGCACCCGGAGGGTGCATATATTTGCTAGTATATATAATAATAATATATATATATATATATATAATAATATAATAATAATAATAATAATAATAACAATAATAATAACAATAATTCACTCACTTATACGTAATTGTAATATTAATATATATTAATCGTCAAATAATCAGTACTAACTATAAAACAACAATACAATACTCTTTCTAACAAAAAAAATAAAATAAAATAAAATAAAAATAAAATCTTTTCATTTTTTAAATCACCAATCCACACACCCAAACTTCCATCTCCTCTCTTAATATAAAACCTGAACATTCTTTTCATGATATCTCTCCTATAATATATATATATATATATATATATATATATATATATATATATATATATATATGGGGGGGAAATATGGAAATAAATCCGACAATATTAAGAAATTTGAAAAGACAAGTGTTCCGAAAATGAGGTGAATTTATTTATCGACGCTTAAACGTTTCGGTTTCTTTAAACCTTCACCAGAATGTATTAAGGGGTGATCTATAAAACATCCATCAATTTCTCCACTCCTTAATACATCCTGATGAAGGTTTAAAGAAACCGAAACGTTTAAGCGTCGATAAATAAATTCACTTCATTTCCGGAACACTTCTTTTTTCAAATTTCTTTATATATATATATATATATATATATATATATATATATATATATATATATATATATATATATACTAGCAGGACCGGCAGATATACCACAATACAATAATTAAATTATCACAATGTTTGATAGGTTTACTTAAGAGCTATTGTTAATTAAGTACAATGGGTTAATTCTTTAAAATATTTTTTCTTTTTTCCTTTCTTTTGTTCCTCATTTTTGTTTTTGACTAAGAGAAAATATAGAAAAGATTAAGGGTTAGAATGTACCACTAATCTTAATGATTCTCAATAACAACAAAAAAGTGTTTTAATGTTTCAGTTTACCGAGAAATATGGTGAACTGAGGAGTATTCTTAGAAAGGTTAACAATAAATTTATCTCTTATCTATTCACAAAGAAGTTAGCCATGCTTTGCCTAGAACAAAAATGACTTTTCTCATCCTTACTCCTTTTTTTTTTTTTTTTGTCTATGAGATTATTAAAAAAAAAAAAAAGAAGAGAAAAGAAGAAAGAAAAATAAATTAGAGTTGTAGAAGGGAAGGAAATAGTTTTAACAAAAAGAACCAATAGAATTATTTTACATACTAGCAAATATATGCACCCTACATAAGAATGCAGATAAAAAGATTTGGAACTGAGGGGGTATGATTGAAAAATAAAACAACTTTGAAACTAACTCTTCCATCATTTTCCCTTACTCCCGTCTTTCATTGGTAAATTTTCCTAATTTAACTATTTAGTTAAAATTGGAAGTAAAGAATAAAATGACAGTTATTTCTTCTTGTTAATGGATTTCTTTTAAGATTTATCCCCGAGATGTTTGCTTATATTTAATAAGATAAAACCAGACAATTAGAAATCAATGATACTAAGCATATATTTATTAAAATCAAATTTCTAAGATCAATATGCAAATTAGCCTTCCATTCACACTGTAAACTGCTATTTTGTTGTATATATAAATACAATTGCATGTTATTTGTAAAGGGATTTGAAACTCTTATAGTAATATAGTTTCGGTTACAGACAGACAAACACACAATCTCCATTATAATAAGAGATATAATAAGACAATATTCTCATGTTTACTTGAAAACTTACATTATTTTTTGTTGTAGAGGAGTTAACACCCCTACAAGATGGACTGACCCAGAGCCATATAAGAGTCGACGCAGCAGTGACAGAAGTCGGGAAAAATATTCGGACAAAATTACTGCGTCAACTCCAGACATTTGAACCTCCTCGTTTTGTACATTTTGTCTTGTGATTGAACTACTTCTTGTTGTATGTTAAAAGTGCTGAATAAAATACATATTCACGCACCTTGTGTTCTCTGTGTATCTTTTTGCCACCTCAAGGATACAACATTTTTTAAATGCATTATAGATTTTTAGTTAGTTGGGATGGAGTTCAAACTTTCATTATATTAAAAATGTTAATCTAATTAAGGAACACGATGGTTTGGTTTGGTTTTATGGCATATCAACCTCAGTGGGTCATTTAATGCCGATAAAGTTTTGAAATAAATCAATTCTTAATGGATAATACAATTTTTTTTATAAATAATTTTTCTATTTAACCCATAGATGGGACACTAACAGGTACTACCACTCCGGGTCAGAGTGAACCAGGGAGCAATGGTGATGAAGGGGTGCTCCACATTCCCCAAACCCCCAAACTGGAACCTCACCATCAGATAGAGTTTAACGTGATTCCCAGGACATGTAGACCCTCAGTCACAGCCTTCTAGCACCCATATGATAAAAAGGGGTTGAGGTTTGCCATAAGGGCAATAGGGTTGGGAAAATCATAAGGAACACGAGTATTAATATATAGATGTGTGTGTGTGTGTGAGAGAGAGAGAGAGAGAGAGAGAGAGAGAGAGAGAAACATTTTCGTCGTTTGTGTTGTTTTAGCAAACCGTGCTGTCAAAAGAATTTTAAGAAGCCTCATCATCAATATGATAAGAGCTAGAATATTAACCGGAAATTTTGTGCGCATGCGACACACGGCTTGTGTTTATTTCCCTGGACGCACACGGACCCACTCGATAAAGACGCGAATTCTCTCCCGCCCTCCCCCCTACGTGCGTCGCTTAAAACCCGCCGAGTAAAAAGCATCTAAACGACGTGTTTATTTATCTTCTCCTTCGGGGCGTACTCGCAAGAAATGATCGAGTTCTCGTCTCCGAGTTTTGTTGGCGTCAAGACGAGTTAAAGACTTCAAGCCATTGCTACACAATGTCAACATCGCCTTGGTAAATTAACTGTTACCTATAGAATTTCATGGAAGCGCGTGGCATAATGGTTAGAGTCGTAGGAATGGACTCGTCGACCCGAGTTCAAATCCTAGACAAGGCCGTTTGCTTAGTATTATCTGAGTTATTCGGACTATTTTCCTCATCTTCATTGTTATCTCTACAACTTTTTGGCCAATATGCCCTCCGGCTTTCTTCAGGTATTTCTTATCGGACTCGGGAACCTTATTTTCGAACTCGGGAACCTTCTTGTCAAATTGGACACATGGCCTAGTGGATAAAGGAGTTAGGTCAAGACTAAGTGATTGCAGGTTCAATCCTGATCAAGAGCAGCAGTAACATAGAATAATAATTAACACAGCTTAACGCCTCTACCCCAGATATGGTTAGCGGAATGAGAACAGGATACTCCCGTGGACTGAATAAAGGGTTAGGTTCAAAGTTCCGTAATGGCTCCCGATTACGACAAGAAGGTTCCCGATTACGACAAGAAAGTTCCTGAGTCCGAAAAGAAGGCTGTTTGCATTTCACATAGCGCTTATATTCTTGGGAAAGGTATGAATCAATATATTCTCCCTCCTGCTATGGGTAATATATGTTGAGTTTGTGTGTTTGTCAGCCACAAAAAGTTGACAAAGTCTTTTTCTGTTGTTACTAACAGTACCTCTTGTTACTAAGTTGTCACCCATTTCACCTAATAGCTGCTTCACTTTGCTTATATATATTTATCAATCCCTCCACATGAGCAGGATGCGACACAAGGTCAATTTCTTAAGCGGAGTTTAACAGGTTTGAATCCAGAGTATTCCTTCTCTTAGACTGGTTACCTAGCCATGGTAAGTCCAGTCTTCCCTGCTATCTAGCCATAGCTGGAGAGAGAATTGGATTCATACCTTTCCCAATGGTATTAGCGCCATGTAAAAACCCAAACAGCTTCGTCCAGGAATTGAACTCGGGTCGACGAATGCATTTCCTACGACTTAAACCATTAGACCACGCGCCTTCACTTTGGTCATAAGTGGCTGGTAAGTCTACTGGAATACCAGTTATTTGATTGTTTTATTTTATGGAAAAAAAACGTCTTGGACACAAAGTCGCTGACTAGATTGGGTTTGGAGGTTTTAGCTGACACCTCCTACTAGATTAGTGGTTACCTGTAGAATCTCGAAACAGTTTGAGTTAGCCAAATCGTTATCGGCAAGATATAGAGTAAATGAGTCCAAATTTCTGATGAGGCTGGTTGAGTTAAATTATGGTAGAGTAGAAATGAAAAATAAGGGTAATTCTGAACTTACATGGCTTTGGTCTCTAGGTCAACTTGTGGCTGTTGTCTGGTTGGTCAGTTCGGTTCGCTGGAACGGTAGATTTTGGACAAGACAAACTGTTCTCTCTCTCTCTCTCTCTCTCTCTCTCTCTCTCTCTCTCTCTCTCTCTCTCTCTCTCTCTCTCCTAAAATGGAGATTTCTTCCGCACATGATTGTTAGCTTTGGTTAGATAAAGACGTGTGAAAAATATCCAATATTCATATATATATATATATAAGGGGCCGAGTTAGCTCAGTTGGTAGTACGTTCTGCTAGAAACCACAAGGTTCCTAGTACGATCCTGGTCCTCGCCAACTCAGCGTATGAGTAGCACAGGGATCTGTGCGGTAAAGTAAGGAGCTGATGGTATGAGTGGCGCTACACCTCAGACGCAAATAATAATCTCCTTGGTCCGGCGCTAGTGAAAAGGGGATATACTCCCTCGCTGCATGGCTGATTATATATGTGTGTGTGTGTGTGTGTGTGTAATGAAAGTTATTCCTAGAAGAAAAAAAGAAATCTCTACGTGTGCGAATTCACATAGCAACATATATATATATATGTATATATATATATATATATATATATATATATATATATATATATATATAGCACTTGTAAAACCGTATTTGTTCAAGGCTGCATTAATGCATGATTTTAATTACATCTGTTTGTGTGTAAATTCACCTTTAAAGAAAAGTGTTTTTCGTGTAAAGCACACACACACACACACGCACGCACGTATGTACATGAGTGCGTGAGAGATCTATACGTTCACGTTGTGCTCTCTCTCTCTCTCTCTCTCTCTCTCTCTCTCTCTCTCTCTCTCTCACACACACACACACACACACACCACACACACACACACACACACACACAATCTCTCTCTCTCTTTCTCTCTCTCTCTCTCACAACACACACACACGCACACACACACTCTCTCTCTCTTTCTCTCTCTCTCTCTCTCTCACACACACACGCACACACACACACACTCTCTCTCTCTCTCTCTCTCTCTCTCTCTCTCTCTCTCTCTCTCTCTCTCTCTCTCTTCTTTCTTTCTTCTTTTCTCTCTTCATACACGTCTAAGCAAATTGGATACCGTCTACAGAAACCCAATACCTGGAAAACCTCCTAATAGGAAGAGACACAAGAATTCTAACTCCGATTGCATGTCAAACAAATATTACGCGAAAGACTCGTGAGTTTTCCCGCGAAGAAAAAAAAATCAGCCAGCAGAAAAAGAGAGAAAAAAAAAACAAGTAACGAACGGAAATAAGAAATTAAAAAACACCGCAAAATAAGAAAAAAATATTTTTTTTTTAAATTGATTTAAATTAAAACGAATTAAAATTGCCTGAAACCGAGCAAAAACCCTCATTGTAGACCTCATATAAATTTGACACCAAACGAGGTGGGTAAGTAAAGTTAAAAATGGCGGAAAATACTGACAAAAAAAAGAAAAAAAAAGAGATTTACAGGAAATTTTATTTGGCTGAATAAAGTCGCTCACACACACGCACATAAACACACACATACACACATACACACATACATAAACACACACACATAAACACACACACACACATAAACGCATACACACATAAACACATACACACACACACGCATAAACACACACACATATGAACACACACACACAACACACACACATAAACACACACACACATGAACACACATATACACACACACATAAACACATACACACACATAAACACACATATGCACATAAACACACATACATACACACGCACGCACACATACACACACATAAACACACACACACATAAACACACATACACACATAAACACACATACACAAACATAAACACACACACACATAAACACATATAAACGCACACACGCTTAAACACACACACACATAAACACACATACTCACACACACATAAACATACACACACACATAAACACACATACGCACATAAACACACATACATACATACACACACACACACACACATAAACACATACAAACACACACACGTATAAACACATATAAACACACACACACATAAACACACATACACACACACATAAACATACACACACACACACATGAACATGCACACACACACACACACACACACACACGCACAAATACACACTCAAATACAAACACGCATCGAAGAAGATGGGCTAGGCCAGCTAAGTATCTCTTCGCACTCATACTCTCAAAAACGACATACGTTGGCTGGTTGGTTGGATATTATGGCATGTCAACACTTGTTGGGTTATTTTATGCTTTTTTAAATACTTTTGTTTTATTCATTCTTGATGGGTATTTAACTTCTTTTTTTTTTAATTTAAACTCAATTTTTTAAAAACAATTTTTTAAACTCATTATTTTCTATTTAACCCATGAATAGGACCCTAACAGGTACTACCACCCCGGATAAGAGTGGAATTGGGAGTAATGGTGACCTGGTTAGTGGTGAAAATTCTAATCCTTACTTAGAAAGAAAAGACACTTTTTATAAAACTAATAATATTTTTCGAAAACTAATGTCCGATTTTAAAAAAAGGATAAAACGAAAATTTCACTGTAAACTTTATTATCACAATAAATTCACACAAACACTTAAACACGTGCATACATAAATAGATACATAGTAATAGCATAATCTTTACAGACCACTGCCGTTCCTCACAATCCTACAGCCCCACCATCAGAACCTTTCCTTTCATGAGCCCTCAAATGACTCGTCATTCCCGCTGCAGATCCACAAATTTTTGATGCAAATATGACATAGGAAAGACGTCTTTCCCACTGGATCGGATGGATCAGATGATAAAATTTGATGCTTACGCACCACCATATGTCTCTTAAAAAAACAGGAGCAGACTTACAAACTTTGTTACATATTGCACAAGACACTTGTTCCTGGAATGTGCATGAATTGTCCCTGATGAGATTTCCTATGATTGATATGTCCGGCCTTAGAAAGCAGAATCCGACCAGTTGTTTGACATTTCCATCCCTCCGTGTTCTTACCAATATGACAGGTGTATCCCTTTCGAAGTTGATGCTTGAGGTTTTCATGCTCAATTCTTTCACTCTCATAGATACATACATACATACATACATGCATACAAATACCCACATACGTCGAGGAAAAGTTTCGCTCCTCGTTCATGGTATCCTGCTTCCTCTTTGTGCGTCACACTTGTCCTGACACTTTTAAACTTCTCTATCCTTTCATACACACATCTACACAGTTGCGCACTGTCCCTGAGTTTGTACTAAAAGCCTCCAAGTAATTTCACCCCCTGACACTTCTACCGATCAAAGAAATCGGATCACATCCTTGGTGCATAGGGCTAGTGGGGCGGCCATGTTTACACTGTAAAGACAGCAGGCAGAATGGCGCGACCAGGCTCAAACTGCGATCATGTGAATACAACAATTCCAACTATAAACACGCATGCGCAAAATGCAGCAATAAAGATATGTTATGGTGAAAGTACGGATAATTTTTAACTTTCCTTTGTATAATCAGTAATAGAACTATATATATCTATGTTAGGATAGTGTAGATACAGACTTAAAGGCACTTAGTTGCTGTCAGTTTTTTTGCCTATGCAATCATCAGACTAGGGCGAGAAACTGATAGTTGCCAAGCGCCGTCGAGTTTTCATCTACGCTATCCTAACTTAGATACACCCTGTTGGCAAGGCTGTAGAATACACCGTTTTCACCTCTGCAAAGGGGTAAAATCTCCCAAATGGGGCCACCTGTTGGCCGTTGATAGCGACACATAATGCTTAAGGACAGAATCCTGATATCTGAGCAGTCCGTAGCATCAAACATTCAAGTTTGGCCTTTACTCAGGCTACACGACCGGTTGGAAGAGTTCCTTCCGATCAATCGGCTGGTCACGCCAAACCTTGGCACCTATGTGATTGTCTGAACCCTAATTTCCCTATCATCAACACTGTTAGTTTTGGGCATAATTCGATTCGTTTTAATGCAATTAATTCTTGGAATACTGTTCAGTCGTTATTTTTTGATAAGGAAAAGATGAAGCTTGTTTCAGTTAATTATTTTGTCCTTAAAACACTTTTGAAAAATCATTTTATTGCCTCTTATAAACAACAGATTTGCATTTAGATTCTCACACGGCTAATTTGTCTCATGATATATATGTATATGTTTACGTTGTGTGTTTCATGTATCGTTTCCTGTGAGCGTCCAAGGGTGGTCATGTCCATGGGATTAGCTTCACGCTATTAGGCATGGCCTCCCTTCAATAGTAGTTTAAACTAATAAAGTCTTTCTTTTACTTATATTTTTTTAAATAATTTGTACTACTATTGATTAATAAATTTCTTATTTCTTATTTCTTATTGCTATTATGGCAACCCCCAACCCTTTTAATTATATACGTGCTAGAAGGCGGTGGCCGAGGGTCTTAGTGTTCTTGATATGACGTTAAACTGTATTTAATAGTGAAGTTCCAATTTTGGAGCTCTGGAGAGTGTGGAGTACCCCATTCATCGGCATTACTCCCAGGTCTACTCTGACCCAGAGTGGTAGTACCTGTTATGTTCCCATCTATGTATTAAGTAGAAAAAAATGAATTTTTTAAAATTTTAATAACTATCAAAAATGAATAAAACAAAACGTCTTCGGCATAGAATAACCCAACAAGGGTTAATATGCCGTAAAACCCAACCAGCCTAACTAATGATATATGTTAGATGCTGTTGCATGCAACATGTTTATTCTTCCTTTCTACCCATGGGGACGAGTGGCAACCTTTTCTCCCTTTCTATTTTAACGAAACCCACATAATGTTACAGCTACTTGACGATCCCTGAATCTGTTGGCTTGCCATGGTAATATGATCATACGTATCTTCCATTCAAAGATTCTAATTAGCATTTCATAGTTATTTCGGTTATATGGAGAATTTGCAAGTTTAATGAATGACGTTCAACAAAAATTCAGACCTCACAAAAATATAATTGTAGACGAAACTGGTATATTTTCTAGGATAGAGGATTTTAAATGGATTGGTTAGGATAAAGATTTAATAAAAGGTTTAATTAAAAACAACACACGTATACATACACACATGCGTGCGTTCACACAGACACACACACACAGACACACACACACATATATATACATTTAGAGTCATACGTATCCATATTATAGTCATAATAATTAATATGTATGCATACACACACTCACACACACACAAACACACACTCACAGACACACACACTCACAAACACACACACACAATTACACACACACACACACACACACACACATATATATATATATATATATATATATATATATATAGTGGAAAATGGACTCGTCGATTCAAGTTCAATTCCGAGACTAAGCTGTTTCATATAGCGGTAATACCCTTGGGAAAGATATGAATCTATATATTCTCCCTCCAGCTATGGGTTAAATAGTAGGGTAGTCTGGGCTCTTCAGCCTTGGCTAGGTAACCAGTCTAGAAGACACTGAATTCAAAATTCCTGAGGTCGGTCGTTGATTGGGTTTGTGGCAACCCTTGGTGCACCAGTTCTTTCCTATCGACTGTGCCAAAAAGTGTGGATGGTCCAACACAAGCCTTCATCACTATAAACAAATCACTGTGTGGACGTTCATTACATGAACACTCATACGTCGAAATCGACGGGAAATTCCAATATATATATATATATATATATATATATATATATATATATATATATGAGGTTCAGACACCCAGTTTAAATATATATACGTATGTGTATACATATGTAGATAGACAAAGAGACAGATAGAAAGAGACAAGAGGGAGAGTAAAAGACAGTGTGTGTGCGAGAGTGTAGGAGGGGTAGAGGTACATATACACGTTTGTCTACACACACACACACACACACACACACATATATATATATATATATATATATATATAGAGAGAGAGAGAGA
This sequence comes from Doryteuthis pealeii, assembly GCA_023376005.1. Classification (NCBI taxonomy): domain Eukaryota; kingdom Metazoa; phylum Mollusca; class Cephalopoda; order Myopsida; family Loliginidae; genus Doryteuthis; species Doryteuthis pealeii. Next base: position 78,163,634 of record CM042147.1, on the reverse strand, counting down.
GAGAGAGAGAGAGAGAGAGATGTATACATATGTGTGTGGGCGCGCGTGTGTGTGTGCAGATAGACAGAGAGATAGAGAGAAAGAGAGAGAGAGAGAAAGAGAGAAAGTGAATATGTATGTATAAGATATAGAGTGTGTGTGTATGTGAGAAAGAGAGAACCAGAGTCGGTGAAAGAAAAAGTGTGTGATAAAGGAAAAGATAGAGAAAAGGCACATACATACGTTTTTACACACACACACACACACAAACTCACACATCCACACACACACACACACACACACATATATATATATATATATATGTGTGTGTGTGTGTGTGTGTGTGTGTGTATCTGTGTGCGTATGTATTTAAGAAAGAGAGTGTGTGTGAATGTGAGTGTGTGTGTGTGTGTGTACATGACAGAGAGAGGGAGCGAAAGAAAAAGACTGAAAGAAAGGGAAAGATTGAGAGAAAGAGATAGCGATAGATAAGAGAAAATAGATAGATAGATAGATAGATAGTGTGAGAGAAAGAGAGATATTGATAAATAGAGAGAGAAAGAAAGAAAGAGAGAGAGAGAGAGAGAGAGAGAGAGAGAAGAGAGAGATGAAGGGGCACAATACCCACGTTCATCTTCATCTCTGTTCTGACAGTCATCTCGCTCTACTTGAAGCGCAAATATTTCCTCTGGAATGCCAACAATTAGTTGCAAATATTTGGATTCCATTTTCTTATTTTGATGAGCTTCGAAGTGGCAAAGACCGACACCATTTTTCCCGCGCTGTTTACCCCACACCACCCACTCCATCCCGCTTTTGCCAATTTCCCCTTTTTCCCGCCATTTGGTCAGCATTTTGCCATAGCAAAAATCTCCACGTACAACTCTCCACTAATCAATCAATACATCAGCCGCTCTCCATTTTTGGCGTCGCTGTTGAACAGTACGTACCGTAAAGTAAAAGTAAAGTCGTCGGGGCGGCCTAATGTCGGTATCAGCCAATCAGCGAGGGAGTCTATCCCCTTTTCACTAACGCTAGACCAAGGAGATTATTTTAGCATCTGAGGTGGGGCGCCACACCTACCATCAGCTCCTCACTCTACCGCAAAGATCCCTGTGCTACTCATACGCTGAATTGGCGAGGGCCGGTATCGAACCAGGAACCTTGTGATTCCTAGCCGAACGCTCTACCGACTGAGCTAAACCGAGTCGACTGCCAACCGGCCGAAACACTGGATTTCAAGCAGAGACAACGCAACGCTTCTAATTCTGCCTTATTTAAGCTATCATCATCATCATCATTATTATTATTATTATCATCATCGTCATTCAAGACTGATCAAAAGTTCATAAAACTTTTTAATGATATTATTAGCATAACGTTATATCAAACCTCCCCACATAGCTTATTGTAAATAAGGATAAGGTAAAATATAAGGAATCGTAAGAAACAAAACTCAGACAAAAATGTCTAGTATATTTCGCAGCGAAACATACTACACATTTTTGTCTGAGTTTTGTTTCTTTCGATTCCTTATATTTTACCTCATTCTGTCGGATTGCGAGAGAGTTCGGGGGAATCCGTGCTGTCAGTACGACATGATGATGATGATGATGATGATGATGATCCATAATTTGTAATTTCCAAGAGACAAAATAAATGTAATTTTTTCATTCAATTTTGTTCTGTTTTTAAAATATCAAGGGATACTTTTGCCGTCCCCACCTTTTTTTGCAATAAAATGTGCACTGTCCTTACGTTGTGGGGTAGCCTATCTTACCTTTTCTTAGAGAGTAAATGAAATGGCCCAATTCTACTTGGTGTTGCGATTTTTGAGGCCATTTTTAGGCTGCAGGTGAGAGCACTTTACAGTGGAGAACGCTTATTTTCCTTAGTGTTAAGTAGAATCCTTGTGTCCTTTAGTGTTAGGCAGAATCCTTGGTTGATCTTTAGTGAGGAATCCTTGTGTCAAGCAGAATCCTTGGTTGTTCCTCGGTGTTAGACATAATTCTTGTGTTAAGTAGAGTCCTTGGTTGTTGATCCGTTCGTCCGTGTCGAATACGAGTAACTGAACGACTTTCAAATTAAATAGATCACTAACCATGTATTCGAGCGTGTTGATTGGCTGGCTTTAATCCACGCGGCTACGCAGAGTCTATAAGTTTAAGTGGTGGACTCCAGCACACCTTATAATACAACATTATTCCAACACTTGGCACATTATGAGAACCGCCTTCTTACAAACTCAATTATTAGTACACTGTTACAAAGTACTTTATTGTTAGCGCAAACCCTTACTTGAATGAACTAGTCTACCGAACATTCTATTTTCCAGTATACAACACTATGCCACCCTCATCATCAGGTCAAGCTGTCAGCAGGGATGTCCATGACAATCTCTCGCCAACCACCCCTATCTTTCATCGCCTCCGAGAGGTCCTCTGTGCAGCATCTACAATCAGCACAGAGCTGATTGATGTAGGTCCTCGCTGGATGGCCTACACCGACAAGCCCATGTGCACGTTTCAGCCGGAAAACGTCACTTATAAGTTCGGCCTTGTTTCTCCTGGAGTATCCAACATGTCGTTTTCGTCTTACTCGGATGCTTTGTCTGATAGGCGGCAAGTGGTCGGACAGCTTTTTTCTTGTGTGGTGTTGTTTCTGCGACTTTTATAAGACCATGCGCAGCGTTCTTACAATCACTTGACTTATTCAACACAGATAATAAAGTCAAGTGATTTACCAGCAGTCGAGATTTACCCTACCTGTTTGCTACAGCTTGGATGTGACACAAGGTCCAACTCACTAGTACTAATTTGCTAGTCTATTTTGCTAACCATAACACCAAATAGTCATTGTTTTTTGTTTTTTTTTCTTGTTTTTTTTTTGTTTTTTTTTTTTTGGAGTGGGGGTCATTCTTGCAGCGGTAGGAGGCGTAGTTATCGTAATGGTTATCGACTTAGGAAATGGAATCTGTGACATAAGTTCAAATCCATTGAGAAATGCATGAATTGATCTCTTCGCCACCTATAGGTTAATAGTAGGGCAGACTGGGTTATTTAACGTTGATTAGCCAACCAGTTTAAAAGGAGAAAAGCTCTGAATTCAAAACAGTTAAATTCCATTGAAGAAATTGACCATGTGTCACACTTCCTCGTCATTAGAATAATATTTGCCTTCAGACTATCCTCTCTTTGGCCCCATGAAAGAGGGTTTGAGAGGCAAACATTATTCCAGTGACGAGGGCGTGAAATCTCTAGTGAGAGAAGTGGGTCAAAGAACAGTCAAAAGAATTGTAATGGGGCAGGGATAAATGCTCACATTCGAAGTTGGAACATTACTATTGAGAGAAACAGTGGAGAAGTAGGGATGTGATCCACAGAGGATCAGCTTAGTTTTTATGTATGATACATGTTCCTGTGTTGGTAATTATAACTTTCCTAAACAAAATGGCATTACTTTTTTACCCACCCTCGTATTTTGTGTGATTGTCAGTGGTAATATATATATATTATATATATATATATATATATATATATATATATTATATTATATATATATATATATATATTATATATATATATATATATATATATATAATATATATATATATATATATATATATGATATGATATGATATGCATAGATTACGTACTTCGGCAAGTTGCCGGCGATATCCCGCAGTGACTATTACAGATGCGGAGTATGCAAATAACCCAAATCACGTCTGCATAGCCTTGATAAGGCTACAAGTGGCATTGCCCTCTATGTGAACTAAAACTGAGTTCATGTGTTTTAAACAAGATGAAGACATCTCCACACTGGATGGTAAGACTTTAAAATTAAATTCAAATCCAGCGGATGGGTCGAGTAAATACAATGCTTGTGGTTCACGGAGGTCTTTACTGCACGTGTTTTAAGGACCTAGTCAGACAATAATGGGAGATTAAAAACACACACCTTCACGACGTGTCGATTAATTATATTAATCTTTACTAGCAAATATTTGCACCCTCTGGATGCAAGTATTTAAGTTTTAATGTAATGAAATATTATACTTAATTAAAAAGGTTAATTAAAACCAAATAAGAATACAGATAAATAAAAGGACAGGACTGGGTTTATTGCCCAGTGACTGGGGCGACCCCCTTCTGAAAGAATAAACGCATTTTTGTGCCAACCACCCATGAGCTTCGGCTTGTGGGTGGGCCCATATAAAAATGCCCTTGTATCACGCCTAATTAAGTGGGATGAGAGGCAATACCTTGCTTAGCCTGCTTCAGTGTGTTTTGGTCTCTGAAGCGGCTAAGTAAAATTTTAATAATAAAAATAAACAGCGTTGACCCCAGCGGGCTATCCCCCCAGACAATACATGCCCCCTTGATTGAAAGGGGCAGGGCTGGGTTTATTGCCCAGTACCTGAAGCGCCCTCTTTGAGGGGGAATGCCGACGGGATCGACGCATCTTTTGTGCCTACCAACCCATGAGCTTCGGCTTGTGGGTGGGCCCACATAAAAAATGTCCTTGTGTCATGCCCTCATAAGTGGGATTATAAGTAAATACCCTGAGACTGCGAAGATTACGGAACCATTACACAGACCGTCTACCTTGATGTTTTAGCACTCTGTTGCGAGTTACTCTATGTCTGACGCAAACTGTATTTGAATGTACTAGTATATTGAATATTGTATGATCCAGTATACAACAAGAAGCAAATAGAGACGGTGAAAAGAAGCTCTGCTGAGGTCGATTAAGACAACTAGTACAAAATAAAAAAACACCCTCCGGGCGATGTAAAAATAGATTTTTGAAACATATTGCCTGAGGGGTGGAAGTTAAAAATTCAATTTCAGCAGGTTTGTACCCTAAGTAAGTAAAATCATCAAATTCATTAAAGGATTAAAAAATAAAACAATTTGAAATGTAAACTTTAAATATGTATTAAAATAAAACAAACTATATATAGATATATAATACCAGTCATGTATTTATTAAAACTTGTTTTAAAAAACAATGAGGACTGTCTAATGCTGCATGTTCAAATTTTGAGTGTATTTATTCTATGTTATGACGATCTTGGGTAATGTGACGTAAGCAGTGACGTAATTTTTGTTACAGACAATAACCGGAAGCGAATCTCCATTATTAATAGATATGAGAAAAAAACAGAGTAATACGAATGAGAGGTACAGCACAAAAACAACCCAACTTTTTTTCTCTGTTCCTTTCTCTTCTACGAACTTACTCTTCTCTTTACGTCCACCCTCTCGCTTGACCTCATGCTATTCCTCTTTTTCTCCTACTACTACCATGAGCACAAGTTTCACTCTCTGTTACTGACTCTCCTCTATCACTCACCTCTCTCTCTCTCGCTCTCTCTCTCTCTCTCTCTCTCTCTCTCTCTCTCTCTCTCTCTCTCTCTCTAACGACCGCTACTATTATCTGCAGGCGCCCAACTCCTCACCTCACCTCCAGTATACAACAAAAGATGGTTCGTTTGTATCTCAAGATCCCAGAGCATTGTATGCACTTAATTCACTCGTAGGGATTCTGGATATTTTACTTACCATTTGTAAGGGTTAAAATTTAATTTTCAATTACCAGTAGATAACCTTTCCCATCCAATCGTAACTATTATTATTATTATTATTATTATTATTATTATTATTATATCACTCTTTGCGAGCTTTTCACACCAGAGTTAGCAAGTGGTCTTTCACTGGGGTCTGAGTAACAACAAGTCTCCTCAGATATCCAGAACTCTTCTAAATATTCGAACCGATCTTAACAAAATTGTTGTGTGGATGGTCTCGATTCTTCATCTGATTTCCAGTTCCTCAAGTATGTTTTTTAAACTTTTGGGGGCCGTTCCAATGGCACCAACTATACTGCTATCACTTTAACCCTCATATTCCACATTTTTTCAATTGTCAACCAAGGTTCACGTATTTGTCCATCTTTTTGCTTTCTTTCATCTCACCCTGTCATCTGCTCGAACTGTAATATCTATCAGTTGACAAGTTCTCTTAATCGGTACTTGAAACTATATAGTTGCTTGCAAAATATTAGTATTAGATACAAATATTTGAAACTGTGAAAATTATTTGTATTGTTGCATAATCTATGTGGCAGCATAGATTATTGACAACACTGTGTAAATGGAAATTTTCAAACCGTTGGTGACCTTTTGACAACACAGAAGGGAAAACTCGCGAATCATGTAAAGTCACGTGAAAACTGGTTACGCCTCAGTACCAGCTTGGATGTCTTGTCTTAGTTGGGGCTCACTTGCACACGCGCGCTTAGTTAGAGAAAGAAGTTTAGTTAAGAATAAAAGTCCTAAAGAAATAACATGGTGTTGTTGGTTGATGCATGTTTTGGCAAAAAGACTGACCAAGAAGAAGAAAATGAATGAAGGACGAACAGCCAACAAGAACCTAGAAATAGAAGTCAACATGGAGAGAAAAAAATAGAAACGACTAGAGATCACCGATGGCCAAATAAGTAAGTAATGCAAATATGCACATCATCTCTCTGTCTACCTGTCTATCTTCTCTCTCTCCTCTCTGTTAGAGAACTGTTTATATACCCGCAACATGAGTGAGGGGTATATAACAGTATAATGAAAATTTACTTGAAGATACATAGTAGTTACTCGATGTTTGTAACATCTGACCAGCCTTTGGGTGGATTCATGTCAGCTGTGTAGATAGATAGCACGAGCAACTGTTTGCTTTGTTTCTGTTTTTTGTTGTCTTTTTGGGGGGTCTTTGTTTGATTTATTTTCGATTACTGGTGTTACATAATACATAAGTAGCTTATGATTTATGTACGTAATTTGAATAAAGTTCGTTAGATTCAGAATGAAGGGGTCCAGTGAAAAGTTAACCGACAGTTATTGACGGATAATGACCTTTTTACTTAACCCCTTGAAAAACGCGCCATTACAGACGCGTGAGAATTAGTTTCAGATGCGATGAGAGAAGAATTCTCTCAGGGTTTGCAACTCATCGCGCAGTCGAATCCTGGGCTGGGTGGTTAAATAAAGCTTTAGAAGAAAACAACACATCTTGTGTGTTAAGTAATTTAAAACAAGAGATGACAGCCCGAAGAAAGCAACAAAGAAGATCAACCCCCAGCAGAAGCTCTGAAGAGAAGTCAGCCCAACAAAAAGAACATTGCCGCCATCGAGTTAGAAGAAATAGAAGCAGTTCAACAAGTAAGAACCATCATCTCAGCCCCTCTCTCTCTCTCTCTCTCTCTCTCTATATATATATATATATATATATATATATATATATATATATATATATATATATACTCGAGATATGTTAGTCGATATACAACACTGGTGATCTCCCAGAATTCTTGCATTTATGCCAATATCGTGTTGTTTCAAATTTTTTGTCCAAGTTGTTGAGTCAACAATTACTTCCCGAAATACGTTCTAAAATATCACTATGAAACAATTAAAAAAATCCCTTTCCTGAATTAAATGAAAGAATACGCCATCTCAACATCTATAGTGTTTGTGATCTTGACTGACAATGTTATTCATGGTACCGTTGAAGACCCTAATAATAAACTTCAATCATTTCTCTTGAAAACTGCATATAGTAGGTGTGTCAATATATTAGGGGTTCTTTATTGAATTTCTGCGAGTGTCTATTTATTTAAAATGTATAACCTAAGTCTACAGATTTCTGCCGCTCACAGTAAAAAAGAAAGAAACAAATAAAAAAAAAATAAAAAAAAGCATTACAAGAAAAAAGATGTAAAATAGTTTTGAAGTTGAGGAGTGGGGGCAGATGCTTATTTTCTCTGTTTCTAAACCGACTGATATGGCTGCTTTTTTAAGCTGCTAAAGGAAAAGGAAAGACAGAAAGCATGGAAAGAAAGGAAGGAAAAAAGAAAAGAAAGAAAGAATGAAAGAAAGAAAGATAAGAAGTTTAAAATGAACGAAAGAAAGAAAGATAAGAAGTTTAAAATGAACGAAAGAAAGAAACAAAGAAGCTTAGTAGGAAAGAAAGAATGAAAAAGAAAGAAACATTCAAACAGACAAAGGATTGTAAGAAAGAAAGAAGGAAAGAAAGAAAAGAAAGAAAGAAAGAAAGAAGTTTAAAATGAACGGGAGAAAGAAACATTTCAAGAAAGAAAGAAAGAACGAACGAAAGAAGCTCAGTAGGAAGGAAAGAATTAAAAAGAAAGAAAAATTCAAACAGACAAAGGATTGTAAGAAAGAAAGAAAGAAAGAAACGAAACGAAACGAAACGAAACTAACATACAAGGAAATCAGCGAAAATGAAAGAATGAGGAAATCATTTTAAGAAAAAAAAAGAGAAAGTTTAGAAAAAAGAAATAAAGAAAGCATGAAAAGAAAGAAAGATGTTTAGAATAAAAGAAAGAAAGAAACATTCAAACAAACAAAGAACGAAGAAAAGAAAGAAAGAAAGAAACAAGCAAACAAACAAAACAAACAAAACAAATAAAGAAAGAAAGGATGAAAGAAAGAAAGAAAGAAAGAAAGAAAGAAAGAAGAAGAAGAAGAGAAGAAGAAGAAAGAAAGAACTAAAGAAAGAGAGAGAATGCTATGAATAGTAAGAGAAGTAACTGCTGATATATTTTCTTTCTTTCTTTCCAATCCAACTGCTGTTTCCCTCCAGTTTTGCATTAAAACCGCCATAGGACGTACCAGTTCCCTTATTGTCGTCTGATAATCCAGCTTTAGAAGCATTTCTTTCCTTATTAGGTGGCTTGTGACGAGGATTAATTCCTCGGATTTGTTAGGGATTTGTCCATGTGTGATTAAGCTCCCCTTTCTAGCTTCCATCCTATACACCTGAGCCAACTGTCCATCCCTCCAGCAAAGAGGAACGGCGTGTACTGATTAAACCCACTCCCCTGTCCGTATTTTTTCTTCTTCTTGATTTCTTCAAGGAATTGCTCTGATGATGGCGTCGTTACTTGTTAGACAAAGCTTTGACGCTTCTCTGAGCCTCGGTAGAGTTGGATTACATTCTTGTTCGATTGGTCCGTTGGGGGATTGCTTCTTCACTAATTTTACGCTGTCGGTTAAGAAAGGAGAGGCAGGATGGAAGGAAAGAAACAGAAGGGAGATACAGAGGGAAGTCTAAAAAAAGAAGAATAGAAATGTAAAAAGAAGGTATATACAGTCAAAGAAAGAAAGAAAAAAAAGGAGGAAAAAGAAAGAGTCAGATGAATATAGTTACTGAACAAAGGAAAGAAAGAAAGAAAGAAAGAAAGAGAGAGAGAGAGAGAGAGAGAGAAGAGAGAGAGAATAAATGAAAGGGTAACAGAAATATTAAGATAGTTAAGGAGAAAGAAAGAAAGAAAGAAAGAAAGATAGATAGATAGATAGATAGATAGGAAAAAATATCTGAAAGGGTAACACAAATATTTAGACAGTAAAGGAAAAAGAAAGAAAGAAAGAAAGAAAGAAAGAAAGAAAGAGAGAGAGAGGGGGAGAGAATAAATGAAAGGGTAACAGAAATATCAAGATAGTGAAGGAGAAAGAAACAAACAAAGAAAGAAAGAGAATAAATGAAAGGGTAACAGAAATATTAAGATAGTGAAGGAGAAAGAAAGAAAGAAAGAAAGAAGATAGATAGATAGATAGATAGATAGATAGGGAAAAGAATAACTGAAAGGGTAACAGAAATATTTAGACAGTAAAGGAAAAAGAAAGAAAGGAAGAGAGAGAGAGAGTGAGAGACTACATGAAAGGGTAACAGAAATATTAAGATAGTGAAGGAGAAAGAAAGAAAGAAAGAAAGAAAGAGAGAGAATAAATGAAAGGGTAAAAGAAATATTAAGATAGTGAAGGATAAAGAAAGAAAGAAAGAAAGAAAGAAAGAAAGAAGAAAGAAAGAAAGAAAGATAGATAGGAAAAAGAATAACTGAAAGAGTAACAGAAATATTTAGACAGTAAAGGAAAAAGAAAGAAAGAAAGAAAGAATGAATGAATGAATGAAGAATAAATAGCTAAAGGGTAAAATAATTATTATAGATAGTTATGGAGAAAAAAGAAATGAAGGAGCAAAGAAAGAAACAAAGAAAAATGAAAAAGAATAAAAGCGTAAAAGCAATGAGATACACAGTGAAAGAAAGAGACAGAAAGAAACGCAAAGAAAGAAAGAAAGAAAAAAAGAAAGAAAGAAAGATGATAAAATATGGAGAGGTAAAAGACATATTATAGACAGCGAAGGAGAACGAAAGAAAGAAAGAAAGAAAGAAAGAAAGAAAGAAAGAAAGCATAGAGGAAATGGCATGGAGAGTGAAAAAAGAAAGAAGGAAAGAAAGAAAGATGATAAAATATGAAAAGATAAAATAAATACAGAGAAGAAGAAAGAAAGAAAGAAAGAAAGAAAGAAAGAAAGATGATAAAGAAAAAAGTGTAAAAGATATATTATAGACAGTGAGGAGAAAGAAGGAAAGAAGGAAAGAAAGAAAGAAAGAAAGAAAATCGGAATGAAACAGAAATGAAGAAACTAAATGTACAACAACAACAAATTAAATAATAAAAGGTAGAAAAATAAAAAAAAAGAATAAGTTAAAATATTTTGTTTCATTAAATCTGTCGCGTGAAGCCATCACGATTCGCAGTAGAAATAAATTAACTTAACAAAGGAGTGCCGATAAATCCTTTTTTTATGGCGTGTATCATTCAGCTCTGATGATAAATACAGTGGAACAATGGGAGCAAAAATCAGGAAGTAAGGCACTTAAAAGCCGCCGAAAGGACGGATTGTTCAATTGAGAACCGGATGTGGATAAATCTTAGACAAATCCAGCAACCTTTTCAGAATTCCAAACTGAGTCTACCAAAAATGCGTGGGGGTCCCGAGGCTTCGGCCCTGGATTTTACAATCTAACGTCGTTGATCCCAGGGGGGCCGTCACACCAGGCAACACTTGTCCCCTATATTTAAAGGGACAGGGCTGGGTTTATTGCCCAGTGCCTGAGGCGCCACCTTGAGGGGGATGCAGACTGGATCAACGGATTTTTTGCACCCGCCACCCATGAGTCTCGGCTTGTGGGTGGTCCTACATTAATAGGGTCTTGTGCGTGGTAAATATCCTTTTGCCAGTACCTCTAAATAAATCTACTGCCTATGTGGTTGTATTCTAGTCACGGTAATTTATGAGGCTGATTGTTTGGTTGATTGGTTGGGTTTTACGGCATGTCAACCCTTTGAGGTCATTTTATGCCGAAGATGTTTTATTTTATTCATTTTTTGTGGATACTCAATTTTCTAAACTCATTTTTAAACATATTTTCTATTTAACCCATAGATGGGACCCTAACAGGTTCTACAGCTCCGGGTCAGTGGACTTGGATATAATGGTAATGAAGGGGTTCTCCACATTCCCTAGAGCTTCAGAACTGGAAATTCACCATCACATAGAGATAATCGTCAAGCCTAGAACACTAAGATCCTCAGCCACCATCTTCTAGCACGTATATGATAAAAAGGGTTGGGAGTTTTTCCATAGGGAAATAGGGTTGCGACAATCATATTGGTGCTAGGGCTTGATGTGACCAGCCGATTACTTGACGATGTGACTCAGTCTTAGTTCCGGGACGATCACATGTGATTCCGGCTACTTACTCTATCAAATTTTCTGTGCCAGCTCTGTTTTCAAAGATCCTCAGAATTTGGAATTGGTGCAACTTTGTCGGGGATATTCTTTGGATTGCTCAGAACAGGTTACCGGGTGTTGACAACAAAAAAAATAAGAAAAACTCTCTGTTGATTAACAACAAATGTTTATTGAAACTCACATGTGCAACAATAATATATATAATTAGCAGGACCTGTAGAATACCACAGTATGATAATTTGATTATTACAGAGTTTGATATGTTTACTTAAGAGCTATTGCTAAATTGTTCAATATGCAAAAAGTATAATAATCTTGATTTAACTCTCTCTCTCTCCCCTCTCTCGCTCTCTGTCTCTTTCTTTCTCCCTCTCTCTCTCTCTCTCTATCTATCTATCTATCTATCTATCTCTCACACGTACACAAACACATTCACACACACTCACTTTTTCTTTCCTTCCTTCTTTTCATCTTTTATTATGTTCGAGTAAAACAGATTAACGTTGTCGCTCCCCTCTCTCTCTCTCTCTCTCTCTCTCTCTCTCTCTCTCTCTCTCTCTCTCTAAATCTACCTATATATATATAATATATATATATATATATAATTATATCCTTTCTTTCTTTAAATTAAAAACAGAATGGTCTATTAATTAGCGGAGGTGACGACACTCATAGAAATGTGGCGGATAAGTCACACCAGATAATCAAGATTTACATTTTGCACTTCATCTAGGACGATTTGTACAGTCTCATTTTTACCAGAGAGTGTTGCAATATGATAACGGTCGTACAATTAGGGAACATGATTATTAATATATGCATAATAACCATAAGGTATCGCTTTTTTTTGGGAAAGAAAAGACAGTTAAGAGATTCGACTGGTCACAGGAATCGTGTTTTCCTCCCTTCGGCCCCATGAAAGAGGGTTTGATAGGCAAATATTATTCCAGTGACTAGAAAGTGAAATCTGTAGTGAAGAGTGGCTCAAAGAACAGTCAACAGAATTTTACGGGGCAGGGATACATGCTCTCATTCGAAGGTGGAACATTGCTATTGAGAGAAACGGTAACTATGTGGAGAAGTAGAGATGTGATCCACAGAGGACCAGCTTCATTTTGGTGTATGATACATGTCCCTGTGTTGGTAATTATAACTGTCCTAAACAAAAGGGCATTACTTTTTGACCAACCCTCGTATTTTGTGTGATTGGCAGTGATAATGGTTGCATTCAGGAACTTTGAAGGTTATGTTTTTTTAGCATTTGGAGAAATTGTTTAAAAAAGAATCGTTGCTTACAATTAACAATATCAATGGTCATCTGCTGTTAATTATGCTGCGTATCCTCTTCTTATATATATATATATATATATATATATATATATATAATATATTAGATATGACATTATTTTGGTATATGTAACCTTTGTGGGAGGTACA
>CM042147.1:78113097-78145597 GCA_023376005.1 Doryteuthis pealeii | reverse complement strand
TATCTTAATTAATTCAGTGGACTTAACCCTGAAGATCCTTATAGTGAAACTCGAGTAGGTTATTTCTGTACACACTATAATAATAAATCGGCTCTACTTAAGTATTGAGCAATTTATATTTGTTATAACGCTGACTTATCCGAGTAAAAACTTATATAAAATTATGGTGTGACCTAAATGACCTACGCACACAACACAGACACACACACACACACATATATATATATAATATATTAAATATTAATATATGTATATATATATATATATATATATATGTCATGTCAGAAAATTTCTTATACAGGAGTATATATATTATAAAATATATATATATAAGGTCAGCAGATAGATAGATAGATAGATAGATAGATAGATAGATGACTAATATCAGGTAGATACATTTTTTAAAACACGATGTATATATAGCCAGCTTATAGATAGATAGATAGATAGATAGATAGATCCCAATCTCCTGTTATTGTCTTGGCATCAGATGTTAATTACGTGTTTGTTAAGTATTTGTTATGGGAATAAAATGATTCCGAATTCTCATTATAACAGACACGTGAGAATACACTAGCTGCATAATTAGTTCTATGATTAGTTACAACGAAAAGCCACGAGCACTGTCTACAAAGTCAACTAAGCAAAACGGTAGATAATGAGCGCAAAGAAAGAAAGAAAAAAACTTGGACTACTTAGGCTATAGTTTCGTTTTTCAAAACATGTGGGAATTGGCGACAAATGTTTTGACGAAAGATTTTAATTAGATAATAAGGATGTGTTTTATTCAATTTATTACGTTGTTCATCTTTTGCTATATTTCCACTGTTTTAAGTTTATTTTTTATTACTCTACACTTCTTGCTAAAAATGTTTTGCTATGCCTATATAAATTTAATAGTTTGCCAAATGTATTTGATTGCTTAATTTTTGTGATGAGGCGGGAAGCCGTGCTTTGAGTGTCATTTCTCTCTCCCCTCTCTCTCTCTCTCTTTTCTCTCTCTTCTCTCTCTCTCTATATAATATATATATATATATATATATATATATATATATCTTTCTTTCTCTCACTCACTCACACACTCTCTCTGTCTGTCTGTCTGTCTGTCTGTCTGTCTCTCTCTCTCTCTTTTTTTCTCTCCCCTCTCTCTCCCTCCCTCTATCTCTTTCTATCTATCTATCTACCTTTCTCTTTCTCTCACTTACTCACTCACTCACACACTCAATCACTTACTTACACACTTTGTCTCCTTCCCTCTCTCTTTCTTTCTCCCATTCTCTCATCTCCCCCTCTCTCTCTCTCTCTCTCTCTCTCTCTCTCTCTCTCTTCTCTCTCTCTCTGTCGATCTTTCTCTCTCTCACTCACTCACTCATACATTCTGTCTCCTCTCTCTCTCTCTCTCTCTCTCTATCTATCTCTCTCTCTTTATATCCCTTTTCTCTCTCTCTCTTTTCTCTCTCTCTATCTATCTTTCTTTCTCTCTCACTCACTCACACACTCTGTCTATATGTCTCTCTCTTTCTTTCTCTCCTCCCTCTCTATCCCTCCCTCTGTCTATCTATCTATCTATCTATCTTTCTCTTTCTCACTCACTCACTCAGTCACTTACTTACACACTTTGTCTCCTTCCCTTCTCTTTCTCTCTCCTCTCTCTTTCTCTCTCTCTCTCTCTCCTCTCTCTTCTCTCTCGATCTTTCTCTCTCTCACTCACTCACTCACTCATACACTCTGTCTGTCTGTCTGCCGTCTCTCTCTCTCTCTTCTCTCTCCATTCTTCTCTATCGGCCATCACTTCTGACAGGTCCTCCTTACGGCATTCCCTATCCGCGCAGAGCTGATCTATATAGGTTTTTCCTGATCGACCCACTCTGTTATGACCATCTATAGGTGTCCATAGAAGAATGTCACCTATTATTTCGTCCTTACTTCTCCAGCAATGTCTAGCACGTCTTGTTCGTTTTACTGGGATGGCTTGTATGATAGGAGGTAAGTGGCCATGCGACTGGGATTTGTTTTTGTAGGGAGCTGCTGCTAGGATTTGTTAATGACAGCACGCAGCATCCTTGCTTAGTAACAATCTAGCCTTTTCTCTGCGTGTTTCGTTAAAATCTAAGTGGTGCAGCCATACAGTATCACTGACACAGCTACAGATGAATTCTCGTTTTATCTCATCAGAGAGATCAGATTTCCATTTCTGTTTGAAAATATTATATGGTTCTAAATTCGTGATCCTTTCTATCGTAATTATCTGTGTATGATACGCACTCACGTATAATACGCTTAGTTTGGACTATGCATTTCTGGAAAAAAGAAACCTCTCTAAAAAATAAGCACTGACTAGATTTAACCGAAATTTAACAATTTTTATCGATTTTTTTATCGGTTCGTACTAACTAAAAATAAGTATCTTATTATAATGGAGATTGTGTATTTGTCTGTCTGTAACCGAAACTATATTACTATTCAAGTCACAATTCCCGTTGCTCTTATACACAAAAAATTACACTACATATTTTGGTAAAAAAAAACTCGAACTTTCTGTTTGAAACTTTGCGTGTTTCTAAATTTGAGATCAGTTTTAATAACAGATATGTTTTTAATATAGACAGATGTTGTTTTTCCTGGTTTTGATTAATTGATTGGTTTTAACGGCATTTCAACCCGACTAGAGTTATTTTATGCCTCGACAATAGCGAATTACGTTCATTGTTCGTTCATTTTAATATTTTTGTTTAGTTTTTTCTTAAGACATTACCACAGACAGGTCCCTCGAATACGAACCATTTTCCCATTTATTTGACACATACATGGGACCCAAACAAGTACTACCACTCTGGGTCAGAGTAGACCTGGGAATTATTACGATTCTTGTGACTATTTCTAGAGTAAGAGTGGACGTCCAGTAGAACACTTTGCACCTACAAAAAAACTACAATGACCTTACCTTTGGTATTACCTGCGTATATGTGTGTGTATATGTGTGCGTGTGCGTGTGTACTGATTTTTTCAATCAGAATTTTCTATCATTTATCTATGTTTAATAGATCACTAAATAGGAATGAGCCTATTCTAGTAGTGGCCACCCCAATCGGATTTAACAGGTTTGAATTCAGTTTTCCTTCTCCTAGACTGGTTGCCTAACCAAGGTTAAAGAGCCCAGTTTGCCCTACTATTTACCCATAGCTGGAGGGAGAGTAGTTGGATTCATACCTTTCCCAAGGGTATTAGCGCTATATGAACTGTAGCTTTGTCCAGGATTTGAACTCGGGTCGACGAGTCCATTTCCTACGACTCTAACCATTACACCACGAACCTCCTGCAATGTGAGCGGGGGATTAATGAATTGTGGTTTAACTAAATTTAAAATTCAAATAGATGATTGTATCATTGTCAGGTTCCGCTACTTATGTTCCCACATAGTCATACCCAGTCCATAATTAGTAGGCTTTATTGCAACGATGAAATGGCGGCTAATCTACAGCTGAGTAACGGAAGGTTAACAATGAAACACAAAAACGCAATTCCTTTTCGTACCCCCCACCCCACCCTGCAGTCAGTCAGCTCATTAGTATCACCATCAGAATCGGGATTAAATCTAAATGTGCAATTCTTGTTCGAATGGAGAACCACGCATGCGCACTGTACTGGGACCGGCCATTTAAAATTCGCCGGCGTAAAACACCCTCCGCCTCCACACAAGGCTCGCCCTCCTTCCCACTGACCCTGACTCATACACGCTGAAAGACTTTGGAGCGTCTTATTTACAAGATGCCAGTTGTTTACAGCGGACGGAAGACGGAATAGGCTATTAACAATGAAGAAAATATTGACGAAAATGATTGTAATCAGAGGAACGGTTATGGCAAATCTCGTTTTACGATTCAAATGCCGAGTCGTGTTTCATCAACAATAATTTGCTGACTGGATTGTAAACGACCAATAAACAGCCGACACGTAATTAAATTCTCCTGTCCCGATTAACGAAGGCAAAGCCAGTGTCGTCGGCAGTTTCGTGAGCGAAATGGCGAAAGGACAACGCAGTGAAGGGAGGGCTTAGAAATTTGAACTCACAAACAGATGGTCTTTACTCTCAGGTTTTACAACATGCCCATTAAAAAATATTTATTTATTTATTTACTTTTTATGTACCAGAAAATTACACTTTTCATGGTCTTTACTCTCAGGTTTTACAACATGCCCATTAAAGAATATCTATTTATTTATTTACTTTTTATGTACCAAAACATTACACTTTTCATGGTCTTTACTCTCAGGTTTTACAACATGCCCATTAAAAATATTTATTTATTTATTTACTTTTTATGTACCAAAACATTACACTTTTCATGGTCTTTACTCTCAGGTTTTACAACATGCCCATTAAAAAATATTTATTTATTTATTTACTTTTTATGTACCAAAACATTACACTTTTCATGGTCTTTACTCTCAGGTTTTACAACATGCCCATTAAAAAATATTTATTTATTTATTTACTTTTTATGTACCAAAAAATTACACTTTTCATGGTCTTTACTCTCAGGTTTTACAACATGCCCATTAAAAAATATTTATTTATTTATTTACTTTTTATGTACCAAAAATTACACTTTTCATGGTCTTTACTCTCAGGTTTTACAACATGCCCATTAAAAAATATTTATTTATTTATTTACTTTTTATGTACCAAAAAATTACACTTTTCATGGTCTTTACTCTTACTTTTTTAAAACTCAATTCTATCTTAAACTCATTTTTCTAACCCATGGGTGGGATACTCACAGGTCCTTCCACTTCCTGCCAAAGTGGACCTAGGAGTAATGGCAATGAAGGGATACTCTGCTCTCCCCAGATCACCCAAATAGGAACTTCACCATTAAATCGAGTTTAACGGCATACCCATTACCTGTTAGGATCCCATCAATGGGTTAAATAGAAAAAATGAGTTTAAGAATGAATAAAACAAAACGTCTTCGGCATAAAATAACCCAACTTTAGTTGACATGCCGTAAAATCCAACCAGACCCTTCCGTTCAAGTAAGATGTGACTCATTGTCAATTCCTTAAGAATTTTACAGGTTTGAATTTAGAGATTTCCTTCTCATATACAGATTGCCTAACCAAACCTGCCCTATTATTTACCCATAGCTGAAATAATAACAGTTGGATTCGTACCTTTCCCATGGGTATTAACGCTATGTGAAAATACAAACAGCCTCGCCCAAGATTTGAAATCGGATCGCCGTGTCCATAATCCTACAACGATAACTATTACACATTAAACATTTTTTATGCAATATATCGCTTTAGATTCTATTAAACTGTATTTAAATTTTATGTACCCAGAAATATTATATGATTCGGCTCCATAGGCTAAACCTACATTCCAGATTAGTTGCTCATAAACATTAAAGAACTGAGTGTTTCGCTTGGGTGGATATCGAATGTTTTCAGGGACAAATGACTGGAGGTTACCATGGAAACGCACCGAGAGACGTCGTGGAAGTTTAGCAGTAGAAGAATCTTAAAGATTGTTAGAATCGCAAAGAATTGTGACAGCCTCTGTTTGGCTTGGTTTCCTTGTTTAATTCTTGCTTACTTAAGCCACTCACAGCGGCTGTCCCATCATTTCAATCCTACCGTAAACCACTGATGGTTAGTTGATTATAACTTAGCAGAAGGACTTAGATTACAACAATTATTGAACTTTATTTGAACAGAGTGAGTTCTGATGTGAATAGTCTAGAATGGAAAAAAAATAAAGGGAAAAAATAAGTATTCATCTTGTTGAAATGGGGGTGGGCGACAATGTCGTCGCCGTAAAAAAAAGATCTTTAGCAGCAAAAAAAAAAAAAAATCGGTCGTCGTAAAAATCTTCAGTATCTCAAAATCCTCAGCAGCTGAAAAGTCCGTCTTCGTAAACTCTTCAGCAACTCAAAATCGCAACTCACTCTTGTCGTCACCCCACTTATACTTATACTGATTTCTCCCTCAACATCCAGGTGTCTGCGCCCCACACACGAGATTCTCGAGCCAAACCCGACCGCCGGAATCCTCATAGCTATCATCCGGGCACCTGGCGCTTACATCCGGGACTGTAGTTTATCGACTTCGGTGACAATGTTTGCATTCTGAAGGAAGCGGGTTCGATTCTACAGCCAGGCAAAGCCTAGCCCGCTTCCTTCGAGAATACGGCAAGCCTTGACGTTCGCCACTCACTTCATGTTCTCTGTCACAAATAGATACTGAAATTTGAAATATCCCTTCATATAGGTGAAAAATAACTAGAAAATTTGGTAGAGACGTATGGTAAATTTGGTTGTCAAATAATTAATGGTATCTCAACCTTAGTAGGTTATTTAATGCCAAGACCATCCTTTTAGAGGAACAGAAATGATACTATTCCACTATAGTAGAGAGGTTTATCAAGGGTATTAGTTCGAAAGTGAACGTAACAGCTCCGACTGAAGTTTGAACTCGCTAACTAGGATGTTGCAGTCCGGCACGTTAGCTACTACGCGACGAAGACACCATCGTTTCCATCTGTGGTTTTATTAATCTAAAACGAGAATAAATAGTAAAGAAAGAAGAGAAGAAAAAAGAACGATTGTAAAGGAAAAGAAGAAAGCAGCAGCAGCAGCAGCAGCAGCAGAAGAAAAGAAGAAGAAGAAGAAGAAGAAGAAGAAGAAGAAGAAGAAGAAAGAAAAAAGAAGAAGAAGAAGAAGAAAGCAAAAAAAAAAGAAGAAGAAGAAGAAGAGAAGAAGAAGAAGAAGAAGAAGAAGAAGAAGAAGAAGAAGAAAGCAAAAAAGAAGAAGAAGAAAGAAGAAGGCAAAAAAAGAAGAAGGCAAAGAAGAAGGCAAAGAAGAAGAAGAGGCAAAGAAGAAGGCAAAGAAGAAGGCAAAAGAAAAGAAGGCAAAGAAGAAGAAGAAGAAGAAGAAGAAGAAGAAGAAGAAGAAGAAGAAGAAGAAGAAGAAGAAGAAGAAGAAGAAGATTGTTTTTTAAGGGTTGATATGACATAAAACAAAATAACCAAATTAATCACCAATAAATTACTCTTCCGCATATAACCAACATACCCCCATCCAAAGTGCCGAGTGTGGTGTTGTGTGGTTAATTAATTCACTTTCGATTCATTACTTCGATAATTTCATCAGTTTTCGAGACTGGGTAGACAACCAGGATTTCGAATGCTGATTTTTAAAAGCGTAACACATTCTTTCTGCACTCCTATGTTAACTCACACAGCCTTGTGCCAAGCTTTTTGAAAATATCAACAATTAATTAACTGCGATAATATGAGTGACAAGAACCCCAGCCACAAAAATACTAAAATGCAAATAAACTTTCTGCTACTGATAAGATAATTTCGATTAATTTGATCAACATTTGTCAAATTGTTTTTTAATTAGTGAGCAATTAAAAGCGCGAATAAAGACGAGGTTAATTGACCATGGCGATCCGCTTGATTTGATTTTATTGTGATTGGTTGATTAGCAGAAAACCCACTCCCCATACACACACATCACACATACGTACATATATACTTGTAAAAAACGCACCCAAAACACACGCATGTGTCGTTCCTTGCTATATTTGTTTGTGTACATAATGTATGGCAACATGTGTCATTCAGTATATAACATTGATTGTAGGATTTTCCTTCTATTAATTTAGACAAAAGTATATATATATATATATATATATATATATATATATATATATAATATATCTTTAGACCAAAGTATATATGTGTGCGAAACATTTTTACATTTTTCTATTATTATTATTTCATTTCATTTTGTTATTTAAAAACTATAATTGATTGAATAATGTACATATGGATAAACTCCTGACCAAAACACGTGTAAGTAAAATTAATTAAAATATCCTGTTTTATCCATTCTATACTTTCTTTCCTTTATTTCTCTTTTCAACATACCGTCGGATTTACTTTCAATTTCATTTTACACACACACACACACACACACACACACACACACACACACACATATAATATATATATTATATATATATATATATATATATTGGGAGAATATGTGCTTAATTGAAGTCGTGCCTAATTTTGAAAGTTAATTAAATATAATTAATTAATTAGGCGGGCATACCTATTTAAATGTAAGGCTAAACAGATCTACACTAACCGGACTTTCTTAGATTTTTCGTTTTGTTTAGAAGTAGGTTCCTATTTCTCTTATAGTGACTTCTTGTACACGACAGTATGAGAAGTAAATATACAAGCGATGTGTTTATGATATGGCTTTTTTTAGCCGACAATTTTCTATCTATAGCTCTGCTGATAAGGCCTAATAGGCCGAAATGTACATACAGAGATTATTTTTTCTCGATTTGTTTAGCCTTACATTTAAATAGGTATGCCCACCTAATTAATTAATTATTAATTAATTAACTTTCAAAATTAGGTGCGACTCCAATTAAGCACATATTCTCCCAAAAGTTGTCGGCTAAAAAAAGCCATATCATAAACACACCAACACACCAAACCTATTTGGGGATCTTCCCATTCTGCAGAGGTGCAGTTGGTGTATTCTAAAGCTCCAGCCGATAGTACTGTGGAGGGCTTGGTAAATCCTTGTACATTGCGAAGCTCATGTATGATATATGATGGTGTTTACATGTACCAACACATACATATTTACTGAGTATTGGTGATATTTTATAAAATCTAATACCTTTAATTAATTGCGAGTGATAAAAGATATATATATATATATATATATATATTATATATATATATATATATATATATATATAATATACCAAGCGTGTTGCTAGATCCTTGCGGAGGAGAAAAAACCCGGCAGAGAGTTTGATTGTAAAAATATACTACCAAAACATCAACCAGAAGAAAAAAAATTTTGAAAAAAAGAAAAGACCAAGATATTCGTACCAACAAAAAAATAATCTATTGGTATAGTATTTGGCCAAAAGAAAAAACAATTTATATGTATATATATATGTATATAAGATATATATATATATATTCATATAACCGCTAGGAGAATCAGATTTTATCCCTGAAGAGCTTTATGCGAAACTAATAGTAGGTTCGTCTGACTCAGTAGATTATCTTTATATATATATATATATATATATATATATATATTAATCCTTATACATAGCAAAGCTCTTGTATGATATACGATGTTTTTTATATATACAAACACATAACATCCAGCTTCCATAAAATCCCGTGTTTGTCTTCCTTTCTCCACATACTGTCGGATTAACCTCCTCACATTTCTCCCATATATATATATATATATATATGAATGAATGAACCAATAATAGGTTTAGCTTTTATTTATTTACATGGGAACAATATTTACAACCAATGGTTTCCTGCTAACGCATTCGTCAGGTAAACGAAATAGTTTGGTTTTTTTTAACTATTTTGTTTGCCTGACGAATGCGTTTGCAGGGAACCATTGGTTGTAAATATTGTTCCTATCAAAATAAATAAAAGCTCAACCTTTTATTGGTTCATTCATTCATCTATCAACACTCTATCACAGATATTGAGTACTCTTCTAATAACACTGTACGTTAGATTACTACTGCTTTTTCTAGTATAATAGTGCCAACCATACACACTAATATATATATATATATATATATATATATATATATATATATATATTAATCCTTATACATAGCGAAGCTCATATATGATATACGAGGGTTTTTATATATAACAACACACACACATTTACTGAGTATTGGTGATATTTTATAAAATCTAATACCTTTAATTAATTGTAAGTGATAACAGGCTGTTGCCTCCATTATCGAAAAGGAAAAGCTATTTTCTCATATTACCATCATTTCTTTAAATATCGATCATTAAACCAGCTATCAACATTTTTTCTAATAACCCGAATTCAACAGCGAACGCTAATGGTGAACTTTGATTAAATCAACCACACAGATTTTTTCTTTTTTTTTTTTTTTTTTTTTTTTTTTTTTTTTTGGCTTCAACCAAAATTTCTCTGGAGATGAAATCTGAGATAGTGAAACCAGCAAAGTGAAGTTTCATTTCACAGGTGAATCAGTGATTTGTATTGAATTGTGTCTGAAGCGGCAAGGGGTGGATAATGCGGACATCTTGAAGCGTTAAGTAAAGGTAATGATATAGTTGAGGGAATATATAGAGATAGAAGATATTTTCGATTCTTTTTGAATAGTGGATTCAAATTGATATATATATATATATATATATATTATATATATATATATATATATATATATATATATATAAGGACCGGGTTAGCTCAGTCGGTAGAGTGTTCGGCTAGAGCGTTCAGCTAGAAACCACAAGGTTCCTGGTTGGATACCAGCCCTCGCCAACACAGCGTATGAGTAGTACAAGGATCTGTGCGGTAAAGTAAAGAGCTGATGGTATGTGTGGCGCTCCACCTCAGATGCTAAAACAGTCTCCTTGGTCTAGTGCAAGTGAAAGGGGATAGACTCCTTCGCTGATTGACTGATACCGACTTTAGGCCACCCCGACGACGACTTACTTTATATATATTACTTTATATATATTACTTTATATACACTCACATTCACACACATATATGTAAACACACACATACATTTATATGTATACACATAAAGTCATATACACAACTCCCAAGAACCCTCCCTCACATACATAAGAGCATTAAAAAAATTACCCACCTCATAGAGATTCTTCACGGAACAAATGGACTTGCTACTACTAACACACTCGTCTACCTGGATTTTAATAGCATGTCAAACCCTCAAAAACACTTCAGTTTTTATAGTTCTTCTATAATGCTCCCTTTCAAAAAATTTATAAACAATTTCTTCAAATAAGAAATTTTCTCCTGACGATGACCTAAGTTGAGAATAAACAACATATAAGAAATATTCCTGCTTGTCTTATTACTTTTTGTTCATACTATATATATATATATATATATATAGAGAGAGAGAGAGGAGAGAGAGAGACAGAGAGAGAGAGAGAGAGAGAGAGAGGAGAGAGAGAGATGTATTTATATAGATAAAGGTTGGCTTACCGGTGAATATGGGCACGATCGTTGGAGGTGCACAGAATCCAGGGGTTAAGTCCGCGATAAAACAAATACAAAGTGCTCAATACAAAGTAGAGCAAATTTATTAAAGAAATGGATACAATAAAAACCTACTCGAGTTTCACCATTAGGATCTTCAGGGTTAAATCCACTGAATTAATCGAGTTACCGATTAATTGCAGCCGATTACTCGTGTGTAGATAGATAGATAGATGGAGGGAGAGAGAGATAGAGAGACATGAATAGATTGATAGATAGAGTAGGGAGAGAGCTGATTAGATTGATAGGTAAAATGTGAACAGAGCGATATAAAGAGATAAGTATACCAGGGTAGATAGATCTAAAAGTACTCAAAGAGATAGAGAGATAGATAGATAGATAGAGGGAGAGAGAGAAAGATAGAGAGAGAGATGAATAGATTGATAGATAGAGGGAGAGAGAGTGGTGAATAGATTGATATATAAAATGTGAACAGAGCGATAGAAAAGAGGTAAGTATACCAGGGTAGATAGATATAAAAATACACAAAGAGATAGATAGATAGATAGATAGATAGCGGGGGAGAGAGAGGAAGATAGAGAGAGAGATGAATATATTGATAGATAAAATGTGAACAGAACGATATAAAGAGATAAGTATACCAGGGTAGATAGATATAAAATACTCAAAGAGATAGATAGATAGATAGATAGCGGGGGAGAGAGAGGAAGATAGAGAGAGAGATGAATATATATTGATAGATAAAATGTGAACAGAGCGATATAAAGAGATAAGTATAACAGGGTAGATAGATATAAAAATACTCAAAGAGATAGATAGATAGATAGATAGATAGATAGCGGGGGAGAGAGAGGAAGATAAAGAGAGAGATGAATATATTGATAGATAAAATGTGAACAGAGCGATATAAAGAGATAAGTATACCAGGGTAGATAGATATAAAAATACTCAAAGAGATAGATAGATAGATAGATAGATAGCGGGGGAGAGAGAGGAAGATAGAGAGAGAGATGAATATATTGATAGATAAAATGTGAACAGAGCGATATAAAGAGATAAGTATACCAGGGTAGATAGATATAAAAATACTCAAAGAGATAGATAGATAGATAGATAGATAGATAGATAGATAGCGGGGGAGAGAGAGGAAGATAGAGAGAGAGATGAATATATTGATAGATAAAATGTGAACAGAGCGATATAAAGAGATAAGTATACCAGGGTAGATAGATATAAAAATACTCAAAGAGATAGATAGATAGATAGATAGATAGATAGATAGATAGATAGCGGGGAGAGAGAGGAAGATAGAGAGAGAGATGAAATATATTGATAGATAAAATGTGAACAGAGCGATATAAAGAGATAAGTATACCAGGGTAGATAGATATAAAAATACTCAAAGAGATAGATAGATAGATAGATAGATAGATAGATAGCGGGGGAAGAGAGAGGAAGATAGAGAGAGAGATGAATATATTGATAGATAAAATGTGAACAGAGCGATATAAAGAGATAAGTATACCAGGGTAGATAGATATAAAGGTACTAAAAATAGATAGACAGACAGAGGAAAAGACCTTGGTAGATAGGTTTTAAAATACTGATAGATATGAATAGAGTGTGGCAGTTATCAACGGATAGATAGATAAAGAGATAGATATGACAAGATAAATAGGTAGATAAACTATAAACAGAGAAATATAAAGAGACAAGTATACGGAGGGAGATAGATATAAACATGCTGAGATAGATAGGTGGATAGAGGAAGAGAGGGAGAGACATATGAATAGATAGATAGGTAGATAGATAACATATGAACTGAACAATTCAAACAGAAGCATATCGAGGTTGATAGATATAAAAATAATAAAAGATAGATAGATAGATAGATAGATAGAGAGAGAGAGAGAGAGAGAGAGAGAGAGAGAGATTAATAGATAGAACAAAATAGGAATATAAAGAGAGGAGTATAACTAAGTGGTTAGGTATAAGAAAATACTGATATAGATAGATAGATAGATAGATAGATAGATAGAGGGGGAGAAAGATATGAATAGATTGATAGGTAGATAAAATGTGAACTGAGCGATATATATATATATATATATATATATATATATATACATATATATATATGTATATATATATAGATAGATAGATAGATAGATAGATATACATAGGTATATATATAGAGAGAGAGAGTGAGAGAGTGAGACAGAGAGAGAGAGAGATAGAGACAGACAGACGGACGGACAGACAGACAGAGAAATACAGTGAGGAGGAGAGATAGATAGATAGATAGATAAAATATGAAGTTATATAAAGAGAGAAGACCTTGGTAGAATGGTATAAAAATACTGATATATATATATATATATATATATATATATATATATATATATATACATACATAAAATAATAACAGAGCTATATAAAGAGAGAAGATATACTAGAGAGCAAATAAAATTGCTAATATAGATAGATAGATAGATAGATAGATAGATAGAAGAGACTGATATAGATCAATAGAGAAAAGGATTTAGATAGATAGATAGATAGATAGATAGATAGAGAGAGAGAGAGAGAGAGATTAATAGGAAGAGTGATATAAAGAGAGGAGTATAACTAAGTGGTTAGGTATAAAAAAATACTGATATAGATAGATAGATAGATAGATAGATAGAGGGGGAGAAAGATATGAATAGTTGATAGGTAGATAAAATAGGACTGAGCGATAATATATATATATATATATATATATAGATATATATATAGGAGAGAGAGAGAAGAGAGAGAGAGAGATGTATATATATTTATATATAGAGAGTGAGCGACAGAGACAAAGATAGAGATAGAGGACAGACAGACGCACAGACAGACAGAGAAATAGAGTGAGGAGGAGAGATAGATAGATAGATAGATAGATAGATAGATAGATAGATAAAATATGAAGTTATATAAAGAGAGAAGACCTAGGTAGAATTGTATAAAAATACTGATATATATATATATATATATATATATATATATATATATATATATATATAATATAATATATATATATATATATATAATATATATAGATAGATAGATAAAATATGAGTTATATAAAGAGGGAAGACCTAGGTAGAATGGTATAAAAATACTGATATATATATATATATATATATATATATATATATATATAAATATTAAAATATATATACATATATATATATAAGATAGATAGATACATAGATAGATAGATACTAGGTAGATGGACAAAATTGCTAAGATAGATAGATAAATAGATAGATAGATAGATATGAAGAGACTGATTATAGATCAATAGAGAAAAGGATTTAGAATTATTTTTCTCATCTGATTGGGAAAGTGGTCCGATTCTGCAAATCTGAACTTGAGGGAAGAACAGCGTGTGCCAATTTCAATACAACGTCTTTCATGGTGAGAATAACAGGATACAAGTCGGATTTAAAAGATTTGAAAGGATAGGTTGGAGTAACGCACGCTAATCTCGATATAACGAGAGTTGCAGCGAGATTAAGGAAATAAAGCGTGTGAGAAATGAAGGATTAGGAACCAAATTGAAACAACGTTTTCCCACTCAATGAGTTCTAAATCGAACGCCATTTTGTATGCAGGAAGTCCGCCTTTCAATTCTATATCGAGAGAAGAAGACGAGATTTTATTGACAGGGCGAGAAATAAACGGGAAAAGATACGTAAAAGAAAGAAAGAAAGAAAGAAAGAAAGAAAGAAAGAAAGAAATAGGATAAGCAAAGTGAAAGGAACAGAATTATGAGTTGGGGAAGATGGGAGGAGATAATAAAGAACAATAAAGAGAGAGACAGGTGCAAAATAAAAGCGAAAAAGAGATAAAGAAAGAAAGAAAGAAAGAAAGAAAAAGAAAAGTGAAAAAAAGAAAAGAAAAAGAGAATCAAGAAGATAAGTAATCTTTATCATAAAAATTATTACAAACTAATAATGTTATAACTAGAAAAGATATATATATATATATATATAATTATATATATTATATATATTATTATATTTAAATTTTTACTTGAAGGCACTTACAACGCATGTGTATCGCATAAAATTCGATACTTTTTCTTATAGAAAATGAACTTGACAAGTGTAATCCCGGCAAAGGATGGCTTCGGTGTGTTAGTAACCGTACAGACTGTTTCGACTTTATTAGTCTCATCAGCGGTATATACTAACGATTTCCCTCCGACAAGTGTGTGTGTGTGTGTGTGTGTGTGTGTTGTGTCATCCACAGACACGTGTTTCGAAGTTTACTTCTCATCAGTGCAGCTCGACCTTTTAACAATTACCTCCTGCTGGGATCGAAACCCGACAGAATTTTCGTCTGCCAAGTTCCTTACCCTTGCTGCTATCAGCGGCCGTCAGTCTAGGGTGAACAATTAATTGCTACATACTTTACGGCGGTATGTTTTTACAATCACCAAATCTGTAAACAGACGGGTAAGGGCTAATGCCAAACAGTGAAGTTACAATTAATGTCCCCCCACAGTGCTCAACCATGGGAATGGGAAGCATATATATATTTTACTAAACTCTACTGACAATTCTTGTCGGACGATTTTTTGTTCGGTCCTTTCTAACTGTCTGACCCTCCTTTTAATATCCGGGTGGAATTGGTGTAGCAATCCACTAAAGGTTTTTTCACGAGCGCTTTCTGCACGTCTTTGTGCCATCATCAGGTGTGGATTGCTACACCAATTCCACCCGGATATTAAAAAGATGGCCAGACAATTAGAAAGGATCGAACAAAAACTCGTCCGACAAGAATTGTCAGTAGAGTTTAACAAAACATGTTTAAAAGAAAAAATGCTGCCAATATTATATATATATATTTATATATATATATATATATATATATATATATATATATATATGAGGATGAGTAAAAAAGTATTGCCATTTTGTTTAGGACAGGTATAATTATCAACACAGGAACATATATCATACATCAAAATGAAGCTGATCCTCTGTGGATCACATTCCTACTTCTCCACATAGTCAACGTTTCTTTCAATAGAAATGTTCCATTTTCGAATGAGAGCATGTATCCCTGTCCGTAAAATTTTGTAGACTGTTCTTTGAGTCACTTCTTCACTATAGATTTCACTTCCTTGTCAATGGAATAATTTTTGCCTCTCAAACCCTTTTTATGAGTCCGAAGAGATGATAGTCTGGAGGCACTAAATCTGGTTAGTATGGAGGATGCGGTAAAGTTGTCCACCCGAATGAAGTAATTTCTCCCTTGTCCTGATGCTTGTGTGTTGTCAAGCATTTTCATGCAGAAGGAGGACATTGTCGATTGGCCAGTTGGGTCTTACTCCTCAGATTCCTGCTCTTAGCCTCGCTAGGTTGTCAATGGAAGCCTTAGTTTTTGTTTCTTTTTTAATTCACATGAAATAAATAACATGGCATTTCTTTTTGACTCACCCAAAAAGTGCGATATACATATCAGTTTAAAATAAACGAGAAATTCTGGGGAAGCCTGCTCAACCTGACAGGTAGGGTTCGAATCACGCACAAAGCACTGCCCTGTCTATAGCTCTGCTAATGAGGCCTAATAGGCTGAAATGTACATACAGAGATCGACTTTTTCTGATTTGTTTACGCTTTACATCTAAACTGATATGCCGCCTAATTCATTTAATTATAATTAATTAATTAACGAATTAGGTATGACTTTAATTGAGCACATAATCTTCCAAAAAATTGTCGGCCTTCGCCATTTCAAACACATTGTTTGTCCTCTTCAATATATATATATATATATATATATTATATATATTATATATAGGGTGTGATGGTTAAATTGTCTAAATTACGCGCATTTGAAAATATAACTAACATCTCAATTTTTCAGGTACTAACAGAGCTACCCAGCATCTCCTTGGATTTAAAAATTCAGAAATATATATCTTCTCTATATGTGTATATAGATTAATAAATATTCTTTTTCTATGTATTTGTTTTATAATATTCAATTCTTTATATATTCTTATTTTAAGTCATTTATTTTCATTTTATTCTTGTTTGTTTTTGTTTTTTCTTTTATTTACCTTTTATTTGCTTTTTATTATGTTTTATCTTTTATTAATTTGTTTTATCTTTTGATCATTTTTAAATAATCATTACGTATATCATTGATTTATAGCCTCATTATATATCTCATTTAACTTTTATTATGGAAAATGAGAAGGAAAAAGACTTTTAACTCCATTAGGATGTGAATTTTATTGAACTTTAGTCTTTACTGGTCTCCACCAACCTTTCTTCATAAAGGGGTGTATGCTTGGTCGTTGTACAAACAAATATACAGACCTCTAACAGGTTACTTACGTGATGTTTTGTATAATTTTGAGTTTTCTGGGGAAATTTTAATGACAGGGTGATTGGGCGGGGGGCTCATCTCATTTCTATTATTTCACTTTGAATTTTAGAGATAGTGTATGGTTTAGGACGGATTCCAATAAAGCCTTCATCAGATGATGACCTAGGGGTTGAATGTGGTTTCGGTGCCTTAGCATCATTACCACTACACAGGGTACTCCAGCAGAGTTGAATAGTTCCACTACTATTCTTCTACAAGGATGGCTTTGGCATTAAATAACCCACGAAAGTTGACATACCATTAAAGAAAGAAATCAAACCAAACCTAATCTGTGATCTGGGTATGACGTTAAACTGTATCTAGTAGGAGGTTCCAATTCTGGAGCTCTGTAGAGTGTAGAGTACTCCTTCTTCGCCATTATTCCCAAGTCAACTCTGACCCGGAGTGGCAGTACCTGTTAGGGTTCCATCGATGGGTTAAATAGAAAATATGAGTTTTAAAAGAATGAGTTTAAAAAATTGAGTTTTTAAATATTACATATCAATCAAGCATTAATAGAGCAAAACACCTTCGTCATAAAATAACCCACCAATGGTTGACATGCCGTAAAATCCAACAAAAAAACAAATCAAACCATCTAGATATTGAATTTAAAGGAGTTACCAAGTGTGATGACCGACAGGGACGGGTGTCGAGAGAGAGAGAGAGAGAGAGAGAGAGAGAGAGAGAGAAGAGAGAGAGAGAGAGAGAGAGAGAGAGAGAGTCAAAGGAATTCATGCTGTTAGCACGCCTTGATGTTGATGTGTTTGAAGGAAAATTGAATACCCAAGAATGAAGGAAAAGGGCCTTCGACGTAAAATAACCCGAGGGTTGACATGCCGTAAAAACGACCAACAAAACAAACCATATCTAATATATATATATATATATATATATATATATATATATATATATATATATATATATCAGGAGACATTTTATTCTAGTGCTATTTTCGAGATGATATATTATAGAAACCATTTCTTTATTATATGGTTTTAAAATTTGAGATGGCTGCTGATTCGATTATTTATCCAGTAAATTTCTCATAAGTTCTACGGAACGAAAAAAATCAAGTAGAACTATTTAAGCAAGAAAAAAAGATTTGCAATTTTATTACATATAAATTTTATTGTTGTCTTTGCACTCAATGATACAAAAACATGCAATAGCAATCACTCTAGTACTTAATATACACATCGTTAGTTAGTATTTAATTATACCGATACTAGAAGATCAATATATATGTATATTTTTTTTGTGGATAACAGTATTGTAGATACTTGTTTGGTTTGGTTTTTTTTTGTTTTTGTTTTACGGCATATCAAACTCAGTGGGTCATATAATGCCGACTAAGTTTTGGGTTCGTAGTGATAATTTGGTAGAAAACAACTGTATATATGTATAGATTTTAACTATTGTTCAATTACTCATGATTTTTAGCACAATCCCATTCTTTTTAGGAAATGTAAAATTCTGGATGTTCTTATTTCACCGGTTAATCTTTCTCTTTTTCAGCCTTCGACAACATGTTGTTGGAGCTTATCTTCGGATCATCGGAGCTCATCAAATCTTCAGCAAACCAATACACAATAATGTATGTTTACGAAGCTACTTTGTGAAAATAGATGGAGTTGGCACAGGGCGAGTCAATCGGAGTTTGATTTGAAAAAGCAGTGTCGAAGAATATCCCAATTGATTGAGGGAGAATATACAACTTGGTTGCAGGGAGGATATATAAAAAATATCTCACTTGGTCAGGGGTAAGGATGGAAAAATATCTCCTTAGCTGCGGAGAGGATATATGGATGAGCATAAAGCACGGAAGAAATACAAATAATTTTAATATAGATTATCTGAAATAGCCTAGGGGACAATCGCCGTGGCACAGTGTCTAACATAGTGGACAGTGACATCGTAGTAAAAAAGTTCGAATTTCATTCGTGCTATTACGTTCACTTTCAGAATAATACCCTTGAGAAAGGTAGGGACCTCCTTATACACATAGCTATGGGTTAAATAGTACCACTACTGTTCTTCTACAAAGATGGTTTTGGAATTAAGTAACCCACGAAGGTTGATATGGCATTAAACAAAGAAAACGAAACGGAAATGATTACTATTAAATAGGAATACTAACATGAAACGGTATAATTGCTTTTAAGAAGAAAAAAACAACTTTGGCATTAAATAACTCAACAAGGGTTGAGATGCCGTAAAACAATCAAACTGGCTCCTCACGATATCAGAACTTGATGTAAGGTCGGATTAGTAAAGGAACTTCGCGCATATCGGTTTAAAAAATGCTTGCATTTCGTCGGAAGTCCCCTTCGGAGGCGCCTCAGGCACAGGTCAACGAATGACATTAAACAAAGAAACATAAACAGAATCAGAACATTTCTGAAGCTGAAGGAATTCTCTTTATCGTGAACATGCGTGTGAATATATAATTTAGATCACCTCCTGTTTTTATCGCTCTTTTGTGTTCATAAATACATTTTTAGATATCGTTGTACTTCACCTACATGGAATTATGGATATTCCTCCGATGGGATTTATTTTTATTTTTACTTTTATGGATGTAATGCAAATTATTATGTATTATAATGTTGCATTTGTGAGTAAAGTGAAGTATCCATTCGATTCGGTTTTCTGTGATAATTCTTTGCATATCTACTTTTGACATGTATCGTATAGGCTTTTTTTTTCTAGCGTTTAATATGAAATAAATAGGATATTGCTGTGTTTCGATGCATTTTCATTCCTTGTCGAGAAACCTTAGGCTACATATTCTTAATGCTCTGAGGTAGAATCTCATTATCATACTGCTTTTCTTTTTCATGAATTGGTATTTATCTATCTATCTATCTATCGATCAATTGATCAATAGATAGATAGATAGATAGATAGATAGATAGATAGATAGATCAAGAATGTGAAAACTAAAATAGATAGATATATAGACAGATATAGGAAGACTGAAATAGATAGATAGACAGACATATATAAGCAGACTGGGATAGATAGATAGATAGATAGATAGATATAGGCAGTCTAGTATAGATGGATAGATAGATAGATATCAGCAAACATATACACATATATAGAGAGAGATAGACAGACAGACAGACAGACAGACAGATCAAGAATGTGAACACTAAAATAGATAGATATATAGACAGATAGAGGAAAATTGAAATAGATAGATAGACATACAGATATAAGCAGACTGGAATAGATAGATAGATAGATAGATAGATAGATAGATAGACCAAGAATGTGAAAACTAAAATAGATAGATATATAGACAGATAGAGGAAGACTGAAATAGATAGATAGACATACAGATATAAGCAGACTGGAATAGATAGATAGATAGATAGATAGATAGATATCGGCAGTCTTGTATAGATTGATAGATAGACAGATATCAGCAAACATATATATATATATATATATATATATAGAGAGAGAGAGAGAGACAGACAGACAGAGACAGAGAGACAGAGACAGAGACAGAGACAGGGAGAGACAGAGACAGAGACAGAGACAGACATACATTCAGACAGACAGACAGACAGACAGATCAAGAATGGGAACACTAAAATAGATAGATATATAGACAGATAGAGGAAGACTGAAATAGATAGATAGACATACAGATATAAGCAGACTGGAATAGATAGATAAATAGATCGATAGATGGATATAGGCAGTCTAGTATAGATGAATAGATAGACAGATATCAGCAAACATATATATATATATATATATTATATATATGGTGTGTGTGTGTGTGTGTAGAGAGAGAGAGAGAGAGAGAGAGAGGTGGGGGGAGAGATGTACATGGTATGAGAGATATATGTAGGAGTGCCAACAGAGTGAAAGAGTGGGTGAGAAAAATAACCATGAGAAAATAAAGAAACCACCCAACAAAAAACAAAACAAACGAAAATGAGACCATTAAAGGCAAGAAGTCATAAGTTCCATGTTTATTTCACACTGCGTTTAACATTATGATGAGACAATTATAACAGATCTTGAGGCTGTCAGCATCGGCAAGAGCAAACGATACAAAATATAAAACAACCGATTTTCTTCTCTCTTTTTTTTTACTTTTCTTTTTTTTTTTTTTTTTGTTTAAAAATGGCGGAATAAAAAGCAGAAAATCATCGCGAATGAGAAGTAATCAGAAACACGGGAAAAACATTTAGTTTTTTTTTTATTCTTCCGATCGCCTAATATCTCGCTGCAGGCAATTCTCGTAATAACGAGACAATGATAAAAATTGGACAAGATTTATATATACGTATATATATAAATATATATGTATATATCGTGGGCCTGTTTGGCTCATATATGTATATGTATATGTATATATATATGTGTGTGTGTGTTGTGTGTGTGTGTGTGTGTGTGTGTTTTGTGTGTGCTTATGTATGTATCACAATAATGATTTTTAAACATTTCGTTTGCTTTATACAAATCATCTCAGCATTTTTTATTCCATCATGAAGACTATAAAACACACACACACACACACATACACACACACACACACTCACATACACACACACGCATACACACACACACGTACGCACACATATCTCTCTCTCTATATATATATATATATATATATATATATATATATATAGTACCTTGACTTAAATGTGTCCCAATTTATGATTTTTTTCGAAATACGAGCTGTCAATCAGTCGATTTTTAGCTTTGTGTTAACATCTAAAATTTGAGGTCAAGCGAGCTTTAGTTACATTTATGTCAATAAGTTCACCAAAAATATTTAAGTTTCCGAATTTATTACGTCAAAGAAAGCTATAATTTATCAAAACATTACAGCTCATAATTTTACTTTCAATTTTAATGTCTTTATACTATCTAGTGCTATTTTTCTTATCTAAAAAAATTTACAAAAATGGGGTGCTTTTGGAGAGGTGTAACGGATTAATGGCATATCTATTCTATTTTAATGCGGAAGACTGATTTATATACGAGTAAATTGAGTTACGAGCGGAACGAATTAAAGCCAAGGTAAGTAAGCCAATGTATCTCTCTCTCTCTCTCTCTCTCTCTCTATATATATATATATATATATATATATATATATTATATATATATATATATATTTCTATCTATCTAATTAAATAAATGAATAGTCATCCACAGACACCGTGTTTCAACGTATCACGTTTCCTAATCGGGTTAGACTTATATATATATATATTACATATATATATATATATATATATATATATATATATATATATAGAGAGAGAGAGAGAGAGAGAGAGAGAGAGTCAAATATTTTGGGTCCACGCGTCGCTAGGTACGCAGGTCATTATTAGTGTGTTCGTTTCTAGCTAGATTTTTATATACTAGTTTCGGTTGAAAGTTTCATAGGGGACCAAGATACTTTCATGGAATGTGGTCATATTTGAAGTTTATTTTTTAACATAGTTCTCACAACTTGCGGTCCACACACTTTACCCTATGTGTTGCAGTGGTTGGATCCCATTGGTAAGAACATTTATCAATAGCAGGTATGATTTAATCGTATAAACTGTCAGCCTATGAATTTTTCAGTGCATCTACGCATATCTGGGCTTGTGTCTCAGTCTACATAAATTTGGTAAGCAGCTATGTTTTATCATTATCTGTAAAACACATATATACATATATATATATATATATACACATACACATACACTTATATATATATATATATATATATATATAGGCTCAAAGGCAAAGTCTGGTTCAACAGAGGCATCTCCTTGAGAATTGAATGTGCAATATACCATGCCATAGTTCTCTCAACCCTCCTGTATGGTACGGAAGCCTGGACGGTATAAAAATCGGATGCCCACAAACTACATGTCTACAACGTGCGTCACTTGCACCGTATATTAAATGTCAAGTGGTTGAACATGTTTCAAACAGGACCATTATGAAAAAACTGGGCTCCCTGGCATGCACGACATACTTGTCCTGCGCAACCTGAGATGGGCTGGCCACTTAAACAAACGGGTATGACAGACTGCCAAAGCAGATTTCTACTCGCAACCGTTGGAATTGTTATCTTAGAACAATTGTCAAATATCTAATAACGAGGAACAAAAAATAATTTACCAATGTGATCGATGATTATACAGTGAATTTACCATCTTTGGGTGGACAGCGTTCACCTATGACACATAGAAGATATACCCAGAGGATAGATAGCTAAATAGATACAGACATACATACATATTTACATATGATGTAAAAGAACAGGTGGTAGATAGATGAAAAAAGGATTATATCACATAGATGCATAGACAAAAAAAGAAAGAAGACGACTTATCACGTGGAATCGGTAGACCAAAGGCTCAAGTACAAAGATAACATGAAGAGAAACCTGGACTTGAACACCGCCATAGGCAATTGACAAGACGCAACCAGAGATCGAATCAAGTGAAGAAAATAGATTCGCATGGTGTCATCATCAGATACGATGGACAGCAAGTAATAATAATATATACACATACATATATATATTGATGGGATGTGCATAGTCTACATATTTTGATTATTTTTGGAGAGTGAGGGGACATGGTAGTTGGGTATCATTTGTGGTGAGATGTTTTTCTAGTCTATTTAGGCATTTGTCTACTGGTATGTTTGTGTAAAGTGATATTATATCTAGGCTAGCTAAGGATTTGTTCTCCATGTTGGTGTGTGTGATTTTTCTAAGAAGTTCACCTGAGTTTTTTATGTGGGCATCACTAATTGTGCCTAGAAGAGGAGATAGTATTTTTGCCAAAGATTTAGCGATCGTGTGAGTGACAGAGCCTATTCCGGAGATGATGGGTCTAACTTCAGACTGATCCGTAAGTATAAAAACTTACTCATCTCTGCCCACTCGCTCCAAAATAGAAGACATTTTCCAATGAATTGTATTAAGGAGATATATATTGATGTTAGACAGAGATCACAGATACTACACTCTGATCCATGGTAGAATTGCCAATGAGCGAAGCGCTGATTCTAAGAAGTGTTTTGATGGTTGGTTTGTTGGTTGTTGGGTTTTACGGCATATCAACCCTTGTTGGGCTATTCCATGCCGAAGACATTTTGCATAATGCATTCTTGTTAGGTACTCATTTTTTTACAACTCAAATTTTAAACAAATTCTTAATGCTCATTTTTTTTATCTAACCCATAGATGGGACCCTAACAGGTACTACCACTCCCAGTCATGGTGGAAATGGGAGTAATGGCGATAATGTGGTACTGCGCATTCTCCAGAGTTCCAGAATTGGAACTTTACCACTAGATGCAGTTTAACGCCATACCACTAAGTCCCTCAGCCACTGCCTTCTAGTCCTTCTGGGGCGTTAGAATGCACCGACTGTACCTCGGCAGAGTTGTAAGACTCCCCCAATGGGGCCACCTGTTGGTCGTGGTTGGCGACCCGTGATGCTTAAGGATAGATCCCAGGTGGATGAGCAGTTCATGACTTGCAATACTCGACTTTGGCCCTATCTTGGGCTAGACGGGCGGTCGGAGAGACCCCCTCCGATCAATCGGCTGGTCACGTCAAGCCCTAGCACCTATATGATTTTCCCAACCCTGTTTCCCTTATGGCAAACCCCAGCCCCTTTTTATCATATGGGTGCTAGAAGGCGGTGTCTGCGGGTCTACATGTCCTGGTAATGACGTTAAACTCTATCTGATGGTGAAGTTCCAGTTTTGGAGGTTTGGGGAATGTGGAGCACCCCTTCATCACCATTGTTCCCTGGTCCACCCTGACCCGGAGTGGTAGTACTTGTTAGGGTCCCATCTATGGGTTAAATAGAAAAATGTATTTATTAAAAAATTGTATTATCCATTAAGAATTGATTTATTTCAAAACTTTATCGGCATTAAATGACCCACTGAGGTTGATATGCCGTATAACAAAACCAAACCAAAAGTAATGCTGTTCTATGCGTAACTAATCCACGTCATTTTCTTGGAAACCATTTTCATGCTCTCATTATGTTAACACTTTGCAAAGCAATTAAACATATACGATACGATCTATTTTATCACTTTAAACT
Organism: Doryteuthis pealeii; assembly: GCA_023376005.1. NCBI lineage: Eukaryota > Metazoa > Mollusca > Cephalopoda > Myopsida > Loliginidae > Doryteuthis > Doryteuthis pealeii. The sequence continues at coordinate 78,119,988 of CM042147.1, read as the reverse complement.
CTCTGTACATTGAAACACTTGAAAAATACGTAATGTACACAAGAAATAAATATCAACGTCTCTCTGTCTCAATTCAAACAGATAGTCCAGCCTAACATGAATCTATAGTCATCTGAGCACGTCTTCATCAAGGTTTCGTGGCATCTTCTTTCGAACTATATTCCCACACATAACAATTTTATATGGCTGTATTAAATCAACGCCATCTTGTTTATAGCTCTCCTCTTTCTTTCTTTTTTTCTTTACTTCTTTTGCCCAGAGTGGCAAATCTCAAGAAAAGCACATTACTCGCTCAGATAAGCGTGAATCGACTTTTAATCCGCAAAAACTCCACAAAATTCGGAACTTTGAGGCAGGGGCCCGATAGCTATGTTTATTACAAGTGTACAGAATATATTAGCTATTTTTTGTTGGTTTTTTATTGCCTGTTATTTGCTTCTTTTTTGTTGTTTTTTTTTGTTTGTTTTTTTTTTTTTTTTTTTTTCACTCTCTCTATCATTAATCGACCCACTCTGCTTTCTTTCGTTCCATCTCTACACATCTGCCGTCATGAAAATCAAAAATCATAAGAATACGTTTATTTAAGAAAACGCCCTACCATTTAATACTCTTGTATGCATATTTCTGACTATGTTTTATACCCGTACAAAAAAGAAATGAAAATCAGAAATTAGCAAAATTTTTTTAAAAAAAAAAAAAGATAAATATACATCTTGTTCATTATAATTTTATACCGCCGCGGTCGAAAGAACAAAAAAACGTTTGGTCGATTGGCTGTTAAACATAGAAACCTTGTTGCCAATACGCTAAATTGGTGCATCTGTCCGAAACAAGCGATTGACTGATATGGTACTAGTTAAAGTACCCGTTTACGTCGGGTAAGATGCCAAGACTTAAATCGCAGCTGGTTATGATAAAAACAATTATGTACAACCGAAATGAATTTTGGCCAAGGGACAAATAAAACCGTCTCACAGGTTCATATATATATATATATATATATATATATATAAAAGATAAATCTAATGAGTCAGACGAACCTACTAAAAGTTTCGCTTAATGCTCTTCAGGGCTAAGATCTGACTAAAGAGACTGGGAGTAAACGCATCAAATATAGTACTTACCACTTCTCGAGCTAAATTTAATATACCAAACTTATATTTTTACAATCAAACTATTTGCTGTTTTATTTCTCACCGCGAGGATTTACCAATAAGTTTGGTTATTAAATTATATATATGTATATATATATATATATATATATATATATATATATATATGCGTGTGCGTGTGTGTTGCGTGTGTGTGTGCGTGTAATGGTTAGAGTCGTAGGAATGGATTCGTCGACCCGAGTTCAAATCCTGGACAAGGCTGTTTGCATTTTCCATAGCGTTAATACCGTTGGGAAAGGTATAAATCCATATATTCTCCCTCCAGCTATGGGTAAATAGTTGGGCAGACTGGGCTCTTTAAACGATGGATAGGTAACCAGTCTAGGAGAAGGAAAAACATTTATCTTTATGTATTTCTATTATCGTAGTAATATTGTCGAATTTGTTTTTTCAATTCTTAATGTTAAAATCGTGATCGTTTGAGTGAAAATGTTGTTCTATAAGTATTAGTGTGTTGTAATCGATAGATTTATTCTCTGTTATAGGATAATTGTATTGGATATGATATCTGACAAATTTCCGAGATCACTGAAGTTAAACAGCGATGAGCCAATTCAATACTCAAGCAACAGCAGGTACTACAAGTAACCCGAGTTCTTTGTTTATCAAAATTACTAGAAAAAAAGTATAGTCGGCGGGGTGATCTAAAGTCAGTATCTGCCAATGAGCGAAGGAGTGCATCCCTTTTTTACTAGCGCTAGACCTAGGAGATTGTTTTTGCGTCTCAGGTGGAGCACCTCACCTACTATCAGCTCCTTACAGATATCTGTGCTACTCATACTCGTATTACTATGTAGATAAAGCCAACAGTATTAACGTAAAACAATTTTATTAGTAATTGAGTTTTAGATAAAAAATAAAGTCACTGGGAATGTAACGTAAATAACTAAGGGAATTGTGATTTGAGTAGTAATATTATTTCGGTTACAGACAGAAAAACACACAACCTCCATTATAATAGGATATATATATATATATATATATATATATATATATTACAGAGGATTACCAACTGGATTCGGTGAATAACAGAACAACTGAACCCCTACAAGGTGACAAGGATTTTAACAGTAATTGTATTGGATATAAAAATAAAAGTAAAAAGTAAAGTCTTTGGGGGTGGCCTAAAGTCGGTGTCAGCCAGTCAGTAAAGGAGTCTATCCACTTTTCCCAAGCGCTAGACCAAGGACACTATTTTAGCATCTGATGTGGAGCGCCACACCTACACTTAGCTCTTTACTTTACCACGCTGATCCCTGTGCTACTCATACGCTGAGTTGGTGAGGGCCGGTATCGAACCCGGAACCTTGTGGTTTCTAGTCGATCGCTCTACCGGCTGAGCTAAACCGGTCCTTTTATTGGATATAATATCCGACAAAATGGTAAGAAATAGGGGAACGTTAGTGTTAAAATTGTTTTATTTCTTTTATTGCAATTCTCTCGGATCATTAATCTACCGCGAACGAGAAAACAGCGTAAATTGGAAATGCTAATATGAAAGCTCTCAGTGAGATTTGAACTTGTATCTCTTCGTCTTGGGGGACACCTGATCAATGACAACAACTGTTCAAACCAATTGTCGGCATAGACACAAAAGTTCAATCCTCGCTGGATACCCCATAAAAAAGTCGTTGGGGTGGCCTAAAGTCGGTATCAGCCAACCAGCGAGGGAATCTATCCTTTCCCTAGTGCTGGACCAAGGAGATTGTTTTCTGGCGTCTGAGGTGGAGCGCTACACCTAACATCAGCTCCTCACTTTACCGCATAGATCCCAGTGCTACTCATACGCTGAGTTGGCGAGGGGTGGTATCGAACTCGGAACCTCGCGTTTTCTAGCCGAACGCTCTACCGACTGAGCTAACCCCATACTTGCTATCCTATGTCACATCCTTACCCGTGCCGTACGGGTTAGGTAAATACCTACCTTACGCAGGAAGGTCGTCGCATTCGTGGTGTAATGGTTAGCAAGCGAGTCTCGCAGATCCATTAGTACGGAATATCGACTTCGATCCTCACTGGATGCCACATACTTACGACCTTGTGTCACATCCGGGTTGGTAAACGCCTACCTTAGGTGGGGGATTTAAAACATTCGAACCGTTTTTTGTTTTTTTTTTTTTGTTTTGTCTTTTTTTTTTGGGGGGGGGGGCGCTTAAGTTTCTCATTCTTGTCAGATATTTCCAAAAAATCAACCAATGAAATTCGAGATTGATAAGCCATCGGCAATCCGGAGTGAGATCCAATTCGCTAGTTCATTGCAACTAAAAGGTCATCGTGTCATTCGATGATTGCTCGTGTGAAATAAATGTGATTTACAAGAGACAGAAAAGGAGAAAGAGAAGGAGAGAAAGAGAGAGGGGAAGGGAGATTGAAGAAAGGAGAAGAGATATATAAGGAGGGGGTGAATTCTTGCAAAGCGAGACCGATTCAACAATGCCAAACGCAGCAGTTTATCTATAGTCAAGATTTTACTCGTACGTCGCTTGATCAAAAAGTATCGAGACTGAATTTTTTTACCCCTCGAGTATAAAAAATTTGCGTACTATATACGAGGTTAAAAATGAAAATATTTTCTAAGCAATGTCCGAGTCTCTATTTGCTGTCCGGCAATGTTTATTCAGACGCATTTTCTCAGAGGAACAGTTCCCTAAAAATCCACTACGTATTATACTCAAGGGTGGACTATACTCGAGGATTTACGGTATTTACTTCTTTAATTTTAAGATATATAATTCAAATTAAGACAAGTGTGCAACATACATGCCGTGCTTCCAGGAGGCGCGTGGTGTAATGGCTAGAGTCGTGGGATTTCAAATCCTGGACGAGGCTGTTTGCATTTCATATAGCGCTAATACGCATGAGAAACGTATGCAGCCTACAACTCTCCCTCCAGATATGAATGAATAGTAGGAAAGACTGGGATGTTGAACCTAGGCTAGGAAACCAGTCTAGGAGAAGGAAACTGAATGCAAAACTGCTAATCTCCGTTTAAGAAATTGACCCTGTGTCACATCCAACATATTCAGAGGTGTTGGTATATATATATATATATATATATATATATATATATATAAAGTAAGTAAAGTCAACGGGGCGGCCTAAAGTCGGTATCAGCCAGTCAGCGAGGGAGTCTATCCCCTTTTCAATAGCGCTAGACCAAGGAGATTGTTTTTAGCATCTGAGGTGGAGCGCCACACCTACCATCAGCTCCTTACTTTACTGCACAGATCCCTGTGCTACTCATACGTTGGGTTGGCGGGGACCGGTATCGAACTAGGAACCTTGTGGTTTCTAGCCGAACGCTCTACCGACTGAGCTAACCCGACCCTCTCTCTCTATATATATACCCCTTTTCCCCGAAAATAAGACAGCGCTTATATTAATTTTCACACCGAAATATAACACTAGAGCTTATTTTTGGGTATGACTTATTCTTCAGATATAAACAAATATGACATTATGAAGTAGAAAATTACGAAATTTCTAAACAGAAATTAGGAAAAACGTTGTTTTTTTTTTGTTTTTTTTTTTGGGGGGGGGGGCGTCTTTTGGTATTTTTTTTGTTTTGTTTTGTTTGTTGTTTGTTTGTTTGTTTGCTTTTTTAGACTGGTTAAATCTTAATTGGTGCACTGAGTTTTTCATGCTCATTTCATATTATGTCGCAATGATTGTGTAACGGATAGAAAATAAATACTGTTATTGGTTGAAAAATTCAGTACCACAGGTTTATTGATTAAAAGAAAACCACTTAAAAATCGTAGCCCTTTATTTAAACTACAGTGAAAAATTTTTTTTAATATCAGTTACCTTGGCCTTTTTGTCAACCTTTAAAAACATTGGTGGTCCTAGCCATGATCGTAACTGGTCGTATCTGCAAAACATATGGTAAGACATTAGCTAGATAAGTCTACAATTGTCATTTTCCTAAGTTTACTTGCACCACACAGTTGGACAGTTTATAATGTGGGAGGTATTTCTGTCAGGAGAATGAACAAAGGCCGCACCCCCAAAGACCTACTGTATGGTGAACTAGTGGAGCGGCAGGGAGACCACGCCTACGCTTCAAAGATGTCTGCAAGAGAGACCTGAAGACATGCCGCATCGACATAGACACGTGGGAGGCTTGTGCAGAAGACCGTGAAACCTGGCGCCTCCTAGTCAAACAAGGAACAAAAAGAAGTGAAAAAGAGAGGAAAAAAGCTGCCACAGAAAAGAGAGCTAAAAGAAAGGAGAAACAGCAACACTCCCAACACCTACAGAAAGCATCACCTTTTGTTTGCAGCCACTGCACCAGAGACTGCCATTCGAGGATCGGTCTGTTTAGCCACTCACGTAGCTGTAAGTGAGAGAGAGAGAGAGAGAGAGGAAAAGAAAAAATAATTACTAATGTTAAAATGGCAGCATTTGGCAACTCCTCAGTGACTTCTTGGCCACCCTAACTCTCACTACTAAGCATATAAGCAATGATCGTTTCCCCAGAAATTTGATCTCTCAGTGACATAAACAAACCTATGTACTTAATAGTTTAAAAACACCAGTCCCCGCTACGGCTGTCAGTGGACAAGGGGATAAGATATCGGGCTACCAGACGGTCAGTCTGAGTTCGACCTTAGCCAAAGATAGCTGTGTCTAGCCACACTGAAGAGGCGTGAAACGTCGAAACACGTGTCTGTGAATGACTTATTAATATATATATATATATATATATATATATATATATATATATAATAATCCAAAAGTCTAGAGAAGAAATCTTCCTTACGACACAAGAGTTTTTTGTTTTTTTTAAGAGCTCAATGTGTGCTCTTAATGTTAGAGTCACAGAGCAATTATATAAATAAAGAAATAACATAAGACTTAGAGATTTAGTATTATAGTCTATTTCAGGGAGCTTAGACAAAGTGTCTAACTCTCCCGACTCATCATATGCGAATGATGAATTCTTTATTACTTTGAAGTAATAAAGAATTCATCATTTCGCATCTGATGAGTCGGGAGGGTTAGACACTTTGTCTAAGCTCCCTGAAATAGACTAATTCTAAACCTCTAAGTCTTTTGTTATTTCTTTACTTATATATATATATATATATATATATATATATTATATATATATCAAAAATACCTGCACACGAGCTGGATGTGACACATGGTCAATTTCTTTAAACGGAGTTTAGCAGGTTTGAATTCAGAGGTTTCCTTCATCTATAATGGCGGAATAACAAAAGGGAGATTAGTTGGATATATACCTTTCACAAGGATGTTAGCGCTATCTGAAATGCAACCATTCTAGTTCAGGATTTGAACTCCAGTCGCCGTGTCCATTTCCCACGATAATAACCATTACACGACGGCGCTTCCACCTTGTATTATATATATATATATTTACCAATCTCTCCGCCTCGGGCAGGATGCGACACAAGGTCAATTTCTTAAGCGGAGTTCAACAGGTTTGAATTCAGAGTTATCCTTCTCTGACCGATTGCCTAACCAAGGTTAAAGAGCTCAGTCTGTCCTACTATTTACCTATAGCTGGGGAGAGTAGGATTCATACCTTTCGCAAGGGTATTAGCGCTAAGTGAAATGCAGTTAGCACGTCCAGGATTTGAACTCGGGCCGACGAGTCCATTTCCCATGACTTTAACCATTACACCACGCGCTTCCGACACCTTGTATTATATAGGTCTTAATGAGTTTGAGGGGCTCAGCATGATATTACTGA
>CM042147.1:78108097-78110597 GCA_023376005.1 Doryteuthis pealeii | reverse complement strand
TGCTCGAGAGTTGAAAATATTATGATAAATGAAGGTGACAATCATGCCAATCATAGTTTGGGCCCTTAGAACTTTCCCAAGGAACCTGGAAAGGGGAATGGTGAACGGAAGTTCTGAAGAGTTGAGACTGTCCAGGCTACAGATCTTTATGAGATCGGCTACAATATTTAGAAGAATACTGGAGAGCCGAGGAGATTTGCTGGGACTCAGATTTAAGGAAAGACCACCTTTTTTAAGAGGAAATAACTGAACAGAAAGGGAAAAAGTTGAGCGAGTCATAATTTTGAATGTCGGATAAAAGAAAAAACGAATAATGTAGAAAACCAATAGAACCATTTTAGAGACCCGAATCAGTAACAGATTCCCAAGTTTTATCAAAAAGGTTCTTCAAGAAAACTCTCACTAGAAATGTAGATTTGTTTTAATTTCCAGTACAATAATCTATCTATCTATCTATCTATCTATCTATCTATCATTTGTTAAAATTAAAACTTATGCTGTTATTTACGGTTATTGTGGCCATTTTTAGGTTGGGGTTGAGAGCACTTTACAGTGGAGATCCGGTTAAATTCTATTTAACGAACATAAATTCTAACATAGTATGTCACCCTGCCGAAAGAAAAAATACTAAAAGACAAAGAATTAACCGTATTTAATGAAATTTTCAGTGTTGATATATTAATAAATAAACAATATAATGCACCAGTTATTTTATTGAAAACTCTTACATTTTTTCAGGTCAGTTAACTTTGAACCACGTATGTTTGTGAATCTGTATTACGCCTCAAAGATACGTGGTTCAAAGTTAACTGACCTGAAAGAAATGTAAGAGTTTTCAATAAAATAACTGGTCCATTATATTGTTTATTTATTAATATATCAACAAAATTTAATTACATTCGGTTAATTCCTTGATTTTTAGTATTTTTTTCTTTCGGCAGGGTGACATACGATGGTGGAATTTATGTTCGTTAAATAGAATTTAACCGAAGATCCCTTGTGTTCCTTAGTGTTAGGTAGAATTCTTGTGTTCTTTAGTATTAGGCAGAATCCTTGGTTGTTCCTTAATGAAGAATCCTTGGTTGTTCATCCGTTCGTCCGTGTTAACTACGAGCAACTGAATGCATTGAAGATCGGTCATTAAGTAGTTAACTAACCACGTATTCGAGCGTGTTGATTAGCTCAGTGATTCTCAACGTGGTCCAACTGGACCATCTGTGGTCCTCAGAACATTTCTAGTGGTCCACAGAGAGTTCGAAGCCACAAAAAATGTTTTAGACATTTCACAAAAATTTAACTAATTTAGCGCTTCTTATAATGACCCTCTCCAGTTGAAAATCTCTATTTAAGCCCACGTCGATGATCGGCGGAAAATGAATTGTCTTGTCTTACTTTAACACATGTGCTAGCCACTCAGCAACATTCAAGAAAAGTAGGATTGGTCCATGGGAATTTTTTGAATAAAAAATGGTCCATAAGCCGAAAAAGCTTGAGAAGCACTGGATTAGCTGATTGAATCCAGCGCCCACGCAAGGTTTATAAGTTTAAGTGGTGGGCTCCAGCACACCTTGTATGTCAAAATTATTCTAACACTATCACTTTTTAAAACTTGAATTTATACTCTTATTTACATAGGATAACTGGAAGTTAGGCTTTAACTCCCAGATTATGACTGACTTGATTTCCAACCATAGATATTTGAGATAGACCTGTTTAGCTCAGTCGGTAGAGCATTAGCCTAGCCGAATAATCACCATGTCCCTGATTTGATACGGGTCCAGACCAACTCAACGTATAAATACCACAGCTTGTAGAATCTGATTTGTGCGGTAAAGTGGGAAACTGACGTTAACTGTGGCGCTCTTCATTTACAAAAAAAATCAATTTTCATGGTCTAGTGCCAGCGAAAATGAGATTCACTCCACGCTTTGTCCTGCTGATTTCGACAATAAATCACTGCGCCGACTTATATGAACGGATACATGTATATAATAAACGTTAGATAAATTTGCATAAAGGGAGGAAAATGTAACACGTGGTTGAACTGTTAATGGACGAGATACCATTTACTCTTGTGCCTACATCCGTTCAATGTCTCAGATCTTTGATTTGACAATTCTTTAGAACTGGGATAACATGCGATAGCCACCTTTTTTCAATATAGAAAAATTAGAATTTATTAACCGCCTTATATATACGATACATTTTAACAATCTCTTATTTTAGAAAGGTTTCCTGAGCATGGCGTTAAAATGCGTTTACTGGTGAAGTTTTTGGAGCTCTGTTGAGTGTGAAGCATCCCTTTTTCACAATTTCTCCCAGCTCATATCTGACCCGGAGTTGTATCCCTGTTAGGCTGCCATCTATGGGTCAAATAGATAAAAAATAATAGATTTAAAAAATTATGTTAAAAAAACATGAGTTTAAATAGAAATGTTGAATACCCACCAAGTATTAATGACACAAAAGGTTTATGGCATAGAATAACCTAACAAGGGTT
>CM042147.1:78095597-78103097 GCA_023376005.1 Doryteuthis pealeii | reverse complement strand
TTCCAGGCTGTGGTCATGTCGGTACTGCTGTATGGCTGTACCACCTGGACCCTAACGAAGCGCCTTGAGAATAAGCTAGATGGGAGCTGCACAAGAATGCTGCAAGCAGTCCTGAATAAGTCGTGGAAACAGCACTCAACCAAGAAGCAGCTATATGACCACCTGCCTCCCATATCACAAACCATACGAGTAAGGAGGGCTAGGCATGCGGGGCACTGCTGGAGAAGTAGGGATGAGCTCGTAAGCGACGTATTACTGTGGAGGCCAACACATGGACATGCTAACGTAGGCCGCCCAGCCAGAACCTACATTGACCAACTATGTAAAGATACTGGATGCTGCGCGGAGGAGCTCCCAGAATCGATGAGTGATAGGGAGGGTTGGCGAGAGACCGTCATGGATATCCGTGCAAATTGCGCGACATGATGATGATGATGATGATGATGATGATATATATATATATATATATATATATATATATATATATAATCCAAAAGTCCAGAGAAGAAATCTTCCTTACGACACAAGAGTTTTATTTAAAAAACCTGTCGCAGTTTGAGAGCTCAATGTGTGCTCTTAATGTTAGAGTCACAGAGTAAACATATAAGTAAAGAAATAACAAAAGACTTAGAGATTTAGCATTATAGTCTATTTCTGGGAGCTTAGACAAAGTGACTAACCCTCCCGACTCATCATTCGCATCTGATGAGTCGGGAGAGTTAGACACTTTGTCTAAGCTTCCTGAAATAGACTATAAGCTAAATCTCTAAGTTTTTTGTTATTTCTTTACTTATATATATATATATATATATATATATATATATATATATATATATATATATTGGGAAAGGTAAGAATCCATATATTCTCCCTCCAGCTATGGGTAAAATAGTAGGGCAGACTAGGCTCTTTAACCTTGGGTAGGTAACCAGTCTAGGAGAGGGAAAAACTCAAAATTCCTGAGGTCAGTCGTTGATTGGGTTTGTGGCATTCGTGCACCAATTCTTTCCTATCGACTGTGCCAAAAAGTGCGGATGGTCCAACACAAGCCTTCATCAATATAAACAAATCACTGTGTGGGTTGTTCACTGAATGAACCCTCATGCGTCGAAATCGACGAGAGACAATATTGGATATATATATATATATAAGATAGGATCTTTAGTATTCGTTATCAAAAATAATATTTAGAAAAAAAAATGAGAAATTGCAGTTATTCGCCCATTTCATTCATAACATAAAGAAGTGGGAAGGGGGAAAAAGGAGAAAAAAAGAAGAGAGGGGGAAAAAAGAAGAAAAAAAAAGAAAGTATCACCACGCAAAAAAAAAAAAAACTTAAACACGTCCATTTCTGATTTTCGTCTCTGATGATAAAGTTTCTTTGAAATCGATTAGACAAAAAAACAACATCTTTTTGTTTTTATTTTTTATACGCATTGCATTGCCTTCAAATTTATATATATATATATATATATATAGATAGATAGATAGATTCACATTTGATTTCTATTTTATCTGCTCACCCACATATCCATTCGATATTTTAAAATCCTATTTCATTTTTATAATTGAATATCTTTTGCTTGCCTGGGCCCAAAAAATGTTATATGGCCCCCGAGTGGTCCTATGGTGCCCGACTGAAAACCACAGGTGCCAGTAATAGTGATAGCCCTGTGTAATATCAAGAAAGAGACAGGTTAACAAGATACCTGGCAGTCCAACCTTAGATGAAATACAATGTGGAATTACCTATCTTCTTAGGGGAGTACTATCAATGTGAGTGGAAAATGGTTTGTTTCGGTTTGTTTTGTTTTACGGCATATCAACCTCAGTGGGTCATTTAATGCTGATAAAGTTTTGAAATAAATTAATTCTTAATGGATACACAATTTATTTTTATAAATACATTTTTCTATTTAACCCTCCACATTCTCCAGACTTCCAAAACTGGAACCTCACCATCGGATAGAGTTTAACGTCATTCCCAGGACATGTAGACCCTTAGCCACCGCCTTCTAGCACCCATATGATAAAAAAGGTTAGAGCGTGCCATAAAGGCTATAGGGTTGGGAAAATCATATAGGTGCTAGGGCTTGGTCGGAGGGGGTCTCTCCGACCGCCCGTCTAGCCTAAGTAAGGAAGTGTTGCAGGTCATGGACTGCTCAACCACCAAGACTCCATCCGTATACATCACGTGTCGTCACCCACGGCCAACAGGTAACCCCATTTGAGAGAGTCTTACCCTTCTGCAAATGTGCAGTCGATGCATTCTAACACCCCAGACGACAGGGCGGTTTAAAACTACCGTCGTGCCAGTTAGAGGTTTTCGGCATTTTTTTTTTTTTTTTTTTTACATATAGACCCCCATTTGATTCTTATTTTATCTTCTCCCCCACATATCCATTCGATATTTTAAAATCCTATTTTATTTTAATAATTGAATATCTTTTGCCTGTTTCGACACCAAAAATGTTATATATATTTACCACCACCACCCCCCGCACGAGCAGGATGCGACACAAGGTCAGTTTCTTAAGCGGAGTTTAACAGGTTTGAATTCTGACTTTTCTTTCTCCTAGACCGGTTGCCTAACCAAGGATAAAGAGCCCAGTCTGTCCTACAATTTATCCATAGCTGGAGGGAGAGTGGGATTCATACCTTTCCCAAGGGTATTAGCGATCTGGGAAATTCGGAGGCCAAACATTGCGACTGGTGTAGTTGTAAAAATTCACCGACAACTACTTTTGACTTTTCTTAGAGGTGTGGCAGTGGGCCGAATCCTGCTGCCATATATATGCTCAACCATTAGCTAACCTTTTTATCCAGGGTTTGACTACAGTGTATAACCAAATATAAGTATCCCGAACACCCTGCATATATTGTTTTATTACTAACAGTTTCATATGTTTTCTATGAAATAGAAAATACAGTCGTCAGAACACACTGAGACACAACTGGGTAGAAAATCTGCTGGTCTTAATAATAATAAAAAATCATATCTATAATCTACTTATTTTGCAAACTTTAGTTTTTCAGAAAAAAGTTCTTAAATCTAAAAAAAACTGAGTCGACCAACTCGTAATTTAATTTCATGAAATTTCTAAAAAAAAGAATAATAAAATTGAATGAAATATAAAATTATCCGAAAAAATGTAAATTGCTTTGATTTTTTTGAAACCTTTGAGAGGAGATAGAGTAAATTTTTCCTGAATCAAACAACATAGATTACAATAGACGTCGCACACATTTTTTTTTTTTTTTTTTTTTTTGCAAACATTTTAGCAGATAATTTTCATGAATTATAATATAGACACTTTTTGATACTGAAAAAAAAAAACATTTTCCCAAAAAATAATTTAAAACATTTTGAAGCTTCGATTCGATTCAAGAAAAAGATGATTCCAATCAAATGATTGTTTGTTTTTTTTTTTTGTTTTGTTTGTATGTTGTTTGTTTTTTTGTTTTTTTTTTTTTTTTTTTATAGCTATAACCTTTAAGATCTCAGATTTTGAAAATGGATTAGAGTATTGCCGAGAGCGTTAGATCTTCAACAAATTATAGATACATTAAAATCTGACTTGCATTCTCGTGTAAAGAAAAAGGATAGTTAAGATAGAACTAAAACAAAACCTTCTTCCTTTGTGACCTTTTGTATATATATTAGTAAAAATTAACACAATCCAGGCGCAAGAATTCAATCTTTAATGTAATAAAATATTACTAGAAGGATCTGTGGATTACCAGCAGGAACTAAAAAATAATTTCAAACATTTATTATCATTTTTTTCACTAGAAACCATTACAATTCTAAACATTTTATTTCTGTGCATATTTGTGTGTGTTTGTGTGTGTGTTTGTATGTGTGCGTATTTGTGTGTGCGTGCTAATTTGTGTATGTGTGTGTTTGTGTGTGTGTGTGTTTGTGTGCGTGCTTATTTGTGTGTGTGTTGGTGTGTATGTGTTTGTGTGCGTGTCTATTTGTGTGTGTTTGTGCGTATGGTTGTGTGTGCTTGTGTGTGCGTGCGTGGGTGCGTGTGTGTGCTTGTGTGTGTGTGCGTATGTTTGTGTGTTTGTGTATGTGTTTGTGTGTGTGTATATGTGTGCGTATGTTTGTGTGTTTGTGTGTGTGTTTGTGTGTGTGTATGTGTGTGCATGTGTGTATATATGTGTGCACGTGTCTGTGTATGTGTATGTTTGCGTGTGTGTGTTTGTGTGTGTTTGTGTGCGTGTGTGTGTGCATGTGTGTTTCTTTGTGTGTGTGTGTTTGTGTGCGTGTGTGTGCATGTGTGTTTCTTTGTGTGTGTGTGTGTGTTTGAGTGCGTGTGTGTGTGTCTTCGTGTGTGTGTATGTTCGTGTGTGTGTGTATATATGTGTGTGTGTGTGTGTGGTGATGTCAACCAACCAACAGGAGTCCCGTTTGGCGTAGTGGCAAATGTGCAGGACAGCAGCTTCATAGTATGCAAGATTGAACTCAAGTTTTGCTATTACGTTGACTTTCGGACTAGTACCCCTGAGAAAGGTATGACCCTCCCACCCGCCAAGGGTTAAATCGTACCACTACTGTTCTTCTTCAAGAAAGATTTGGCATTAGATTGATATGCCATTGAACAAAAAAAAAATCAAACCATAAACCATAGTCGTGCCGTTCTGGATCCGCCTCCTATAAATATAAAAAAAGAATCTCCACCTTAACTGGCAAAGATTAAGTTACATATATATATATACAAAGGGCAATTGGTGTGTATGTATGTACATATGTATGCATGAATTAATGAATGACTATATGGTGATTGCCACTTCTTCACAGAATAAGGTCATTTCTACAAGTAGTTTGGTTGTGAGCAAACAGACGGCCCAAGGATCCAGATTTGTTTTTACGTACCCACATGTAAATCCCTTCCGTCTTCCTCACGTGTGTGACGATACATGACTGAGAAGCCCAGCCCACGATGGGCAAGCACTGTCACACAGGTCGGTTTTAAATGTAGGAGTTGTGTCCGTGACGTCTGTTATGTGCCGCCTGTGTGAAGACCGATTCAGGATGGGGTGCTCAATCCGCCTTACAAACCCCTTACAGCTACCATCGGCCAGCCATTTCAAAAGAAGGTGTTACCAGCCTCCACTTCTGTTACTTGGTCCTCATCGCTATGACTGTCTTCCGCAAGAGCCTCGATGTCTACCCCGTATCAAGAAAGTTTGTCACGATTCCAGTTCGTCATTTGGGGTTGGGGTTTTCCAATCGCTCAGGATCGAGGATTATATAATATATATATATATATATATATATATATATATATATGTGTGTGTGTGTGTGTGTGTGTGTCTGTGTGTCTGTGTGCGTGTGTGTGTCTTTGTATGTAGGGGGTACAGAAGTAAATGGCGTCTCATCAGTTGAAAATCTAAACGCGTGCTGCGTTCCTTCTCTAATTCTTCAGGGAAATATCCGATTTTAATGAAATGTTCAGTATTGATTTATTAAAGAATGTATTTCATAATGCATCAGTTATTTTATTTCAAAACTTTAATTTGTTATTTCTGCTATGATACATTAATATATTAAATTTATTTAAAATATGAGCAGCATGATTTTAAGTTTAAAATGTCATATTATTAGATTCTAAAAAAATATTTTTTTAATAACTACTTTACTTTAGTATCAATCACCCATTTTATTTTGGTTGAAAACTGTATTGCAAATTTAGCCCCCACCCTTTTAAACGGAACAAATATTGATGTATATTTTTTTATAAGATAATAGCCAATTGAATAATTATCGAAATGAGTAAAAAAAATAATCTCCAAAAATTATTTCTTTAGTTTTTATTTTTCATTTTATTTTCCGATTTTCGGTACTTATTTACTACCAGAGTATATTCATTTTTTTTTCTTCTATTCACACCTTCGATCTTTTGTTTACATCTGCATGTTCCAAGCAGTTTCAGTCAGAGTTATCCTGAAAATTAATCTCATTGAAACATAGGTTCAAATTTTCTGTTATTATCAGGGTTTTTTTTTAACCAAGCTCTACATATGTACTGAGCACTTTTTTAAATTCATTCTTTCATTATTCCGAGTTATTCAATTACTTTTTTTTATCTCGACAGTTCAAATGGTGACTCGCTCGATTCTTTAAAATTCTCCGTTAATTTTTCTCCCTTCAAATTACTTCTATTCCTATTATATTTCAGTTTAGACAACACCATACTGCCCCGAAAAAGATTTTATAACAAACCGAAACGTTTTAACTTCAGCACCTATAAATAGATTTACCTTTTGGAGCACATTGTTTTTTCTTATATAAGATTTATATATGTACCGCCAATTAAAACGTAGACGCAACGCTCTCCTATAAAAAGGGTGGAGCACTCTATGGCGGCCTTTACATACATACAAATGTGTTTAATTAACAGTTAAAAATCCCCTTCTCTTTCTGTAGGTAACGATGGCCGAGCGGTTAAGCCCGACTGATGATGAATCGATCGCGTTTCTATCCCGGCTATAGGCTGCTTACAAATGTCTAGTCACAGAGATGTGATACGTCGAAACACGGTGTCTGTGGATGACTATATATATATATATAACATCCACAGACACCGTGTTTCGACGTTTCACGTCTCTTCAGTGTGGCTAGACACAACAACTACCTCTGACCTAGAGCGAAATCCGACTGACTTTTCATCAGCCCGATCCGTTAACTTCTCAGCAATTTGACAGCTGCCGTTTAAGGAGCGGTGTTTAAACTATTTAATACATACATATGTTAATATATTTTTACGATCACTAGAGAGATCCACTCTGTAAACAGACGATCATTGCTTTATGCTGACGGTGAGAGCTAATTTAAGTCGCCCCTAGAGAGCTCTACCAGATTTTGTGAGCATATATATATATATATATATATATATATATATATATATATATATATATATATATGCTACCCCAATTTTTTTTTTTTTTTTAGTTTCTGATTGAAATAAATTATAACGGGATGATGGTTTGTTAAGTTTTTCTTTCTTTGAGAGTTAAGTACTGCTCTGTATATAATCTAATTTATTGATTATTATACATTGAGCTCTCTTTAGGGATTCATAAAAATCCTTGTATGAATATATGTTTGCACCGACAAGAGCATACAGTATGGTTATACAGTGAGATTTTGAAGATCCCAAATAGAATCATCCCTTACAACCAGTCATTTGGATTACCTTACACACACACACACACTCATATATATATATATATATATATATATATATATATATATATATATATATATGCGGACTATGCTGATGATCTAGCACTACTGACAGATACACCTGCACAAGCCGAATCCTTGCTGCATAGCATAGAAATGGGTACGCCAGTGTAGGCCGGCCAGCAAAGACGTACATTAAACAGCTCTGTGCAGATATTGGATGCTGCGTAGAGGACCTCCCGAGAATGATGAGTGATAGGGACGGATGGAGAGAGATTGTCATGGATATCCGTGACCTTATGATA
>CM042147.1:78083097-78090597 GCA_023376005.1 Doryteuthis pealeii | reverse complement strand
ATGCATGTATATATATGTTATGTGTGTATATAAATTCGTATGTGTATATACATAGATATTGTAGATATACATATATGTATATATAAGTGTATGTGTATGTCTACATATGTAAGTATACACATATATATGTAAGTACACGTGTATACATATGTAAATGTATATACATGTATACAAATGAATGTTAGAATATATATGTG
Organism: Doryteuthis pealeii; assembly: GCA_023376005.1. NCBI lineage: Eukaryota > Metazoa > Mollusca > Cephalopoda > Myopsida > Loliginidae > Doryteuthis > Doryteuthis pealeii. The sequence goes on along the minus strand of CM042147.1, from coordinate 78,090,400 downwards.
TTTGTGTAAGTGTGTGCAAATACGTATGTATATAAAGTCATATATGTGTGTGTGTGTGCGTGCGTGTCTGTGTGTGTGTGTGTGTGTGTGTGTGTGTATTTATAGCGTTTTTTCTGTTGTTTAGTTTCTATTCAATCGTTTTTAAGATTACTGAGATAGCTCACAGTCAAAAAGTGGCATGACCATAAGAAAGAACTATGTTAACACATGGATCGGTGCGGTGTTGGTTAGGTGAGGTTCGGTAATTAGTGAAGCGAAATTCGTGCCTGAAATTTCTCAACGATTTTTCCAAGTTCCGGCATGATGGAATCTGACAGCTTCGATTCGATTCAAGAAAAAGATGATTCCAATCAAATGATTGTTTGTTTTTTTGTTTTTTGTTTTGTTTGTATGTTGTTTGTTTTTGTTTTTTTTTTTTGTTTTTTTATAGCTATAACCTTTAAGATCTCAGATTTTGAAAATGGATTAGAGTATTGCCGAAAGCGTTAGATCTTCAACAATTTATAGATACATTAAAATCTGACTTGCATTCTCGTGTAAAGAAAAAGGATAGTTAAGATAGAACTAAAACAAAACCTTCTTCCTTTGTGACCTTTTATATGTATGTATATATATATATATCTTATTATAATGGAGATTGTGTATTTTTCTGTCTGTAACCGAAACTATATCACTACTCAAGTCATAATTCCCTTAGTTATTGACATCACATTCTCAATGATTTTATTTTTATTTAAACCCCAATTATTAATAAAATCGCTTTACATTATTAATACTGTTAACCATATCAACATACTAACAACATGCAATTATATTTATATATACAACAAAATAGCGGTTTACAGTGTGAATGGGAAGGCTAATTTGCATATTGATAGTAAACATGTGATTTTAATAAATATGTGCTTAGTATTATTGATTTCTAATTGTTTGGTTTTATTTTAATGAATATAAGCAAAAATCTCTTCAATGAATCTTAAATGAAATCCATTAACAAGAAAAAATAACTGTCATTTTATTCTTTACTTCCTCTTTTAACTAAATACTTAAATTAGAAAAAATAACAATGAAAGACAAGAGTGGTTGAAGAGTAAGTTTCAGTTGTTCTAATTTTCGATTATACCCCCCTCTGTTTCAAATCTTTTTATCTGCATCCTTATTTAGTTTTATTAGCCTTTCTAATTTAATATAATATCTTATTACATTAAAACTTAAATACTTGCACCCGGAGGGTGCATATATTTGCTAGTATACATATATATATATATATATATATATATATATATATATATATATATTTATGGGTACTACTATGTGAACATAGCGTAAGTAGTTAATCCAATAGGGCTCAATATATTGTGAATATAGAGCATTAATAGTTGTAAAAGAAGTCGTTTACCGAAACCGCGGTCGGGAAACAACTTCTTTTACAAATATATATATATATATATATATATATATATATATATATATATATATATATATGAGAAGAAAATATTTTAAAAATATAACAAACACAGGATGTTATGATCAGGAAACAATTTATAGTGTCAATACTTAAGCATTTCGGTATATTGTACCATCATCAGGACACTGTTAAGTAATGTTTATGTGAGGGACAAAATGAAATATGTTAAGTGTATAGTGATTGTGTGAATATGATGCTATTAACCGTTATTTTTATATGCGCGTTTGTTTAGGAAAACCAATGACGTGATCAATACATGTGCAAAAATGGAAGGTGAAGATCATATAATGACGCATGCATTAACGTGAATAGGCGGAGAACGAAAAGTTAACAAAGATATGACGTATTTCATATGGAATATTAATGTTAGAAAAGTAAGAAGATTATGGTCGGATTAATTTCCTCACCGTATTTCCATATATATATATATATATATATATATATATATATATATATATATATATATATATATATATATTAGTAAAAATTAGCACAATTCAGGCGCAAGAATTCAATCCTTAATGTAATAAAATATTACTAGCAGAACCGGTGGATTACTAGCAGGACCTGTGGACCTGTGAATATACCACAGTATGATAAGGGTCGGGTTAGCTCAGTCGGTAGAGCGTTCGGCTAGAAACCATGAGGTTTCTAGTTCGATACCGGCCCTCGCCAAACCAGCGTATGAGTAGCACAGGGATTTGTGCGGTAAAGTAAGGAGCTGATGGTAGGTGTGGTGCCCCACCTCAGACGCCAAGAACAATCTCCTTGGTCTAGCGCTAGTGAAAAGAGGATAGACTCCCTCGCTGATTGGCTGATACTGACTTTAGGCCACCCTGACGACTTTATTCGTGTTTACTTTAATATGTAATATTTCAATGTGTAAAATGTATATTAATCTTTATTTAACTCTCTCTCTCTCTCTCTCTCTCTCTCTCTCTCTCTCTCTCTCTCTCTCTCTCTCTTTCCTTCTTTTGATATTTTCATTATGTTCAGTTGAAACAGATAAATGTTATTGCTTCCGAGCGCTCACCCCCTCTCTCTATGTTTCCCGTACACTTTCTTTCTTTCTTTCTTTCTTTCTTATCATATTTTTTCTGTGCAGTGTGCCCGTTTTTCCCTTTCTTTCTTTATAATAAAAACGGAATAGCTGAGGTGACAACAGTTCTAAGAAATAAGAATTTGGCGGATAAGCAACACCAGATAATCAGGATTTATATTTTTGCATGTCATCTTGAATGGTTTGAACGGTCTCATTTCTAACCATAGGGTGTTGCGAGATGATAACTGTCCTACTTTTAAGGAACACGAGTATTACTATATAGATATCAAATTAAAAAGACTAATGAAACTAAATAAGAATGCATATAAAATATTACACTCATTTTAATTTTAATTTTAATTGATTTCTAAAAAAAATATTAACTATTGATTATTACGTCAAATTTACTTAGAACTCAGGTATAATCGAAGAATAGGACATCTTGGACCCTAACTTTTCCCATAACTCCAGCCTTTCATTGCTAAACATTTTAATTTACCTATTTACGTAAATTAGACAGTAAAGAATAAAATCACTATTAGTTCCTCTTTAGATTTATTGACAGGATTTTTCTCAATCACCTAAAAATGTTTAATCAATGAATGGATTGATCAACGAAAGACTCTCACAATCTCCTTATTATCTGTGATAAATTTATTTTCCTTAAAACAAAACCTCCGAAGAAGATCTACTAAACAGATTAAAACACTGCAGCGTTGACTGAATAAACATCACTCATTTTATGAACCTGTGTTTTTTTCATGTTTCACTATATTACATACTATCGGATTCACTTCCATTTTTCTCTTCACACACACACACACACACACACACACACATATATAGTCAGGGTTCGAATCACACACAAAGCGGTCTTCCTGTCTATAGCTCTGCTGATGAGGCCTAATAGGCCTAATATTCTCGATTTGTTTAGCCTTACATTTGAATAGGTATGCCCGCCTAATCCATTAATTTTTCATTAATTAATTTTCAAAATTAGGTGCGACTTCAATTAAGCACGTATTCTCCCAACATGTGTTGGCTAAATAAAAACCATATCAAAACACATTGTTTGTTTGTTTACTTCTCATATATATTATATATATATATATATATATATATATATATATATATATATAAAGTAAATGTGTTTTATGTAGATATGTGTGTGTATACATATAATATAGACATATGCCTGTGCATATATATAGTAAAAGTAAGTAAAGTCAACAGGGCGGCCTAAAGTCGGTATCAGCCAATCAGCGAGGGAGTCTATCCCCTTTTCAATAGTGCTAGACCAAGGAGATTTTTTCAGCATCTGAGGCGTAGCGCCACACCTACCATCAGCTCCTTACTTTACAGCAGAGATCCCCGTGCTACACATACGCTGAGTTGGCGAGGACCGGTATCGAACTAGGAACCTTGTGGTTTCTATCCGAACGCTCTACCGACTGAGCTAACAATATAAACATCCATATATACGTTCAAATTTATTTCATTTTAAATGAAAATTACCATCCGTTTAAAAACTAAAATCATTTACGTTTAAAAACTAAAATCATATTACAGAATATCATAAAGTCAATAATATTTTGGATATTGCTGATGACGAACGTCATTCACTAAATATAGTAAATATTGCCTAAGGATTTTATAATAGAAAGAACTGTTTACACTAGGGATACGTTGTCCCAGAGAACTGTCAGTATTACCTTCTTTACTCACTGCTAAACACGAATTTTTTTTATTTACCAGAGAGGAAAACACTGACTTCTATAATAAAACAAAATCAGCTACCCCCACTAGAATTAACAACCAGAATCCAGCAACACTACTGTCCTTACACAGTCTGAAGAAGGGAGCATAGAAATCCGGAAAATCTACTACTACTAAATAAACGAAACTCAAAAGCAACTGAGTTTCTGATATTTATTCCTTTAATGCTTCATACAAATACCCAAAACTGATATATGTACCTCCCACAAACGGATACATATACCAAAATAATCACAATATATATATATATATATATATATATATATATATTATATAATATGTGTGTGTGTGTGCGTGTGTGTGTGTGTGTGTGTGTGTGGATATATATATTATATATATATATATATATATATATGGAGAATATGTGGTTAATTGAAGTCATACCTAATTTTGAAAATTAATTAGTTAATAATTAATGAATTTAGGCAAGCATATATGTTCAAATGCAAGGCTAAACAAATCAAGAAAATAGTTCGAAATTAATTATTAACTAATTAATTTTCAAAATCAGGTATGACTTCAATTAAGCACATATCCTCCAAAAATTGTCGGCTTAAAGTCATATAAAAAAATAAACACATCTGTTTGTTTACTTAATCTCATATATATATATATATATATATATATATTATATATATATATATATATATGAATACAGTATGTGTTATTCCGATTCTTACTTGTTCTCATCTCTGCTATAAACTAAATCGTTTGTCGACAGTCAATCGACGGACTCCGTGACTTGGCACGGTGTGAATGTGAGTAAAGGCCGCGAAATATCTGGAAGCGTTCACCAATTCAATAAACACATTTTTCTCTCGTTATTGGCCTAACTATCTTAACGATAATGTTTACACCATCTGACACTTTTACGGTGTATCCCCGCGCGAGGGCGGACAACACGGTAAGCATGTACAGCGAGGCCGAGTAACGAAGGGTTACACGTTTAAGGGGTTCAGACCTCTCTATCGATGGCAAAAGCCCGAAGAACCAGAACACTTAGATCGGGGGGCATGGAAGATCGTGTCAAGATAGCTTCTTTCACGACCGGCTTGGCCATCAGTAAATGTAGTTAATTTCTGGTGAACACTCCAATAGCTATTTATCAATCGATGACAGTTTAGTATACTTCTATGTCATTTTATTTTTAGTGGCTTACAGCCTCTCCTTTTAAAACCCATTATTTCTTGTATAGTATTCTAAATTGCAAAATCTCTATGTAAAAAAATAGACCTTGCATTGATCCAGCTACTCTAAAAAGAAATGTTAATGTTTACTATCTAAAATATTAAATGAAAAAAAAAAATTCCATGCTGTTATCATTTAGATTTTATTTTTTAATTATCTTCATGAATATAAATCAAATCTCTATTATTTTTGCTCAAAAACCAAGTCTTGGTGATATCTAATGTGTATATATATTCACTTTGTCGTTAATTGTTTTATTTTCGAAGTTTCCTCCGGACATACACATATACACAACTACCCTTTATATATGTACTAGAAGTGGTTACCCAGCGTCACCTGGGTAGAGGGTTTTTTTTAAATACACAACAAGAATGTATAAAACAAAATGTGAAATCCAAAGATTTTTGGTCATATATATATATATATATATATATATATATATATATATATATATATATATAGCAACCCCTCCACACGAGCAGAATGTGACACAAGGTAAGCGGCGTTTAACAGGTTTGCATTCAGAGTTTTCCTTCTCCTAGACTGGTTACCTAGCAATGGTTAAAGAGCCCAGTCTGTCCTGCTAGCCAATCAATCTCTACAGCATTGAAACTCTGCAAACAAAAATATAGATATATCATCATTATCATCATCATCATCAAGTCGTTCTGGTGTTAGTGAAAAGGGGATAGACTCCCCCGCTGATTGGCTGATGCCGACTTTAAGACATCCCGACGACTTTACTTATGTTTACTTAATATGTAATATTTCAATGCGTAAAAATGTATATTAATCTTTATTTAACTCCTCTCTCTCTCTCTCTCTCTCTCTCTCTCTCTCTCTCTCTCTCTCTCTCTCTCTCTCTCTCTCTCTCTCTCTGTGTGTGTTTGTGTGAGGAGTCCCCGTGATGTAGTGGCAAACGTGCTGGACTGCTACAGCGTATGAAGTGAGTTCGCTTTCCAGTTGCGCTATTAAATCCACTTAAGGAAAGCAATGGGTTAAATAAATAGGTTAAACTACCATTCTTGTACAAGGATGCCTTAAATATTAAATAACTCACGAAATCGATTAATGGAACACTTCCCAGATATTTAAGTCTGTATAGAAAATTATTGTTTAGTAATTTAGTACTAATTGTAAAAAAAAGTTCTTAATTTTATGGAGAACTACGAAGAATCTCGAAAATAATTCATACCAAGCGGTACTTTTTTTAACAATGACATTATAAATGAAAACCTAAAAAGAAATTGTAATACGAAAACTTTTAAATCTTTAATTCTTAGCTTCGTTTTATTATTATATATTCTGTTATATCGTTGATGTGGTAAAAGATACACAGACAAATAGTGTGCTTGATATATATTTTATTCAGCACTTGTATTTGGTGCTAACAGATACTTATTACATAAAACCAAGAAGTAGAACAATTCACTAAGACAAACTTACAAGAATGAGGAGGGTCAAATGTGTGTAGTCAAAACGCAGTGATTTTGTCCGAATATAATTTTCCCTTTCCGCCAATCTGTTGTAACATTTAGGAGGTAAAAGATACATAGAGAAATAGTGTGCTTGATATATATTTTATTCAGCACTTCTATCTGGGGCTAACAGATACTTATTACATAAAACCAAGAAGTAGAACAATTCACAAAGACAAACTTACAGGAATGAGGAGGGTCAAATGTGTGTTGTCAAAACGCAGTGATTTTGTCCGAATATAATTTTCCCTTTCTATCACTGCGACGTCGACTATTATAAGGCTATAAGCCAGTCCATCCAGTAGGGGTGTTAACTACTCTACAATATTTTTATAGGTTGAAAATTTTTCT
>CM042147.1:78070597-78073097 GCA_023376005.1 Doryteuthis pealeii | reverse complement strand
ATCCCAGGTCCACACTGACACAGAATGGTAGTACCTGTTAGGGTTCTATATACAGGTTAAATAGATTTTGTTTAAATGAGTATTAAAAGTGTGCTTCAAAAAATGAGTTTAAAAAGAAAATTGACTACCCAACAAGAATGTATAAAACAAAATATAATCGGCATAAAATAACCCAACAAGGGTTTACATGCCGTAAAATCCAACCAATCAATCTCTACAGCATTGAAACTCTGCAAACAAAAATATAGATATGTCATCATCATCATCATCATCATCATCACCATTAAGTCGTTCTGATTCCTTTGACTCTCTCTCTCTCTCTCTCTCTCTCTCTCTCTCTCTCTCTCTCTCTCTCTCTCTCTCTCTCTCATACACCATCAATATATTTCAGTCATCGCTCTTGAGGGGTCTTCTAGATGCTATCCAGTGTTCGTACAAATCTGATGGGTGTAAGTTTTTGCTAGTTAGCTAATACTGGTGTGTCCATGTTTGGGAGTTCACAGGAGAACGTCGCTCATGAGTTCGTTCATGCTTCTCCAGTGGTGCCCAGCATGCCATGTTCATCTTATTTTATCTTACGATGGTAGGTGATTGCACAACTATTGGTTTGGAGGGTTCTGCTTCCAGAATTTGCTTAAAAACAGCACGCAGCATGCTTGTGTACTTTCTATATAGTTTTTTCACCGTTAAAATACTTGTGGTGCAGCAATAAAATACTAATGACACTGTTATAGCACAGTATAATAATATAATATATATATATATATATATATATATATACATTATATATATATATATATATATATAATATATATATATATATATATATATATATGTATGTTCTTGTGAACGTTGTTTGTTTGGTCTTTTGAAGCATTGGAAAAAAGAACAAAAACAAGAAAAATAGAACGAAAATCAGAATTGTTATATATTCAACCGTTGCTCTGTTCCTGGTTTAATCTATTCCGATATTTCGGGTGAACATTCACCCTTTTTCAAGGTATGTCAGACGGTCTGGAGAGAAAAAAAATGAAATGTTGTATATGAGGGCAAAAAAATAATTAAATGAAGTGAACGGATTTGGCGTTTTTTTAGCCGTTAATTTTCTTTCGAAATTGTGTGACGTAACTCATCCGAAATACGATCATGGCAATCGTTCGAAATGTTGCATGACTTTGATCGTAAAAGTCATGAAAGACTTTAAGAAAATTAAAGAATAAATAAATAATAAATAAATAAATAATGATATTACGTCACAACATTAGTCTTCGGCTCCTCGACGCGTTTTAGGCCGAAATATGTGTTTTCATGGAATTTCTGCATTTTATATATATATATATATATATATATATATATATATACCCGGGGGGATCGGATTAGGTAAATACCTATACTTAAGTGTCATACACTGGAGTTTTTCGTGGTGTATTGGTTTACTTTAGTTTCTTATGTTCAAAATTATGGCATATTAATCTTTGTGGGTTATTTAATGCCAATTCCATCATTGTAGAAGAACATAAATGGTACTATTCAACCCATAGCTGGGGTGAGTGTTTCATAGCTTTTCCAAGAGTATTAGTGCAAAAGTGAATAAAATAGATCGACTGGATTTCGAACTCGCTTTCTATACTGTTGCAGTCCAACATGTTAGCCACTACGTCGCGGGGACGCCACCGAATGAGATATGAAAACGTTATACCATATAACTGGGGGAGGGTTGTCGTTTTGATTAACGGCATATCAACCTCGGTGGGTCATCTAATGCCGGCAGAGTTTTGAAAGATTCGTAACGATATTTTGGAATAATTTTTTTAACTCATTTTTTTTTAAACAAATTTTCTATTTAACCCATAGATGGTACTCTAACTGGTACTACCACTCCGATTCATAGTGGACTAGGAAGCCATGGTGATGAAGGGGTGCTCAACATTTCCCAGACCCCGAGAACTGGAACTTCAGATAGTTTAACGTTATTCCAAAGACTCTCAACTACCACCTTCTAGCACCCATATGATAAAAAATGTTGAGACAATTATGTAGGTGCTAAGGCTTGACCTGACCAGCCGATTGATCGGAGGGGGCCTCTCTGCCCGTCCAGCCTAAGGAAGGACCAAAGTGGAGTGTTGCAGGTCATAGACTGCTCTGCCACAGGATTCCATCCTTAAGCATCACGGGTCGCCACCCACAACTAAAAGAAATTGGGGTCGGGTCTTACTCTTGCAGTCGGTTATTCTAAAGCCCCAGACGACAGGGCAACATATAACTGTGTGCAAATAAATTATCAGTATTATTAAATACTAGTACAAAAATAAAACACCCTCTGGGCGATGTAAAAATACATTTTTGAAACATATTGCATGAGGGGTGGGAGTAAAAAATTCAATGTCAGCGAGTTTGTACCCTAAATAAGTAAAATCATCAAATTCATTAAAGGATTAAAAAATAAAACAATTTGAAATGTAAACTTTAAATATGTATTAAAATAAAACAAACTATATAT
>CM042147.1:78063097-78065597 GCA_023376005.1 Doryteuthis pealeii | reverse complement strand
TTCCATAAAGGTATTTAGATAGTTAACCAGCCACGTATTCGGGCATGTTGATTAGCCGATTGTATCCATGCAACCACAAAGAGTCTATAAATTTAAGTTGTGATCTCAAGCACACCTTATAAAACCAAAATATTCCGACATTTTGTTTTATTCATTCTTGATGAGTATTCCTTTTTTTTCTTTTTTCAAACTCAGTTTCGACCATAGGCACCCCTTTTGCGATTTCGATTCGTGGGGACACTTTTCCCATTTACACCGTAAAAGTCCGGTTGTTTGTTATGGGTTAGGGTTAGGGGTTAGGGTTAGGGTTAGTTTTTTTTTTAAATCTAAAAATCGGCTGTTAACAATTAACCGGATTTTGTAAATGGAAAAAATATCCCCACGAATCGAAATCGCAAAAGGGTCATATGGTCCCTCAATTTTTTAAGAACATTTTTTAAAACTCATTTTTATATTTAACCCATAGATGGGACCCTAACAGGTATTATCACACCAGGTCAGAGTGGCTCAGGGAATAATGGCAATGAAGGGGTACTCCACACTCCACAGAGCTACAAAATTGGAACTTCACTATTAGATGTAGTTCAACGTCAGACCCAGGACAAGTAGGAAGTAAGGCGGTGCCCGTGGTGTAAATGGACATGGTGAGACGAGTTCAAATCCAGAACGAGGTTGTTTTGCATTTTCACATAGCGCTAATACCATTGGGAAAGGTACGAATTCAACTCTTCCCCCTCCAACTACTGGTAAATAATAGGGCAAACTGAGCTTTTTTACTTTGGTATGGTGACTGGTTTAGGAGAAGGGAAATTCTAAATTCAAACCTGTTAAACTCGCATATAAATAAGTATATTTATGTGTGTGTGTTTGCGTCTGAGTGTCTGTGTGTCTGCGTATGTATGGCTGGCTGTGTAAAAGAAACAGATCGAAACAAACACACACAGCACACACACACACACATGTATATATATATATATATATATATATATATATATATATGTATTTGTATATATATATATATATATCTTTTTTATACTTATATATATATGTGTGTTTGTGTGTGTATGAGAGCATGTGTTAAAAAGAGGCATTTAAAAACACACATACACACACACCTAAAAGATTTATATATATATATATATATATATATATATATATATATTATATATTTACTTGCGTGTGTGTGTGTGTGTGTGTGTGTCAGTCTATGTCTTTCTGTGCGTAAAATATACACCATATAGCTCTATGCGTATACCCACACACTTACACATACACATATATATCTCGACAGATGATTATATATATATAAATTCAAATACACATATTCACTCATAATCACACACGTATATATATATGTGTGTGTGTGTGTGTATGTGTGTGTGTTCCATTTTCAACTTGCATATATATATATATATATATATATATATATATATATATATACATTCACTTGTGTGTGTCTATGTGTTTCAGTGCATAAAATATACTCCATATGGCTCTATGTGTATACTCCCACACACGCACATACACACATATATCTGCACACACACACACACACACACACACATATATATATATATATATATATATATATATATATATATATATATATATATATATTCAAACACACGCATTCACACATTATCATCCACGTAATATATATATATATATATATATATATATATATACCTTAATAATAATGAAGGCTTTTTATTCCAACCTCAGTGTGTGCGGTGGAATGGTGTTTGGGTGTGAGATGTTGTTTATCGGGTGCTACCTGCATTTAGTTACATGAACGATCACTTGTCAGCCATTTTTTCCTATCACTCGTCTTTTTGCCTTTTTCCGTAATTCTCAAATCTTTTTTTCTTTTTTTTTTTTTTTTTCACTGTAAATCATTTTCCTGATGTTTGACATCAGCTGGGATTCAATTTTTTCCCAGGTTTTCTTTTAATGAGTAAAATGAGTAAGTCTTCTTTTTTTTCTTTTTTCTTTTTTTTTTTTTTAGTTTGTTCCTTACAACCTAAATGGATTGCCCAAGTCAATGTCGTTTCCGCACCACTCCGGCCGCCCTCCACCTTCTCTACACCCTGCTATGACCCTACCGTGAAACGTCAAGAAACGTAAGTGGCAAACGAAGGAAAAATTATCGAGGTTTGTTACAGCAAACATTGTAACTATATTTAAATTCTAGGTTTCAAATCAAAATAAATGAACAAAAGGATCCTTAAAATCGTTCATGAAATATGTTTTGAAAGTCGAAACTAATGTTATTTCTAAACGTTGCCAAAACTAGGCAAGAAATATAATTTAACATTGTTAACTACAATAACAAGAATAGTAAACTTACGCCTTTGTTTAAGACTCTGAAAGATGAGATGATTACTGCCATTCAGACTAAATTGTATCTGTATTAAAACTTTCTTTCTCAGACTTGAGGACAAATCGGGATTTTGGATAAAGCAAAATAGATGGTGGTGGGGTGTTTTACTGTTTTTTGAAA
>CM042147.1:78048097-78058097 GCA_023376005.1 Doryteuthis pealeii | reverse complement strand
AGTTCGATCATACTTGCGATCTTGTTGCGAGGGTGTTGGAGGTAAATAAATACGGTAAAAGTAATGATCCGAAACAAATATATAAATAAATTGGACCATATGACATTTAGGCACCCCTTTTGCTTTGCTGATTCATAAGTACACGGTTGTTTGTTAGAGGTTAGGGTTAGGGTTAGGGGTTAGGGTTAGGGGTTAATTTTATAATTAAAAAAAAACTCTAAAAATCGTCTGTTAACAAACAACCGGGTGTTGACGGTGTAAATGAAAAAATGTACTTATGAATTAGCAAAGCAAAAGGGGTGCCTAAAGGTCATATAGTCCAATAAATGAATAAATAAATGAGTGTTTGTCCAAGGGCAATATCATGCTTTGTTCACATTGGAAATACTCTGACCCTAAAAAAAAGATGTGTGAACAAATTAAAATCTTAAATTAGGACCTAATCATATCAACCTGCGAGCCAGGTATTATTTCCAAAGATTAAACATTTTGCGAAATAGGTGTTTTTCGTAATTACTTTTTTTTTTACATCTTGTTCTTGTTTTGTTTTTTTTGTTTTTTTTTTGTAATTGATTTTTGTATTTTGTTAACTTTTTTTTCTTTTTCTAATAAATCGGAAATCAGAGAAAACATCTAAGAAATTTTAAATGAGGCTCATTTGTAATTCAAGTTAAGATACCAAACAAAATGTTCTAATTAGTTTTAGTCGGTCTTTTTTTATTTCTTTTTAATTTTATTCGCTCGTATTTCTTAATTCATAAAAAAGATTAAAATGTAGAAGAGATTTAATCGAAATTCGCATTAATATTCATCGTCGTGAACTTTAAGTAACTGACGGTAACAAGGTTAGTGCGATGTTTGGTTCAGGTGGATTTCAGTTGAAAATTCAAAATGGTGATTTCTATTCGGGATTACCAATGAAAATGATGATTATAATTTCTACTAAAATTACCTCCTAAAATTTATGCTCACCAAAATTTTATATATATATATATATATATATATATATATATATATATATATATATATATAAAAAATAAATATATAAAGGTATTACATATCTATTTATTTGATGGCAATAGTGACTGTTCTATTGCCATCAAATAGATAGATATGTAATACCTTTATATATCTATTTTATTATATTATATAATAGCTCTATTCTTCATATCGAGCACTCTCCTAATAATACTGCAATTTGGCGCACCATTCCAGTGAAAGCTGAAGCGGTGATTATCCAAGACTATAGTATATATATATATATATATATATATATATATATATATATATATATATATATATATATATATATTTGTTGTGGTACAAAGTTTCTTGGTACAAGATGATTATAGGCTGGTCCTATTCTCTACCAGTAGTTTGTTGTAGAGTTCAGGTTCCGTATGAGTGCTCAATGCTTAATTATTATTAACAGAGCAAATTTATTTGTGAATAAAAGGCCTTAAATACCATGGGTATCGTGATTATGGACTATTTCTACTCGTGGGTAGCTGGGGCCCATCGAGCTTCGTCAAAATAATATACATAAACGTGGTCTGACGAAGCTCGGTGGGCCCCAGATACCCACGAGTAGAAATGGTCCATAATCACTATACCCTTGGTATTTAAGGCCTTTTTATTCACAAATATATATATATATATACCAACTCCTCCGCACAAGTAGGATGGAATTCTTTCCTTTCAGCTCCTCCTCCTACTACTACTATTCTTCCTCTTTCTACTACTTCTCTCTCTCTCTCTCTCTATCTATCTATCTATCTATATTTTTCTCTTGCTCTCTCTCTCTTTTCTCTCTCTCTCTCTCTCTCTCTCTTATATATATATCATTTTCCTTCCCCTCTCTCTCTCTCTCTCTCTCTCTCTCTCTCTCTCTCTCTCTCTCTTGTTCTCTAGTTTTTGCTCTCTCTCTCTCTCTCTCTCTCTCTCTCTCTCTCTGCTTTTGACTTTTTTCTCCCCTCTCTCTTTCTCTCTCCACTCTGCCTCTTTTTCCCTCCTTTCTTTTCTCCCTTTCGCTTCTCTTCCCATCTTTTTCCCCTTTCTTTTTTTTTCTCTCTCTTTTGTGCAAAAATTTAAAGTTTAAATATCGTCGAATTTAATGTTCATCCAAAAACGGAATCACCTCTAACCAAATTACCGTTCATCTTAAAGTTCAACACATTTTGCGCATCGTTTCTCAAATCCATTTATTCCAAATCAAGCAGAGTTTAACGGGTTTGAATTCTGAGTTTTCTGTCTCTTAGATTGGTTGCATAACCAAGGTTAAACAGACCTGTCCACTCTGATATTTATCAATAGCTCGAGTGAAAATAATTTGATTCATACCTTTCCCAAGAGTACTAGCGCTACGTGAAATGCAAAGAACTTCGTCTAGGATTCTAACTCGTCCCTCTGTGTGCATTTCCTACGACAGTGACCATTACACGATGCGCTTCCAAAATTTATATCTATACAGATGCCGGTTTGGCTCAGGCATTAGAGCATCCTCCTTGGTAACCCAAGATTCTAATTTCAATACTGCCCTTTGCCAACTCAGTTTATGTGTAGTACAGTTTGGATATGTGCGATAAAGTGGGGAGCTGATGGCAGGTATGGCACTCTACCTCAGATGCAAAACAATATCCCTGGTTTAGCGCTAGTGAAAAGAGGATAGACTCCATTGGTGTCTGGCTCATACTAACAATAGACCACTCCGCTTACTATACTTTTTATCTACTTTAAAAGCCACTTCATCTAGTGACTATTAAACTTGATTGAGTTTTCGAGCCAACAATAACACTTCACACACTGAGTACATATTAAACTTTATTAAGCATGAACAATATTTTTCAAAAAATGTTTAGTTTTCATCAAAACAATGATATAATGTGTCCATTTGGAACTTAGTTACAATGCTGCATGAATAATTAGGTCTATTCAGCAAGAATTAGGTCTCATCAGCAAGAGTCTCCCATGTCTATAACCTTGCTGATGAGACATAATTGGTCGAAATGTACATTCAGGGATTGATATTTTCTCGATTTGTTTAGCCTTACATTTGAACATATATGCCCGCCTAAATTCATTAATTATTAACTAATTAATTTTCAAAATTAGGTATGACTTCAATTAAGCACATATCCTCCCCCCAAAAAAAAAATAATATATATAAGTAAAAAAGTAAAGTCGTCGGGGTGGCCTAAAATCAGTATCAGCCATACAGCGAGGGGTTCTATCCTTTTCACTAGCGCTAGACCAAGGAGATCGTTTCTAAGCGTCTGGGTCGGGGCGCCACACCTACCACCAGCTCCTCACTTTACCGTGCAGATCCCTGTGATACTCATAAACAGAGTTGCCGAGGGTCGGTATCAAACCAAGAACATTGACGTTCCCAGCTGAACACTCTACCCACCGAGTTAAACCGGCTCTGTGTGTATTTACCCAACACCTCCACCACGGGTAGGTTGTGAAACTAGCTAAAATAATTTAAGCGGTTTGAATTCAGTTTTTCTTCTCCTAGGCTGGCTATTTAACCACGACTAAAGAACCCATTTTTTTCCTTTTATTTGGAGAGAGAACAAATGTGCCCATTTTATTTGCACCTAGAACAAATTCTTCTCTGAAGCATGTACTGCCTTTGGCCTCACCATTAGCTTGGACCGCCCTGTCAGCTGGGGCGTTAGAATGCACCGACTGCACCTCTGCAGAGGGGTAAGACACCTCCAATGGGGCCGCCTGTTTGCCGTGGGTGGCGACCCGTGATGCTTAAGGATAGAGCCCAGGTGGATGAGCAGTTCATGACATGCAATACTCCACTTTGGCCCTAGCTTGGGCTAGACGGGCGGTCGGAGAGGCCCCCTCCGATCAATCGGCTGGTCACGTCAAGCCCTAGCACCTATATGATTTTCCCAACCCTATTGCCCTTATGGCAAGCCCAACCCCTTTTTATCATATGGGTGCTAGAAGGCGGTGGCTGCGGGTCTACATGTCCTGGGAATGACGTTAAACTCTATCTGATGGTGAGGTTCCAGTTTTGGAGGTTTGGGAATGTGGAGCACCCCTTGATCACCATTGCTCCCTGGTCCACTCTGACCCGGAGTGGTAGTACCTGTTAGGGTCCCATCTATGGGTTAAATAGAAAAATGTATTTATAAAAAAATTGTATTATCCATTAAGAATTGATTTATTTCAAAACTTTATCGGCATTAAATGACCCACTGAGGTTGATATGCCGTAAAACAAAACAAACCAAACCAAACCAAAAATTAGCTTGGAGAAAACTAAAGTGATGCTCAGTCCACCACCTGGACAACGGTATGTGTAACCCAACATCTACGTCAAGGGGACGAGATTGAAGGTGGTTGCCTCATTTGTCTATCTCGGCAGCGCAATCTCCAGGTGTGGATCGCTTGACTCCGAAATTACCCTAAGGATCGAAAGGGCAAGCAGGGCCTTCGGTGGACTCGAGAAACGTGTATGGTCGGACAGAGGTATCACCATCAGGATGAAGCCCAGTGTGTATGAATCATGTGCCTTGTATATACTCCTGTATTCTTCGGAAACTTGGACTATGTATCGTCGACACGTCGAAGCCTTAGAGTGATTTCATCAGACATGTTTCAGAAAGATTTTAAACATTGAGTGACAATCCCTCGCATCAGACGCCGATGTCCTGCACAGAAATACGCATTATACGAAACCAGATGCGCTGGGCTGGATATCTTGTTATAATGGGAGACGGTAGATAAAATAAATGTGTCCATGTCTTTCCTAATGGCATGAAGTGAAATACAAACAGCAAACGCCTAGAATTTGAACTCGGGTCACCGATTCAATTCCCTCCGACGATAACGGGTACATAGGTGTGGCACATTCATATACATGTGGATCGCTTCTTGTGTTCTTTCTGATATTTAAAGCCAGTTGGAGTCAATTATCAGTTCTTTGTTCTGGTTCCTCTTGAAAGCAAATCGTACGGGCTAAAAATTATCCGCACTTTTACCATCATCATCGTTATGATACGCCGGCAGCACGGATATCCATGACAATCTCTCACCATCCATCCCTATCATTCATTGCTCCTTGGAGGTCCTCTGCGCGGCATCCAGTATCTGTGCAGAGCTGGTCAATGTATGTATTTGCCGGTCGGCCCACGCTTGCGTGATTGGCTTCCACAGAAGAACGTCACTTATGAGTTCGTCCTTGCTTCTCCAGCAGTGTCCGGCGTGTCTCGTTCATCTTACACGGATGGTTTGTGCGATATGAGGCAGGTGGCCGTACAGCTGTTTTCTCGTGAGCTGTTGTTTCCACGTCTAGTTTAAGACTGCATGCAGCATTATGGTGCAGCTACTGTCTAATTTATTCTCCAGTCTCTTCGTTAGGGTCCAGGTGGTGCGGCCGTACAGTAGCACGGACTGGAGGAATTGAGAATGTCTTAATTATTGTCACATTGCGTTCTGCGCATGCGCGCTTATATTTGGCACAGCTGTGGTCACGTGTTCAAATTTTAAGCTGGATCGCGCCATTGTGCTAGCTGTCTTTACAGTGTAAACATGGCCGCTCCCCTAGCAGTACGCTCCCAGAAAGTGACCCGATTTTTGAGGTCGGAAGGATTGTTAGGAAACTGAAATTAATCGGAGGTTTTTAGCTCAAAACGGGGGCTGTGCACTGCCGCGTAAAAGTGTGTATGAATGGATAGAAAAGTTTAAAGGTGGCTAAACAAGTCTGACCGACGAAGAGGAAGCTGGACACCGTTCAACTTCCACCACTGATGAGAAGATTCAGGAAGCTCAAGAGATTGTCATGGTGAAACGGTGAGTTCGATGAAATAGCTTGTTCTCTGTAGATTAGCCATGATTCTGCCAAGCAAATCATACACGATGATTTCGGCTTCCATAAAACAAGAGTGCTGATAATCTTTTAATCTCCCTTATATATATGTGTGTGTATGTATATATATATATATATATATATATTATATATATATATATATATATATAGTCGTCTTGCAAGTATTGGAGAATTGAAAATAAAGTTATCGAATTAGGGTGTAAGAGCTGTATATATTTGTTATAGAGTATAACACATTTCAGGTGTAATTGTTACCATTGGTTTCAAAGCAGCGTGTTCGCCACTTATCGTCAAGACAATGATAAGTGGCGAACACGCTGCTTAGAAACCAATGGTAACAATCGCACCTTAAATGTAGTGTGGTCTTTAACAAATATATATATATATATATATATATATATATATATATAAATTTCACTGCCAACTTAAAGCAATGATCGTCTGTTGTTTACAAACTGTATCTCTCTGGTGATCGTAAAATATATAAACAAATGTATCTAATAGTTTATAACACCGCCCCTTAACAGCATCTTTTTAATGGCCGAGAGGTTAACGAATCGGACTTTAGCTCCTGGTCAGAGGTAGTTGTTGTGTCTAGCCACACTGAATAGACGTGAAACGTCGAAACACGGTGTTTGCGGATGACTTATATATATTTAAAAAAATATCATACTTTATTTATTAGCAAATTTGAATAGTAAAAAGAAAAGGGAGCGAAAAAAAGGGGGAGAAACTTAAGGGCCCTTTCGACCGGTGCTTTTTCAAAAGTAACGACCGGTAGATCGTTTAAAAGTCATACTGTATATGAATTGCGTAACAGAGGGAGATTAAACCATACAATGTATATATATTATATATATATATATATATATATATACTATAGTGTGGGATTGTCACTGTTTCAGCTTTTACTGGAACGGTGCGTCAAAATGCAGTATTATAGGAAGAGTGCTCAATATAAAAATAGAGCTGTTATATAATATAATGAAATAAATATATAAAGGTTTTACATATCTATTTGTTTGATGACAAAGGAACAGTCACAACCGTTCGGTTTCATGCATGCGTAAGTGCAAACAATCTTCAGGTGACGTTGTTTCAAATAAATTTCATTATATTATATATACTAGCAAATATATGCACCCTCCGGGTGCAAGTATTTAAGTTTAAATGTAATAAAATATTGTATTAAATTAGAAAGGCTAATGAAACTAAATAAGAATACAGATAAAAAAGATTTGAAACAGAGGGAGTATAATAAAAGATTTGAAACAGAGGGAGTATAATAAAAAATGGAACAACTGAAACTTACCCATCCATCACTCTCGTCTTTCATTGTTATTTTTTCTAATTTAAGTATTTAGTTAAAAGAGGAAGTAAAGAATAAAATGACAATTATTTTATCTTGTTAATGGATTTCATTTAAGATTCATTGAAGAGATTTTTGCTTATATTCATTAAAATAAAACCAAACAGTTAGAAATCAATAATACTAAGCACATATTTATTAAATTCGATTTTTTAATATCAATGTGCAAATTAGCCTTCCCGTTCACATTGTAAACCGCTATTTTGTTGTATATATAAATATAATTGCATGTTGTCAGTATGTAGACATAGTTAACAGTATTAATAATGTAAGACAATTTTATTAATAATTGAGGTTTAGATAAAAAATAAAATCATGGAGAATGTGATGTCAATAACTAAGAGAATTGAGACTTGAGTAGGAATATAGTTTCGGTTACAGACAGAAAAACACACAATCTCCATTATAATAAGATATATATGTGAGAGAGAGAGAGTGTGTGTGTGTGTGCATCATTGCTCGAATAACCCGATAAAACCTGGCAAACGCTAAAACCATCATCTCCAATCTTAGGCCAGACTCTTACTTTTGACTTAGTACACTTGAAGTTGTCTTCGTTTTGTTTTTGTGCTATTGTTGTTGTTTTTGTTTTTAATTTACGAAACTTGATGTTGTTGATGACAGATTAACAACATAAGAATCCCCTCCAGTTGGAGAGAAAAGATCGCCTCGTTTTCTTGGATTTTTTTTATCTCCGACATTTACCTCCTCCATCGCAAAAGAGTGGCATTGTCAGTCTAAAGTGAATATTTATAACCCGAACGCTTATCTCCCTCTACAACACGCGAGTATTCAATGTACTTAGCGAAGCAGCCATTTTGAGTGAGCTCAAACAATGTATATATTTTTAGATACGATACTCACTCCAAGCATACATGCAAGCACAATACAACACACACACACACACACACACACACACACACACATATATATATATATATATATATATATATATATATATATATATATATGCAGGGTGTATTTTTGTGTGTGTACGATATAGACATGTATTCACGTACGTATACAAGAACACATATATATCAACTTATATATATATATATATGTATATATATATATATATATATATATATATATATATATATATAGGGGCATACATATATATGTAGTATACATATATATATAGTTTACATATATATATATATATATATATATATATATACATACATATATATATATATGCGTAGGAACGTATTTTGAATATAGATATATACGTATATACATGTGCAGATGTAAATATATATATATACATATATAGGTAAATATATTTATGTATATATATAATATGCATATATATATACACATATGCACACGCATATATAGTATACATACATATACACACACATATATATCATACATATAAACATATACGCATACACTTACATATATATATGTAAACATTCATATATACATATATATATATATGGATAAATATATATAGTATGCATATATATACATCAAAGCACATGTACACACCTATATAATATATATATAATATATATATATATATATATATATATAGTAAAACAATTTTTTCTTGATCATTTTTTGCTAAAGAACTATTTTTTGTTTTGTTTTTTGGGTTTATATTTGTTATCACGTCATTTCGTTAATTCTTGATTTTAATTCAATTCAGTATTGAAAACAAAATGACCGCAATCTTCCTGGGGTCTTTCCATCATCGTAAATCATTCTCAAGGAATAATAAAGAAAACATATTCAAATTATCACTTAAAATGTACAACCCTTTACTTCCTGAATAGAAGCATATGTATCATTATGGACAATGGGAATCAACCTCGTTCACTCCTTGTCAGTTTTAACAGACACACACATATATATATATATATGTTAAAACTGATGAAGAGTGAACAAGGTTTGTTTCAATCGTCCATAATTATACAGATGCTTCTATTTAAGAAGTAAAGTGTTGTACATTTTGAGTGATCATTTGATATATATATATATATATATATATATATATATATATATATATATATATATATATATAAGCAATTCTTACGCAGAAGTTTCCCTCTCCAATCCAATAAGCTTGGTGTTATATCATATACTGCTAGCGGAACATTGAGTAGTGGTGATGATGTTAAGGCCCCGAAACCACGTTCACTCCCATAGTCATCACTGTTCTATTGGAACGAATCCTTCATAAAACACACCTTATAACATACATTAACTCTATCTATCTAAAATGTTCATGTAAATACAATTTACCTGTCACCCATTTCCCCACACACACCCAAAAAAAACAATACCTATCCCCGCTCAATACCCTACATACAAAAAATCAAAAATTCAACCTACGACTCGCCATAATTTAAGAATTATCCAATTTACTGTTAGTTAGAATATCAGTAATCCTACTTAGTAAATAATTTTCTTATAAAAAGTTGATGTACAAAGGCCATATAAAGAAGCGCTAATTTAATGATGTAAGACTTACATCAATTGACGAGTTGACAACGTAAAAACACTCAACGTGGAATTGGACGCGAATTTCCCGTGAAAAGTTAATGTACAAAATTCCGATAATGAAGCATCCATTCAAGTATGTAAGATTTGAATTAACTGACGAGAAGACAACGCCAAGACACTGAACGTGGAATTGTACCCGAAATTCCCAGACAATGTTAGTGTACAAGAGCAAAATATTGAAACTTTCATTCAGTGATGTAAGATTCAAATTAACAGGCGAGAAGTCAAATTCAACTGGAAAGTCGAGAATACCTTGTACATACTTTAAGTTCAAAA
>CM042147.1:78020597-78045597 GCA_023376005.1 Doryteuthis pealeii | reverse complement strand
AAGAAATAAAATGACAGGTTAACAAAAAACATCATAGTTACCTTCTTTTTTCTTTACACTCGCATTGTGACAGCCTTCAAAACCAACAAACAAACCAATATATATATATATATATATATATATATATATATATATATATATATATATATAGTGTTTTTGTGTGTGCAAAAATCTTTGGTTTTTTTGTAAAATAGAAACTGAATATACAATTGAAAACTAGCTTTCGTTAAAAATCTATGAATGACCGAATTGCTCATATGGGATACAAGCCCATGAGATAAAAATATATAAATAAATAAATATATATAGATGGAGGGATATGGGGGGTGACAGAAGGGGTATTTACCCAACCCGTCCGCAACGAGCATCCAGCGAATAGACATGAATCTGAGATACTAGCTTGCCAACTATTACACCACAATGGGATACCCACGAAAAAGATAGTATGTGTGTGTTCGCTTCGTTTCCTTTGTTTAATGGCATATCCACATTCCTGGGTTATTTAATACCAAATCGATCCTTGTGTAGTATTTAACCCATAGCTGGAGGATGAGCGGTTCATACCTTTCTTAGGGGTATTAGTCTGAAAGTGAAAGAGATACTGCGACTGGAATTCGAACTCGCTTACTAAGATGTTGCAGTTTAACCTGTTAGCCTCTACGCCTCGGGTGATTCCTCCTAATCATATTGGATTCTATGTGTAAGTATATCTGGAGTTGGAGGTGCGTGGTCGTAGGAAATAGAGTCGTTGACCCGAGTTCAAATCCTGGACGAGGCTGTTTGCATTCCATATATCGCTAATACACTTGGGAAAGATATGCATCCAACTACTCTCCCTTCAACTATGGATAAATAGTAGTGCAGCCTGGACTCTTTAACCTGGGTTAGGTAATCAGTCTTAGAAGGAAAACACTGATTTCGCTTAAGAAATTGACCTCACATCCTGCTGGTGCGGATTGTTAGGTAGATATATATATGTAAGTATATTATCGTACAGTAACCAGTAATAACTTAAAATAACTTTTTACCTTAAAAAGAAAGAAATCAAATTTTCCATTTGCCTTCCGGAAGATTACCATAAAAAAGTAAAGTCGTCGGTGTGGCCTAAAGTCGGCATCAGCCAATCAGCTAGGGAGTCTATCCCCTTTCCACTAGGGCTAGACCAAGGAGATTGTTTTTTGTGTCTAATGTGGAGCGCCACACATACCATCAGCTCCTTATTTTACCGCACAGATCCCTGTGCTACTCATACGCTGAGTTGGCGAGGGACGGTATCGAACAAGGAACCTTGATGGTTCCTAGCCGAACGCTCTACAGTGAGCTAACCTGGCCCTTTTAAAATTACCATATCTATGTGTAATCAAAGGAATATCGAATAAACCCAGAGTTACGAAACAATCAGTCATGTTATCAACTAAAAAAAAAGGATTTTCAAACATTATTATGTGTCCTTAGTATAACGTTAAACAGCATCTAATTGTGAGCTTTGGGGAGTGACGAGCACCACTTCATCGCCATTACTCCCAGATCCACTCTGATTCGGTTTGGGAGTACCTACTAGAGTTCCATCTATGGGTTAAATAGAAATGAGCGTTTTTTCAAATGTGTTTAAAAACATTGAGGTTTTATTTAATTGAATACCCATTAAGAATGAACAAAACCAAATATATTGGGCATACAATAACCCAATAACAGTTGACATGCCGTAAAATCCAACCAACCAAACATTATTATTGTTTTTCTTTCATAGACTAGTAATCCTCGTGTTGGAGCTTTTTGGTATATAAAGTGTGCTAAAATACACTACTTAAATTTATAGACTAAGCAGGGTCACGTGGTTTAAGCTTCAGCCAATCAACAGCTCGACTGCGTGGCTGGTTGGCTACTTAATCACTGATACTGAGAGACGTCCATTTGCAAGGACTGACGAAGGACTTCAAATACTGAGGAGCACCAAGGAATAACCAAAGATTCATTACCAAGGATTTCCGCTGGACAAGAGCTCTTGCTTGAAGCCTAAAGGATGGCCCATAAAATCGTAACGCCTCGTCTTAGCGGCACAGCAATCAAAATACAGCTTTAGTTCTCTCTTTAGTAGATATATTGGTAGGAGATATATAAGATACTTGCAGCAGCTACCCGGCGTCGCCTGAGTAGGAGGGATTTTTAAAAGTTAGTCCCGCGGATCTATTATTACTGAAGCGTGAGTTGAATCCTCGTGGAATGCCCCATTCAAATCCCTATGTAAAAAATAGACCTTGCATTGATCCAGCTACTCTGAAAATAAATGTTAATGTCTACTATCTAAAATATTAAATGAAAAAATCCATGCTGTTATCATTTAAATTTTATGTTTTAATTACCTTTATGAATATAAATCAAATCTCTATTATTTCTCCTCAAAAACCAAGCCTTGGTGATATTTAATGTGTATATATATTTTCTTTGACGTTAATTGTTTTATTTTTCAAAGTTTCCTCCGGACATACATATACACACAACTGCCCTTTATATAAGTACTAGAAGCGGTTACCCAGCATCACCTGGGTAGTGGGGGGGGGTCTTCTTTTTTAATTTAGTCTCATAGATCCATTATTACTGAATCGGGAGTTGGTTTCCCACAGGATGTCCCATTAAAATCCCCACGTATTAAAAAGACCTTGTGCTGATCCAGCCACCCTGAAAAGAAAAATTAATGTCTACTATTTACAACATTAAATACAAAGAAATTCCATGCTGTTATTATTTGAATTTTATTTTTTATTAACTTCATGAATATAAATCAAATCTTCATTATTTTTGCTCAAAAACCAAGATATGATGATAGTGAATGTTTATATATACTTTGTTGTTAATTGTTTTATTTTCATAGTTTCCTCCGGACATACATACATACGAACTGCCCTTTATATATAGATAGATGGTACAAGAGATTGAAAGTTTCTTCAGTTTAACAAAGAACTCATTTTGGGTGATTTTGAGTTATTATTCATTCAATTAAGTAATGAACAGAATAGTCGATATGTAAATTCATTAAGTTATCCTCGTTATTATATCATACAAATGTGCAGAATACACTCCATCCGCATTTCAGACTGCACCCTGATCACGGCTGACGTCTCCACCTACATCAGTGGGTGTGGCTTATCGAGGTGCGTCTGCAAACCAAATTTCAAATTTGCAGCTGCTCAGCTGATAAAGTTATTATTTTTCAGACTGTTTGGTTTGGTTTGTTTTGTTTTACGGCATATCAACATCAGTGGGTCATTTAATGCCGATAAAGTTTTGAAATAAATCAATTCTTAATGGATAATACAATTTTTTTATGAATACATTTTTCTATTTAACCCATAGATGGGACCCTAACAGGTACTACCACTCCGGGTCAGAGTGGACCAGGGAGCAATGGTGATCAAGGGGTGCTCCACATTCCCCAAACCTCCAAAACTGGAACCTCACCATCAGATAGAGTTTAACGTCATTCCCAGGACATGTAGGCCCTCGGTCACCGCCTTCTAGCACCCATATGATAAAAAGGGGTTGGGGCTTGCCATAAGGGCAATAGGGTTTCAGACTGTTGTCCTCATCTTTACTGTTATATACACAACATTTCAGCCAATATGCCCTCCAGCCCTTTTCTTGTCAAACTCGAAAACCTTCACAGAACTTTCAAACCGTATCCTTTATTCAATCTACCAGAGTAGACTGTTCTTATTCCACTAACCATGACCGGGAATAAGTGTAAAATTCTGTTGCTGATCAGGTCAGAAAATTATTTCCATCATGCTGACACTTAATCCTAACTCTAAATTCCTGAAGACGTCACATCGGCCAAAATGGTGTGTATATCTTCTTATTATTATTAATAATGGAGATTGTCTGTATTTCTGTCTGTAACAAAAACTATGTCATAGCTCTATGTCACAGCTTACGTCACAATATTCTTATGCTATATACACCCAAAATTTGAGTAAGCAATTTTAAAAATTGTTTTTTACTCTCGTTCTTTTTTTCTTTTCTTTTTTTACAGTAACAAGTAGTTAACTAAAAAGTTTACAAATAAATAAATACCTACGATTTTGTGTAAAATTGATGTGGAAAATATTCAAAATAATTGTTTGGTTATTACATGCACGCAACATTTTATTTGAGATGGACGGTGCTCAGTTTTTATTTCAAATTGGTTTTTTGTTTTTTTTTTACTTCTTTAATAAATATGAGGATTTGTCTTACTAATGATACAAACCCTCTGACATTGAATTTTTAACTCCCACCCTCTTAGGCAATGTCTTTCAAAAATTAAATTTTACGACGCCCGGGGGGTGTTTTCTGTTGCTAGTAACAATAAAGATTAGGAAAATGTGATTAGTGTGAAAAATACAAGTTATCAAAACCCATCTTAAAAATTCAGACAAATGGTAATTTTTTTTCCTCTTACTTTTTATAGTTTTTCAATCTGTTTATAGTAGGCTAGAACAATTTGATTTGTATCACTTTGGTGATAATAAAAACCCCGCAAATTATAATATATGCCATAACATTTTCAATTCTCAACATTTTGAACCACACTGGGTGCCAAATTACAGAAAACAAACTGAATGGCAAGAATATGAACATATTTTACAGACTAGATTCGTACAGGGAAGGTTACAGCAATATCGCTCATTTCAGGTATATAATCGGAAGAGAGGGACAGAGTATGGGAGATTAGATGAGGGTCCTTACTTGTAAACTCGGTCGCCATATTTTTTAGGGACACCTTCTCGGACTGTTACGATTTTTTTTTTTGCCATCCTTAGGCTTCAAGCAAGAGCATTTTCCAGCAAAGATCCCTTGTGTTACGTAGAGCGCGATCCTTAGTGAAGAAACCTTTGTTTACTCCTTAGTATTTGGTATGATCCTTTGGTTGTTCGTTGGTGTTGGGTACAATCCTTGCGTTCAGAAAAGTCTGTCGTTTGCGAGTTCATTCGTCAATGTCGAATAAGGCGCAAATGAACTACTGTCAATATCAGCAATTAAATAGTTAATTAACCAGTTATTCGGCTGTGACCTCGCTGGGTCTATAAGTTTAAGTGGTGGATTACAGTACGCCTTGTATACCGAAATAATCCAACACTCAGGCTGATCCTGTGGGTTGCTTCTTCGGTGGTGATTTCTTCGGGATAGACATTTATTGTTTTAATAACTTAACAAAACTTGTTTTTCTTAAGCCTTTTATTTAAAACAACCCAGCCCATATTCGACCGCAGCGGTGAGTACGACATTTTGATAGTTAACATCTCTGCTCTCGGCCAGTAACTAGTCGCACTAAACTAAACTTGAACTAATCTCCTACGCCTTTAATGTTGCGTTTTTCAAGGGGTCAAGTAAAAAGGCTATACCCGTCAGTAACCGTTCAGGTAACTTTCCACTGGTGCCCCTACCCGTTATTCTGAATCCGAACCCCGATTTAAAATATCTGACTACAGTACGTACATAATTCATAAGCTGCCTATGAATTATGTAACATCTGCTTCGGAACAGTCCCCTTTCTACCACATGCCTAGACGATCACACTTTTAGAAGTATTCATCCTCAAAGTAACGTATTCTATCATATACAGAATCGTTTAACCTGGTTACGTGCTTTGCTTACATAAGACCACGTATAACTAAATCGTTATAACGTCCTGATGGTGTTGCTTGGAATACACTGCAAAGTGGTAAAATCCTCCATACAAAAAAGGAGTATCCTGAATATAACGCCAAACTACATCTGATAGTGAGGCTGTAGTTCTTGAAAGCTGGGGAAAATGGAGTATTCCTTTATTGCCATTACCTCCACGTCTACACTATTAAGAATAGTTAATTGATGGTATAATTGTTTACTAAGGATTATTATTAGTTACTTGGAACCGCATAACTGTGTGCAAACAAATGACTATTATTAAATAGAAAGTATTCCTTGAAGCTCTATAACCATTTATATTAGAATATATATATAATATAATATAATATGATATGATATATAATAATACTTGAAACCGTATAGCTTTGTGAAAATTATTTGTTTAAGGTTTGGGTACTTTGTTTAATGACATATCGACCTTTGTGTGCAATTCGATGCCAAATCTATCCTTGTTAAAGAACAGTAGGGCTACTATTTAACTAAAAGCTGGGAGGATTGTTACAATTCATAGTGTCATAAATTGTTGACAGACACTAATCAGGGAGTGGAAAACTACCAGTGACGGTTATACACCCCCCTGATCGCTGGAGAACACGTCACGAGAAACACGTGACTAGATTTAGATTTTAGATGCAATCTGACATAGAAGCAGAGCAGACGTGCTCCTGAGAGGTTGATCACTCATCCGCGCGGAAGAACATGGGCTAAATAAAAGCTTGATCAAGAAATAAATGTCTTGTGAATTCAGTTAGTGCAATGACTAGAATTAGCCCAAAAGAAGCCCTAAGCAACTAGACGAAGTGTCGGCCAGAGAAGAAGACAGGAACATGGCGATTAGGGGCAGTAATGAAGTTAGCAAGAAGCAAGTAAGATCTCCTCACCAAGTAAGTCTCCAATCTCTGTCTCTTTCTCTCTTTAATATATCTCTCTATCACCGAGAACTCTCTGAAGTCACTCTTTCGTGTATATACCCAATGATGGTATATAACAGGATGAGGGGTTCATATATTTTCCATTTGTTTTGGATAGGAATAATTGATATCATATAACGAAGTAATAGTGGTAGTGGTAGTAGTAGTAGTAGTAGTAACACTAAGATACTTTTTAGTATCATGCTTGAATACGAGTTTCCCTGTCTCTAAAAATATGGGCTCTTATATATTATTGGGGGAGGTAACTTGTATAGTTTAGTGCTTCCTGTAGAAGCTTCCATTACTTAATGGGACAGTCAATTTCTACAGTACACAAAATATCTAAGAAACTGCAATAGAAAAATGTAAATATAAATGTACTATGTAGCGATTTCCTAACCTCAAGGCATAAAATAACCTTAGGCAAGTTGACATGCCGTGAAGATCCATCAATGTCGGTATCAGCCAGATAGCGAGGGAGTCTATCACCTTTTCACTAACGCTAGACAAGAAGATTATTTTAACATCTGAGGTGGAGCGCCACACTACTATCAGATCCTTACTTTACTACACAGATCTCTGTGCTACTTATACGCTGTCTATCTGAATCTATAATAATGACAATTCTTTGTTTAAAGATTTTGGCTTTCCAAGAAAAAACTGGCAGAGAAACAAAGAACACGAGAAAAAGGAATTTCCACTCTGCACTGAATATAGAACTTTTAATTTTCAAAAAGTGACAGTTTTAATATTTTTCTTTGATAAATTTTCGATTGGTAGAAATGAAAAAGTTCGGAAGATATGTAGAAAGATTGAAAATGATCATATTAGTGTCTCTTCCATTTCCCGGGTAACATTTTCTCAATCTTGCCAATCAACAATAAATATTGTGTCTTGTATTTCACCGATCAGAAACAATGCCAAGTTTACAAGAGTCAAAGTACGGATGACAAGAAGCGTCAAAACGCTTTAGGAAAACATCAATAGCAAGCACAAATTAAAGGTTTGTATTAGTTGGACTATTGTCTTCATCTTTATTGTTATCTGTACTACGTTTCGGTCGATGTGCCCTCCGGCTTTGTTCAGATATTTTTTGTCGGACTCGGGGGCCTTCTCGAACTCGGGAACCTTCTTTTTGAACTCGGGAACCTTCTTGTCATATTCGGAAGCAATCACAGAACTTTGAAACCAACACTTTATTCAATTCATGGGGGTGTCCTGTTCTCATTCCGATAATCATAGCTGGGTACAATGTTCCTGTCGCCCTTGACCAGGATTGAACCTGTAGCCTAACGATAACTGTCATTTAGAACTGTATTAAATCAACGCCTATATCCACGACGCTATGTGTCCAAGATGAGCACAATAGTCCGAATAACGCAAATAATACAAATTATCAATTTTGGTTTGTTTTGTTTTACGGCATATCAACCTCAGTGGGTTATCTAATGCCGATAAAGTTTTGAAATAAATCAATTCTTAATGGATAATATAATTTTGTTTATAAACTCATATTTTTCTATTTAACCCATAGATGGGACACTAACAGGTACTACCACTCCGGGTCAGAGTGGACCAGGGAGAAATGGTGATGAAGGGGGGTGCTCCACATTTCCCAAACCTCCAAAACTGGAACCTCACCATCAGATAGAGTTTAACGTCATTCCCAGGACATGTAGACCCTCGGTCACCGCCTTCTAGCACCCATATGATAAAAAGGGGTTGGGGCTTACCATAAAGGCAATAGGGTTGGGAAAATCATATAGTTGCTAGGGCTTGACGTGACCAGCCGATTGATCGGAGGGGGCTTCTCCGACCGCCCGTCTAGCCCAAGATAGGGCCAAAGTGGAGTATTTCAAGTCGTGAACTGCTCATCCACCTGGGATCTATCCTTAAGCATCACGGGTTGTCACCCACGGCCAACACGTAGCCCCATTGGGGGAGTGTTACCCCTCTGCAGAGGTGCAGTCGGTGCATTCTAACGCCCCAGCCGACAGGGCGGCAAATTATCAAGCCTCATCTAAACATTTATAAGAAATGAAGTGAAAAGTTATTTGTTTCTTCTTGCTATTCAACCAATATACTCTATTAGTACGACCCCTTGTGGGGTAATGGTTAACAAGCTATTCTCGCAGATAGTTTACTACTGAAAAGCGAGTTCCATCCTTACTGAATGCCTTATACTAGAGACTTTGTGTAATATTATACCCGTGCCCGTGATGAACGTGTTGGATAAACAGAGCGTCTCATTGTGTTGTAATGATTAGCATGTTAGTCTCGCAGATCCATTACTACTACAAAGTCAGTTCGATCCTCACTGGAGGCCCCATACTTGTAACCTTGTGTCACATCCTACCAGTGGCGAACGTGATGTCCCATCATGGTGCAATGGTTAGCAAGATAGTCTCGCAGATTCATTACAACTGAAAAGCGAGTTCGATCCTCGCTGGATGCACTATACTTGCAACCTTGTGTCATTTTACTCATGGCGAAAGGGTTCGGTATATACCTACTTTATTAAACTATATAAAAATACAAAAATATCGATATTATTTATATATAAGGAACATGAACGAATTAATGGAAATTCCATTAATTTTAATGGGAAAAGTTATCTTGTTTTACATCGGTTTTTACTAAAACAAAAATAAATAATTATTTAAGTATTAAAAAGAAAGAAAGAAAGAAGGATAATAGAAAGAAAGAAAGAAAGAAGGATAATAGAAAAAAAGAAAGAAAGAAAGAAAGACATTAAATGATTATTTAAGTATGAAAAAGGAAGGAAGAAAGAAAGAAAGAAAGACACGTTGTAAAAAGAAAAGAAAGGAACGAAAACGAAAGAAAGAAAGAAATGAAAGAAGAAAGAAGAAAGAAAGAAAAATGGAATAAAAACTGAATAAACAGAAATCAACAAAGATGAAAAATGAAAATAAGAAAGACAAAAAGACAAAAAACAAAAAAGAAACAAATAAAGAGGAATTTAATAAAAAATTGAGAAAAAGGAAATAAAAGAAAGGAATTAAGAAAGCTTATGAAAATAATGAGTGGAAAGAAAGAAAGAAAAAAGAAAGAAAGAAAGAAAGATAATAGAAATAAAGAATGATAATAGAAAGAAAGAAGAAAGATGATAAAAGAAAGAAGAAAGAAGGAATGATAATAGAAAGAAAGAAAGAAAGAAAGAATGATAAAGAAAGAAGAAGAAGGAATGAAAAGAAGAAAGAAAGAAGGAATGATAATAGAAAGAAAGAAAGAAAGAAAGAAAGAAAGAAAGAAAGAATGGAAAAGATTATGGACTAAAATCTGAACAAAAAGGGAAAAAATTTAAATTTAAAAAATTAAAAATTAAAAAAGAAAGAAAGATAAAGGAGAAATGAACATTCTAAACGAAAGAAACGTTACCAAGAAAGGAAGAAGAAAAAAACAAAGAAAGAAAGGATAATATGGAAAGAAAGAAAGAAAGAAAGAAAGAAAGAAAGAAAGAAAGAAGGACATAAATAAAAAATGAAGTAAACACTAAACGGAAACAAACATTTTAAAAAATATCAAACATATCAAAATGAAAATTGAATTTGATAAAAAGAAATGAGAATGAAATCCACTAGAGAAAGAGAAAGAAATTCCCATTTTTAAAAACGACGTCAACAAAGACAGAAAAAAGAAAAGTAAAGAAGAGAAATTTTGTAAAAAGATTGAATATACTTTAAATGGCAAAGGACAAACAAAATACAAATATGTATTTTTAAGAAATAACAGGAAGAATGTTGAGAGATATGAAAAAGGAAATATAATTATCGTCAAAAATTGAAAATATTGAAAATATTATGAGAAAGAGAAAAAAGATCAAGAAAATGATTTTGTAGGAAAGTTTCCTTTAAATCAAAAATGGAACACCCGGGACCGACAAAGATACGATAAGGCTGTCGAATTCATCGATTGATTTTTAGCGATGCGTATAAAATATGAAATATTAAACAGGTTAATTATCGTTTCTTTCCATCTTTAAAACGGCTTCTTTTTATATATATAGTTTTTCTTTTAATTTCTCCATTTTCTGCTGCTCTATTTCCGGTCCCTTGGTAGTGGTTATCTCCCTTTTTATTTATGAATTTCTCCTGCCATCACGATTGGCGAAACATGGAGCTACAAACATACAACCAAAATAATGTTAAATGATAAATAAAAAATTATAGAAAGACTATCTTGGCGCCATAATTTTCAAGCTTGTGACTCATAATAAATCGATAGTCCACCCTGTCGATTGGAGCAGTAGAATAAACCAACTGCACCCCCTGTAAGTAAGTAAAGTCGTCGGGGTGGCCTAACGTCGGTATCAGCCAATCAGCGAGGTAGTCTATCCCCTTTTCACTAGCGCTAGACCAAGGAGATTGTTTTTGCGTCTGAGGTGGAGCGCCACACCAACCATCAGCTCCTTACTTTACCGCAGAGATTCCTGTACTACTCATACGCTGAGTTGGCGAGGGCCGGTATCGAACTGTGGTGTCTAGCCGAACGCTCTACCGGCTGAGCTAACGCGGCCCCTTCTGTAAAGGGTAATACCCGCCCGATGAGGCCAGCTGTTGCCTGTGGGTGGCGGCCTTTGATGCTTAAAGACGGAATATTGCTGGTTTAGCAGTCCATGACATGCAACACTCCACTTTGGCTCTTATTTGGGATAGACTTGTGTTAGTGAGGCTTTCGATCAATCGGCTGGCCACATCAAGCCCTAGCACCTATATGATTGTTAGGACATTATTGCCTTTATGACAAACCCCAAACCTTCTCATTATATATGTTTTAGAAGGTGGTGGCTGAAGGTTTTAGTGTCCTGGGTATAATGTTAATCTGCATCTAATGGCAAAGTTCCAATTTAGGAGCTCTGAGAAGTGTGGAGCACTCCTTCATCGCCATTACTCCCAAGTCCACCCTGACCCGGAGTGGCAGTACCTGTTAATATACGCATAAGAAAGGCATGGAATGCTATAGAGAGATAATCAATCGTATGGAAATCTTATCTCTCTGATAAGATAGATGAAGAATTCTTCTAAGCCTAGCCGTGTTAGAGCTACTGTATGGCTGCACCACTTTAACTCTAAAGTAACGCTTAGATAAATTTTTAAAAGATATTTGGGAACTGTAAAGGATGCTGCACGCTGTCTTGAACAAATTCTAGAAACAGCACCCCAAAAAGGGGCAGGTGTACGACTCCTATTACACAAACCATCCGAATAAGACGAAATGGAGAAGTAAAGACGAGCTCATAAGGACGTTCGTCTCTGTGCACTAATACATGGTCATACCAGGGCGGGTCGGACAGAAAAAAAAACATCTATCAGCACTTCGTGGATACTACATGCTGTGCAGAGGACCATCCAGGAGCGAGGGGCGATAGGGACGAGTTGGCGAGGAAGAGTCATGAAGATCCATGCTGTCGTCATGACTTGAGGAAGATGAAAGAAAGGATAGTAAATATTAAAAGAAAAGGGGGATTTGGCTCAGATCGCGTAAACAACGCATCGTCATCATCATCATCATCATCATCATTATTATGATGATGGCGTGCCGACAGCACGGATTCCTTTGACTCTCATCTCGACGGCACCCAGTTGGCGCTCCATCTAAGTGTCAAAAACAATCTCCCTGGTCTTGCGCTAACAAAAAGGGAATAGACTCCCGGCTGATACTGTCAATAGACCACTCTGCAGACTACTGCTAATTTTTTATTGGTTTTATTTTCGTAATTCATTGTTTTTATCTTTGTTTGTTTTGTTTTACGGCTTATCAGACGCGGTGGGTTATTTAATGCCGGCAAAGTTTTAAAAGATTCGTAACGATAGTTTGGAAGAGAATGTTTTAACTTAATTTTTTTTTTTTTTTTTGTAAATAAATTTTCCATTTAAGCCTTAGAGGGGACCCTAGCAAGTACTACCACTACGGGTCAGAGTGGACTTGGGAACAATGGTGATGAAGAGGGGCTCAACATTCCCTAGACCTCAAGATCTGGAACCTCGCCATCCGTTAGGGTTTAACGTAATACCCAGGACATGAAGACCCTCGGGCACTGCCTTCTAGAACCCATATGATAAAAAGGGTTGAGGGTTGCTATAAGGCAATAGTGTAGGAACAATCATATAGGTGTTAGGGCTTGAAGTGACCAGCCGATTGATTGGAGAGGGCCTCTCCGACCACCCGTCTAGCCTAAATAAGGGCCAAAGTGGAGTGTTGCATGTCATGGACTCGTCATTCATCAGGATTCCATACTTAAGCATCACGGGTCGCCACCTACGACCAACAGGTGGCTCCATTGGGGGGGGTCTTACTCCTCTGCAGAGGTGCAGTCTGTGTATTCTAAAGCCCCAGTCGACAGGGATATTTTATCTTTGTATTAGCGCTATGTGAAATGCAACACTCTCGTCCAGGATTTTAACTCGGTGTTGAATACTGGATCATACAATATTCACTATACTAGTACATCGAAATATAGTTTGCGCCAGACATAGAGTAACTCGCAACAGAGTGCGAAAACATCGAGGTAGATGGTTCGCGTAATGGTTCCGTAATCTTCGCAATCTCAGTAATCACCCAGATGTTCCTAAACAGCAGTGTACAAATAGTCTTGGATCAGCTCACTTACTCTCAACGAAAGGTAAGCTCGGTTAGTCCACAAAACTCGGGCAGGCAGAGGTGCTGTTGGTGTTATTCTAAAGCCCCAGCCGACAGGGCTATTTTATCTTTGTGTTAGGTCTATGTGAAATGCAAACAGCCTCGTTCAGGATTTGAACTCCGGCAGA
Source organism: Doryteuthis pealeii (assembly GCA_023376005.1). Taxonomy (NCBI): domain Eukaryota; kingdom Metazoa; phylum Mollusca; class Cephalopoda; order Myopsida; family Loliginidae; genus Doryteuthis; species Doryteuthis pealeii. Next base: position 78,032,231 of record CM042147.1, on the reverse strand, counting down.
CGAATTCCAACTCCTAACCGTTATGCCACGAGCGGCCCTCCTTGAAGACACCAAAAATACCTAAATGCTTTGATTTCCATAACCGATAGATGAGCGTTGCAAAAACACTGAGCGACTACTTGTGAGCCTCAGCTTACGTAGATCAACATTTGATGAATAAGCGGATTTTATCACAGATACCCTCTCACCTCTCCCGCCATTTTCCCGCCAGTCAGTGTCACGTGCCCGGTGGTGTTCGCGTCGATTGGTCGTCAAGATCGATTTCCAAGTGGAAATAGAGCCGTCAAACGACAAACTCCGATAGTGAAGATTAAATATGATAAGCATAGGCTGGAGAGATTGGCAGTCGGAGTAAAGGCCAACGAAAGCCGTGGGGCGGTTGGCGGGAAACGGGGGCTAGGAATTGTGGCGGGGGGGGGACTAATTGTAGTCATGCCTTAGTGTCAAAGTACGACTACTGCTTCGGTCTTGATTATCTAAGTTAAGCAACGCATTACCGTGTCAATCCGGTTTGAGATTGAGATATTCAGATATGATTAGGGATCAGGAATGATTCGGATTTCAAAGAGATTGCAAGCAAAACTACATAAACTAACCCCAGACAGTTTGAGATGCCGTTAAATTCCATCAATCAATCAGCAAAATGAACACTCAGAATCATAAGCAAAACAAATCCAATCATGTCGCCATAATAATTGTGACATTTAGTTTCTGAAATTTATGTGCGAGTCATTTGGCGTCGTGGCTAACGTGCAGGACTGCGACATCCTAGTAAGTGAGTTCGAACTCCAGTCGCACTATTACGTTCACTTTCGACAAATATCCTTGTCAAAGGCATAAACCCTATCTTCTCCCCAATAGTGGATTGAATAGTACCACTAAGGACCGAGTTTAGCTCAATCGGTAGAGCGTTCGACTAGGAACCACAAGGTTCCTAGTTCGATACCGGTCATCATCAACTCAGCGTGTGAATAGCATACGAATCTGTGCGGTAAAACTAAGGAGCTGATGGTAGGTGTGGCGCTCCACTCAGACAAAAATAAAAATCTCCTTGGTCTAGCGCTTGTGAAAAGGCGATAGACTCCCTCGCTGATTGGCTGATACCGACTTTAGGCCAACCCGACGACTTTACTACTGCTCTTATGGAAGGACGGATTTGACATTAAATAACCCACTAACGTTTTATGCCATTAAACAAAGAAACCAAACCAAATTTTGTGTAAGTGTAACAACTATAATTACTGTTGGTGGTTGGTTGGTTGGTTGGTTGGATGTCAACCATTGTTGAGTTAATGCAATAACTTTCATAGTTTCAACGATTGATCAATTGATTTTAATGACATTCCAACGTATTATTCTATGCCTAGAGGTTAGAGAATCGCGTTCATTATACGTTCCTATTTATATTTTTTCTGTAGTTGTTTCCTAGGATTGTATCATATGATTTCATTATTAGTTATTTTTTTCAGTTAGTGTTACTTTTATCACAACACTCTTGGTTGATAAACTGTTCATTATTACTGTAATTTTATACTGACCTGTCGGCTGGGGCGTTAGAATGCGCCGACTGCACCTCTGCAGAGGGGTAAGACTCCCCCAATGGGGCCACCTGTTGGCCGTGGGTGGCGACCCGTGATGCTTAAGGATAGAGCCCTGGTGGATGAGCAGTTCATGACATGCAATACTCCACTTTGGCCCTATCTTGGGCTAGACGGGCGGTCGGAGAGGCCCCCTCCGATCAATCGGCTGGTCACGTCAAGCTCTAGCACCTATATGATTTTCCCAACCCTGTTGCCTTTATGGTAAGCCCCAACCGCTTTTTATCATATGGGTGCTAGAAGGTGGTGGCTGGGGTCTACATGTCCTGGGAATGACGTTAAACTCTATCTGATGGTGAGGTTCCAGTTTGGAGGTTTGGGGAATGTGGAGCACCCCTTCATCATTGCTCTCTGGTCCACTCTGACCCGGAGTGGTAGTACCTGTTAGGGTCCCATCTATGGGTTAAATAGAAAAATATGTTTATAAAAAAAAATTGTATTATCCATTAAGAATTGATTTATTTCAAAACTTTATCGGCATTAAATGACCCACTGAGGTTGATATGCCGTAAAACAAACCAAACATATATAATGTAATTTTATAATTATTTTTCTTCAGTTTTGTCATTACGCTTGATCAATACACGCTTTTTTATTATTACTATACTTTTATTACTAGCTTTATTCAATTTTATTGTTTTTCTTATCACAACACTCAGATTAGTTGCTTAATTGATTCTAGCGGCAAGTTAACACGTCTAGTTGAATTGGGTTAATCGTACGTTTATACGTACGTTTATAATAGCTTCATCTATTTTAATGCAATCTGGTACATATTGTTCTACGTATTCATATCTAATACTATTTATTTTCAAACAGATCAATTCGTCCATAGATGAGAGACTAACGCACTACTACTCTAAGTTAGAATGTGTAACGTAGCTGGGTGCAGTTTAAGGAGACCAGTAGTACACTCATCTACTTCTCCTTGTTGTTTTACTTTTCTTTGGGTCTGGAACTACTTGTTTCTTGGGACGTCGTATTTTGTGTCGTTGTTTAGTTTTTTTTTATTAACAAACACAATACTCGATGTTGCTGTTGTTTTTTGTTTTTTGTTTTGTTTTTTCAGAGCTCTTATTTTTTAGTCCCTAGTTATCCATTGAGAAATTACCTCGGTGGACAGACCGTATCTTGCGTCTGTCCCCTTCAAACAAACTGCTAACTCTGTCTATACCTCTTCTTCAAACACTTCAGCAAGACTCCCAACTTGTTTATTATTACTATACTTTTATTACTAGCTTTATTCAATCTTATTGATTTTTCTTATCACAACACCCAGATTAGTTGCTTAATTGATTCTAGCGGCAAGTTAACACGTCTAGTTGAATTGGGTTAATCGTACGTTTATCGTACGTTTATACGTACGTTTATAATAGCTTTATCTATTTTAACGCAATCTGGTACATATAGTTCTACGTATTCATATCTAATACTATTTATTTCAAACAGATCATTCGTCTCATAGATGAGAGCCTAATGCACTACTACTCTAAGTTAGAGTGTGTAACGTAGCTGGGTGCAGTTTAAGGAGACCAGTAGTACAATCATCTACTTCTCCTTGTTGTTTTACTTATTTGCTAAACTGGGTGTGTTGCTGCACTGATATCCTCTCTGTTCTTCGGGTCTGGAACCACTTGTTTCTTGGGACGTCGTATTTTGTGTCGTTGCTTAGTTTTTGTTTTTTATTATTAACGAACACAATACTCGATGTTGCTGTTGTTTTTTTTTTTGTTTTGTTTTGTTTTTGTTTTGATTTGTTTTTTTTCAGAGCTCTTATTTTTGAGTTCCAAGTTACCGATTGAGAAATGGCCTCGGTGGACAGACCGTATCTTGTGTCTGTCCCCTTCAAACAAACTGCTAACTCTCTTTATCCCTCTTCTTCAACACTTCAGCAAGACTCCCAACTTTCTCACTATCTCTCTTATTCTCACTCTCGTTCTCGCCTTGTTCTGTCTAATCAGAAATCAATGTCAGTTAGTCACACACATCTAGTTATTCTGCTTATTTTCCATTAGTACACTTTTCAATTTTTTCACATTCGTCCCACGTCAACCCACCGCTGACGTCACCCACTGACGTCCACATAAGTTGACCTAGGAGTAATAGCTACAACTTGGGTATACTGCACTTCCTATAGCTCTAAAAATTGATAGATTTTGTTCTAAGAAATAAGTCCTTATATGACAAAAAAAATTAATTCAGTTATGTATTGCCTGTTGATTTACAGTGAAAAAATGTATTTGCTTTTTCAAAGAAGCTAATAATCAAAAACGTCTTCTTATTTGTAGGTGGAAAAATCCAGTATTCGTTTATTCTAGAGTTAATTTATTTTTCTTTTAAATGTCCTTAATTATATCTATTTGCACATACTTTTTGTATTTAATTGTGAAGAACTACGAAGAGTTCTACAATTCGGTTTATTTTTAATTACTGAATTATATCATTTAATCAATAAACATTAGGAAGTAAACTTTGTGCTTTTCCTTGTTACAAACATATTAAAGCCTATGCATGATTTTGATGCTAGATGACATCACTTTTCTCAGTTATAGTTCGACACGTACATACCAATATAAACGCGATTACTTTATATATATAGATGCCTAAACATAGTGTGCCGTGGGTAATATATATATATATATATATATATATATATATATATATATATATATATATATAATGATACGAGAATAGATGAAGAGCGGGAGAAGAATGCGGCCTGAAAAGACAGGAGGAAAAACTGGCTTCATGAACCCAGCTCTTTATATAGAGATAAAACAATATATAAGCTATAAGCAAATAACCATTGACCGGTTCTATTGGCCGGCTCGTATTCAGTTATATCTTTCGATAAGAGGATTATTAAATGATCTGAGTTTTCCGGGGAGTCGAAAGCGTTCGGCTGGGGGTGGTGCTGGCCGTTGTGGCGTTTCATAAGTACACAAACAAAAACATAGCTGAGCCCTATACCGTCCCTGCCAACCCTCGAAAAACTGCACCCAACCCTCAGACCGACCGCTGCCTTACACACAGCAAAAACTACACCGCCACTCGCACCGCTTCCGCTACCGCCAATACTGATTGACTGACAAGCAGGGAAACATTCTTATCTTGAAATTCGTAATTAAATGATCAGCAAGATGCCGCCTGGGCTCACTGGGACGCTGCATTTCGACGCTGTACAAAAAGCCTAGGTTGTTGCGCATGCGCAGGAAAGTCTTTCGTGTGTGTGTGTGTGTGTGTGTGTGTGTGGTGTGTGTGTATCAATATGGCAGTGGGTGTTGTAAGGAGGTGGGAATGGGGCGGGTATTTTAATGCATTTTCTCATGCTTTTCTTTCCCTTATCCATCTTTTTCATACCTTCTCTCTCTCTCTCTCTCTCTCTCTTCTCTCTCTCTCTCTCTCTCTCTCTCTCTCTCTCTCTCTCCTTTTATCTAACGCTTCTGTTCTGTTTCACTTTCCTTTCCTTACCCATCTTTTCATTCATGTTTAACCCCCCCTCTCTCTCTCTCTCTCTCTCTCTCTCTCTCTCTCTCTCTCTCTCTCTCTCTCTCTCTCTCTCTCTTACCTTTATCTAACGTTTTGTTTCTGTTTCTTTTCTTTTTCCCTTACCCATCTTTTCATTCATTTTCGCCCTCTCTCTCTCTCTCTCTCTCTCTCTCTCTCTCTCTCTCTCTCTCTCTCTCTCTCTCATTCTAAGGTTTTTCAATCTCTTTCTTTATGCGTTCCTTACCTTCTCCATCTGTTAATTTCCCTATAACCTTCGCCAGTCATTCACTCCTTGTGCTTTCTATCTTCCACGTCTGGTTCCAAAATTATTCTTCTTCTTCTTCTTCTTCTTCTTCTTCTTCTTCTTCTTCTTCTATTCGATTTTTTTTAATATATATTTGTTTGCCTCTTGTTCTAACGTTAGGCTGTCTGTTTTATCAATGTGTCAGACCGCTCTTCAACTTTTGCCCTCTTTGCAGACTCCAGCATCGTAATTAGCATTTTTATTATTATTGCTATTAGTTTTATGGTAAGCCTAAAAGCTATAGTTTAGATTATTATTATTATTATTATTATTATTATTATTATTATTATTATTATTATTGCTGCTGTTGCTGTTGCTGCCGCTGTTGCTTTCTTCACCTTGGCGTGTTTGCGTGTTCTTTCTCTGCCGTTTTCTCAAGCTGTACCATTCTCTTTGCCAACTGCCAATCACTCTCTGACCTCCGTCTAAGACGATTTCAAGATGTCATATCAGATAAGCAGATAGAGTCCAGAAAGGGACACTAGTTGATTCCTCTTATTCTTTCCCTTTTTGTCCTGATATTTTCATGCCATCACTTTCCTTCCATATTTCCCCACTTTCTTGTTTCTTCTTATGAATCCCTTGTTTTACATTATTTTTCTTCTTTTTCTATTACTTTTATTTTTTAATTCTATTTTCTAGTTTTTTTATTCGCAAGATTTATTCAACTCAATCCGCCTTTAAAAAAGTTTCTAAAATCCCTTCAGTTTTCATTCAAATTTTATTCCTGTATAATTGCCTTTTGTTTACTTATTTTCCTCGTTTTATATCCCTTTTCTTCTTCTTCTTCTTCTTCTTCTTCTTCTTCTTCTTCTTCTTCTTCTTCTTCATTCCTTCTATCTTTCATGTGTTGTCATCTATCTCTTTTTTATTTCTATATCTCCTTCTTCTTCTTCTTCTTCTTCTTCTTCTTCTTCTTCTTCCCCTTTTAATTCCTACTATCTTTCATGTGTTGTCATCTATGTTTTTTATATTTCTTAATCTTGGTTTTCTTCTGCTGCTGCTGCTTCTTCTTCTTTCTTCTTCTTCTTCTTCTTCTCTTTCCTCTTCTTCTTTTCTTCTTCTTCTTCTTCTCTTCTTCTTCTTCTTCTTCTAGCATATATACCACTTTTTCATTCTTTCTATCTTATACGCTTTGTTATCTAATTCTTCTCATTATTCTGATTCTTATTCTTATTCTTATTCTTCTTTACTTCATTTTTACAGAAAAAGTGGAGATGATCTTATTATTTTTTTCTTCTTCTTCGTATACTTACTAAATCCCATATACTTTTAGCGTTCTCCTTCGATTCTCTATCTTCCTTTACTTTCTTTTTCTCTTTCTATATGTTGTTTCCTCTTATTCTTTTCCTCCTTTTTCCTTTATTCTCTTGTTCTCTTTCCATGTAATATTTCCTATTTTCTCTTTTTTCAATCTTCTTTCATATTATTCTTTCCTTTATCTACTTCTAATACTACTACAACTACTGCTATCATTATGTGTAATTCTTTCATGTTTTCTCTCGTTTCGTCTTCATCTTCTTTTACCCTCTTTTTTCCATCAGTTTCTTGGGTTCATTTCTCCCTATTTTCCTTCTTCTTTTCTTTCATTGTTTCTCCCTTTTTTCCTCTTTTATTTCTCCTTCTTCTTTGTCTTTCGATTCTTCTTCTTCTTCTTCTTCTTCTTCTTCTTCTTTCTTCTTCTTCTTCTTCTTCTTCTTCTTCTAACACAATACTACTTCTACTGTTTGCAATTTTTTGCATTCTATTTTGTTTTGTTTTCATCTTCTTTACCGTTTTTCCTTCGATTTTCTTCTATTTCCATTTCTTTTTTTCTTTCTTTTCTTTTCTTTCTTCTCTCCTCTACTTCTTTTTCTTTGCTACTACTACAACTACTGTTACTACAATAACAAAACAACTACTACTACTACTACTACTACTATTATGAATTTTTTTTCTCATTCTGTCGCTTTCTCTTATCATATTTTTCCCTTCCATATTTTCTTGTGTTTCCTCTTCCTCTCCTTTTATTTCTTATTTTCTTTTGTTGCCTCTCTTCTTCTTCTTCTTCTTCTTCTTCTTCTTCTTCTTCCTTTTCAACTGCTACTGCTATTGTATTTCTTTCTTTTTTTCATCTCATTTTACCTTCCTAATATATCATCTGCGTTTTGCTTCTTCTTCTCCGTCTTTCACGCTTTATTTTGTTTCCCATTAAGTCTGTCCTGTCTGTTCTCTCTCTCTCTCTCTCTCTCTCTCTCTCTCTCTCTCTCTCTCTCTCTCTCTCTCTCTCTCTCTCTCTATTATTTTCCCCAACTTATTTTCACCATAATCATTCCCTTAGTTAATTTTGCCATCCATAATAAAGAATCGTTATCTTATTTCTTATTTTTCACTTATTATTCCGCATTCCTTTTTTCTTTCTTTTATTTTTATTATAACTTTTAGTTTATTTTTCTTTCAATATAATGAGAGTTATTTATATCTGCTTATTTATAAGCAAATTGTCCCCGTATTTTGGGTCATTGTCTTGTTAAGTCCAAACATTACAAATCGGCTATGGGCCATAACTTGCCGCTTTCTTCAGGGTTGGGATAAACAAAGTATAAGGAAATAATATAGAAATATGGCCGATGGCTGAATTGTAGCTAATCAAAGTAATAATTTTGCCACATAACTCTCTCAGTAAAAAAAATTAAACAAATCACTGAAACTTAGTCTTTTGAGGAGGGTTTGATCTGGGTGGTTTCTTTGTTTAATGACATATCAACTTTCGTGGTTAATTAATGCCAAAGCCATCTTTGTAGATGAATAGTCGTGGTACTATTTAATCCATAGATGGGGGATGAGGATTTCATTCCTTTCCCCGCCCTGTCGGCTGGGGCGTTAGAATACACGACTGTATCTCTGCAGAGGGGTAAGACTCCCCAATGGACCACCTGTTGACCGTGGGTGGCGACCCGTGATGCTTAAGGATAGAACCCAGGTGGTTGAGCAGTTTATGCCTTGCAATATTCCACTTTGGTTCTTTCTTGGGCTAGATGGGCGGTCGGAGAGGCCCCTTCCAATCAATCGGCTGGTCAAGCCCTAGCACCTATATGATTGCCCCAACCCTATTGTCTTATGGCAATCCCCCAACCCTTTTTATCATATGGGTGCTAGAAGGTGGTGGCTGAGGGTCTACATGTCCTGGGAATGATGTTAAACTCTATCTGATTGTCAAGTTCCAGTTTGGAGGTTTGTGGAGCACCTTCATCACCATTGCTCCCTGGTTCACTCTGACCCGGAGTAGTTAGGGTCTCATCTATGGGTTAATTAGAAAAAATGCGTTTATAAAAAAAATATTGAGTATCCATTAAGAATTACTTTATTTCAAAACTTTATCGGCATTAAATGACACTGAGGTTGATATGCCGAAAAACAAACCAAACCAAATCATTCCTTTCCTAAGGGTATTAGTCTGGGCGTGTCTGTAATCCCGTGACTGGAATTCGAACTAGTTTTCTACAATGTTGCACTCCAGCACGTTAACCACTGCTCCACGGGACAACCCCACTTATCTGATGCTAAATGTAAGTATAACATTTCTTACTATTTTCATATATTAAAATAAAATGTATGTTTTTATAGATGGTAAAATTTCTACAAGCAACTGTAGGGATAACAACCCTTACTTGCCACGGTCCTCCTGTTTGATGGTAGGGAACACGAAATGTAACTACTTCCTGTGTCTATCAGTAGGTGCTAGGTGGCGATGCGAGAATTAATTACCTTTCAAATTACAAATGTTTCCACCACTACCATGAGGACTTCTTCAGAAATTTATTGACCTATAGAAATGTCCCAATGAGAAGGCGTTCTCGGGAAATTGATTCAAGAACGGGGCTACCGGTAGAAACGGAATTGTTTCGTGTTCCCGCAATTCCGTTTCTACCGGTAGTCCCGTTCTTGAGTCAATTTCCCGGTAAGGCCTAACTCATTGGTACATTTCTATAGGTCAATACATTTCTGAAGAAGTCCTCATGGTAGTGGTGGAAACATTTGTAATTTGAAAGGTAATTAATTCCCGTGTCTACCAGCAGGTGGCGATGCGAGCAAAAAGGAAAAGTGGCAAAATTAAACTCTCTTTCAACTTCTAGAACCAACAAAGCTAACAGTACGTTACCTGTCTACGAACAGGGGGTTTTGCGCTCCCAGCAACCTCGTGTCGCACTTCTTTTTTCTTCATTCCTTGATAACTTTCCTATAACGTTTTTCAAATTCATTTATCAAATTTAGTTATTCGTTGCCATGATTTAACTCGGCTTCTCTTCAATCGCCAATTAAAAACACCACTTCGCGTCTTTTCTGTTTTGAGTCGGTCCCGAGGGAGTTGAAAAACTAATAGTAAGGTGGGTTTCTGTGACTGATGTGAACTCATGTTTATCTTGACTTTGTCTACGGCCAAATTCCCTGAGACCCTGGAACGCTACACGCACACAACACACAACAAACACACACACACACACACACACACACATTTGAACGGGTATGCCCGCCTAATTCATTAATTATCAATTAATCAAATTTCAAAAATTAGGTATGACTTCAATTAAGCACATATTCTCCAAAAATTGTCGGCTAAAAAAGCCATATCAAACACATGTTTGTTTGTTTACTTCTCATACTGTCGTGTAGTAAGTCACCAAAAGTGGAATATAACTTAGTTCAAAGCAAACGAAAATCTGGGAAAAAACAGCTGGTTTAATGGTTAGAACCTCCGCCTGTCAGCCTGACAGTCAGGGTTCGAATCACACACAAAGCAGTTTCCTGTCTATAGCTCTGCTGATGAGGCCTAATGGGCTGAAATGTACATACAGAGATTGACTTTTCCCGATTTGTTTAGCCTTACATTTGAAGGGTATGCCCGCCTAATTCATTAATTATCAATTAATTAATTTTCAAAAATTAGGTATGAATTAGCACATATTCTCCCAAAAATTGTCGGCTAAAAAAGCCATATCAAACACATTATTTGTTTGTTTACTTCTTATATATATATATATATATATATATATATATATATATATATATATACATATACATATATATATATATATATATATATATATATATATATATATATATATATATATATATATATATATATATATATATATATATATATATATATATATATATATACATATATATATATATATATATATATATATATATATATATATATATATATATATATATATATATGTAGATAATATGGGAGCTGTATTTGTAAGTAGACAGTGCTCAATGTACATGACAGAGCATTTATACTTAAGTTAATGCAGCCTGGACATGGAGTCAACACCGTGTTTCTGGTAGTTTCTCGCCTACGTGATATTCAGGAAGATCACAAAGCGAATAACTGTCAGTAACCAATGTGTTTAACCCATGCCCGCTCTGCCCTAATAGATATATATATATATACATACATATATATATATATATATCAGTGTGTGTGTTAGCGAAAATATAACGTCAACTGTCTGTTTTCTTGCATATGTGATTTTTAAACGAATTTGTTTTTAAAATTGCATAGGTAAGAAACATTCTGTTACCAAGCACCGTTGACTTCATGTCTTCGCTGACCTAACTTAACTATATATACTTATATACTGAGCATTCTTTACTTATGAATATAGCGAGCTATATTATGAATATATATATATATATATATATATATAATATATATATATATATATATATACACGATTTCTTATATATTTCATCGAATATTGTTTATTCAATGTATTATTAAGTTTTCCGATAATTCTCACTCTATTTCTTTTTTTTTGTTTGTTTTTGCTTTTGTTTTTGTTTTTTTTTTGTTTGTTTTTTTTTTTTGCGGGGGTGATTTTTTTCCTTGGAAATATCAGTTTGACATTTTTTTCGATTATCATAAATGTTAACAGAAACCTCATATCGATCTGTGAAGCCTCCCGACGTTTTTCTCCCACCCCTAATGTGAACTCTGATCAGGGAATTGATAGAGGCAGAGTTTTTAATCTCGACATTTTTTTGTTCATAAACCATTTCAATTATTATTTGCTATGAATAGGAAGTGACAAAAATGAAAAAAGTGACTCACTCATCAATTTCGCTCAATTCTTATATATATATATATATATATACAATTCTATATATATATATATTATATTATATTTCATATTTTATATATATATATATATATATATATATATATATATATATATATATATATATATACTA